>QLOH01000277.1:0-634423 GCA_026901365.1 Sesbania bispinosa | reverse complement strand
CTTAGGCCAAATGGTATAACCTTTGTTAGTGTCTTGAATGCTTGCAGCCATGCAGGGTTGGTTGAGCTCAGTTATGAGATATTTCAATCAATGGAAACGGTTCATGGAATCAAACCACAAGTAGAACACCATGGCTGCATGGTTGACATTCTTGGTAGGGTAGGTAGGCTTGAAGAGGCCTATAACTACATTGTGAGGATGGGAGTACATGCTGATAATAAAATGCTCTGTGCTTTGTTAAGTGCTTGTAAAATCCATAGAAACATTGAGATAGGAGAACGGGTTGCAAAACTGTTGAGTGAATGTTCTAGGATAGATTCTGGATCCTACATCATGGTATCAAATTATTATGCTTCTTTGGGAAGATGGAACTCTGCTGCAGAAGTTAGGAAAATGATGGAGAAAGGGGGAATCCTGAAGGAACCAGGTTGTAGGCTCTATTGAAGTCAATAATACAATACATGAATTCCTTTCAGGAGACACTTAGACATCCTGAGAGGAGAGAGAATCTACAAAAAGTTAAAGGAGTTGAACTATTTGACAAAGTTGGGAGGGTTATTCACCGGCAAACAGAAGTGGCTCTACATGATATTGATGATAACAAAAGGAATTGGCTTTGGCAGTACATAGTGAGAGACTTGCAATAAGCTATGGACTAATCTCAAATGAGGCATACACAACTATAAGAGTAGTGAAAAACTTAAGGATATGTGATGATTGCCATGCAATGATCAAATCCATAGCGAAGATTACTAGCAGAACAATTGTAGTTAGAGATCGCAATAGGTTCCACCATTTTGAAAATGGAGTGTGTTCTTGTAATGATTACTGGTGAGGAGTAAAATCAAAGAGTTATTCTATTTGTACAATAGAGAAACTTACAACATCATATAACACATACAACATCATATAACACATACACGGAAGCACTTCTTTCTTTAAAAAGAATAGAAAAAAAACAAATGAAAATGACACTTGTCTCAAAAAACTGCAACGTCTTGTTATGAAAAAAGCTGCATCTTATAGGCATTTAGTTTATACCAAAAAACCAGTTCATAAAATCTAGAACTCAATTTTTAAGCAAGTAAAACCAAAGTTTGTAACTTATAGGCATTAAGTTTGTAATCACCTAAGATACGGTTTATAATTCAAATTCAGTTTATATAACCAAATTAAAAAGTGGTTCATAAATTTCTCGAGCTTAACTTTTAAGTAAATAAACCAAAGTTTGTAACTTATAAGCATCCAGTTTGTAACCAACTTGAGATAAAAATTATAACTTGTTAGCAATTAGTTTATAACCAATCAAAAAGGTTCATAAGATGTAATAGTCACACGTCTGTGTATAATGATCCTTTTAATATGAGAACTTATGAATCGGTTTTTTTTGAGACAAATTGAATGCCTATAAGATGTATCTTTTCCATGACAAGACGTCATTGCAATTTCTTTAGAAAAGTGCCATTTTCATTTTTTTTTCTATTCTTATTTTGAAGAAAGCAATGCGGACACGTGTGTGTGTTGTATGATGATGTAAGTTTCTCTGTTGTATAAATAGAATAACTCTAACGGGATACCCGGTTTTAGTGGTCCATATTTTATTTCTAATTATACAACTTAAAGTTAAGGAGAAATGTTTGTACAACAAACATGTACAACTAACAGAGATAAAAGAGAAAAGAGAGAGAATTGTGAAATGTGATGTGATGAAAAGAGATAGATAGAAAAAAGTGTGTTGTATAAATTATTGTATATTTTTTGTTGTATGAATAATTAATTTCAAAGTTGAACATGTGGATATATTTATTAAAAAATTTAGCAATTAGAAGAGGGTAGTTACCATAGTTCGAAATTGAACAATTAAACTCTTAAAGCTCTAAACACAATTCACATGTTCTGAAGTTTAAAGCTTCTGAATCTCAATTGAATGAAAACTGATATGGCTTATATAAGCCTTACAAATAGGAAATATAACTGCTATGTTCACATAACTAAAGACGTGGGAGTTTGTTCTAGAAAATTAAACCAACATAAACTAAATCCCTACAATGCTGGACATTACTAACAGAAACAATAACAAAACAAATCTACTTGACTAAGTCAACAAAAGTAAACACAATCCTAACAAAAAATGGTTCTAGATGAAGAAAATTTTGAAGGAGAAAACCTAGAAAATTAAGAGATAGAGATTCTGATAGGGGTGGATATTGGAAAATAGAGATATGAAATCTGAAAATTATCTTAAAAAATTACCATGCTTCGACCAATAGAAGACAATCCGTGTAAACTTGAATTTGTCATAGGCTATTTTCTTTAGGATAAAATGCTTTCGGGCAGCGCTTGCACGCGACAACAATGAAAACCTGTAGGCCACCTCTAATTTCAAACTATGGTCACTACCCTCTTCTGATTGATATGGTAATAACCCTCTTCTAATTGCTAAAATTTTATATAATCGAGTAACTAACTTTTCATTTGGATATTGTTCAATTTTCAGGGGTATAATTGAAAATAAATTTGTTGACACTAAAACTGAGTATCCCTTTTATGTATTTTTGTATTGTAAATTTTTAAATTAATTTGTGTTGGTATAAAATAAGAAAATCATGCTAAGTCCAGGAGAAGACATTGGATTCAACCTAAGGCAGAAAGCACACTCATTTTGAGCTCGAAGCCAAATGAGTTCTCCATCTCAAAACAGTGGCTTATAGTTCGAAGCATTAAGGCTAGAAGTTGGTCATTAAAGTTCGAAGGAAAGTTTTAGAAAGAAGCATTTGAAGCCTGTCAACAACGAGCCTTCATCCACGTCATAAAGCAATTACAAGCGAGTTTTGTCTCCAACGCTTCAAAGAACGTGGGAACTTGGGACTTTCAGTTGATGAATCAGCCCTCGTGTGTCTAGAGGCAGGTTAGAGCAATTTATTGGTAGTTATGAGACTTGTCTATAAATTGGATGAGCGCAAAGGAATGAAGGTCCGCAAACTAAAACTCCAACATACAAAAGCCATAGTGTCCACTAAGAGATCAAGACAATGTCATTGCATAGAGCAAGTAGGAACTTGTTTATGGTGAAAATCTAATTTCGAAAATTAAACTTATCACTTTGATTCTAAGAACAATCTGGGGATAGAATCAGATCCTCTTACGGGACTCTTTTAAAAAGTAGGTTTATGGTGTTTCTGATTTATTGAAATAGACTTTTCAAAGTTCAATTTTCTGGGTGAAAATGTTTGATTGGTACAAAATTTCACCAAATCAATTACTATGTTTTCGAAAAATCCAGAAATGATAGATTCCGAAAGTTGATTCAGAATTTTAACAAAGAATTTTTCTTTCGAAAGAAATTAGAACTACTTGATTCAGAATTTTATCAAGTTCTAAAGTTTCCACTTGACTTCTTTTAGAATAAAGAGAATCATAGTTTCAGAATGTTTGAAAGAATACAAAATTTAAAGCAAAGAGATAAAAGTGCATGAAATGAAGAATACTGAATGTAAATTGCAGAAAGTAAATGAATTGAAAGAACAAATTGCATAAAGATAAAAGTGGATGAGATCATCACATACAATCAATCCTTGTAAACCTGTTGGTCGCAGTGTGATCGGACGTGAAGGTGTTTAAGGATATGAGTATAATGAATTTTCCCAACCTTTATTACATTATGGGTGTACCTATTTATAGATTTCTAATCTACGGCTAACTAATGCATGTTTGACAACATCATCAGCCTATCTATGTTGGCAGCGTGTATGCTTGCCACGTTTTCTGCTATCTAGAAAACTAATTACATTTTTCAAACTGAACCACTAACTTAATGACACCTGTATTTGTCATTTGTAACTTCCTTTAACTGCTCCTTTTGGTGTCCTGTGACTTCTATTTCTTCGAAGACTCATATTTGGATTTCTCGAAATCCTATCTTTAGATTTCTTGAAGTCTTCTTTCTGATTTCTCGAAGAGGTCTTCTTTCTGATTTCTCGAAGTCTTCATCTTCTGATTTCTCAAGATCATCATCTTCTGATTTCTCGAAATCTTCTTTCTTCTGATTTCTTGAAATCTTCTTTCTTGATACTTTGACTTTATGGTTTCGAGATTTTGACTACTTTGTGCCACATGTTTAATTTTGTTTGGCCTTTCCGAAGGTTACAAAGACCACCAGCCACCGTCCATTTGATTTTTACCATGAGGATTTTTTTATTGGACATAAAAGTGGTTTCATTAATGGCACTTGAGTTGTTTTTGCTCCTATAAATAGGAGTATTCTTTTTCATCTTTCTCACAACTCTTCCTTCTTTTCTCTTTCTTGTAATTTCTTTTTAGAGAATTCTTCAGGAAATATGAAGAGGGTAATCTCTTTGGCTATTTTGTTTAATTAATAAGTGAACTTATTTAACGCTTCCCATTCTGATCTAATTTTCTTCCTCTTGTAAAGGTTGTTTAACAGGTTGGAAGCAATATTCTCCTTTCCTTCTCCAAGTTAACCACTGAGTTGCTTCTAATCAAGCTTTTTCGAGGAGAAAGAAGAGAAAGTACGGAATACCATGAGCCAAAGTTCTTTAGATCTTAGGATAGTTTCCTCTCTAATGTTCTAAGTATTTAGGATAGTTTTTCTTTCTAATATCTTTCCATGTATTCGAACTAATGTAATTCAAATTTAATAAAAGAAATATCCTTTAGACTTCTCAGAATACCAGAAACATTATATCCTTTTTCTTCGAATTCTAAAGTCTTTGTATTAATTTTACTTAAGAATTTTTCTAAGTTAATAGACTTGTTATCCAATTCGAACAAGGTAAACTTCATCCTCTTCTGTAAATTCGAAAATGACCTTTACTTTTGACATTTTTGGAATTCGAACAATTTGGAAATCAAATCCCAACAGATGCCCCCCAAAAATAGTCTCTTTCAAATAATAATTTATTTTTGTAGAAAGAGATATTTTTGGAACAAACTCTTGGTATTCCTTATAACAACTATTTAAAATTTAAATGGAAAATTTAAATATCTGTTTCAGATAAACCTTTTATCTTCCAAATAAATTAATATTTGAGTTATTATAAAAGTTAACTGACTTTCCCATTAATTTTGGGTTACTGGCTCACGTTCCAAAACATGTAACCATGATTACCCTTTTAACAACTGTCTTTTCTTTCTCATATAAATACCAAGCAAAACCCTTTCAGTTTCACTTTTCATCATCTTCAACCTTACACATTCTACTCTTTCCTCTCCATCGGCGTTTTTTCCCTTCAATCTCAAGGTATTTAACTCTTTTTGATCATCTTTTGTTATTTTAGACTTGAGTTTCACCGATTAAAATCTTCAAAGTTTCTTATTTTACACTCTTTTCTGAATTTTCAGCTCTCTTGCACTATTGCATTACTCTCGTCTTTTTCTTCAAGAAAAACTCAAACTCCATTAATGGTTGCCGAAGGTCAAACTCCAGTGCCTCTTGCTGTCTGTAAAGGAGATTTGCTTGCTAGGGACGAGCAAGCTTATGTCCCTGAACCTGAGAATGTAGAAGAAAAAATAGCTATCTGGAATTCCCAGGTACTTATTCCCTATTCTATCAAGAAAAAACACTTAGCTTTTCTTGGTCCATACACTCTTCCTTCTTCTCTTGACCAATACAATGAGTTTTTTTCCAAGTCTGAGAAAGGAAAAAATTCGAGTTTTTGGTTCAATAATTCGAATGGACCATCTTGAGCATTCTAGTGATGTGTTTCGAGCATCTCCTCCTGCTCGAAAAGACTCCTATATCATGTGGTTGAATAGGGTAGAAAAATACTATGGGAGCTTTGGTGGAAGCGACTTGGTATTTTCGATCTTATTCAATTAAGTAGATATGATTTAAGTTTTGATCCTGCCTTAATTCTTTCTTCATCTGATTTTTGAAACTTATTTTCTTTATGTAAAACGTCAGAGAGTTGGCCAAAGGTTTAAGGCCAAGGCTTATAAGAAACAAATCCCAAGTGGGGTTGTAGAACAAGTAAACCTTTTACTCTCTTTTTTGAAATAAAAACGTTTACCATCAATCCCTCCCTTTATTTTATGATTTTAATCTAATCATTTGTTATTTGTTACTTTTCAGATCAACCTTTCTTCAAGTTCTCAGATGGAAAGTGAGGGGATTGATGAAAATACTATAGAAAGCCCACTTCAAGCTATCTCTTCGAAGAAATCACAAAAACTGGGTTTAGAGAATATCGAAGAGAATACTGAGAATCGAGAAGAAGAGAAAGAAGAATAATAAGAAGAAGTTCAATCTCCTTCGAATCCAATCAATGAAGATGCCCCAATGGAAGAAAAAGATGATCCTTCTGCTTCTCAAGGAACCAAAGATTCTGTCTCAAAAATCCAAACCATTCAGACGGAATCGGGAACTCCTGAGAAAGCTCCTGGCTTTTCGAGGGATTCATCCAGGTCCACTCCAGTATATCATGCCAAGATTTAGACGAATGTCTCAAAGGTCTGGATGAAAACCCTTTCTTGATTTTGGAAGTACTTTCCGAGAAATCTCTTTGTCATCCGCTCACTCTGAAGCAACGGTGCAAAATCCTTTGAGTGAAGAAAATTCTCCTGAGCAAGTTCTTCAAAGTTTCAAGAAATTGGTTTTCGAAAAGCCCATGATGAAGGAAATCCCGAAGGATCGTCTCTATAGGGAAGAAAATCGAAAGCTATCTCATTTATTTCGATAAGAAGAATTCTTTCTTTCTGAGTCCAAAAACAATGGATCAAAGACTTCGCTGAACTCTATCAGAGCAGTATTGGGACTGTTAACCAAATAGAACAAGTCAAGTCTAAACTGGTTATGCAGAAAAGTGAACAAACTGAATTGATTGACAAGATGCAAGACAGTAAGGTCAAAGTAAACAAGTATGATCAATCTATTCAGCAGAATTCTTCTAAGATCGAAAGTTTAGAACAAGAAAATCTAAGGCTCGAAGGCCTCATCAAACGATACCAAGAAGAACTAGAGCAATCCAGGAAGGCTAAGGGTGAGCTCGAAACTACACTTGCAAGGCAAAGTCTTCTCGAATGGAAATTCTTAACTCTGTTCGAAGTGTCTCTCGAGATGTTGTTCGAGTTTCTAAAGACATCGAGAACTTGGAAAAGAATGATACAAGCTTAAAGATATGCTACGAAGACCTGATGCACACCTTTGCGAAATTGAAGGCGAAGAGCCCCATTTTAGCCTATTCGTATTTTCTTCTTGTTATTTGTTTATAACATTGTTTCGAGCATGGTCTCGAATTTCTAGTATTATTCGAACAATTTTACTCTTGTTTATATCTAATTTTAATTTCTTGCAAGTTTGACTTATATTCTTTCAAGTATTTTCCATTTATTGACAGTTATGCGCAAATCACCAAGTATTTCTCGAATTGAATACGCATTACTGGAAAACACTTTTTCAATCTCGAAAGGTCCTTCCCAATTAGGTGACCATTTACCAAACCTCTTAGACTTTTTTATCAATTGGCAAAATCAACTTCCAAACATAATCACCAACTTGGAATTCTTTTTTCTTGACTTGTTATTATAAGAACGAGCTATTTGCTCTTTTTGCCTAATTATATTTCAAGAGCAATCAATCTTTCTTCATCAAGTTGATTTAATTCATCGAACATCAAATTCCAATAATCTGAGAAGGTAACTCATATTTGTCTTTGAACCCTTATTGATTGTAAATTTACTTCAACTGGTAATATAGCATCATGACCATATACCGACTTATAAGGGGTAGTTCGAGTAGCTTCTCTTGGTGAATTTCTATAGCCCAAAGAATTTGATTCAAAGTCTCATGCCAATTTCTAGGTTTTTGCCCAATATGCCTTTTAATTAAAGCAATAATATTTTTATTTATTGCTTCAACTTGACCATTGGCTTGTGCATAGTAAGGAGTAGAAGAAAGTAATTTTATTCCTTTTGATTCAGCAAACTTAACCATTTTTCCTTCCAGTAAACACTGTTCCTTGATCTGTAGTAATGGTTTCGGTAAGCCAAATCTGAATATTATATTCTCTTCTATGAAACGGATAATATCTTCTTGAGAAACTTCTCTTAAAGGAATTGCTTCTACCCATTTGGTAAAATAATCAACTCCAACTAAAATAAATTTATGGTTTTTTCGAAGAAGCTGGATGTATCATCCCAATTAGATCTAAAGCCCATCCTCGAAAGGGCCAAGGCTTTATGATTTGAATGCAATTCACTTGCTGGAATTTGTTGTACATTTCCATGTTTTTGACATTCTTCACAAGCTTTTGCAAAATTGTGACAATCTTGGCCATTGAAGGCCAAAGAATAGCTTTCTTTTCAGAATCCATTCCATTTTCTTTCCGGCTGATGAGCTCCACAAGCACCTTCATGAACTTCAACTAAAGCAAATATGCTTCTGTTTCACCCAAACATCGAAGCAAATTCCCATCAACAGCTTTCTTATAAAGTTCTTCACCCAAAATACAATAATTCAAAATCTTATATTTCAAGTGTTTCTTATTTGCTAAAGAAGGATTTTGGATAAGTTTCACAATCTCTTTTCTCCAATCATTTTGATCTAAAAGGTTTACATTATGGATGTCGAATCCTTTCCTTGGAACCTTCTTGAATATCACTAATTTTCTAAGTGTTCCAATAGAGATTCTATATCCAGAAGCTATTTGAGCCAATTCATTAGCTTCGAAATTTTGACCTCTTGGAATATGTTCAATTTTTTACTTCGTCAAACATTTCCAGAAGTTTATTGGCTTGCACCAAAATACTTAGCCAATTTTAGATCTAAACATTTATACTCCTTGGTTATCTGTTTGATAACTAATTGAGAATCTCCTCGAATATGAACATTCTCGAATTCAAAGAAACCAGAATTTCGAGACCTGCTATTAAAGCTTCATATTCTACTGCATTATCGAACAAGGATGTTTATTTCAAACATCATTCGAGTTGGGAATCCTTTGGGGAAATTAATAAAATTCCAATTTCTGATCCATTCTTATGTTTGGATCCATCGAAATATAATTTCAAGGTTCTAAACCTACATATATTGATTCCTCAATTGGAATCTGGGGATGATCAATCAAGAAATCTGCAACCACTTGTCCTTTCATTGCTTTAATGGGACCAAATTTTAATGAAAACTCAGTTAATGCTAAAGCCCATTTTCCAATTCTACTGTGCAATATAGGTTTCAACAACATATGCCTTTATTATATCAAAGTGCGAAATCACAAATACATCATAAGTTTCACATAATACTTGAGTTTAGTACATGAAAAGTATAAACATAAGCATAATTTTTTCAATGGCACAATATCTAGTTTCAGCATCATTAAGGACTCTACTTAAATAGTAAATCGCTCTTTCAACGCCATTTTCGTCCTCTTGAGCCAACATACTTCCAATTGTGGCTTCTGATGCAGAAATATATAACTTCAAGGGTCTTCCTGGCAAAGGAGGAGTCATAATAGGAGGAGGTTGTCAAATACTTCTTGATTTCTTCGAAGGCTTGTTGGTGTTCCTCTTCCCATTTGAATTTCCTTCTTCTTCAATTTCAACAATGGAGAAAACACTCTGTCTTTCCTGAGAGGTTCGAAATAAACCTTCGAAGAGAAATTGACTTTTCCCAAAAAGATTGTAATTGTTTCTTGGTTGTAGGTGGAGATGCTTCGAGAATTGCTTTAGTTTTATTCCTGTCAATCTCAACACCTTTCTTGTGTACAAGAAATCCTAAGAAATTTCCTGCAGATACACCAAAAAGCACATTTAATAGGATTCATTTTCAACCCATGCTTTCTCATTTTCTCGAAAGCTTGTCTTAAATGGTGTTCAAATGCAAGCTTTTGATTCAGATTTAACCCACAACATCGTCTATATAAACTTGCATAAAAATTTCCCTATTAAATCATGAAAAATCGAATTCATGGCTCTTTGGTAAGTTTGCACCAGCATTTTTTTAAACCAAAGGGCATCATACCCATTCATAAGTACCTATTGCACCAGGACATCGAAAAGCTGGTTTCGAAACATCCTCTTCGGCAATAAAAATTTGATTATAACCTGAATACCCATCTAACATACTTAACAATTCATTTCCTGCTGCCGAATCTATTAACATGTCAGCAATTGGCATTGGATATTCATCTTTAGGAGTTGCGTTATTTAGATCTCGAAAGTCAATGCATACTCTTAAAGAACCATTTTTCTTAATTACAGGCACAATATTCGAAATCCAATCAACATACCTGGCAGTTCTAATGAACTTAGCCTTCAGAAGACGCTCAATTTCTTCTTTGATCTTCGAAACTATTTTTGGAGCGAATCTTCTAGGAGCCTGTTTCACTGGTCTTTTTTCTGGAAAAGTTGGAAGCTTATGTTCTACCAGTTCTCGACTCAAACCAGGCATTTCATGATAATCCCAAGCGAAACAATCTTTATACTCTTTCAACAAGTCAATGATCTCTTCTTTAAAATCTCCTTCGAGATTCTGACTTATGAATGTGGGTTTTTTTCTTTTTCATCTCCCAAATTTATTTCTTCCAAAGGATCTTGAGCTTCCATCTTCTTAATACCTTGAGACAAAAATCCTTCGAAACCTAAAGGGGAATCGTCATATATGCAATCGAGTTTCTCGAACTCCAACCCTTGTGTTTCTAGAACATATGTCTCAATCTTTTTAATCACTTCCTCAAGATATTCCTTTTGAGAATTTTCAACTCCTTCAGAAGGACCCTGATCTTTTTCAGAATCTTCGTTTTTTCTTAATGAAATTTCATCTTGTGAAATTCCTTCTTCTGATATCTCCTCAATAATTATTTTTCCTCTTGCCACTCGGCCTTGAGGGCCGTTTCTTTTTTATTTTGTTTATTTTGATTGAGTTCGGCTTCGAGAGCCGCCTCTATTCTTTTTTCGGCCACATAGGCCGAAATTCGAGCCAAAAAGCTCGAACTTACTCTGGATCTGACCATTCATTTATTTCTGCGGCCTCGAATGGGCCGACATCACATTGTAGAATAAATCCGAAATTTGGATTTATTCTTAGAGAATATGGAACCTTAGTAGGAGCCAGAGCATATTTATCAATGACTTCGAATGGTCTAATTTTCATGACTCTTTTCTCTGTACTCCGAATGTCCACTGCATCTTCCTCTACCTTGAAATAGTTTTTGTCCCCATCCACATATATGGGGACACCTTCTTTTGTCCACATGCATAACCTTTGATGCATAGAGGATGGAACAGCACCGACACCATGTATCCACTCTCTACCAAGCAACAAATTGTAATTTGCCTTGGAGTCGACCACCACAAACATGGTAGGCCTCATGATAGTTCCCACCGTCAACTCCAAAGACAAAACTCCCTCAGACTTCGAGGTCTTCCCACTGAAATCTGTAATAATCATTTGGTGGGGCATTAAATCAAACTTGGTTTTCCCCAACCTCTTCATCATAAATTTTGGCATTAAATTCACTGCTGCTCCTGAATCAACAAGCACTTTACCAATGCTTTCTTCTTCAACCAATGCTCTAATAAATAGAGGCTTCAAGTGAAGTTGCATTTCCTCTGTAGGCCTTTCGAATACTGCTGATGTATTCTGACAGATTTGCTTGCCAATATAGGTGTAACATACAGGATCCTCACCTATGTCATCTTCCTCGAAGTCTTCCTCTTCTAAACCTTTTTCTAATTCTTCAGCGTATTCAGCAGGCAGAATCGAGACTACTGCGCAGATGTCTTCCAGACCATCTGCGAAGCCTGTTTCGAAATTCTCTGTAAGCAAGTCATCTTCATCCTCTTCGAAATTTCCAATAACTTGGAAAGAAGGTTTCTTTTTGACAACTTGAGCATAGGATGGATGATTTGCGTTTGCCTGAACTTGAATTATCTGAGCATTCTTCGCTTGCAAAGGTTTAGTTTGTTGTTTTCCTTCCTCAACATTCATATTTTCTTTTCTTGTTTTTCAAAGGCTGCTTTCCTCATTCTCTGAGCCCTCCTCCATTGGGTCTTCGTCATCTGGGGTCTGTTTCCAAAATAAGGTTTTTGATGAAAACTTTGGAAATTGTTTGGTTGCCTCACATACCCTGGTCGAACCCACTGGTTCGGAGGAACTGAAGATGAAGGTATGAAAGTTCGAGGCTTCATCCTTTCTTGAAAACCTTGGGTAACAGGTAGTTTTCCTTTCTCGAACCTATTGAGATTCCCAGGTACCTTTCCTCCGGAAATAGATTCAGACTTAGAGATCCATCCCCCATAAGAAGCATGAGGTTTCTTTTGTTTGACTTCGACCTTTTGGCGTTGAGCAGCCACTTTGTGGTAATGCGTCTTCATCTCTGATTCACGAAACGCTTTGGCTGCTGATCTATCAAATAAGGCATGGCACCTTGGGCAAAGATCAATGGAGGCATCCTCTGCCTTCTTTCTGTTCAGAAACTCCAATAGGGATTCTCCTCCCTTTGGAAACACATCCTGTACCTCTTGGTCTCCATCCAAAGCCATCTCTGTGGCCTGACCCACGGAGTTCGAATCCTCAACTTCAACCATGTTAACACTCAAAGGTTCTGCGTAGTTTGCATTCACCTGAAGAGGGTCTGAATCAATCTTCATGGCCATTGGGATTTTTTCTTCGAACTTCAATCTCCCTTGCTTAATAGCCTCTTGAATAATATCCCTGAAACGCACACAACTATTAGTCCAATGACCATAAGTATGATGATATTTACAATTTTTCTACCTCTTCTCTGTTCTTGAGAAGGGATTTTATGGTCATCACTTAGAGTTATTTGTTTGTCTTTCACCAATATATCAAAAATTTGGTCTGCTTTCGAAATATCGAAACCATAATTTTTCTTTGGGAATTTATCTTTATTGTCATTACTAGTATTTCCATTTGGTTTTAAAGATTGACAAACATAAGGAGGCCCTGGCTTAAGTTCTGCTACATGAACATCATTATCTTCTATATCATATTCGAAGTCACTATCATCAGAAACTTCTAAATATGCCACTTTATCTTTTCGAAAGAACTTTTCAGGTTTCCTGAACCTTTCTTTTTCTTTCTTAAGGTGTTCAATTTGCCTAACTTTATCAGCCAATTGAGCCATATCTCTAAGTTGTTGATTAATCAATTTCTTTCGAATTGAATAATCTAGTCCTCCTGCAGCCATTTGAACTAACTCATATTCAGGAATTTGGGTAAAACATCTAGCTTTCATTTGTCTAAATCTATTCAAATAGTCATCAATTGACTCATTCGAGGATCTCTTAATGTTTACTAAGTCCATAAGAGTAACTTTTGTTTCTCCTCGAAAGAATTGTTCATGAAAACTTCTTTCTAATTGATTCCATGTGTGAATCGAATTTGGAGAAAGAGTAGTAAACCAAGTAAAAGCATTCTTAGTTAAAGAACTAGGAAAATATTTCATTTTTAATTCTTCATTGTTTGCCAAATCACCTGCTTCGATTTGGTATCGAGCAATGTGTTCGACAGTAGATTCTCCTACTTCTCCAGAAAATTTGGTAAATTTGGGAACTTTCCATCCCCTTGGCAATTCAGTTTGCAATACCATCTGGGTGAAAGGAGAGACTACATAAGGATGATTCGCAAATCCTACATTAAATCCATGTCTATTCAAAACTTGTTCGACAATTCCAACAACATTTTGTTGCCCCCCTAAGTTATTCGCTCTTATCCTTTCGAGAATTTCATCAGCATTTTGATTTCTATTCAGGATAACTCTAGGAGCATTTTCCTCTCTATTTTCGACAGGATTAACAGGATTTGGTATTTGATTATTTTGATCTCCTTGATTTACAGGAGGATTCAAATTAGCCACTTGTCTAACTATAGGATCAGTGGGTGCTCCAAACACATCCGCAATCCTTTCCATTTGCCTAGCCAATAAATTATAATTAGCATTTGTAGTTTGGACTAGGGGATTAAACACTGTGGCCATTTGTGTTGTCAACATATTTACCATTTCGTGTTACTCTCATCCATTTGTTGCCTTAGAGTTTGCAACGTAGAATTTGTAATAGATGAAGAAGAATTTCCCACAAAGGGATTAAACATGGGTCCACGAATCACTGAAGGACCCATTGTTGACATAGTTGGTGGGGCTGTTCCAGAATTTGGAACAAATCCAAATGGCAACCCATATTGTGGTTGTCCATTTTGAGACATAAATAAAATTGGGAAAAGGGATAGTAGAACCAATTTGACTTATTACAGGCTCCGCCACAGTAGTAGTGGTTGTAGTAACATTTGTTTGTGGTTCTCTGTTAACACTATTTCCATTCATCCCATTTTCATTATTATTCACAGACTCATCTCTTTGGGGTGGTGGACTTCCCTGATTATTAACATTATTTTCCCTATTATTATTTCCATTTGCATTTTGTCTTGAATTATTAGCCATTTGAACAGATATAGTTCGACCACTTCTCAAACGCATACAAGACAAATTTTCAGAAATTCATAACACACACTACTTTTTGGCAAAATTGTCCCACCGGGCGTGCCAATTTGTTTATGGTGAAAAATCTAATTTCGAAAATTAAACTTATCACTTTGATTCTAAGAACAATCTGGGGATAGGAATCAGATCCTCTTACGGGACTCTTTTTAAAAAGTAGGTTTATGGTGTTTCTGATTTATTGAAATAGACTTTTCAAAGTTCAATTTTCTGGGTGAAAATGTTTGATTGGTACAGAATTTCACCAAATCAATTACTATGTTTTCGAAAAATCCAGAAATGATAGTTTCCAGAAAGTTGATTCAGAATTTTAATAAAGAACTTTTCTTCGAAAGAAATTAGAACTACTTGATTCAATTTTATCAAAGTTCTAAAGTTCCACTTGACTTCTTTTAGAATAAAGAGAATCACAGTTTCAGAATGTTTGAAAGAATACAAAATTTAAAGCAAAGAGATAAAAGTGCATGAAATGAAGAATACTGAATGTAAATTGCAGAAGTAAATGAATTGAAAGAACAAATTGCATAAAGATAAAAGTGGATGGGATCATCACATACAATCAATCCTTGTAAACCTGTTGGTCGCAGTGTGATCGGACGTGAAATGTTTAAGGATATGAATATAATGAATTTTCCCAACCTTTATTACATTATGGGTGTACCTATTTATAGATTTCTAATCCTAACGGCTAACTAATGCATGTTTGACAACATCATCAGCCTATCTATGTTGGCAGCGTGTATGCTTGCCACGTTTTCTGCTATCTAGAAAACTAATTACATTTTTCAAACTGAACCACTAACTTAATGACACCTGTATTTGTCATTTGTAACTTCCTTTAACTGCTCCTTTTGGTGTCCTGTGACTTCTATTTCTTCGAAGACTCATATTTGGATTTCTCGAAATCCTGTCTTTAGATTTCTTGAAGTCTTCTTTCTGATTTCTCGAAGAGGTCTTCTTTCTGATTTCTCGAAGGTCTTCTTTCTGATTTCTCGAAGTCTTCATCTTCTGATTTCTCAAGATCATCATCTTCTGATTTCTCGAAATCTTCTTTCTTCTGATTTCTCGAAATCTTCTTTTTGATACTTTGACTTTATGGTTTCGAGATTTTGACTACTTTGTGCCACTGTTTAATTTTGTTTGGCCTTTCCGAAGGTTACAAAGACCACCAGCCACCGTCCATTTGATTTTTACCATGAGGATTTTTTTATTGGACATAAAAGTGGTTTCATTAATGGCACTTGAGTTGTTTTGCTCCTATAAATAGGAGTATTCTTTTTCATCTTTCTCACAACTCTTCCTTCTTTTCTCTTTCTTGTAATTTCTTTAGAGAATTCTTCAGGAAATATGAAGGGGTAATCTCTTTGGCTATTTTGTTTAATTAATAAGTGAACTTATTTAAAGCTTCCCATTCTGATCTAATTTTCTTCCTCTTGTAAAGGTTGTTAACAGGGGAAGCAATATTTTCCTTTCCTTCTCCCAAGTTAACCACTGAGTTGCTTCTAATCAATCTTTTTCGAGGAGAAAGAAAGAGAAAGTACGGAATACCATGAGCCAAAGTTTCTTTTAGATCTTAGGATAGTTTCCTCTCTAATGTTCTAAGTATTTAGGATAGTTTCTTTCTAATATCTTTCCATGTATTCGAACTAATTTAATTCGAATTTTAATAAAAGAAATATCCTTTAGACTTCTCAGAATACCAGAAACATTATATCCTTTTTTCTTCGAATTTCTAAAGTCTTTGTATTAACTTTACTTAAGAATTTTTCTAAGTTAATAGACTTGTTATCCAATTCGAAACAAGGTAACTTCATCCTCTTCTGTAAATTTGAAAATGACCTTTACTTTTGACATTTTTGGAATTCGAACAATTTGGAAATCAAATCCCAACAGAACTGCAGACCAATTTCTTCTTCCCTGCATGTATTTCAATTTACTTTTCTCCTGGTTTAATTTTTCATATAATGTAATTCATGTTATCTACTTAGTTGTTTGCTGTTCGAGTTAAGATTCATGAACCAATTCTACTTCATCTTATTCTATGCTTTTCTTTAACCACTTTAGTGTAATGAAATTAAGTACCAACACTTAAAAAGTACCTAGATAATGATATCAAAGCCTAAGATCCGTTATTGGGCTCCTACCCTTAGATGTCCACGCTCCACATGTCCAGCCCTGGCGTGAGGGGGGAGTGTGTTGGAGAAGTCCTATATTGCCTAGAGATAAGGCCAAATAAAAGTATATAAATCTTGGGCAATCATCACCCTATAAGCTAACTTTTGGGGTTGAGTTAGGTCCGGTTCAAAATCTAAAACAACTCATGCCTCTAGCAATCATAAATTAAAATTCATAATACTTGGGGGGAATTATATACTCATGGTAAAGGACACGTTTTTCATCTTTTCAAATCAAGCACACATGTTTGATAAACCAATTTTACACAACCTCACAAAATCATGCTTGATTTTCTCTTTCGTATCAAATTAATTACTATACCATGCAATTAAATTTTAACAAGTTATATCCATGCCAATCCATTATAGCCAAACCATACATCCTAATACCAAACATATATTTTCAAATTTTTAACTGAAGTATAACATGATACACGTATCAATATTCATACAATCTCATATAGTGCTTTTTCTGGGGTTATTCTTTTAGTTATTTCCTTTCTATCATGGAAATAAATTTAATAAGATCACACTCCTATTAGACCCATCATACCGAATCATGGACATAAAAAAGAAAAATGCCAATGAGTGCCTTAAGGGCCCTTGTTAAGGAATTAAATATATAAAGATTTTATTGAAGTGTGTAACATTTATGTTATAGATGCAATTAATGCTGTGATTTCCAATAAAAACCTTTTATACATGGATTCTTAACCAGTGCCTTTAGGGCACTAGTTAGCAGGACCCCATAAAAAAAATCACCAAATCAAAAGATATCATATTCAAGGATGATTCTCCCTCCCACAAGTATTGGCAGCGCCTTTGGAATCTTATTGTTCTCCAATGTGTCAAAAGCTTCCTTTGACATGTACTAAAGGGGGACTTAAAACCTGCTCCAAGCTAGCGTGCAAGGTGTAATTTGGGAGATAGTGACATATGCCCTTTGTGTCATGCGACTTCTAAAATGGATATACATATTCTCCATGATTGTGAGTTTGCAAAACAGGTTTGGAACAATATTTTGGGCGTTGTTAATCCTCCAACCTTGGTCCGAGTCTTCTATTGGTGCTTGGGTGCATGGGAATATTAGCAATCTAGAGAGTTTATACGACAATACTTGGGCTGTGATGTTTGGAATCACTTGTTGGTGTATCTGGAAGATGCGAAATGATTTAGTCTTCAATCATGTGGAAGATGTTGTCTTCAGAATTCAATCTTTGGCGCTGGATTACTCAAACTCTCATAGTCAACAGGTGTTACACAAGTATCCTAGTCAATTGGTCTTTGTTAGTTGGAATCCTCTTTGTGATGGTTGGGTTAAAGTTAACACGGATGGCTCGATGCGAAATAGGGGTAGTCAAGTAGCCTGTGGGGGTGTCATTAGAGATCATTGTGGTCGATGGATTATTGGTTTTTCAGCAAAATCTGGTTTCCTCCTTTGTACTCATATGGCTGAAATGAGAGGTATTTTTACTGGTCTGGAAATTGCTTGGTCCTTGGGGAATAAGAAAGTTTTATTTGAGTGTGATTCCAAAGTAGTGGTACAACTTATAAAGGAGGGGACTTCCTCTTTCCATCCCTACTTCTTCTTGGTTAAGCGTATTCAAGAGCTTATGTCCGGGAGGTCAAGTTTTTTCATATATGGCGAGAAGCCATTTCCATTGCGGATTGTTTTGCTAATTCAGCCCATGGAATTCCTGTGGTGTCCAAACTTTTAGGTTGCCTCCTTCTTATGTGTCTGTTCATGTTTATTTTGATGCTACTGGGAGTGCTGTTCCTAGAGTAATCACTGTAATCCTTTGGCTTTTGGGCTCCATTTACCCAAAAAAAATATTTATACAATTTCATACATTTCTTTTTCAGGGTTATTCTTTTTAGTTATTTCCTTTCTATCATGGAAATAAATTTAATAAGATCACACTCCTATTAGACCCATCATACCGAATCATGGATATAAAAAAGAAAAATGCTAATGAGTGCCCTAAGGACCCTTGTTAAGAAATCAAACATAAAAAAGTTTTATTGAACTATGTAACATTTAATGTTATAGATGCAATTAATGATGTGATTTCCAATAGAAACCCTTTATACATGGATCCTTAACCAATGCACTAGTTAACAGGACCCCATAAAAAAATTAAAATCATCACCAAATCAAAAAATATCATATTCAAACTTTCACTATATCACAAGAATATATTTAGCAATCCAAATATGTAAAGAAATAATTTTTTTCCAATCATTAAGTGGCCGAACCAAAGAAAGGGCTAGCAACACCATGGTGTTGTTTGCTCAACATCACAAAATGTATAAAGTGAGGAGTAAAGGAATCTCCCATAGTTTCATTTCCTTTTCCATTAAGATTTAAGATTAATTTTAATTAATTAAAATTCATTAATATAATTAGTTTATAGTTTATTTATCCTATTTTAATATAATATTTTATTTATATTATATTTAAATAATACATTTAATATAAAATTATTCCATTAAATATAATATCTTTTATTTTCTAAAAATATGACAATTCAAATTATATCAGAAATGTAAAACATATACCAGAAAATAAATGGTATACAATTTAGAGCGTGGACGGTTAAGTTTCTAATACACAGTTTAAACTGTGTATCGAAATTTAGGTTTCCATATAGAACTTTTTAAAATTGTATACCAAAATTTTAATGGTTGAATATAAATTAAAGAGATTAATAAAAAATCTAACAAGTTATTATTGACATGTGAGAGGCTACAGAGGCGGGAGACGATCCGAGTCGCGTTAACAATCACGTCAACAAATGAAATCCACGTCAATAAAAACCGTTAACTATTGGATCCATACTTGACGGTTGTACCACATTTATAACATTAAAATATTTGGGGGATTAAATTCACCAAAAAAATTTTAGGGACCAAAATCACAAACTGCATAAATTAGTGGACCAAAAATGCAAATAGTCCATAACTTAACTAGTTGTTTCATAAGAATTGAGAATAGTTTGCAAGAATGATGTATGCCATAACATACCAGTAACCGTTTTGAAAATTTCAAGTGTAATTGTCAATGAATGTAAAAAAAAATCCAGCTTATAATTACTGCACATTAATTGCTCAAAATCACCGTTTGAAAATTGGACATGAAGTCACCGTTTGAATTTACCTTTTCCCAATTTCTGAGTGCATGTTGTAGAAAACCCAAAGAGAAAGAAGAATCTTGGAGGAGAAAGTTTATGATCTCAATGGATAAGATACCAGAGAATGATGTTCTTCCATACATAGGTAAGTATATGTGACATTGCTTTTGAATAGAATCAGAGAAATGAACAAAATTGAAAGAAAGGGTGGGAAGGAAAGGAAAATAAGCTCTACTTATCTACATTTTTTTTTTCTCCATATAATGTTTTGAAATGCAAATGGTCCTTCTTATCTTCTTATTATTTCATGTAACAAGATCTTATATAAAAATATAAATAATGTTTGATATTTCTTGCTGTCATAACTGAGGTTACTGAAACTTAATTTTGCTGCAGATTCAGATAAGAGAATGAAGATTGATGGTTACATTCTATTCAGGAATGGGGTAGCTGAAGATATAAAGGATGCAAACATAGGAAAAGGAGACCTGAAGTCCTTGGAATCTGAGCATAAGTATGATTTGCGAAAGAGTTTAGCATGGGATAGTGCCTTTTCTACAAGTTCAGGTATAGTTCATATTCCTATGGAATTTATTCAAATGCTTTTTATTTAATTTTACTAGTCTTGATCTTGATCACCAGTGATTTCAGGATTTCTAGAAGTAGAGGAGTTGTTCAATATTTTGAATTCAAGGCATAGTAAGAGTGGGTGTGACATACTGGGACAAGAGGAGGAGGATCAGCTTTTGTCTGTCAAGTATCCAGAACCAGAAATTAAAAGTGTAACTGATGAATTCAATTTAAGAAAAAGTTTAGCCTGGGATAGTGCCTTTTTCACCAGTGAAGGTGTGTGTTCAACATGATTTAAAAACCTAGTACTAATGAAAGTGTGTGTATTTCATTCTTTGATGTTTATGCTTTTGGTTTGAACAATTTTTGTTTTCTCAGGGATTTTGAATCCTGAGGAATTATCTCTTGTAAACAAAGGGTTTAAGAAATCTGAGACTAATATGCTTCCTCGGATAGAAGAACTATGGATCTCATATGAGTCAAATTGTACTATTGAATTAGCAAACTCTGAGGTCAAACTTTCTGAAGATTTTGGAACTTCTACAAGCACAAGAGCTTCAAGCTCCAGAAAACAAAGATACAGAGACATGCAAAAAACTCATTGTAAGTGTGACATTTTTATTTGATACCTGTTGAATCACAAAGGTATCTATATCCAACATATCTACTAGGGTAAATCAAGTAAACTTTGCCCTGCCCCAGAGATCAATCAATGTACATCATGGTATTCTATCAAAAACCCACTTTTTTTTTACAAAACTATTTATAGAGATATTTTTTAATGGTTGCTGTTAAAGTTGTATTTGGTCTTGAGCTCATGATATAACTTTTTAATCACCAAATTTGACATTAAGGTGCTGTTTGAAAAAATAGCTTAACTAAGCGCTTATAACATAAACTCTTATTTGATAAGCGCTTAATGAATAAGTTCTTAAGAAAGTGGATAAAAATTGAAAGGAGACTGTGTACTTGAACTCTGTATAAGCTATTTCATCAGCTACTTTGAGGAGCTTATTGAAATAAGCTGAAAACAACTTATGAGCATGACATAACCTCTTCTTATAAGCTTATCCAAACACCTACATAAGTACATAACAATAAGATAAGCTCAAATAAGCTTTTTCAAACATCTCCTTAGTCTATATTATTATGAGAAACAGATAATCTTGTGTTGGTTTCCTGCATTCCATTTTTATTGAATAACATTATTTTTCTGCTGGTTACTTTCAGCAACAAAAAAGGATGGATGGGGATGGGTCCCTAAATTGAAGGTGAGTCCTTGTCATGAATCATGATTGACTATTTGTGTGCCATTGAACTTTTCAACTAGAATGACGCTACCTACTTAAATTTTCAGGTAAAATCCAGGCCAACATCCAGAAGGCAAACTTTAAATGACAATCAACCAGAAAGGATTGCTAAGGATTCTTCTACTTCCCCATTAAGAAAGGCATGCCTTATTGTAGTAAATTGAGTCTGTTGTTAATTTCATATAATTTCTTAACTATGCAACTCTGCATTAATAAAATTTATAAATTTAAAAAGAACAATCAAAGCATAAAACCTATGAAAGCATAAGATCATTTCTATTGGTCACAAAACTAACACATTTCTACTGATTAAAGATTTCTTCTGGAAGTGGAACATCTGATCCCTCATCCCCTCCAAAGCCACCAAAGATATTAGGACGAGTTAGTTAGAATATTCCAAGAGCTACCACCAAAAGTGTTCCTTTGTTTTCAAATGAAGTCAATGGGAAGAGCAAAATTGTCAAAGCAAC
This sequence comes from Sesbania bispinosa, assembly GCA_026901365.1. Taxonomy (NCBI): domain Eukaryota; kingdom Viridiplantae; phylum Streptophyta; class Magnoliopsida; order Fabales; family Fabaceae; genus Sesbania; species Sesbania bispinosa. Next base: position 612,294 of record QLOH01000277.1, on the reverse strand, counting down.
AAATGGTAAGGTTTTTACTTTTTAAGAGCACAATGGCACACAAATATAACTTCTTTTCATTGGCCTTGATTCTATGGAATTTGATCATTTCAGGAAAATGTTTGATAGAGAAACCTGATCAGTTGAAGAATTGCAGTAAAAATGATACCCTTAATTGCAACTCTTCTGCTTGCATTTACACCATTACACCTCAATCTGAATACAGAAAAACCAACCAAATCACACCAGAAAATTGCTCCCCAGTGTCATCTACCTCTACAGCTCATAGATGTCATGGTTATATGACATTGAATGGATCTTGCAGAAAGTTTTGTAATGACAATAATGCTTCTGCACAATCTGATTTGGAACTACAGCCACATAGTCAAAGCAATGTTTCCCATAATGATAGGGAAAATATGTGCCCAAATGTATGGACTGAGGTGAATGGAAGCAATTCTGTTTCTTTTGATGCATCAAGATACATAAAACCTTCTGGACTCCGAATGCCAACGCCCAAGATTGGCTTTTTTGATGTGGTCAGTTGCTCTTGAATTTCCTTTAGCTGATCATCACATTATGTTCAGAGTTTCTAATGCACTCTGGTTGAAATTGAGTAAACCACCAATTTCATTACCAACGTATTCCAAAAACTTTAAGTTTGTTCGTCCCTAACGTTACAATAATTCATTGATAGTCGCTAAACTATATAAAAAATCACTAAATTAATCTTTGTATATGGTCTAAATTGTTTGATTAAAGTAAAATACAGAGATTGATTTGATGTTTTTTTTATATAACTTACGGACTATTAATGAATTATTGTAATGTTAGGGTACGATGAGGATGAAATTGATGGTTTACTCCGTTGAAATTAGTATTTAATTCTAGAGCAATTGCTTAAGTCTAAGAGGTAATATTTGCAGGATAATTCTCTGTTGGCAAAGGAGAATGGAGGCGGGAAGTCACAAAACGGTGTCGTTAAGGTTGGAGCTTGCAGCAGAAACCTCAATGCTAAGTTTCAAACTGCACCAACACTGAGAGATGTTAGGAATACAAAGATTTGACCTTACAAACTAGAAGATCCCCACATGTGCTGCACGAAAATTTAATTAGTGTTGTTAAAGTATGTTCGAAGGTTATGAACAAGTTCGAACAAGTGATGCATGTGGTGTTAATTAGCCAAGAAAAGCTTGACATGTTTGTAAAGCGCGACAATGGGGATAATATAGGTTGTGACTGTGACGATTTCCGTTGAGATAGAATCATATAGTAGCCGTTGTCCTAGAAGACACGGGTTTGTGGAACCATTCCATCAAATTGGTCACCGCTGTCACAATCTTTGACATACTCGACAAGATCAGATTGTGGATCCCTATACAATCTTTTTCTCCCTTTATTTCAAGCCCAAGAAAGAAATGGAGTTCTCCCATCATATTTATCTTAAAGTTTGACAACGACAACATAAATTTAGAGGATTTTTGGCAAAGATATGAGTTAGATGGATCAAGGATAATGTCATCAACATATTTGGACTAAGAAAATAACTTAATCTGTCATACAAGTGATGCAAAAATATGGTTCCTTCTTAGTGGAACCTTGAAGTATCACTTAATGTGGTATTAGGTAGATTTCAAAACGATTTTATGCAGATGCAGTGATAGAAAAAAAATTCAATATAAGGAGTAAACTGCAGAAAGGGTAAGAGAAGAAGAAATACACACAGTTTTATACTGGTTCACCTCTTAATCGTGAGGCTACGTCCAATCCTGACTTTCAGTAGGATTTTCACTAAGTCAACTTTGTTGCACAAGCTTCTTGGGTACTCCTTACCACTAGTATTCTTCTGCAGCCTCTTCAGGCTCTTCACAATATTCTTCTGCAGCTTCTGCAGCCCAGAATGTATACACTCTTTCTACGATCTTTGCAGTGATTATATAAGGTATCTGTATCCAAGTTTATGCTCACAGCAACTTGCAAATACAGCTATTAACTTCTCAAGAAGAACATACACTTTTATGTTGTTCTTGAGAGTTTACAGAAGATGGAAATAATAAATTACAGTTGTATAAGGCTCAACTTGAGATCAGAGTTAGCACGATAGAAAATTTTTGAGCCAACACTCTCTCTTTCTGAACTATTTAACTCAAGGTCTAAGAGTTTTGTAGAGAGAGAGAGAAATTCTTCCAGAAGGTAGAGATGGTAATTATGATGCACTATTTGTTTCTTCCGTTGTTGTGTGTCTAATAATGAAGAGAAGGGTTCCTTTTATAGGCAAGAGCAGGCTTCTAGCCGTTGGGATGCCTTGGGGAATAAGCTAAACCTCCAGCTGTTAAAGTAGAAGTTGTCCCTTTCATGTACAACTGTCTCTTTTTCACAGTTTGACTGGTCATATTTTCTGGAGAGCACATCTTCTACAACTTAGTATTCTTTAAAATAAGTCTTCTTCTTCTGGAAAGGATCTTGAGAGTTTCATAGGAAGAGGGAATCTATGCAAATTGGATTATTGCAGATTGTAACTTCAAAGAAGCCATAAGTTTATGGATCATGATGAATTGCTTCTTTTGCAGATCTACTGACAATGAATTTTACTTCTGAAGTTTTGTCAGCAACTTCACACTCTTATTCTAGACAGTTTCCTAATTTCTTTTATATTTGGAAGAGATGTTATTCTTCTTGTACATAACAGATATATAATTGAATTAAGACAAAGATCCTTTTTGTCCAGAATGCTTCTTCTGATAGAGTGCTTCTCTCAAAATTTTGACAATAATTTGTAATAAATCTTCTCAATGACTTTCTTGCTTTCTTTTATAATTATGTCATTATTTGAAATAGGAATACATCTTCTGATATTGCAGATTGATCCTTTGAGTGCTTTAGACAGTGATAAAACTGTTTCTTCTAAACATAGTCCTTTGTTCCTTTTAATGAGATCTTTTGGAGCCTTTTTATCCGTATCTTCTTAAGACAAACTCAATTGAAATCATTAGTACTTTTAATCAGAATTATACTAAGTGAATTTTGAGAGCTTGTCATTATGAAAACATCATAAGAGGATTCTTGGACCTTACAATCTCCCACTTTTTTTATGATGACAACCTTTCAAAATATAACTTTGTATGATTTTTGATAAAACACATTAAGATCTCCCCCTGAATTTGTGCTTTATTTTCAGGAGATATGATTTCAATAGAAGATGTGATATGCATCATTTTAATAATTCATGTCAAGTTGGTTTGCTAATGATAAAAGGAAATTTTTCAGACAATACCAATTCATTCCATGTGAATTTCAATAGTACATTAATTGGTCTTTAATAAAAAAGATAACAGTAATTATATCAGAATCATCAAGAACCTATATCAATCCTATAACAGCCCCACCTACTACATTACTACTTCTCCCCCTTTATCATCAATAAAAAAAATAACAAATGCATGCTTGAGGAGAAGCAGAATCATTAACTTCTACTTGGATGGAGAAGAATGGTTTGAAATGATGAGGTAGTTGGCTGGAGAATGTTTTGTGGAGGCTGAAAAGGCACAAAAGGCATTGGAGAGGCTTGAGGAGCTATGGCAGGGAAGCACAAATGTATTAAACCAAAACTGATGCTGAGTGAAACTCTCAATCATTTCATTCTCAGTATTTTGCAAAGTGTTCACATTTGTGAAGAGCTTCTTGACATCAACCTTGATTTCCTCACTTGTCTTTCAATGGAGTGGGAGTTTGAAGGTTGGGGAATATTTGATGGGTTCAACCATTTCTTCAGTAGCATGAGCCTTCTCAGTTGGTGGAGGAGAAGGAATTTGTTCCCTTTCATGACTTAGTTGCTGGAGATAGGTCTCCATGGAGGATAGGTTTGCAGATATAGTGGGAATACTGTCTCTGATAGGAACAATAGAAGGAAGATTAGAATCAAGGATAGGTGAAGCAAGGAATTGATTTACCATGTCTGTAGCAAATGTTCCTACAGAAGGAACAAATTGTGCTTCACCCTTTGGATCTTCCTCTTCATCTGTTAGATGAAGTTCTTCTGTCCTAACAAGAGACTTATGATCAGAGCAGCTCTATTTTCTATCTCCTCTATCCTAGTAGGAGATTCTACTTGAAGTATAGCCAAGGAAGTATTGTAGGAATGAGGTTCTGAGTAGCTTTTGGCTAGCATAGCCAAGGCATTAGCAGCTATGCCTTCCTCTGAAGTGTTCTCCATGTTCTCTTCAGATGCATTCTTTGTTTCTTCTTCAGCAAGGTCAGCAGAAGCAGTATCTACTGGAGATATTTCCAGGGGTGCTTCTTCTTCTGGTTCATTTTCCTCAGCAATTCTTTCCAATGAGGAGACCTTTGTTGGAGATACTTCTTCTATCTGGCCTTCATCATTTCTTCTTCTTCATAGATAAAGGATGCAAGGGGTTCAAGTTCTGGGGAATCTAACTTTGCTCTTGCATAAGGACCAACTACTTGCTCCTCATTTGATCCTCTTTCTTGCAGAGATAAAATTCTCTTTTTGATCTCTTTTTCTTTTTCTGCTGAAAGTTTAAAGCACTACTTTTTGCTTCTTGGACCTTGGAGCATTAGAGCATTCATCCTTCTTTTCTTCATCCTCCGATTCACTACTCATAAACCGAGAAGGATCTGGTTTGGTGATATACATATTTCTCACATTACTTCTATTAAATATGTAAATTCTTCATACCTTTCTTCCCCTTCTAGTGAAACTTGGTGATGGTGAATAAAATGGTAAGAAGTGTAGAAACCACAGGAAACACTAGAAGGGGAGTTGAATAGTGTTTTATAATTTCAAACAAATTTTATAGGAAACCTTTTTCACAAACAGAATTTAACAGATTTAAGCAACTTGCTGAAACTGATGTTTTCAGAGACCTGCTGAAATGTTCAGTAAGTTCAATAAAATAGTTCTTTTGTGAAAAACAAAGTCATTTGCTGAATAGAATTACAAATGCACTTTTCTAAACCCTTCTTGGTTAGATATGAACTGAAAGTAAAGAGATAAGGGTTGAGAAAACTTAGCCAAGAAATTTATCCTGGTTCACTCACATCCACCGTGAGCTACGTCCAGTCCCAATGCCAAAACAGCAAAGGATTTCCACTAACTGATCACAGTTACAAGTATTCTTTTACCGTCAAGCCTCTTCAGGCTCTAAACCCAAGTATTGTTTTACAGACAAGCCTCTCCAGGCTCAAACCCAAGTATTCTTTGCAGACAAGCCTCTCAGGATCAAACCCAAGTATTCTTTTGTAGACAAGCCTCTCCAGGCTCAAACCCAAGTATTTTTTTCCACCAAGCCTCTCTAGGCTCTCAGACACTTGAAAGTGTTTACAATAAAGGAAGTTTAAGTTCGTGAGAAACTAACCGAGAAATATCTTGTATAAAGGATAACTGAGTATAAACTCAGGATACAATGAAGGTTTTCTAAGCACAAAGATTATCAGAGAATAACAGCTTGAATTCTTGCAGCGTTATGGCTCAATAAATTTTCTTTTCTTAACTTGGTCAACACCTTCAAAGTCTTCCATGAAGCAATATATAGAGTTCTGAAAATTAATCCATGAAGATTGCTTAACTACTGTTGAGAGATAGCATTTAATGCTGTTTAAGTCGTTGTGAAATGATCTCCTTAAAGCTTTTGTCTTTGAGTAACAGGTTCAGGTACCAGAACTGACACGTGTGGTACCAAGTTACAGCAGTTTCCCTTTTGGTGAAAGACTTGAAATACTACATAAAGGGATCTCTACAACATTCCTTAAATGAATCAAACTTGCTTCAGAAGAAAAGGATGCATGACGTCTTGAGCAGGCAACCTTTAGACTTCAGTCAAAGGCTACATTGTAGGTCTTAAGCAAAAATCTTTCTTTAATGCAACAATACTTCAGAAGGATAGATGGACTTCAGCATGTCTTCGTTCTTTAGAAAGTTCCCCATAACATTAGGTTCAACTTCGGAGAGTTTTCATATATCAGAGGGTAGCTCTTCTCAAAGATTGCTGAAACATTTAAACACACTTCCTTCAAGTGAAAATTGTTCTTTAAAAAGTAGTTCTTTTAACTTAAATTTGTTATCCATTAAAACATAGGATTGATGGGACTTTAAACATTATTAATATCTTAATAATATTTTAAGACTCAACAAGAAGCATACCATATATAGGGTAAGTTTGCATAGGCTCTAATTGGGTTAGCAGCAGATATCATTGTTCTAAGAATTATGTAAACAGAGAAATAGGTTTACCAATGAAGAGGTGATATAAGACTAGTAAGTCTTGATCTGAAACCTTTTCCAAGGTACCAGCTCTAGGGAGGATTGAATAACATCAAATCTTGTGGAATAATCTACAAATTGGGGTGAGTCTGCTGGACATGAGCTTGGAATCAGGCTGACTTAGAACTCTATTCACAACTTCCTCTTTGGTGTTGCCTGTAGAAGCATACCACTATTCATCATAGGTGGTTGGGACAGTGAGGAAGACCTAATTCTTCTTCTATAGATTCAGGGGTCAAACAATTGTGGAACCCTTAAGGTCAATGATAAGTGTTAAATTAATGTAAAAATCATATTTAATTTCAATACTTATTAAGGTCATAATAGTAAATTTATACCCAAATTTATCCCTTTTTGGCTAAAAGTGTGAATCTTGTAATTATTTAAATCAAATTTGAATTTGATGATTTTGATAAAGATTCTGTTGATTTTTGCAGATAAAAGGCTTAAATTCAAATCCAGCATCAAGATAGCAGCAAATAAGGAAAATCAGGAAAGCAGATACGGAGGTTTGCGCTCCACCTGCGCTGAGCGCAAGTGGAGCGCATAATTAGAATTTTAAACACTCTTTCCTGCGCTTCATCTGCGCTGAGCGCAGATCTGAGCGCAGGAACACGGAAACCTAATTTCTTATGGGCCAAGCAAGGTTTGAACAGGCTTTCCAAAGTTCTATTTAAAGGACCTTTTAGCAGTCATCAAAGGAGGAGACGGTGAAGCAGATCTGGAGCTAGAGAAAAAGTGTGACAATCTCTCTATTGGTTTGTAATGGCTACCATGAGTAGCTAAACTCTCCCTTAGGATTGGATGTAGTTGATTCAATCCCCAATTATATTTGGATTCTCTTTGTTATCTAAGGATCTCTATTTTTATAATATATTGATGTTTTTACTGTGTTCTTAATGCTTAACTTCCGCCTGTGTGCTGGAGTTATGATATGATTTTTATGGGGCGCGCTGGGAAGCGGTTTTGTGAAATCAAGAGCGAGTTCTTGGGTCCTAGGAATAGGGATCTTGAATTCTGATTTGGGTAAAATCACTTTGTAGGTGAATGCCTAAGGATAAGGTTTAATTTATGGATATTAACAACTAATCTTAATGCTAGGTTAATTTGTTAAATTGGCAAGGAATTGGGATTTAGGAAATTAATTCTAAGGATTTCATAGTTGAGGGATCTTTATGAATGACATTTATTTGGGCTTGAATAATTATAATTATAAATTCTTAGATTTCATTGGTTTCCAAATACAAGAAGGGTGCAATAGACGAAGTTCAATCCTAGTTCCAGTAATTTGCTCAATCTCATCCAAATCTCTCATTCTTTTATTTATTATTGCAATCTACACAAACAACCATCTTCTCATACTTGATAAGTGTGACCACTAGAGTTTATATTGTACCGTTCCCTGTGGATACGACAACTCTCTTACTACTATTATATTGCTGCGATATTGGTACGCTTGCAAAGATCTCAACAAGTATTTTTGGCGCCGTTGCCGGGAAACGATGTCTCAATTTAAATTCTTGGGAGGTCTATCCTATCAAGTTGTACAAATTTTTAAATTTTAAATTTCTATTTTTATTTTTATTTTATTTTTTTCTTTTAGGAATTTTAATTTTTATTTGTTTTATTTTTTTTAGGATTTTTAAATTTTAGGAAAAATTAATTTTTTTTTATTTTTTATTATTTTGTTCCTCTTTTCCAAACTAACCCTTGTGCAAGCTTCTTGATTATGCTCTTGCGAGACAGGTGTCTCAAAATCAATTGAAATTTGATCCCGAAATAGAAAGGACATCTAGAAGGAACAGAAGTAGAAATAGAAGGAGAAGGCAAGGAAGAAATCGAGAAGAAAATAAAAAGATGGCTGAAGAAGGACAACCAGTTCCACAAAGAAGAGTCTTAGGAGACTATGTCATGCAACAAGGGCCTCGATATTTTTCAAGCATAGATGTACCTGTTACTGCAAAATCTTTGGAGATGAAGCCCACATATTTGAGTCTCATTAGTGCCCATCAATTCACAGGATTGGATCATGAAGTTCCACATACTCATCTCTTACTTTTTATGAATTGGTTGGTACCATGGGTTTTGAGGAAGGTGATCTGGAATCCGTTTACTTACGATTATTTCCTTTCTCTTGATAGGTAAAGCTAAGGAATGACTGAAATCACATCCTAATCAAAGTATGACAAGTTGGAGTGTTGTGGAAGATAAATTCTTGAAAAGATTCTTTCCACCATCTCGCTATATTCAAGCCAAGTCAGATATCTCCACATTCAGGCAGGGAGCAGATGAACCATTATATGAAGCCTGGGAGAGATTCAAATCCTTGTTGAGAAAGTGTCCCAACCATGGTCTGGAGGATATTGCCTAACTGAATATCTTTTGCAATGGACTCAGACCTGACACAAAGATGCTCATAGATGTTGCAGCAGGAGGCACAATTATGATGGTGGATGCAGAGCATGCCATTAGAATAATTGATAATTTTGCACTAAATGATAAGCAAGCTCAGTATGGGAGACAACCAGTTCAGAAGAAGGGGATGTTAGAGCTAAACTCGACTGATGCACTTTTAGCTCAAAATAAGCTCATTACTCAACAGTTAGAGGCACTTACCAAGAGGATGGATACACTCCCTCAGCAGTTTCATGTAGTACAGTCTCATCCAAGCCCATCCCCACAATTGACTTGTGATTTTTGTGGAGGAGATCATTCGAATGGCCAATGTTCCTATCAAGACATCCAGGAGGAGCAAGTCAACTATAGGGCAATCAAGGAAGGTCAAGCAATTTCTCCAACAACAACCAATTTTCAAATAATTACTCACAAGGTTGGAGAAATAATCATAACAACAACTCTGGATGGAGACAAGATGCTGGAAATTCCAATAGACATACTCCTTATCAGCAGCACCAACAACAAAGCTACAATCCAATGAATGATAGGTTGTCAAAATTGGATGAGAAAATTGATGCCCTTATACAGTCTTTGATGCTTATAAGAAGAATACAGATGCAACTCTCAGGATTGAAGAGACACAAGTTGGCCAATTGGCAAAGGACGTAACAGAGCAAAACAAAAATCAATTCACTGCCAATACTCAGACTAATCCCAAGGAACAATGCAATGCAGTTATACTGAAGGTAACACATCAGAGGGGAGTGATCTGGAGAACAACATATCATGTGAAGAGTTGCCTATAGAAGAGATTGTGCAAGAAGATCTCCAATCAAAAGAAATTCTAGAGGAAGTTAAAGAGGAAGCAGAAAAGTCAGAAAGGGTCTACAGCTCAGAAAAATCATTAGACCCAGGCAGATTCACAGTAACCAGTTACTGTTGGTACGCAACCAGTCACAAAAGCCTTGCTAGATCTTGGAGCAAGCATCAATCTGATGTCCGTTGTCATTTTTTCAAAAGACTGGGAATTTTAAAGGTCAAACCTGCAAATGTTGCTCAACAACTTGTCAAACAAGTCCACACAATACCCATATGGGATAGTTGAAGATTTGCCTCTAAGAGTGGACAAGTTTGTATATTTGCAGACTTCTTTATTGCTGATATGGAGGAGGATATTGATGTCCCGTTAATCTAGGAAGACCTTTCATGAAATCTGCCAAAATGATAATCAATGTTGATCGGGGAAAATTCAGACCTCGTTTCTCAAGACGAGAGTATAATCTTCCATCTAGACAGAGGAATTCCCTACCAAGTTGAACCACCAGACCAGTTGGAGGCTAGATCCTACTGATGGGATCTGTATAACTCATTGTTAGAACCACAGCTGCAGAGAATGAGAAAAAAGAAACTTCCTGTCACAAAATGTCCTGAACACAGGAAGAAGAAGGTTCCTAACATTCTGAGAACCAACCAGAAGAAAGAAGCAGCTGCAGGAATCCATGGTGGAATTCCGCTTCAAGAAGAGAAAAAGATCAACATCAGATGAAGAAGAAGACAGTTAAGAAACTGATGATAAGAAAAAAGTCGGTGTGAAGGATGGATCAAGGGCAACAGTAGGTGGATCAGCTGAATCTACCATTATCCTCCAGTTGAAACCACCATGAGTAAACCAGGCGTCAAGCTATATGAAGTTAAACGAACGCTTCCTGGGAGGCAACCCAGTGTTTCTTTTTTATTATTTTTGCAGTTTTGTTTTTCCATTCTAGAGTTTTTGTAAGTTTATTTTATTTCTTTTATATATACCTATTTAGTTTAGCAACTGTTAGGAAAAAGACCAATAGAAATGTGAAAAAGAAACATGAACACTTTGAATTTGGGAAAGCAGCAGAAAATAAAAAATTGCATTATGTTTTCTGCGCTGAGCGCGGGTGAGCGTGGAAATGCAATTTCAATTCTGTTTTCTTGCGGCTTCACCTGCGCTCAGCGCAGGTGAAGTGCAACTACTTCTCTCCAGAACATAATGAGAGACGCGTTCCACCTGCGCTGAGCGCAACTGGAGCGCAGTTGCCCGCTCCAGCATAAATTCAAAAATTTAGACAGGGGAAGGGTCATTTCACCTCTCCCCTGTTCGTCCTTAGCATTTCCTTACACCTTTCTACTGCTATTTTCAGGTATGTTTTTAAGGTTTTGAAAGATTTTACCGATTAAAATCCTTAGTTCTCTGTTTGTTTAAGAAACCTTAGGGTAGAAAACTTAGGCTTTTAGAATCACATGATTTTAGGATTAATTGTCAATAAAGCCTTTGTATAATATGTTGGTTATGGTTATGTAATTGGTGAATACTTTTGATTGCTCAGTGAATTTGGCAAATTATTCTGGTTAGTAACATTGATGCTCTGAATTTGTTTGTGATGATTATTGCATGATGTTACCTTGATGCTTATGAATATATTTGTCACTTGAGCCTCATAATATTTATCAATTAAATGCCCTATTTTGAGTTGATTGATCTCTTAAGTGAAATGCTTTCATTAGTCACTTGGTTTGTAGTTTAAGCATGATGTTAAGAATTTTCTTGGCATATGGAAATATGATAATTTTAGTTGAACCTAACAATACATGATAACTAATTGCTCTTATTTTGGAGTTTACTTGGTTTCCATGCATGGCTTGTATTGCATAATACACTGATCATGAGTTAATAAGTTCTCTTTACATGCATTGGAATAATCCTGGTTCTATTTTATCTTACAGATGGCTCGCACCAAGGTCACTGGCACTTCTGGTACCTCCAGGAGAGGCAAGGGTGACAAGAGGCTAGGGATGTGCCCTATTTTAACCCACTAAAGTTCAAGAGTCCAGTAGCTTCTGAGGCATACACTTCTCTAACGAATCGTAATTTCATCAAGGAAAGGCCAGTTGCACGCCAGCCTGGCGAGTTTGAGGAGTTCAACAACGAGATCACTAGGAGGCATTGGAGGCATGTAGCTGAGCTGGACCAATACTTTGACCCAGAGCTGGGTCAGGGAGTTCTATGCTAATGCCATAGGAGATCATGGCGTTGATGTGAGCGTATGTCATATGTGAGAGGCCATTGGGTATCTTATGATCGCGACGCGATCAACACTTTCTTGGGCATACCTGGACTGGAGGTTGATGGTTTGCCAAAATCATGAATTGGTGAACGAAGTCGACATTAATGGCAATGTTGTATTGGATACTAGGACTGCCGAGTATTTATGCTTGCAGGGGCGCACCTTTGAGACTAATGCATACAGTCAGGCTGCTAGGATTTCCAGGAATGACCCGCGGGACATTTCTAGGATGTGGACGGTCCTGATATTAGCCAACATCCAGCCTAACCAACCACGTATCAAAACATCATCATGCAGACACCACAACCTTATCTACTGGTATCTTGACTGCACAGGACATCGACATTGCCAGGATTATATCTCACAAGATATTCCGTATGGCATCGGATTTCGGACGTTGCAGTGCACGTTCTAGGATCAGCTTAGGGTTCCCTGCCCTCATCACTGCTTTAATGCAGATCTCGGGGGATTGAGGTGTTCCCTACCAAGCCTATTAAGACCCCTATGACTAAGGGGTACATTGAGGCTTGATTAGTGAAAATCATATGATAAATTAGAGCACTTTAGTTCACTTATCAAGGATAAATTGGTATTTTTGCCCCAGTTTAATCCCTTTTATTTAATATTAGATAAATTGTATTTATTAATCTTAGATTTGAATTTGATGCTATTTGATAGAAATATTGGTGATTTTTGCAGGATATTGCAAAGATTTGATTTGAAGGAAAGATAGCATTAAATGAGGGAGATATCTGCAAGATTTGAAGTTTAATTGAAGGCAATTAATGAAGATTGGAAGATTATTTGTGAGCAATAATGAAGATTTGAAGATTATTTGAGAGCAATTAATGAAGATATCATTGCCAATTAAATAAGATTCTGTAGACAACCTTCCCAATTAAATCCAAGATGCTCAATAAATGCAAGATTTCATCAAGAAAAGGGAAACAAGGAAAGACAAATCAACCAAAACTAGTCTCGGGGAGAGATCAAGTTAAAAAGAGAAAGATTGAAGCTGCAGGACGCGTTGCGCGCTTCAACCTGCGCTATAGCGCAAGGTGAAGCGCAACTCTCTGCATCTTGCGCTTCAACCTGCGCTGTAGCGCAGGGTGAAGCGCAAGTTACGAAGATTCTTGCCCTGTTGCCGTTTTTAGATAGATTTCTCCCTAATTTCCTTTGTATTTCCTTAGCCTATAAATAGGACCGCATTGCACCAGATCAAAGTGTGCATGATTATTGTAATTCAGTTGTATTTCAGTGATAATGCATCAGAACTAATTTTAGAGTAGGAGAGGAGGAGCGCTTCACAAGGATTGAAGATGGTGACAACATCTTCAGTGGTTTGTATGGCTACCTTGTGTAGTTAACTCTCCATTAGGATTGGATGTAATTGATTCTATCCCCAAGTGTATGTAAACTCTATTTTATTATTTCATGAGCTCTCTGTCTATAATATTGGTAATCTTATTCTGTGCTTAATTCCCTAACTTCCGCGCTTGCGCCGGAGTTATAGGCTAGTTTTGAATAGGATTGAGGATGGGGGAGCGGATTCTGAAGAAAACCCATTCTCTAAGTGAATAAGAGGACTCGGTAGCCAGTGAACCGAAACATGGGCGTTGCTAGTGATTGAATGGGTAGTGTGAGTACTCTAATGAAGGGCGTATACAGGATAGGGATGGTTATTAAATTACCGATAGCAAAGATTAGTTGATTGTCAATCCAGGAAGCGATAACGTGGATGTATTCTAATGAGTGATGGGTAGTGTCAGTACTCTAGCGAAGGTGCGTCCAGAGGAGTAGGCCTCGTTTATCAAGTAGTTCTTTTACAAACGGAATAAAAGAAAGCAAAATAAGCCGAGGGTAAGTCTGTCGCCTGGGAGAGCCCGCATGGATTACCTTTGAGTGTGTGATGCCACTGGTAACTCGGGGTCTTAGCAATATAGTTTTGTCTACATATTATAGAGTAAACCTAAAATAATAGATAGTTTTTACATGCACGAAGGGTGTGATGATATGAAGTCCAATCCTAATCCAAGTAAAGTGTCTCTAACTCTTCCTTTCTATTTCTATTGATTATTATTTGCAATTATATTTTCCGCACAAAATACTCTCATAAATCCATTGTTTTCCCTTGATAAATAGATCACGACTATATGTGAATTGACTCTTCCCTGTGGATACGATAACTCTTCTTACTATTATACTACTGGATTTTTGGTTCGCTTGCCCGAAACCCATCAAGGCTAACTGCATTCCGGAGGAGGATGACGAGCCCCAGCAGCCACCCACAACCACAGCCACCACAGCAGCAGCAGTATGTTTATTGTTGCGTAGGATTTATTTTTAGGAATTTTTTTTAGGAATAGGGATTTAAGGAAATAAATTTAAAATCTCAACACTAGGGCAGTCTAACTAACTGAACTTGGAAAGAAAGAGGCATTTTGTGATTGAATCCATAATCAGTTAGGATTAGGATATTATGCAGGAAAATATATCAGAGTAGTTAATTAGTTGCAATAAGTGATTTCATCAAGGAAATTAGCCAAAAAGCCGGTGAGTTGTGAGACCAAACACTTTTTCTGAGAGTTTTCACCGTTGCTTGTCAACTGCTATTGTTGGGTTTTTGGATTCTATTATGCACATGAAAAACATGGAAGTGATTAAGGCAACTTGTACTTATGAAATAATTGCTCAGTGCCAAAAAGCCAACCCATGAAAAATTTTTCCAATTTTTTTTTGTAACCCGTTTGAGCTTTAATGTTTCTTTTCTTATGCACCCCAGCCAGATTGATATCAATATCCTGTCCCTTATACACTTGGGATAGAGAGCTTAAGTGCAGTTCTGACAAAATGGGTAGTTAATTGGAGAAATACAAAAAGCAAGCATAAGCAAGCAAAGTGAGTCACTCCCTCAAGAATATAAAAACAAAAACAAAAAGTGAATGAAAAGGGAGCGAATCACCAAACAAAAAGAGGTCAGCTGAATGATGTAAGTCAAGAATGCAATAGAGAATTGAGAGAAAGTTCAAGAAAAAGAAAATTCAAATAAGCTCTCTATTCCAGTGTTTCTTTGCATATCCAGAAAAACCATGAGTTCTTGATAACCCAGCCTCATTACAACCCAAGAAAGACCTTCTGATCCATGATTTACCATGTGCATGATTATTAACCAGAAACGACTATCAATTTTAGTTGTTCAAACTGCCGTGAGAAAAATTTGAGGGAAACACTTACCCGTGAGCATGAGAGAATTCCTTGATTTATTACTTATTGTTTTGGTTACTGCTTTTGAAAAAGTTTGAATGTATTTTTATCCTGTTCTGATTGAGTATTGGAGACACCACTTAATTTGATTATCAATATGAAATTTGGAAAGTGACAGCTGTCTAGCAAGAGATGATGAAATTATTTCCTTATTAGTGAGAACCATGAATGGGGATTGAATTCATTTACTTGCAGAAGGTTCTCTTCCTTGAGGACAAGCAAGAAGCTAAGTTGGGGGGAATTTGATAAGTGTTAAATTAATGTAAAAATCATATTTGATTTCAATACTTATTAAGGGCAAAATAGTAAATTTATACCCAATTTATCCCTTTTTGGCTAAAAGTGCGATTCTTGTAATTTTTTAAATCAAATTTGAATTTGATGCTATTTTGATAAAGATTCTGTTGATTTTTGCAGATAAAAGGCTTAAATTCAAATCCAGCATCAAGATTGTAATGCCCTAATTTCTCAACTCAGAAATAATGCCCGTTGGAGACACTATTCCTGAGTTTCTTGAAATCATTTCGTTAATTTTCCATATCGTCAAACCAAAGCTTAGGCTTTCCAACGATTAGCTTAAGCAGTTACACATACACAATACTTTTCTAATAACTGAAAATCCGAATTGAACTTAGGGGAAGAACCTACACTTGAAGTAGTGTG
The DNA here is from genome assembly GCA_026901365.1 of Sesbania bispinosa. NCBI lineage: Eukaryota > Viridiplantae > Streptophyta > Magnoliopsida > Fabales > Fabaceae > Sesbania > Sesbania bispinosa. The sequence continues at coordinate 596,616 of QLOH01000277.1, read as the reverse complement.
GTTCGTGCAACTCATACCAGAAATCGGGCAGAGTCTCCCTAAAACTGGATAATTACCAAATCCAATTTAACCTGAAACTCAGTAAATTTCCAGTACAGTTCAATAACAGAAATACAATAACATCAGAATTAAGCCTCAATGGCCAATCTGGAAACATTTATACATATACAAAATACATCAATAATTCATCAATTATAATTACATCTGGAACTACTTCTAATAAACAAAACTCCAACTAAAGAAGAACTCGACTTCCACAATTCTTCTCTTGCTCTATCAACATCTAGGGTTCCCTGCGCAACTAGAGAAGATCCCTGAAACGTGGGGTGAGACTACAGTCTCAGCAAGTACAACTAAGCATATAAGTGTGGGAATCAAACAACATTTGTAACGTATTCACCACTAAATACATAAAACATATTTACCAATAGTTAACAACAGACTAAAAGTAATATGTAACTTAATTAACATGAATGGATGAATGATGCAAATTATGATGCTCATGATGCACTCACTGCTGTGCCCAGCAGGCATGATCTTATCACTTTCTGGAGTTAGACCTGAGCTCAGACTACGGGAACCGGCTTTCCCGGGGACGAATCCCACCCATACTGGACCGAAGTCATGTTTTGCTTAATTATTTAGTTTTTTAACTCAGCGCAAAGGCCGTATTAAATTACTCACGGTCGAAACCGGCTTATGATGTTATAATGCTGAATATGCTCTATGTGGACCAATTAACTGAGTACTTATATTCAATGCATAATGCATATAATCTCGATGAACTAATAAATAATATTCATCATCTATAAGAATAAGGAAGGGGAATTAAAGAGTAGGGTTCATGCATAAGTCAAAGAAATTACAATGTGAAGGTGTGTGAGTTATACTCACATAATTTAGAAGCTCAAAGGAAGAAAAGTGAGTAGGAATGGACCACGTGATGATTCCTTGCTCTAATTCCCTTTTCAAGCTTCAATTCAAGCTTCTCAAGAGAATCCCCAATTTCCTCTAACCTAGGGTTTACATTACAAAGGAATAAATTACAAGTCAACAACCCTAGCTTTCTCTAATCAACAATAACCATGAATTTAAGCAAGGAAAGGTAGAATAGGGATCATACAAGGGAATTTCATAACAAATAAGCAAGTGGGTGAACCACACTCACCTTAGGGGAGGGAATAGGGGCGGATGAGAGGTGGAGAGGAGAAATCCCAAGCTCCTCAAGTGGTTGGGAACCTTAAAAATGCTTCATGATCTTCCATTTCTTCCTCCTTCTAGCTCCCAAGCTTCCTCTCTCTCTAGAACTCTCTCTCTCCCTCTCTCTAGAAACCCTAGGAAGCCAAGGAAAATGAGGGGAGAGAGTGAACCCCTCTGTTTTTAAAACTGAAATCGTGTATTTTCTCTCAAGCCAATTGTTTTCGCTTGAGCGAATTTACACCAGAAAATAACCCTTCTCTGGACAATTCTCGCTCAAGCGAAATATTTTTCGATTGAGCAAGTATGAATCTGTTTTGGGAGTACAAATGATCCCGGAACCCTATCATATAACCTATCAAACTGAAGCCTCGGAAGTTAGCTTTCTAATAGAAGTGGAATCACCTTAATTGGATACCCTTGGCTCTAGATATTCACGAATTAGTGCACCAACGTCATTAGGCCTAACTCCCAAAATCAAGCAATAACCTCAGTTTGTGCCCCTCTTGGTTCCAATTCAATTCTCTCCTTCTCAAACCTATTTCCTATCCTCCAAAACTTCTTCTAACTTAGTTCTTCTCATCCAAACCTTCCCCACTCTAATCCTTGATAAATCCATTCCCTTGACTACAAGGCTTATTCTTCCACGCTTAAAGGCTAAGATCTTGGGTGTTGCTTTTCTTTTAAACTCTTAGTCCCTCCTCTATACTCTTTTAAGACACATGGTTCCAAATGGATTTTCCCTAATTTATTGTCTGAAGTCTCATTTAACCTCCGAATTCTCATCCTACTTCTACATTCCTTTCTTGGCTAGGTCTACCGCCTAAGGTTTTTCTTATGTTTCCTAGGTTCCAGTTTTTGGGATGTTACAAACATAGCAGCAAATAAGGATATGATCAGCACAAGATAAGCTTAAAAAGAAGGAAAATCAGGAAAGCAAATACGGAGGTCTGCGCTCCACCTGCGCTGAGCACAAGTGGAGCGCAGAATTAGAATTTCAAACACTGTTTCCTGCGCTTCATCTGCGTTGAGCGCAGGAACACGGAAACCTAATTTCTTATGGGCCAAGCAAGGTTTCAACAGGCTTTCCAAAGTTCTATTTAAAGGACCTTTTAGCAGTCATCAAAGGAGGAGACGGCGGAGCAGATCTGGAGCTAGAGAAAAGTGTGACAGTCTCTCTATTGGTTTGTAATGGCTACCATGAGTAGCTAAACTCTCCCTTAGGATTCGATGTAGTCAATTCAATCCCTAATTGTATTTGGATTCTCTTTGTTATTTAAGGATCTCTATTTTTATAATAAATTGGTGTTTTTACTCTATTCTTAATGCTTAACTTCCGCCTGTGTGCCGGAGTTATGATATGATTTTTATGGGGCGCGTTGGGAAGCAGTTTTGTGAAATCAAGAGCGAGTTCTTGGGAGCCTAGGAATAGGGATCTTGAATTCTGATTTGGGTAATATCACTCTGTAGGTTGAATGCCTAGGAATAGCGTTTAATTTATGGATAGCTATTAACAACTAATCTTAATGCTAGGTTAATTTGTTAAATTTCCAAGGAATTGGGATTTAGGAAATTAATTCTAAGGATTTCATAGTTGAGGGATCTTTATGAATGACATTTATTTAGGCTTCAATAATTATAATTATAAATTCTTAGATTTCATTGGTTTCCAAATACAAGAAGGGTGCGATAGACGAAGTTCAATCCTAGTTCCAGTAATTTGCTCAATCTCATCCAAATCTCTCATTCTTTTATTTACTATTGCAATCTACACAAACAACCATCTTCCCATACTTGATAAGTGTGACCACTAGAGTTTATATTGTACGTTCCCTGTGGATACGACAACTCTCTTACTACTATTATACTACTGCAATATTGGTACGCTTGCCAAGATCTCAACAGTCAACCACTAAGGAGTCTCCGTCACTCCTATATTCACTCGCAGAGACATAGAATTCCTTAACCAATCTAGGACATACAACTTGTTTAACCAATAGAAAATCTCCCCACCCTTGCTTCTGGAGAAAATGGTTGGCATCCCAGCCTTCCTTTTTTACTTCATTCAGCAAGAATATCTTTCGTGGGATGATGGTCTTCCATTCCCACTTCTCGTAGAAGATATTTAGAAGGTCTTTGTTTTTAAACAAATCTTCATTTGCATCAGGGTCTTCTTCTGAAGGGTCACTCTCTGTAATGCTTTCATTTCTTCTTGAAGATTCTTCTTCATTTTCACCAGAGGACTTGCTTCTTTCCTCATCTTCATTAAGAGACTTTGAGCATTCTTCATAAGAGCTACTGGGAGAGGCATCCATTCTAATGGGACTACCTTCTTCATTTCGCTCATTGCTGCTACACTTTGCTACACCAGCTCTAATCCTGTCTGACCTTCTAATATGAACAACGGAGGAGGAAGCAGTACTTTTTACTTTTAAATTGGAAGGAGCTGTGGGAGGAGAAGGTTTGGGAGAGGGAGGTAAAGGTTTAGGAGAGGGAGGCTTTACTAACAGAGGTTGTATTTCTAGAACTTCTGTATGAGGAATTATCTGCATTTCAGGCTAAGAGGGAGCTTCATGGCTACTGTAAGAGTAGCCAGATGCAATGAGAGATGGAGTTGAGGATGAATTGTTTGTGATGAGCAAGAGATGGAAAGTCAGTGAGTGATGCTTTCATTGTAGAATGGGTCTGTGATATAATACTCTAACTAGCCGTTTGAGTGAGAGATGAAGAGAGAGAGGGGGGGAAGAAACTTACGCATGCACAATATTTTAGGAAGCCAGTTTTATGCTTTCAATGGTCAGAAATTAATTTCTGTTTTATGCTAATACTAGGCTTTTCCTTTGCTTGAGACAAAAGGTCACTTTTCCTTAGTTACACTTGGTAGCCTAGCTGAATGAGATAAGTCCCTTTCAACGTTGACTTCTTCATTAAAAAATCATTTCCTGGATGAATAACTTTATGGGATTTCGTGAGATAGAAAGAGAATTTTCCTAGGATTTTGGATGAAGAGAATTATTCTGATCAATTAGAAGAGGAGGTTTTCTGATTTCTTATAATTCCAGAAGATGTAGTTCCTTCTTAAGAAGAATGGAACTCCAAAAATGTTCCATAAGAAGGATTATTTCCTTCATTCTTCTATGTCAACTTAACACCTTAATAGACTTCCGACAGAATTTTATGAATATCGTTGTTTCAGTCTGCACATATGCAATTTTTCTCTTATAAAATTAAATCTATCTTCTACAAGAGGTTTAGTAAAGATGTCAGCAATTTGCATTTTTGTTTCAATAAATTTCAGCTCAATTTCATTTTTCTGAACATGATCTCTTATAAAATGATGTTTTATATCAATATGCTTTGATCTGGAATGCTGGATGGGATTATTGGATAAGTTAATAGCACTTGTATTATCACAGAAGATAGGGACTTTAGAGTACCTCTAACTGTAATCTTCCATTTGATGTTTTATCCAAAGAATTTGAGAGCAACAACTTGCTGCTGATACATACTCAGCTTCTGCAGTAGATAGGGCAATTGTTGGTTGCTTCTTACAAGACCATGAGATGAGTGATTCTCCTAGAAACTGACATCCACGACTTGTGCTTTTTCTATCCATTGTATCTCCAGCATAATCAACATCTTAGTAACCTATAAGATCAAAGCCAGTTCCCTTTTTGAACCAAAGACCAAGATCAATAGTTCCAACAAGATATCTAAAAATTATTTTTACAGCAGTTACATGTGATTCTTTTGGAGAGGATTGAAATCTAGCATACAATCCCACAGAGAATAAAATGTCTGGTCTACTAGCTATCAAATATAATAAGGATCCTATCATACCTCTATATTCTTTTTCAGAAACTGATTTTCCATTTTCATCCAGATCTAAAATTGCAGAAGGATGCATAGGAGTGGACATATGTTTTGCATTTTCCATTTTCCATCTTAAACCTTCTTAGAAGATCCTTTGTGTATTTTTCTTGATAAATAAAGATTCCAGTATCTTCTTGTTTAATTTGAAGACCCAAAAAGAACTTAAGTTCTCCCATTAAGCTCATTTCAAATTATCCTTTCAATAATTTAGAGAATTCTTGACACATCTTTTCATTTGAAGATCCAAAAATGATGTCATCAATATAGATTTGAACAATTAAAAGATCTTTCTTAGGTGTTTTTCTAAATAATGTTTTATCAATTTTTCCTCTTGAAAAATAATTTTTCAATAAAAAAATTACTTAATCTTTCATACCAAGCCCTAGGTGCTTGCTTAAGCCCATACATGGCATTGGTTAGTTTGAAAACATGAGTTGGATGTTTTGATTTGCAAAACCAGGAGGTTGGTTTACATACACTTCCTCATTTATGTATCCGTTTAGAAATGCACTTTTCACATCCATTTGGTATAGTTTGAAATTTTTATATGCAGCAAATGCAAAAAGAATTCTAATGGCTTCTAACCTTGCTATTGGTGCAAAAGTTTTATAAAAATCAATACCTTCCTGCTGATTGTATCCTTGAGCAACTAACCTTGCTTGTTTCTTGTTACTTTACCTTCTTCATTCATCTTATTTCTAAATACCCATTTAGTTCCAATGATTGTATGATCTTCTGGAGGAGGGACAAGGGTCCAAACCTTATTTTTCTCAAATTGATCTAGTTCTTCTTTGATTGCCTCTATCCAAGAGTCATCTTCAAGAGCTTCGTTGACATTTTTGGGTTCAATTTGAGATAGTAGTGCTGCACCATTTCATTTCTTCTAGATTGAGACTTAGTTCTTACACCTTCTGAGGTGTTTCCAACAATCTGCTCATGGGGGTGAGCTGAGACTAATTTCCAGCTCTTTGGAAGATTTTCTCTGTCATGATTCTGTGAGTGAGCTTGAACAACTGAATCATGCAAGGAATCTTTCTTTTCTGATGGATCTTCTGTAAACTCTTCTTTATCAGAAGATATCTTCTGATAATTATAAGTTTCATCATCTGAATCATCTTTATATTTTCCTTGAGAAGATAGGTTAGCATCATTGAAAATAACATGCATGCTTTCTTCTATAGTTTGGTTTTTAATGTTATATACTTTATAGGCTTCTGATGTGGATGAATATCCAAGAAAAATACCTTTTTCAGATTTAACATCAATTTTTTCAAGACTCTTTTTGTTGTTTAAGATATAGCAGTCACATCCAAATATATGAAAATATGAAATGTTGGATTTTCTTCCTTTCCACAATTCATATGGTGTCTTATTTAATATGCTTCTGATGGTGACTCTATTAAGAATGTAACAAGAGATGGCAACTGCCTCAGCCTAAAAATATTTTGAATTCCACTATCACTTAAAATAGTTCTAGCCATTTCTTGAAGTGTTCTATTTTTTCTTTCTACAACTTCATTTTGTTGAGGAGTTCTGGGACATGAAAAATTATGAGAAATTCCATTTTCATCAAAAAATATTTTAAAGGAAAAGTTTTCAAATTCCCCTCCATGGTTACTTCTAACAGAATCAATATGTTGACCACTTTCATTTTGAATCTTCTTAGAGAAGGTTTTGAAAGCATCAAAAGACTCATCCTTTGTGGTAAGGCATAATACCCATATGAATCTTGAGTAGTCATCCACAATAGCAAGTCCATACATTTTTCCTCATAAGCTAGGAGTTTTAGTAAGACCAAATAAGTTAATATGCAATAGTTCTAATATTCTTTTAGTAGATACCTCATTTTTGGGATGAAAACTTGAGTGTATTTGTTTTCCCTTTACACATGCATCACATACTTTATCTTTATCAAATTTGATTTTAGGTAGTCCTGTAACTAATTCTAATTTTGATAGTTTTGAAATTGTTTTCATATTTAGGTGACCTACCTTTCTATGCCAAATCCATTTATCATTTTCAAATGAAGCAAAACATGTAAGATCAGATAGTTCTTCTAAGCATACACTATAGAGATTTTTACTTCTTGTTCCAGAAAATAGTACTTTCTTGGTGGATGACTCTCTAATCTCACATAATGTTGGTTGAAACATAACTTCATAGCCACTGTCACATAATTCACTTATGCTAAGAAGACTGTGTTTTAAACCTTTCACATAGTAAACATTATTAATCTGAGCAGAAATTGTCATACCTACCTTGTCAATTCCTTTGATGTGAGCTTTGTTGTTGTCTCCAAAAGTAACCATTCCTCCTTCTATTTTGTGTAGCTGGATGAATTTTCTTTTGTCCCCAGTCATATGTCTTGAGCAGCCATTGTCCAAGAACCATCGCCCTTTCTTCTTGAAGGTTTTTATTTGATCCTATATCAAAAGTAAATAAAGATTTAGGTACCCAAATTCTATTAGGTCTTGTTTGGTTAAATACCTTTATTTTGAAGCTTCCTTTCTTCTTGTAACAATTATGAACTATATGTCCAATTTTGTTACACCAAGAACATTTAGGAAGTTGCCTTTTAGCTGGGACAAACATATTTTTGTATAATTTTTGTTTTTGAGGTTGACTGTATCCTAATCCAACTTTATCAAACATTCCTTTTTGATTTGCAATAAGCTTTTCTAAATTATTAGTTCCTTTTACAAAGTTACTTATATCTTGTTGTAGTTCATATACTTTAATTTTTAGGAAATCATTTTCTTTCTGTAGTGAGTCATTTTTACTGCTAGCTTCTTTTGATGGTTTTAATCTGTGTGATTTTAGTTGCTCAGAAAGCTTGAAGTGAGACTGTTGTAGACAATGATTTGTCTTAAACAGTCTCTCATTATCACTTTTTAGTTTTTCATTTTCTTCTTGAGTTTTGGTTAATTGAGCTTTAAGAAAAGCACATTTTTGAGCCAGTGTGTGAGTCAGATAATAAATTTTCAAAAGCATCTTCTAATTCTCTATAGGTAGGAGTGTTAGAATCAAATACCTCTTCTTCTTCTTTTCCTGCCATGAGGCAAAAATTTGTTGTTTCCTCTTCTGGATCATCTTCTGATGAACTCTCTGGGTCATCCCATGTGGCCATCATTACCTTTTTCTTCTTTTGAAAATTTGTGGGATCCTTTTTTAGTTGAGGACGGTCAGTTTCCATGTGTCCTGGTTTGTTGCATTCAAAACATATGATCTGAGTTTTGGTTCCTTTAGACTTCTACCCCTCCCTTTTAAAGGTGAAGTACCTTTTTCCTTTGCCTTTTCTTCTTAACATTCTTTGAATTCTTTTGGAAATGAAGGCAAGTACAACATCATTTCCAGAGGTAGATTCTTCATCTTCTTTTTCTTTTTTATTTCTGAAGAATTTATATTTGTGCTAGCCCTTTTTTATGTACTGGCTTTTAGTGCTATTGTTTTGCTTCTTCTTGTCTTGCCCATGAACTTTGAATGACCTAAGAAGCTCATCTAATTTCAAGACAACAAGATCTTTTGCATCTTGAATTGTTGTTACCTTTGGCCTCCAAATTTTTGGAAGGCTTCTAAGTATCTTTCTTACTTGCTCCTGGTTAGTATAACTATTACTAAGAGATTTTAAGTCATTTATGATGACTGTGAATCTACTGAACATTTCATCAATTGACTCATGTTCAGGTATATTAAAAATTTCATATTGATGAATCAGAATATTTATTTTGATTCCTTCACTTGATCTGTTCCTTCATGTGCTATTTTGAGAGTATCCCAGATTTCTTTAGCAGTAACACATCCAGCCACTTTATCATACTCTCCTCTGCTGAGAGCACACAGAAGGAAGAACTTGGATTTGGAATTTAGAAGATATTTTTGCTTATCTTCTGAGGTCTATTCTTCTTTTGGTTTTGACTGTGCAGGCTCATCCTCAATTACAGATTCTCCTTCCTTTGGTTGGGCCTGTATTCTGGTTCTCTTTATAACAGGGATGAAGTTTCCCTTTTCAACAATATCCGAGAGATCAATATCTTGGGATTCTAAGAATAGCTTCATCCTATCTTTCTAGTAGTAATAATCTTTTCCATCAAGTGCAGTTGGTTTATTTGTAGAGGATCCTTCTGGAATGAACATTCCAACTCCATGGTTCATGATGGGATTTAGGCAAGCGTACCAAAATTCCAGCAGTATAATAGTAAGTAAAGAGTATCGTATCCATAGGGAATGGTTCACTTCGTATTTATTAGTGATCAGACTATCAAGTAAGAAACTATTTTGATGATTGTTGTGCAGAAAGTAAATTGCATAAAATAAATGAGATAGTAGAGATAGAGTAAGATAACATTACTTGGATCAGGATTAAATTTCGTATCATCGCACCCCTTACATATGTGAATTCCAATATTAATTAAGAATATATTTCTATGATACCTTAACCAAACTATATTGTTTTAGCCCGAGTCACCAACAGTAAAACACTCGAAGATAATCCATGCGGGTTCTCCCAGGCGACAAATTACCCCGGCTTGATTGCTCTACTTTTCCGTTCGTTAACACTATCAATTCGCCCTATATTCCTATAGTGACTACTATGAAGAGACTGTCACACTTCTTCTTCAATCATCGATTCTCACTATATTCCTATAGTAACTACTATGAGTACTTTTACCAATCAGAATTCAAGTTTCCTATTCCTAGGCTCCCCCAAACTCGCTGTTGAATTTACAAAACCATTTACCAATGTATTTTACAAAAACAACCTATAACTTCGGCACACAGGCAGAAGCTACGCATTAAGTAAAGTATAAAAGTACCGATATCATAGAATAGGGATTCATAATTAATAAAGATAATTTACATACATTTAGGGATTGAATCAACTACATTCAATCCTATTGGAGAGTTTAGCTACGCATGGTAGCCATTACAGACCAATGAAGAAACTGTCACACTTTTCTTCAATCCTAGCGTTGATATCTCGGCAGCCCTTCAGGGTCTCCTCTGAACTTTGAGCCCTAAACTCTCACTCTGCTAAGCTCTCTTTGATCTTTGAAAAAGGTCCTATTTATCCTATATCTGGAAGAGATCTATTTGAAATTGTATTTTAAAAAGCTAATTCGTGTTGTTGCGCTTCACCTGCGCTCAGCGCAAGTGAAGCGTGAATTACAGAATGTTGCGCTCCATCCTGCGCTCAGCGCAGGTGGAGCGTAGAACACGCTGCAGCTTTCTTTGTTTCCTCATTTAACAGCTTGATCTCTTCCTGATCTTATCCTTGCTTGCTTAGCTTTCCTTGTTTCCCTCTTTTTGGCTTGACTCTGTGTTTATTTTGTCTTTGAATTTAAATTGGGAAAGTTATCCGCAGAATCCTTGTTTAAATGGTTGTTGATCATATCTTTATTTGCTTTCATTTAAACTTCAAATCTGCAAATCCTATCCTCAAATAATGTTATCTTATTTTCTCATTCAAATCTCTCTCATAAATCTGCAAAATCAACAGATTTTCTATTAAAATAGCATCAATTTAAATTCAAATTAAATAAACACAATTATTACTAAAAAAGGATTATTTTGGGGCATAAATTACTATTTTACCCTTGATAAGTGCAATAAAAATACAAGAATATATCATATAATTGGCACTTATCAGTTCACCATCTTCCCTTGTTGATCTTTTTCCTATCACACTGTTAAGTGTGTTCAACCCTAGAGACAAGCTCTGGTACAAATTGAAGTAAATATAGCAACCACAAGAAAGGGGGTTGAATTGTGATGTCTTTTAATTTTTGCAATTTTTTCTAATATTTTCTTGCTCAAGTATTACTTGGCTAAATATTAGAAGCTTAAAGTCAATTAAAGGATGATTAATTTATGACAGTGTATAGGATGCAGAAAATATGGTTCCTTCTTAGTGGAACCTTGAAGTAACACTTACTTAGGTATTAGGTTGATTTCAAAACAATTTTATGGAGATGCAGTGATAAAAAGAAATTAATATAAGGAGTAAACTGCAGAGAGGGTAAGAGAAGAAGAAATACACACACAATTTTATACCGGTTCACCTCTTAATCTTGAGGCTATGTCCAGTCCCTACTTTCAGTGGGATTTTCACTAACTCAACTTTGTTACACAAGCTTCTTGGGTACTCCTTACAACTAGTATTCTTCTGCAGCCTCTTCAGGCTCTTCACAATATTCTTCTGCAGCTTCTGCAGCCTAGAATGTATATAGACTCCTTCTGCGGTCTTTGCAGTGATTATACAAGGTATCTGTATCCAAGTTTATGCTCATAGAAACTTGCAAATACAGCTAATAACTTCTCAAGAGGAACAGACACTTTTTGTTGTTCTTGAGAGTTTACAAAAGATGGAAATAATAAATTACAGTTGTATAAGGCTCAGCTTGAGATCAGAGTTAGCACAACATAAAATTTTTTAGCAAACACTCTCTCTTTCTCACTTTCTGAACTATTTAAATCAAGGTCTAATAGTTTTATAGAGAGAGAAATTCTTCCAGAAGGTAGAGATGGTCATTTTGATGCACTATTTGTTTCTTCTGGTGCTTTGTGTCTCATAATGAAGAGAGGGGTTCCTTTTATAGGCAAGAGCAGGCTTCTACCTGTTGGGATGCCTTGGGTAAGAGGCTAAACCTCCAGCTGTTAAAGTAGGAGTTGTCCCTTTCATGTACAACTGTCTCTTTTTCACAGTTTGACTGGTCATATCTTCTGGAGAGCACATCTTCTGCAGCTTAGTATTCCTTCTTTAAAATAAGCCTTCTTCTTCTGGAAACGATCTTGAGACTTTCATAGGAAGAGGTGTAACGTCCTAAATTTTATTAGGATAATATTAACTAAATTAAAGAGACTAATTTAGAAAATAATTAATTCAATGGGAAATAAATAATAGGAGTGTTATTATTATTAGTTTTGTTTCGTAAAGGTAATTTTAATTGAAAAGAGAATAAGGGGGTGAGAGTGGGCCCAAGCCCATTAAGCGTTTAAGTATTTAAATAGGGAAATGGTACCAATTCACCCTAATCCTTATTTTTCAAATCGTCGGAGAACGAAGAGCCAAGGAGGGGAGAAACTACATCTCAAGAGGAGATTGCTGAGTGATCGAGAATCAAGAACCAAGAATCAAGATTGTTGCAGTTTGATCTTCGCTTAAGGTACGGTGGGGAAGAGGGTGCTACTTGTATATACATGTAGGGGTGAATGGGTAGTGAGAATAACCTTTAAAGATTAATAATTGAAATCAATATGTGAATATGTGTTGTTTTGTGATGAAAACCATGGATTGTTGGTTGTTGTATGATTCTTGATGAATCTTGAGTGGATTGAATGAAAATAATGAGAACAGTGAAAATGGGTTAAACAAGGGTTTAGAGATAAGGAACCATAATTGATTAAATGTTAAATTTATTGGAAATTATAGGAATGATTGTCGATTTTAGTGAATTTAATCGGTAAAAACGAGTTTAATTGAATTAGGAACTTGAGGAATTAAGTAGGGATTGAAGAAGAGGGTAGAGGAAAGTCATTCCCGTTTTTACACAGAGCTGTGAATGTAAAATAGCGACTGCGGATTCGTTCACCGTTGGATCGGGCTGAAATTTTAACAGCTTGTTTGGAACACCTGGTTCTTCATTCTGAACGGTTGGATCGTCGATAAGAGGTCTAGGTTAGGATATATTTAGTTCGCACTAGAGGAAAGTTATTCCCGTTTTTAGATAGAGCTGCGACTGTAAAACAGTGACTGCAGATTCGTTAACCGTTGGATCGGGCTAAAATTTTAACAAATGGTTTGGAACACCCGGTTTGTCATTCTGAACGGTTGGATCTTTGATATAAAGTCTAGGTTGAGAGATATTTAGTTCGCACTGTAGCTGTAGATTTGGGGTTTTTATTGATGAAATTGAGTTGGATGTTTATTGTTTTGTGGATTGCTTGATTAATTAGATGTTTAGAGTATAATGATTGTGGATGCTTTAGGATGATGATGATTAATGATATTTGATGATGAATATGATGATGTATATGATGATTGATGATGAATATGATGAGGTATAATGATGATATTGATGATGAGTGTGATAATAATGATGTTAATGATGATAATGTATGCCACTTTATGATAATGATGTTGATGATGATAGTGTATGTCACTTGATGATGATGATGTTAATGATGTATGATGATGATGTTGATGATGAGTGTGTGTCACTTGATTATAAAGATGATGTTTAATAATGAGTTTATGTCACTTGATGATGATGATGATGTTGATGATGAGTGTGTGTCACTTGATTATAAAGATGATGTTTAATAATGAGTGTATGTCACTTGATGATGATGTTAATGATGTATGATGATGTGAATGATGATAAGTGTAGATCACTTTATTATGATGATGTTTGATGATGAGCATATGAGTGAATGATGATGATGATAAGTGTAGATCACTTTATAATGATGATGAGCATGTTAATGCATGATAATGATGATTTATGATGATGGTGTATGACACATTTTGATGATGTTGTTATCTAAGTTGTGCGGGCCCATAGAGGGGGTACAACTTAGGAGAGATGCATTGAGCATATGTGATGAGACCTGAATTGTGCGGGCCCATAGAGGGGGTACAATTCGGGAGGTGAACTGAGTTGTGCGGGCCCATAGAGGGGGTACAACTCAGGGGATCAAGATGGGGCGTTCGATGCACGGGCCCATAGAGGGGGTGCAACCTAGGAGTGATTGTACAGGCCCATAGAGGGGGTACAACCTAGGGTCGAATGTCGTTGTGCGGGCCCATAGAGGGGGTACAACCTATCGGATAGTGTGTGGTAACACCGGTAGACCACCTTGGTACTAACTAGAGTGATTGACGAGGTGCGCCCATTGTGTGGAGTTCCAAGTCATGATCTTTGGGTAGATGATGAGAGGAGTATTGATGTTTGATGATAATGAGTATGATGATATATGAATGATGTCTGATGATAATGAGTATGATGATATATGAATGATGTCTGATGATAATGAGTATGACGATATATGAATGATGTCTGATGATAATGAGTATGATGATATATGAATGATGTCTGATGATAATGAGTATGATGATATATGAATGATGTCTGATGATAATGAGTATGATGATATATGAATGATGATATGATGGTAATGAGTATGATGATATATGAATGATGTCTGATGATAATGAATATGATGATATATGGATGTATATGTGTTATACTTGATGATAATTGAGTTATATTATGATGATGATAAGTTCTGGTGCATACATGATGGATGTATATATGAAAGGTATTGGATGATGAATTTGTGATAAATAATGATGTGATGAGTATTAATGAGGTATGAGTATTATGTGAGTATGTGATTTCTTTGGTGAATGATGATATGAGATATATATGCTGATATAGGTGAATAGCTATATGCTGATTTTATGGATGATTATTATCTGATGAATTATGGGATGTTTTGGTATGTGGTGTGATATATGATGATGTTGCTTATATGTGGGTGAGGATAGGGTAGCCTCCTATGTGTATGTATGAGTAGTATTCTTTTCCTCACCGTTACACTGTGGATATTTTACAGGTGATGATGATAACACGATTGGTGTTGAGTTTTGAATAAAGGGGGTGTTGCTCTGGCATATGTGACATCAGAGCATATTATTGGGGTTCTTTTCTTTATGTTTCTAGTTAGGAAGGATTTTGTAAACTGTTTTGGGATGTCTTACACGACAAGTACAATGTTTAATTGTTTTTATTTCTTTGGAGATTCCGCTGCATGAGTATTGGAGTACCTTTGAGTTTATTTTATTTTAATTAAGTTGTTTTCGAACTAATGAGATTTTAATAAGAGAGTTTTGTGAACCTTTTACCCATGGTGGGACGTTACATTTTCTACAATTTAATTTATTAAACAATTAAGAGTATGGGGTAGAAGGGTGTCACAAGAGGGAATCTATACAAATTAGATTATTACAGCTTGTAACCTCAAAGAAGCCATAAGTTTATGATCATGATGAATTGCTTCTTCTGCAGATCTATTGTTAGTGAATTTTACTTCTGAAGTTCTGTCAGCAACTTCACACTCTTCTTCTAGACAGTTTCCTGATTTCTTTTATATTTGGAAGAGATGTTATTCTTCTTATACATAACAGATATATGATTGAATCTAAGACAGAGATCCTTTTTGTCCAGAATGCTTCTTCTGATAGAGTGCTTCTCTCAGAATTTTGACAATAATTTGTAATAAATCTTCTCAACGGCTTTCTTACTTTCTTTTATAATTATGTCATTATTTGAAATAGGAATACAACTTCTGATATTGCAGATTGATCCTTTGAGTGCTTTAGACAGTGATAAAATTGTTTCTTCTAAACACAGTCCTTTGTTCCTTTTAATGAGATCTTCTGGAGCCTTTTTATCTATATCTTCTTAAGACAAACTCAATTGAAATCATTAGTACTTTTAATTAGTATTATACTAAGTGAATTTTGAGAGCTTGTCATTATGAAAACATCAGGAGAGGATTCTTGGACCTTACATGGTTTTCTTCCCTTCCATAATTAATAAGGAGTTCTCTTAAGAATTGCTCTTATCCATATTCTATTTTGATGGTAACATGTGTGAACAACTTCTGCCCATAAGTATTTAGTAAGTGAACCTAAGAGGAGCATGGTTCTTGCCATATCTTGCAAGCTTCTGTTCTATCTATCAACAATCACATTTTGCTGAGGTGTTCTAGCCATGAAGAAATTGTGGGAGATGCCATTATTGCCTAATTATCATGTCACTTTTGAATTTTGAGTAGTTTTGTGTTAGGCCACATTTTCTTTCTTCAAGAAAAACACCTACCTTTTCAATAGTCTACCATGGAGAGTATATTTCTTCTTTCTATTGTGTTATGTAGAAGTAAGAGGAAAATAAGAGAGTACGATGGCGAAATTTGGAGGCAAGGGTGGAATTTTGATAGGTGAATTTTTTACTAATGCAAACCATAGGATTCTAGTTTCTTAACATTAAAATGTGTTTTTTTTAGAAAAAAACTTTGTAGTACAACTTGTTAAATGAATATTGTTTCTTTTATCCTATTAGGCAACTCATGTATGCACGCAAGAAATGTGCCTTATTTTAAACTTGAAAGGTTTGTCAATTGGACACACACTACCTTAATCTATGTATGTTATTTTGTAGCATTGAGCTCTTAGCTATCCCTACATTTCATTTCTCTCTTTTCACTCAGCTTTCATCTCGAAGAAAGAATAAAGACAATGAGAAAGCCCAATTGTCCATTATTCTCCACCCTGCCACAACTTCTCGATAATTTCATTACCTTTTGTAAATATGTTGTGTGATCTTTTTCATATCTTGGATCATCGAGTTCCATCTATTTCTTCATTGTTAGCAACCTCAGTTTAACATATCAACCATCTATTAAAGTCATCATAGGCCTTGAACAATATGGTTGGTAAAAGGACCCTGAAGTGGGTTATGCCAATTAAAGTCCCATCATAAACCAAAGTAATAGTACAAAGAGAGTATTTCTACTCCTTTGCAAGAATGGTGATAAATTGGAGTGTGAAGGATTGAAAATGAACCATATTAGTATCTTGGTGACAGGATGGATGGACATAGATAAATTATTTACAATTTGGATAATTTGTACACTTGTGCATGTTGATTGAGATGCTTGTAGAAAAAATTTTCAATTCTTGCTGATAACTCTAATGACTTGTTTGAAACAACTAAACCTTCACTAGGATCTAGATTGTTGCAATTGACTGCACTGCAGTCAACAAATCTAGACGGTCCGATGAATATCAGATGTCTCAAATTTCATAATGGTGTAATCGTTGGATTTAAAACACATCTCAGCATTTGGGTCGTTCGATCTTCATTAGACGGTTCAGATTTGCTGGATATAGTGCAGTCAACTACAACAAATTCGGATCCACCTCTTCTTCAACTATAAGGAGGACAAAAATCAATTTTTGAAGAGGTTCATCATATACCCAAAAATAGGGCACTACAAATTTTATTTTGCCTTTGTTTTAAAGGTGTTTAAGGTGGGGATCATCACAAGTCATAACCACCATACAACACAACACAACACAAACACAAACACAAGTATATTTCTATTCCAAATATTCCTTGTCCAACAAAAGAATAAAGAAAATAAATATATACACAAATAGATAGATATATGGTTAAAGAACACATTACATTATTATATGTCCACAACCACCCCTTTATCTTTTTCCTTGTTCAACTGCTTTTGCTTTGATTGGAAGACCAAAATGGGAAGAAGAATAGAGTTATAGTGTAACGTCCTAATTTCTTAATTCAAGAATAATGTCCGTTGGAAACACTATTCTCGAATTTCTGAAATTATTTCGCGTCATTTCAAGCATCGTTAACCAAATCACACAATTGCTTAGGCAATCCAACGTTTGCTTAAGCTTCCACGAATCATACATCATTACTTTCAATACAAACCTTAGTACAGATAACTAGGGAATGAACCCACACTTAGAGTGTTATGGTTCACAAGACTCTTACCGGAAATCCGGCAGAGTCTCCCCTAAAAATTGGACGTTTAACCGAATTTCTTTTGAACCTGAAGCCCAGAAAGGTCCACCAACACAATTCATAACAGTACAAATACAATATCTCCTACAACTAAGCCTCCATGGCCAATCTAAAATATTTATATGAATACATTCAATACCATATGTATACATATATATACAAATACAATCTGGTTTCTTAAAACGTGATAACATCCCTCCCCTAACATTCATATCCTAAGCACAACTCCACAACCCACAATGTATACGCAAATACCAGGCCTGATTATCCTACTTCCATTGAGTCCTCATCTCTTTCACCAAGAACCAGGGCGGCAACCTGCACAACTAAAATATGATTCCCACATCGTGGGATGAGACAACGTCCCAGTGAGTGTGATAACAGTGTGTGCAGTGTGGGGAGTCAGACACCAAGAGAATTAACACATAACACATGCAGTCCATAATTTCATTAAGAATACATATAACTAGGGGTGAATAAGCGTACTTAACAATCTCGGATGCACATGCAATTGCTATGAAATAATGCAACATGGTTGTGACGTGTTTTTACCCGACTCCCGGGGTCTTTTCACTATCTGTGACTATGATTGAGCGCTCGACCATGTGACCAAGGACCGTCGTCCAACGCCACCTATGATTAAGTTTTATTAAACATGCATGGATCATGACTTGATTTATTTTTAGGATGAGGATCCCCCATCTTCCCCTTGGCCGAGAGGTTGATGAGTTCACCTCGTCTTTCTTAAATATGAGTGCCCGAAGGCCTGTGATGGTCCGAAGACCCTGTGATGGTCAAAAGACCCTGTGATAGCCCGAAAGCTCCATGATAGCCTGAAGGCTCCATAATAGCCCGAAGGCACTATGATGGTCTAAGGACCTTTGCAACATGTTCAATGATGGCCAAAGGCCCATGAATGCAATCAATAACTCAATCATGCAAAAATACCCAAATCCATTACCCTAGGGTTTGGAATCCCAGCTTATATGACCAATCAATACAATAATCCACCCTAGATTTGCATAATATCATACGTGATCATCAATTGTAGCAATGGGAGAAAGAATAGGGAGCATACAATAGAATAAGAATCAAGAACATAAGTGAGTGAGAACCACACTCACCTTAATGGAAGGAAAAAGGAGATGAAGGAGGAGGTGAAGATGATTTCAAGCCTTGGAATGGTGGGGGAAGACCTTCAATCTAGTTATGCCCTTCTCCCTCTCACTTTCTCTCTCTAAAATCTTTCTCTCTCTCACTAGAAACCCTAAAAGGAAGAAGAAATGAAGAAGAATGAAGAAGAGGAAGAGCTGCAGCGAATTAATGAGAGAAGGACGCGCTTAGGCGCTTGAGCGCCCAATCCCTCTGCCTGGCATCAGGCTTGGGTGTTTGAACCTCGTCCTGGGCGTTTAAACCTCCATCTGGGCTTTTAAATGCCCAAACTTTCTGACTCCTAATTTTTATTCTTCTGCGCGTTTGAGTGCGCACCTGGGCGTTTGAGCGCCCAGGACAAAATAGAATTGCCCTGTTTGTTGCTTAATTCACTCCCATAACATCCAAACACTACCAAAATAATTTCTTTTATCTAAAAACTCATTTTATTACTATTTTAGCATATATTACAGCTGAAACTATGGGATATTACATGATTTCTCCTATGTTAACTCTACAGTCAGATTTGGCTTAATACTTAGTTTTTCTCTTCCCGGTTCCCTCAAAACTCATAACTCTTAATCATTTCCTTAACTCTCATCTTACTTTCCTTTCCAACTCCTAAGTTCTCATCTTACTTCTCACTTACTCTAGATTCTTCTTAGGTCCAATTTTTGGGATGTTACATATAATAGTAGGACAGATACATACTGCTAGATAATTTACTCACTTTGCTGACTAGGGGAAGCCTTTATTCATATGGCCCAAACATTTTTATATTTTCCATATAGCTTCACCACCTTCTTCAAGATCCTGATGGTGTCTACGCGGATCTCCCAACATGAAAATGTTGCGGCTGATATCGATTGGTGTCTCCACACATAGCGGCTTCAACTCCAACAAGCAAAAACATTTGATCTCACAGTACACGTGCCTTTGAGATCCTAATGGCTCGTTTCAATTTTTATGATTTTGACGTCACTTTCTACATCGGTTGAAAGTATAACACACGTAGAAAACCTTTCTTTACGCCAGTTTCACTTTCAATTGATATAGAAAGTTATTTTCTATATCGATTAAATAAAAACCGATTTAAAAAGAATCCCACTTTATTTCAAAATTACCACTGCATACTTTTTATATCAGTTTTATTTAAATGATATAGAATCCTGTTATAAAAGCAGTTTTTACATTAATGTGATCTGGAAAGTGACCTTTCCATGACATTATGGAGGGATTTTGAAATTCAAGTGGCCTCCCATGCATGAAAGGAGGGAATAGGGTAATGAGCATTTTCATAATTCTTGTTTTTTGTTAGGGGAAAAATGGTCATTTCATAATAAAAAATTATAAAAATTATTAAAAATTCTATTATTCTTTCTAACCATTTTTAAATTTAAAAATATATTAAAACATATATCTTCCCTTATTTTACTAATCCTCAACAAGCACACAATGATAAACATAATTAAGCTCAGATAAATTTGGGGGTGTTATGGCTCCGGTTTTCTAGGTTTATAGAACCAGACCATCGACTAATTATTGGTGGAACTGGCTGGTCTGATCCAGTGACGACAACCATATGCTTAGATAAAATGAGGTGCTCACGTGGCTACAAGGTGTCTTCAAAGTCATTAGAGTAAAGTCATAATCAAAATTGTAGGTTGATACATATAGGGAAATAATTAAACCATTGTCGAAATACTAGTGTCCTATCCGTGCGATGCACGGATATTATTATTCTAATAGATTATTAAAATTAAATAATATAATATACATAATTTATTAAATATGTATAATTAAAAAATAATAATGATTTATTCCTTTTTAATATTTAATTCTATACTTATTAGTATATAAAGAATATTAAAAATTTTAAAATAAAAATTGGATTTGGAAAATCAAATAGAAATGGAAACTATTATAAATTTTGTCATCACATATAAGGATCATAAGTCCTTGTTGAGACTAAACCCTAGATACAACAATATGTAATTGACCATGCAAGAAAACTAGTTTTGGTAAATACACACTGATATGTGATAATGTCTGACCTTCACTTTTATTAATCTGGTTCCATTGCATAGTCCAGTAGATAAATCAAGACTACTCATTATCATGACATGCACTCCTATTTTTAACACCAACTTATGATAAGGAAGTGCAAAACACCTCAGCTTCAATACGAATCTCCTCATCTACCTTTCGTATAGTGTTAGGACTTAAATACACTCTCTCTTCTCTAGTAAATAATATCATGACGCATTGATTAATTGAATGAACAACATCTAATGTAGGAGAAAGAATTGTTTTATCCTAAACAAAGGCAATGTTTCCAAAATATGAAAATAAGTTAGGGCATGCAAACAAACCTATATCTCCAATTGTATTACCTGTAGAATCATCAGTAAATCCTTCGATATTTCAGTATTAGTTGCATCATCACCATAAGTGCCTAAATGACCATCACCTAATGCAAGAATTCACTCAGGTATTATCTAGTATCTAACCCGTGCGATGCACATGTAGTAAGTTTAAAATACAATGTCTAAGATCAATAATCTATAATATTTATCTCCTTTTAAGAAAATCAACAATTTAGCATATGTTAATAGAAATAATTTAAGTATAATAACATCTGTATTTTTTAAGACATGACTATGATGATTAACACTACAAGAAATTTCGGTTTTAGAGATGGTCGTCGCTACACAAGGAAAAGTCGTCTCTACAGGCTGCGTAGCGACTACGTAAAGACGGCCACGTGGACGTCGCTACATAGCTCGTCGTAAATACAGTAGCGACGAGGAAAGTGAGCCGCCGCTACGTAGGGACGACCTGACCGTCGCTGAAGTCGTCTCTAAAAACATGGTCGTCGCTAAGAACAATTCTTTTTTTTTTATTTTTTTATTTAGAGACGGCCATGGTCGTCGCTACAGGTAATTTTAAAATTAAATTTATTATATTTATTTTATTTTAATAATTTATTAATTTCTTAAATTTATTAATTAATTTATTATTTATTAATTTTAAAATTATAAAAACAATACTAAAAAAACATATAGATATAAAATATATACACAAAATCTGTTAAAAAATAATACAATAAAACCATAATAAAACATAATGAAAAAGAAATCAATGGCGGCGGGCGATGCTGGGGCTCTGGGGCGGGCGACTCGTCCTCATCATCCACTGGTAGGTCATCCATGGCGGGATCATAATGGGGTGCGGTTGTGCCTGAGCCTGAGCAGCCTGAGCATCCAACAACTCTTGCATCTGTCGTCAGAGTCGTTCTAACTTGTCCTCCAATGCTACAGTCTTTGTCATGGCCTGCCGAAACTGCTCCTTTGCTTCATGGACTTCCTGGCGCAACGCCTCCTCAGTAGAATGTCGTGACCCAGACCCGTCAGTACTCTCGCCCGGGTGAGCCCGGGACTCCTGAGTCAAGCTGGTCACACCTACACGAATGTTGGATGCCAAGTCCCAGGTGCCATAACAACGGTCTCGGGTCTTGCCACCCGCAACATCCCTCCAGATCTCCAGCTTGGTGGAGGCATCAGTCATGGAGGTGTCCCCCATCTGTGACTTCACCACCCTCAGGCGCTCCTTGTAATTTGTCTGTTGAGGTAAAAGTAAATTTACTTATTAGTTATATATTCAATTGCATAAATATGAAATTATATAAACAACACTTATAAGCAAACACTTACATAGGTGGACCGGGCCCGGTCATCTACCCAGCCACCACCCTTTTTGGCGTGGGTGGCAACAAAGAACTCGTCCAGCTTGACCTCTCGCCCAAGCTGTCGTCGCTACACAGGAAAATTACACTAATTAATTTAACAACAAATAGAAATATAATACAGAAGAGTGTTTGTTTATACATACCATATCCAACGCCATCTCATGGTGGGTCCTGCGGCCTGTGGTGTGGACTGCCCCCCGCATTGAGAAGCCTGGTTACTCTTGTTACAAGCGGACTTCCCCTTGAATTCCTTAGAGACCGAATAGGCCAAAAGACCCTCCCAGGCCTCCTCACCACACCACGTGGCCCTCTTCCCAGCCTTCTGAGCCTTGTTCATCATATCTCGAAGGCGACGAGTAACCCTCTGCTCGTACACCTTCTTGATTTGGGCCTCATCAGAAGGGTCCCAAGTAACTCGGCTCTGCAAAATAAAAATATTGTAACTCCTGCCAAATTGATACATCTTAAGAAAAAATAAAACGTGGATAGGGTTTTTAATTACCGTGAACTCCTCCCACCATCTGTCCCTAACATCCTTCGGGGTGACCTCCCAAAGGTAGTGAGGATCCCGGAACTACGAACGGATCGCATGACCAATGGTTGCGATAGGTGGGGCGTTAGGCACCCACCTACAAAATAAAATATTCAATATTAACAGTTAAAACAATTAAAGATTAAATATTAATATCAATTGTAAAGAAAAAAAATAAACAAACTCACCCCTTGCCAAATGGTCGGATAATAACCCGACCTCGAGCGTCTGCCTCATGAGATCTGCTTGAGCCGACACCCTGGAACCGAGCTGGCTCCTCATCAGACTCCTGGTCAGCATCCCTATCCAGGTCATCCTGAGCGTCGTCAGCGTCTATGGGGGCCCTAGCGTCCTCATGCATTGGAGGCATCTGAACTAATCTCGGTGTCGGGATGAACCTCATACCATCGAATTGGGCCGGAGCAGATGGTGGAGGGGAGGAAGAAGAAGAAGTCTGCATGGCGGCCGCTGGCGCTGAAGTAGATGGATGCTCCGACATCTGATCAGCGTATGAGTGAGAGAGGTTGGCCCTCTCCCGCATCGCGCGAGCTGCCTGTTGCCGTAGCTGGCCCGGGGGGATGGACCTCCCTCTACTCAATGGGATCTTCTCTCCACCTCTACCACACATCCTAGGCACTAATGACTATAGACATTATATAATTAAATAATTATATAAATTAAAAAAACTAATTACATATTACTAATATACTAATTAATAAAATAATTACTATTATACTAATTACTAATAAAACTAATTCCTAATTACTATACATTATATAAAAAATAAATCATTATATAAATTAAAAATACTAATTACTCATTACTAATTACTAATAAATTAATAAAACAAATAAACCTAAGTACAAATAACTTAACTAAATCTATAATTACAAATAAACTATTTACAAATAAACTATTAATTACAAATAAACTTAATTACAAATAAATAAATTAATAAAAAACTAACTACAAATAAACTATTAATTACAAATAAACCTAATTCCTATATCACATTAATAAATTAATAAAACAGATAAATTATTAATTACAAATAAATTGATTAAAGCTTTAAAAAAACTTACTTGTTGCGACTCTGAATAAGGAATAACTCTGGAACGAGCTCTAACATCACCTATAGGCAACTATTTTGAAAACTAATCGGTTCAAAACGATCCTATGAAGGAGAGGAACGTTTTAATCGATCAGTTTTTCAAAATAAACGGAGTGAGAGGATAGAAATAGGGGGTGGCTGTATGAGAGGAAAAGGGAGTTTGGAATAAATTAGAGTTTGGAAATGGAGGAAGAGGAGAGGGAGAGGGGTTTTAACGCGTGCAGGTTTTAACGTATTTAAAATATAAATTGCGCGCGCAAAGTAAAAATTCATTTTTGCCGTCGCTATATTTATTTTTATTTTTTTTCAGAATAAATAAATAAATTATACTTAAAGAGACGGCTTAGTCGTCGCTACTGTCACTTCCTAGCGACGACATAGTGACGGCATGAGGCCGTCGCAGAATAGCTGTCGCTAAAAACTAAATTTCTTGTAGGGTAGATAGAGATATAAATGCTTTAATATTTTTTTGGTGCAATACAACAGGCATCCTCCACGGGAGACAATCCTGTTCGAGCCGGGTAGGACCTCTATGGGCGGCAAAGCTCTCCCTCCGAGTATTTAACACAACTGCATACCCAGGGCTCGAACTCGAGACCACTGGTTAAGCTGGAACAGGCCCTTACCAGCTGATCCACGTGCTCGGTGGTATAAATGCTTTAATATAATATTAAAATAAGAAAATGAAAATGTGATAAAAAATAAAAAAGAAAAGAAAACGGCAGGATGAGGACTGCTCCTGTGGGGGATACTCATGTTAAAAAAATCACGAAGTGAGAATAAAAAACTAAAAAAATGCAAATAAAAAAAAATGACACATGTAATTGTTGAACAATTTTAATATAAAGTAAATATATAAGTAGAATAGATAAAGAGAGGTAATAAGAAAATTCAATAGTGAATAAAACAGAGAGATAAATAATATATTGAATAAACACATTAAATTTAATGTAAATCAACACACTTATTGTATTTCTTAATGTGTGTTTTTATGTAATGAAATAGATAAATATGAATGGATAGTGAGAGAATTTATTTTAATATAATAATAATAAAAAATTAAAGTGAGATAAAAAAGAAAACAATAGAACCAAAACTATTTCCCGCGGAGGATATACATGGTTTGTTAAAAAAATAACTTTTGTAATGAAACATATTAATAGGAAGAGAGAAAATATTTTAATATAATAATAAAAAAAATTGAAATTGTGATATGAAACAAAAGAAAAAGAAAACAACAGGAGCAAGACTACCTCCCGTGAACGGTAAATGTGGTTTATAAAAAAAATACCCTATTGAAGTGAGAATAAACAACTTAGAAAAAAACCAAGTAAAAAACATGACACATATACTGTGGGAGCATTTTTAATATAAATAGAATAGATAAAGAGATCATAAGTGAAAACATTAATGAATAAAGCAGAGAGATAAATAATATATTTAAAAAAACACATTAAATAATTTAATGTAAATTAACACACTTATTGTATTTCTTAATGTGTGTTTTTATGTAATAAAACAGATAAACAGGAATGGATAATGAGAGAATTTATTTTAATATAATAATAATAAAAAAAATTAAAGTGTAATAAAAAAGAAAACAATAGAACCAGAACTGTTTCCTGTGGAGGAGGATATACATGGTTCATTAAAAAAATAATTTTTGTAATGAAACAGATTAATTGGAAGAGAGAAAGTATTTTAATATAATAATAAAAAAGAAATTAAAATTGTGATATGAAACAAAAAGAAAAAGAAAAAAGAAAACGACAGGAGCATTACTACCTTCCGTGAAGGGTAAATGTGGTTCATAAAAAAAATCAACCTATTGAAGTGAGAATAAAAAACTTAGAAAAAAACCAAGTAAAAAACATGACACGTCTATGGTGGGAGCATTTTTAATATAGAGTAAATAGATAAATAAAATAGATAAAAGAGATAATATGTGAAAACATTAATGAATAAATAGAGAGATAAATAATATATTTAAAAAAACACATTAAATTTAATGTAAATCAACACACTTATTATACCTCTTAATGTGTGTTTTTTATGTAATGAAACAGATAAACAGGAATGGATAGTGAGAGATTTTATTTTAATATAATAATAATAATAAAAAAAAACAAAATTAAAGTGTGATAAAAAAAGAAAATAATAGAACCAGAACTATTTCGTCTGGAGGATATACATGGTTCATTAAAAAAATAACTATCACAACACTCAATGCATCGGTAATGTTAATGATTGTAATTCTCAATAAAACCTTTCCACTTTTGCTTTATTATCCTGTGTAATATTGCAAAGGTTAGAAAAACTGATATAATTACAAATTTAAATTATATTGATATTTGAGATCCCTCCTTTTAATCACTTAAAACCTATATAAAGTGTATGGACAAACCGTTGTTGGAAGAGTTAACCCCACCATTACGTGGATGTTCACGGAAGGAACATGACTGCCTTCTGTGAAGAGTATTTGGGTTCATAAAATATTCACTTTACTGAAGTGAGAAAAAAAAATCTAAAAAAAATCTAAAAAACGGAAGTGAGAGAAAATGTGACATGTGTTCTGAGAAAACAATTTTAATATGGAGTATATAGAATAGATAGCAGAGATAATAAGTGAAAACATTAATGAATAAAATAGAGAGATAATTGTTTTAATATAATAATAAAAAAGAAAATGAAAGTGTGATAAAAAATAAAAAGAAAACAACGGGAGCATGATTGCCTCCCGTGTAGGTTACCTGTATGGTTCATAAAAAAATCACATTACTGTAGTGCGAAAAAAAAAACTAAAAAAAAACACAAGTTAGAAAAATGACACGTGTTATGGGTGACCAATTTTTTGTTTTCACCATAGGTATCCCTTATTATCAAGGGTAATCCTATTAGGGGCTTAGTCATAGTTAAGACTCTCCACCCCTCCTTAAGAGTGTGTTTAGTGGGGATCGCACTCGAGAACTCTTCCCACAATATATATCAATCTGCGTTGTCAACTGAGTCACAACTCTTTGATTATGATTGAACAATTTCCCTAAGTTATGACATCAACAATGTCTGAGTCATCACAAATTACAACACACTCTCCCATAAATACATCACAAAACAAAACCCAATTAATTAATTAAAATATCAAAAAGTAAAAGTTGAAAAAAAAAAAAACACCTCCAGTAAATCGTACCCAAAAATCTACCCAAATATAATATTATAGATAGACGGACGCATTTAACATGCCAACTCGACACAATATTAATTAATACTAATAGGCATTTCATGCATTACAAGAATATAGTTTTAAGTGAAGTAAAATTCAAAATAAATTAGAAAATATTTAAGACAAAATACTTAAAAGTATCAGATAAATATATGTATAATTAATATAAATAAATAAGCATATATATATATATAATGAGTGACCTAATTACACCGGTGTAAGTTACACAAAATATTATACCACTGAATAACTTTTTAACATATATTGTATTATATAATCCACCATTGGATTGAAAGTTACTATCATATAGATCATACATATAAAATTTTACATTAATTCGAAATGATTTAATATGTCATTGAAATGTCTCCAGATTAACTCATATATACATTTGAAATATATGAAAAAATCAACCATTTGATTATCTAAGTAAATAGTGTTAAAATTTTACAAAATTTGACACAAATAATCACGATAATAAATAAACATAATTCAACGGTTGGATTACCCTAAATAACACTTTTGATTTGTAGTTATCAACGGTGTAATACTTTGTGTAACTTACACCAGTGTGAGTTGATTTATATATAACTTAATTCGATAAGAATGAAAATTTTAATGTAAAAATGAAAATTTGATAAGAATCATTTTAAAAATATAAACAATTAAAATTTAAGATAAGAGAAATTTTAGTTTAAAAAAATTAAAAATAATTATTTTAAAAGAGCAGAGGTTAATTTGAGGGAAAAAAAATACTTTTTTAATGTAATAGGAATAAGGTTGGTCTAGGGTAATAAATAATTTGAAAGCTATTTTTAAAAAAAAACATTAAGTAAGTCACATATTTTTTTTTTCTTTTACAATCACATGGATCTCCTATTATCAAGGGTGATGTTAGAGATTTAATCACAATTATGACTTCTCACCCCTTTATAATAATGTATTTAGTAGGGAAGAAAATATAATTTGAGGAAAAAAAAATACTAATATATATATATATATATGGGGCTATATCAAGTGAGCGGAGTGTTTTATTGTAAGAGGTGGGAGGAATAATTGAAAACCCTTAGATCAAAATAAATGGCTTAGATGCACTCTAAGATTTAAACACTCTCACGGGACTTTTAGTAAGAGGTGGGAGGAATAATTGAAAACCCTTAGATCAAAATGAATGGCTTAGATGCACTCTAAAATTTAAACACTCTCACGTGACTTTTAGAAGCACACTCACATGCTCCCCAATTTTTCTGCTTCACCCTCCCACGTTTTTCTTCATTTGTCTACCCAACTTTTTCACTCACACATACATCAAATTTTGAAAAAAATAAAGTTGTGGACCTTATGGATTTGAGTTGTGAAGAAGAAATTTTTATTGTGGAGCGTGTTATAGATCTACAATAAAAGAGAGGATAGTTTCAATGGTACCATGTGTTTGGGTGCTCTGCTGCAGCCCATGGCGGTGGGACGTAGGTTAGTGGTGAGACAATGGCGTGATGTGGTTTCTGAAGAGCATTACTACATGCCACTGGGCAATACTTTTTTTATTATATATTAATATATTATTCACTCCGATCCTATTTATAAGAACATTTTAACTACTTCATACAGATTAAGAAAGTTAGTTAATATAGTTGATTACAATAAATTTGTCATGAATGTGTATTATATTTACTAAACTACCCTTGAATTTATTGACACTCATTATCTTTCTCTTTCTATTTAACTACTCAATTGTGTCATACTCTCCCTACTAATTAATTACTCACCTACCTCCACTAATGGGGTATTTTTGTCAAATAATAATTAATGCATAAGACAATCTGAAAAAGTTCTTATAAAAGGACCCAGGTCCACCTTAAGAAAAGTTCTTATAAATAGGACCAGAAGGAGTATTTATTACTCCCTCCATTTCATTTTGTTAGTCGTTTAAGGTTTCTACACACAAATTAAGAACAATAATAAATGACTTAAAAGACATATATAATCTTACTAAATTACCCTTATTAATTTACTATATATTTTTTCTCATTTTACCTAAATATATTAATGAGTAGTGTGGTGAACAGTTTTTTAAGTTTCTTTTTTCATAAAAGTGGGAGGATAAAAATGAAAAACTAACATTAATACTCACATAAAAATTAGAAAATGACTCATGTTATGAAAAAATTAATTTTCCTAAATCTGCTATCAAAATGGAGGGAGTAACAATTTAATCAATCAAAGCTTTGTGCACCCTCACATCACAACAGACATTTGCTTTGCAGTAGGAGACGAAGAAAGATGCGTGTCTATATAAAAAATAGAAAACAGTACAGTACGTGAGAGTGTTTAGATGTTAGAGTGCATCTAAGCCATTCATTTTAATTTAAGGGTTTCATTTAATCTTCTTATCTCTTAAAAAAAATACTGCTCTCACTTGATATGATCCCTATATGTATATACTCCATCCGGACTTGAATATAAGCAAAAATAACTCACACTTTGTGGACTAAAATATAAGCAAATCTTAACTACTTTTACCCTATTTAATGAGATAAACCCAAAATGCCCTTTGATTTTACTTTCCAACCACTCTATTTAATGAATCATGTGCCAATAGAAAAAGAGTATGTCCACTTGAAACAATTTTCAATAAAATTGAATGTAGGGTAATTTAGGGAATGCAAATACTTTTTACATGATACCAAGAAAATTTAATGAGTTTAACCAACTTTCTTAATATGTGTGAATTTAGTTATTTTTGCTTATATTCAAGTCCAGAGTAGTAATTATTATGAAGATTGAAGATATTTATTATTTAGAACACGTTTGTTTAAAATTATTTCTTAAAAAAAACCACTTCTTTTTTAAAAAATTCACTTATAAAAATTTTTAAGATATTTGTCTAAACTTTTTTCAAGAAGTACAGTAGAATTAGAAAAAATAATAAGTTTTCTAATTTTTAATTTTAAGAAGCAACTCAAAGTTACTTCTTGAAAAAAGCAGCTGCAGTAGAAGAGAAAGAAAACTTTTTAACAATGTGAAGATATTTATTATGGCAAACAAAGTATTTTTTTATGATTGTAATCAAACGAAAATTTATTTTAATTATATAAGAATATCTAAATAAAATTAATTTTTTTAAACAATTTAAAAAAATATTTTTTAAGCACAAACATACTTGTACTTAATTTGACACATCCATGCTAACATTTAATTCTAGCTCTTGTAAAAATTAAGTTCTATTGCCAATTGACAGACTGAAAAGGAAATTAATTAAATCTAACCACTGACAAAAACATTTACACTTCTAGCTCCATAAACAATGATATACAGTGCTCGAGATAACACTTGTCTACATTCACATCTCCAATTGCAACCTCAATTCAACCATATCTTAATGACTTAATGTCTACATTGGGGGTACTGACATCCTATAGTTTGACAAATGGCAATAGGCACTACCCCTTCTTCAATACATGTTTGTGTTGCAAATAATTGATCTCTAACAAAGTAAACTTTTGTTAAGAATCTAACTTAACAACTAATTGTTGATGTAAAAGATTGTGCTCATTGAAGAATAAGTATTTAAGGGGAGGAGTTATCCTTATATATTCCATTTTGAATAGTTTGCTAATTTGTTATCTTTCCTTCATTAAGATTCCAATGAAGGTTTTAAAATCCTTAACTCTCACATATATATATATATATATACACACACATATTTGTTACCTTTCCTTAGGGTTTAGTGTTTAAGGTTTTAAAATCCTTCATTAAGATCCTATATATAATAAAAAAACATATTACTGAATCATCAAGATCAAGGAAATGTCTTGAAATGATCAGTTAGTTGTAATTAATAATGTCACAATTTTAAATTTTATTTCAGAATATTCTTATTATTAAATAATTAAAATAGTGGCAAAATTCTCCTAATTAAAGTTATGTAAGTCATACTTCAATAGTTGGTCATTGAAAATAACGTAATAACGTAGTACATCCACTATCATATAAAAAGAACTTCATAATTAATAAAATTCAAAATAATACTATGTTTCTTATATTTAGGACTAAGTAAAACCACATTTTTGTATCTTATAAATAGGACCGAATGTAGTATAAAGCAAATACTTTCTCTATTTTTGAGATATTAAATGCACTTGCTTTGTATTTAATACCTGCTTTATATTTTTTTTGTTTAAACCACATGTATCATCGACAGGCTAGAAGATAATCTTGTTTGAACCGAGAACATCCACATCATGGTGGGACTAGCTCTCCTAGCGGTGATTTTTTCCATCCACAAAACTCGAACCCAAGACATTGCTTAAAAGGAATCAAGCATGTAACACTTTAGGTGATTTTATTTAATACTTGTTTTATATAGTATAAAGAGGATTTGTAGGAGAATAAATTAGGAGGATATCCAAGTTCTGAATTATAAAATATATATCTTGTTATTGGTGGGGTGATCTTTGTAAAATATAGTGTTAAAAGAATTTTGATAAGTTGTTGGTGTTGTCTGACTTTAAAAAATCTATTGGGGATAATAATTTCGGGATGATAATTGGCTTACAACTTAGAGAACCTAGCTATTTTCAAGGTTGTATAGTATTTTGGTCTTCAAAATTAAAATAAGATGGAGGATTTCAGAAAGGGAGGATAGATGATTCTGGGAGTTATTATATTCTGCAAAATACTATTGGCTGCAATATCTTGCTCTTAACTATCTAATTAATTTTTAAGAAATATTTTTGGAAATGCATTACTCCTACAAAAATTTTAGCTTTTCTTTGGTATCTAGGTGATTTTCAGACCAAACCCACATTAAATTATTTTTTTTATAAGATCACATGTATCTTTTACTGAATACAATTTTATTTTAGTCAAAAATTAAATCCATTTTGTTTAGAAGGTGTGACTATTTCTGTGGACCAATTAATGTTGCTCATTTTGCTCTCCTCGTGTTGAGAATTGAAATACTTCACATTATTTTCTCTTCAACTGTAGGTACGCGCATCTTATTTGGTCTTGTCTTTATGCTTTGCAGGTTAAATGTTCACAGTAGTATTGTCCTTTAATGTTTGTGATCATTACCTCCAACACTATGCTAGGCAGACAGGTCAGTTGCCTTGGCATGTGGTAGTTTGATCTTTATAGCAATATTGCCATTATCTTTGATAGGGGAGTCTTTTGATTTACTATTTAATTGTCCTTGGCATGTGGTTTGCTGTTTCTCTTCAACGTTGCATAGTTTTTATTTTTATTTTATTTTATTTTTTAACCGGTGTATTAATTACTTAGAACAGTATTTCAGTTTGATCAATGATTTTGAATTTGAATCTTGAGTATGTTGTTAAATACTTAGAGGGAGTGCTAGTTAATTGTGCTGCTCATGGAAAAGTTTTACCTCACTCTAATAAGATTAACCATACAGAGGATACATATTATCTTGAATAATTATCCTTTTCAAAATTATAATCTAGCTGAAAATGAAAATGGATTGAAATATATCTCATCTCCTTCAATAATATTCTCTGATTTATAGAAAAGAAAATTAATTAATCCGTATTTTGGGATTAATTTGACCAATAAAATACTATATATAGACCAATTCTACCGACAAAATGCTTAATTTCTATTAACACACCTTAATATATATAATTTGACAATTATCTCTTTTATAATCATTTTCTTCCTTAAATGAAATATTAAACTATTAATTATTATTATTATCCTTAAGGCAGTAAAAGACTGAACTAAACCTAACTACCGCTGACAAAAGCAATTACTTGTTGTCATGACTTGTAACTCCCACAATCCACCGTTTAACTTTGTTTACCAACATATACAGTGCCTAAAATAACACTTGCCCAAACCCTAGTGTTGTAGTTCTCTATGGCCATGTTTCGCACACTTCAATTCCTTCCTATATATATATAAGCTCAACTCTTTGGTATATATCTCAGACAAAAAACACAGCCTTTTGCATTGAGGGTACATTACATATACAATGATGAAACATTTCTATTTGATCTCTGATCATATAATGAACAATTTGTTCATGTCACTTGTAGTATTAGCTACATCTACTTGTATTTATGTTACTAAGTTATTCAATCCTAGCCCTTCAATGACTATAGTTGCTTTTTGCTTTGCTGCATTATCCCTAGTATACTACTTTTTGAAGAGGAGATCAAGCAACAAAGTTTACTTGGTAGACTTTGCATGCTACAAACCGAACCTTTCTTGTATGTGCACAAAGGAAATGCTGCTGGACAGAGCGAAGCATGTAGGGTTTCTATCAGAAGAGAACTTCAAGCTTGTGAATAAGATAATAGATAGGTCTGGTTTGGGACCAGTGACTTATGTTCCAGAGGGGCTATTGGAGATTCCACCAAAACTCACTTTGGATGAGGCAAGGAAGGAAACAGACACAGTGCTTTTTGGGGCTGTGGATGAGCTACTGGAGAAAACAGGTGTTGAAGCTAAGGATATAGGGATTCTTGTGGTGAACTGTTCCTTGTTTAATCCCACACCATCCCTATCAGACACCATTGTGAATCACTACAAGCTTAGAGGGAATATATTGACCTATAATCTCAGTGGCATGGGGTGCAGTGCTGGTGTTCTTGCTGTTGACTTTGCCAAACACCTCCTACAGGTTTCATTTTAATTCTCTCCTCTTACTCACTCGTCATAATTTCCATATATATATATATATATCACATGTATTTTACTTTATATTAATAAATATTTATATTAAAGAGTTGTGGCTCACTTGACAAGACAAATTCTAATTGAGGGGTGAGGGGTCTTTAATTTTGACTAAGCCCTCAATAAGATTACTCCTAATAATAAAGGATATTTATGGTAAAAATATAAAACCCAAAGAATGAAATACAATATATATATATATATATATAAATTAAATGTTCTCAGTTTTGATTAGATCCGGGTGCACCATTGTATATTTGGATACTTTCATGTATTTTTTCACATTTTATTCTCTCACACTTTTCATCTAGCTATATTTAAAATTAAGTTAATTTGTGTTTGGTTATAATCATAAAAACGATTTTAATATTCTTTCTTTAATGATATATTTGATTATTTTGATAAATATGTAAATATATCTCTAGATTATGATTTTTTTTTTATGTATTACTTCTATATATTGTCTACTTTATTTTTATAAAGTCTGTTTTAAAAAATGATTATTTTTAAAAAAATAAGTGATTTTTTTTCTAAATAAATTAGGAACAAATACAGAGTTAGATTTATTATTATTATTCAAAAGTGACAAGAGAAATGTTACTTGTACAATTATATTTTTACAACTCCATCAAAACTGTGTTTTATAAATTAAAACTGTGTTTTATAAATTGTTATATGAATTTTTGGTATTTGATGATCGAAAATCCTTTACAAGTATAATAATAGATTTAATCTTTTAGCTGGAATAGATAAAACCCTCCAAAATGTGACATTCAGAAGTGTGTCTCTAGATCAAAATTTACTTACTTTCACTCCTGCACCAACCTTTGTTTAGTATATGTTGTATGAATAACAACTCTAGTAGCAACTAGTTTTTTCAGGTTGGCGATTTCAATGTTTAGTTTCCTAAGGTTGATTAATTAATTCTTACATTACATGGTGCAACATATATATACAGGCACACCCAAAGTCATATGCATTGGTGCTGAGTACAGAAAACGAAATCTCAAGCATTTATCGTGGCAACAACCCTTCCATGCTTCTTGTTAACTGCCTCTTTCGCATGGGTGGATCCGCAGCCCTTCTCTCAAGTCATCCTTCCGACTATTACCGCTCAAAGTATCAGCTCATCCACACGCTCCGTACACACGTGGGTGCTGATGATAACAGTTACCAATGTGTCTTCCAACAAGAGGATGATGAGAACAAAGTCGGCGTTTCACTCTCCAAAGACCTCATGAACGTTGCAAGAGATGCACTCAAGATTCACATCACATCACTGGGTCCATTGGTACTCCCCATCTCAGAGAAGCTCAAGTATTTGGCAAATCTCGTGAAGAGGAAGCTCTATATTCTAGAAGCTTCTTCTTCCTACGTGCCAAATTTCAAGAAAGCGTTCAAGCACTTCTGTATTCACACAGGAGGTAGGGCGGTTCTAGATAGGATGCAGAAGAGTCTAGAGCTTGATGATTGGTACATGGAACCTTCTAGAATGACACTTTATAGGTTTGGGAACACATCATCTAGCTCTGTATGGTATGAGCTGTCTTACTGTGAGGCAAAGGGAAGAATCAAAAAGGTGATAAGGTATGGCAAATGGCATTTGGATCTGGATTCAAGTGCAACACTGCTGTCTGGCTTGCATTGAACAACGCCGTTGAATCTGCACCATCCACCAAAAATCCATGGATGGATGAGATTGATGATTTTCCTATTAAACCTCCAGATCAAGCTGATCCCTCCAACAAATAATTAATTAATTAATTAATTAAATCATATATAATATAATAATAAGATATGCATGCATTTTTATGATTAATCATAACTATTTCAAATTAGTTAGATTACTTTTAGAGTTTAATTACTATGCATTGTCATATAATTAAAGATTTTACACAGACATCCAATGGTGTGTTATACATCATTTAATGGATATATCACCTCATATATTATTAAATTCAATAAATAATGTGATCATTAAATGTCTGTGTAAAACTTTTTTAATCTCGTATTAGTTCTTTATGTCCCAATAAAATTAGGTTTATATGTGTGTTGTTGCACTAATTTGAGAATAATTATATATTATGTACTTCATTTCTCAGCTTTTATTCACCTAGCTACATTTTCCATTTTCTTTGTTGTCTTAAAACTTTTTAAATAAGCGCGAGACTAATCAATGTTCATGATATATATTGAAAATGCTAGTCTCACCACGTATTTTCTAGTTAGTTGGGCCTCAAACTCCTCACATTATATAATGTTATGGTATACAGAGAAAAACCACGGACGATAATGAGTAAAATAAATCCACTATAAAAGAGAGTGCAAGAAATCCTCTTATAATGGTGAGGATTGAGAACAAAAGTTTCTCTCATAATTCTCTCACAAAAATAAAATTTAGTGGACTAAAATATTCTCTCAAATCTTACACTCATACATTGGCTAAGAGAAGTATTTTTTACTTGCTTCTCTTGGATGCTTGGATGCTTACCATCACACTACTCATGCCTATTTATAGAAAACACACTAGCTACTCTTTAATGACTTAGTGATAGGAATGGTTGTTACATCACAAAGTGTGAATTCAAACTAGTCGTAATTTGAGAAAAAAAACAACCAAAACCGTAATATAAATAGTAGCCGTAATATGGAGTAAATAAACATGACATAAACATGTCATATGAGGGCTTCCATTTCTAACAATCTCCACCTTGACTCGAATTCAATAAATTGCTCACTGCCAATTAAAGCCCCGAAGGGCGTTCAAGTGTTGTAACCAAGTTCAAACAATGTTGGAACTTTGGTATTTGGAAGTGGCTTGGTAAGTATATCCGCTGGATTCTCAGAAGTGTGAATCTTTTCCACCACTACTTCACCAACAACAACAATATCTCGAATAAAATGGCGTTTCACATCAATGTGTGTGGTCCTTTCATGATAACGATTATTATTTGTCAAGTGAATAGCACTCTGGCTATCACAAAACACAACAAGAACTTCTTGTGTTAGACCAAGTTCATTGACTAAACCTCGAAGCCAAAGAGCCTCTTTCACACCCTCTGTTGCTGAAATGTATTATGCTTCTGTTGTAGCTAGATAATACAAGAATAGATTGCAGTGTAGCTTTCCAACTGATAGTAGAATTACAGAGAGTGAAGATATATCCAGAAAGAGATCTTCTTTAATTTTGTCAAGATCACGACCATAATCCGAGTCAACAAACCCTACAACATCATCAGTTGTGCTTTGTTTCTATCAAATACCAATCCAATATCAAAAGTACCTTTTAGATACCGAAATATCCATTTAACAACACTCCAATGACCTTTACCGGGATTATGCATATATCGAATCACTATGCAAACAACATATTCTAAATATGGTCTAGTGCATACCATAACATACATAAGACTCCCAACTGCATTAGCATTAGGAATGTGTGCCATATGCTCCATCTCTTCCTCTTTTTGTGGACAAAGATCTGAGGATAATTTGAAATCAAGTGGGGTAGACACAGGTTTTCTGTCACGCATATTAAACTTGTCAAGCACTTTTTCAATATATTTCTTTTGAGATAGGAATAATTTTCCAGCTGGCGATCCTTGTGAATTTCCATACCTAGAATTTTCTTAGCTTCACCTAACTCCTTCATTTCAAACTCATTACCGAGTTGGGCTTTTAACTTCCTGATTAAAGACTTGTTACATGATGCAATCAACATATCATCCATATAAAGTAACAAGTATATGAAAGTTCCATCAAGAATTTTTTTGAAATAAATACAATCATCAAACTGACTTCTAGAGTAACATTGCCCAATCATAAAGGAGTCAAACCTTTTTGTACCACTATCTGAGAGCTTGCTTTAGGCCATATAAAGATTTCTTCAATTGACAGACAAAATGTTCCTTGTCAGGAATAATAAACCCCTCAAGACACTATGCCAAAAAAGGCCTTCAAGGGCGCTCCCGTGCAGCATTAAAGGGTGCTTCCGTGCGCACTAATAGAAACTGCTCTAGTTTGGTCATTAAAAAGAGGGCGCTCCAAAAAAACACGGAAGCGCCCTCGTGAAACGTCTTCAGGGGAGGGCGCTTCCTTGGAGCGCCCTTGTTTTAAACAACAAGGGCGCTTCCCTGGAGCGCCCTCCTTAAGCACAAGACGTGCTTATGGAGCGCGCTCCAGGAAAGCGCCCTTGTTGTTTAAAACAAGGGCACTCCAAGGAGCGCTCTCCTTTTATTTTTATTTTTTGTATTTTTTTGTTTTTTTACCCCACTTTAACCTGCATATTTATTTCAATCTGATCCCAATGGCTTACTCTAAAACCATGCATATTAATTCCTTAACATTCAAACACTTAGTCATTCTATGAAGAACCCTTTAATTTCATTTACACATTAAACAACACACATATCTACTTCAAATGAAGAATTCAAACTTGTCATACTTTGAATAGTTTCCTATGCATGCTATAAAGTGTGGTGAAAGTATGAAGTACCTATACAACTATATAGTAATAACCAAAATACATGACATCTCACAATACTCAACTCAATTGGTAAATATACATGCATTTCATATGCTTAACAACTCTAGTCATCTAAACTATAAAAATTTTGGCAGAGTTTCCTCTGTTTATTCAACATTTCCCAATTTATCAAACAACTGTAAAAATCCATAACAGCAGCCAGAATTCATCAGTCAAAAAGTTATTACCAGTCAGGAATTTAATATAAAAAGGTACACAATTTACATAACTTGTCATTAATATACAACTTTGTTCAACATTTTCACATTATGTACATGTTTACTTACCCTCATAATGTACAAATCAATTACAAACAAGTGGTTGCTACATGCTTTGCCCATTCTTCTCGAACCTCATCAAGCTGCTCCGTTGTGTAAGTTGAGCTTCGGTACTGAGCAAAGTACTGTAAAAGGCAAAAATTGATTTCAATAAATAAACTAGTAAATGAGGGTTAAAAAAACTTAATTGCTATCACAAGTTATAATTACCTCTTTAGGTATTGTTAGTGTGTTTTGATCAATGATCTCCTTCATAAAACGCATTACAAAGAGCCCACAGTCGTCATTGTGTGAAGACCTCTTCGACTCCTTTATTGTTTGCATCTTTTTTCCTGTTAATCCTAGCGGCTTTCCACAACATATGTCTTGAAAGTTTAGATGTTCCATCTCCCAGTTGTTCTAATTGTAAAGTATTATTGAGACACAATCAATACTAAAAAACATACTAAATTGGGATTTTATGTTAACGACAATAATTACCAATTGTTTCTCAAGTCTGGCATAACCCATACGTGAACCTCTATATGAGTATTGAGGATTAGAAGCTCTAGCCTTGTTTTTTTCACTTATTTCCTGGAAAAACACATGGTAAATATATTCAAGCAGTTATTCAACGTGTAAAAATATTCGTTAACTTGAAAAGGTTTAAAAAAACTATGTATGAATGAATATAGTACCTTTAAATGTTCTTGTGACCGTAGGGCAACAAAATAATCCCATTGCTCCTGTGAGATTACCTCCTCATATCTGTTAGGAGGATGTGGGATGAGATCGCCATTTTCATCAAATAGAAAATGGGTGGATAATGTTGACCTAAAAGCTCTATGTCTTTTACCAGCCAACATAAGAATATATCTTTTATGGCATTCTTCAACATCAAATGCGGACTACATATAAAACAAAACATAACACAATAATGAGTTAGTCATGTGCAATCATGAGACTTCATGTAGGAACACAGGGAAACACTAAAGGGGGGGTTGAATAGTGTTTCTGAATATTTTAGAAAGCTTTTCACAAACAGGTGTTAAAAACACAATTTCAAACAGGCTCTTCAAGGACTGTCTGAAGTTTTCAGACGGCCAAAAATACTGATGTTAAAAGATGTTTTTGTGCCTTTATAGAATATCAGATTGATTATCTAACCCCTTGATTAGTATAAAAAGAATTAACAAGAGATAAGGGTAAGAAAACTTAGCCAAGGAATTTATCCTGGTTCACTCACTACCACTGTGAGCTACGTCCAGTCCCAATGCCAACTAGCACTTGGATTTTCTTTTAATCTTTCAAGATTACAAGTATTCTTTTACAGTCAAGCCTCTTCAGGCTCTACAATCAAGTATTCTTTTACAGTCAAGCCTCTTCAAGCTCTACAATCAAGTATTCTTTTATCAACCAAGCCTCTCCAGGCTCTACAATCAAGTATTCTTTTATCAACCAAGCCTCTCCAGGCTCTAAAATGAGTTTACAGAGAAAGGAGTTTAAGCTTTTAAACTATACAAGTTTGAAGCTCAAACGAATACAATGTACAATAAAATTCTGAGGTATGCTCAGGATATACAAATGTGTACAACGAATTTTATCAGAGAGTTTTTACAGAGTAAAAACTTGTAGCGTGATGTTTCTCTTGACTTTCTTGTATGTTGATTTTCTCACTTTTTTTCTTTCGTTTTCTTGTTTTTCTTTATGGTCTTCATAGAGGGGTATTTATACCCAAATTTTAATCCGTTGAAAAACCACCGTTTAGAGATAGCATTAAATGCTATTTAATCCGTTGTGAGACATGCTTCTGAGAGCTCTGATATCTCTGACACGATACAAGGTTTCTCTTGTATTAAGGCTGCTACAAATGTTGTTGCAGAGGCTGCGTTGCAGAGATTTCCTCAGTGGTGTATGAAATTCAAAATCACTAGGAAAGGTCTCTGTGTTCCTTGCTATAATCGTGTTTTAAAAGGTACGTGCAGCAGAGGTTCAGAAAAGTCTTCACAAGCTTCAGCAGAGAGTGCCACGTCATAAGTGAGACTTCAGACGGCACTAATACTTCAGACGGGTTGAGCTACTTCAGACAGCTTCAACTCTTCAGACGAGTTCTGCTTCGTCAGACAGCTTCAACACTTAGTCTTTTTATGTAGGCTCATAGTGACTCTTGCTGAAATCATAGATAAATCATTAAAGCATATATGTATCTATGATAAATATTTTAACTCAAATTTGTTAAGCATTAAAACTTGGGAATTGAGTTGTCTTAAACATCATATTTTCTTTTATGATATTTTTGAGACTCAACATTCTCCCCCTTTTTAATGATGACAAATCTGTTTAAAATACATAAATCTGAAAGGAGTTTTAAAGATAAAAGTATAGATAACTCCCCCTCAGATGGTGATCTCTTAAACTGATCTGATCAAAAATCAATTTCTTATATACTCCCCCTGAGTCCTGTAATTACTTCAGATTCAGATTTTGTTAGATTTTAATACTCCCCCTTTTGTCATCAATCAAAAGGGAATATCAGAGCTAAACAGGAATAGAGCAATAAATGCATATAGAACATATAGCATAATGAGAACAATGCACTCATAAAAGGATGAGAAAAGCCACTGATTGTATATAGATGGGAATGTTCAGATAAACAAACAATCAGACACTTGTCATAAGCATAAACAAAAGACAATGGCTAAAATGAACAGTCTAATCTTTCTTCTTCAGCAAGGCCTCAGTGAGAAAGGAAATCAAGTCGTCCTTGGCCTTTGTTATTGCAGCTTCCACTGAGGTTTTCAAGTCTTGCTGACCAGATCTGATAAGCTGCTGCTCTTGAAGAATCTGTTCTTG
Source organism: Sesbania bispinosa (assembly GCA_026901365.1). NCBI lineage: Eukaryota > Viridiplantae > Streptophyta > Magnoliopsida > Fabales > Fabaceae > Sesbania > Sesbania bispinosa. Next base: position 554,835 of record QLOH01000277.1, on the reverse strand, counting down.
TTGAGCAATCAGATGCTTAGTCTTCTGTTCTTGATCAGCACACTTCTTTTCAAGTTTCTGCACTTTGGACTTCAACTTTAGATTTTCCTCAGCCAAGTCTTGCTCAGATTCATAAAAGATGAGCTGGATGTAGGGGCAAACAAATCTAAGCACTCCAAATCCTGGTTGTAAGCTGTAGTCAGATGGGCTGAACACAGGGCAAAAGAAGGTGCCAATAGGATTCAGCAGAACCCAATCTTCATTGAAAGAATCAGCAGGTGGGGGAAAGTGATCTCTCATATAATGATATTTGACAGTGGTTGCCTTTCCAAGTCCAACACCAGAATCAGCATCAGGACCAGTTGATCCAGAAGAAGATCCAGCATCTTCTCTGATCTTCCAGTAAGAGGACCACATCCAATCTTGAAGTAGATGATCCAGGCCTCCTCCTAGATTTGTGATGAATTCTGGTAAAGAGTCTCACTCTGATGGACTCATCACTTCAGACACAGGTGAGTTTTTCTTTGAATAGCTTTTGGCTTCTTTGAATTTCTCTTCCAGTAAGGGATACCTAGGAACTATTCTATCAGGTTTCACCAAGATTTTGGTGGTTGGCCTGATTGAACAGGTTCTAGGGGGCCTGTAGCCTCTCATACCAACTCCCTTGTGCAGATCCCTTTGAAACAGCTCAGACTCAGTGTTCAGCTGCCTCACAGAGCTCCATTCATCATTAGACAGCCTCAGGGAATCATTTGAGAATGGATTGATGGGAGCCCAAATATGTGCAAGAGGGACGCCCTTCCTGATCTTGTCTAATCCACCTGAAGAAGCACTGTATTGATTCCTTACTTCAGCAGCAGTTTTCCTGATTAAGCCAGGATGCAAGGATACAGCAGGTGCTGATCTGAAATACTGTAGCTCTTCAGACAGGGTGCTAAACTTGGGCAATGAGCAGGGATCAGCAAGCACTTGCTCTTCTTCAACAGAGAGATCTTCTTCCAGAGAAGGTGTAGGAGGTGGAGGTGATGAAGGTAGGAGTGGTATTAGAGCAGGGTCATGGATTTGTGGGGAAGGTAATGTGGGCTCAGAGAGTTGATTCTCTGAAGGTTGTGGTGAGGTAGGTTCAGAGGGTTTGGAAGGTTCAGAGGGTTGGTTTTCTGTTTGTGGAGGTGGTGATGGGTGTGATAGAGGTGAAGATGGTTGGTTTATAGGTGATAGGGTTTTTGGTGAAGGTGGTGGTGAAGGTTGTGAGGGTTGATGAGGTGTTTGTTTTTCTGGTGAGGAGGGTGGTGAAGGAGTTACATTATCAAATCTCACTTTAATTCTCTTGTAGGGAGGCTTGGTTACCTCAGATTCTTTTGCCTTTGCTTCTTCCTTCTCCCTTTGTGCTTGTTTTTCTTCCCTTTTCCTTTTAAAGTATTGTTGAGCTTTAACAAAGTTTTGATACTTCTCAGCTTCATCTTCTGCTGTCAGCTGAGAGGAAATACTTCTAGTCACCCTAGGTTCAGGTGCAGTCTGAAGTAGCTTGCCTTTGGTTCTCCTTCTCTGAGGTGCACTTGACCTCTTCCTTTTCTTTGCTCCCTCAGCTATGGTTGCTTGCCTATCATCTTCAGCATAGGCCAATTGTGAAGCAATAGCAATAGCTCTATCTGTCTTTTCTTGTTCTGCTTTCTTCTCCAGCTCCTCCTGCTCCAAAGCAGTAGCCAAAGCTACCACCTGAATGAGTTCAGGATCAGATGGGCACGCAGCCAATGGCTCAGCTATGACTACATCAGTTTCTCCTGCCTCTTGAGCCTGTCCTTCCATCTCAGAAGAAGGCTGTGGAGTCTGTACAGGTTCAGACATCTGACCCACAATTTCAGATGGCCTTTGTGATGCCTTCTGAACAGGTTCAGACACCTGACTCTGCCCAGATGCAGATGCTACCTTAGAAGCACTCCTTACAGGTAGCTTCTTCAATTTTTCCTGAGGAGAGGGTTGTGATGGCTTGAACTCATGCCTTCTTATGTCTCCTCTGAGTTCGTTCTCAAGAACCTCCATTGTTGTCTGCCTTCTTGCAGCTTTCTCAAGAAGAAGGCTCTCCTTCAAGGATGGAGAGGGAGGTCTTCGAGTCAGCTTTACTCCCATGCTCTTGAGGTTTGATTCACCAAACATAGGTTGTGAAAGGCGATCAAAAAGCCTTTCAATGGGAACTTTGAAATACAGCAAGATTTTGGTGATGATGGTATTGTGAGGGAAGCTCCCAGCAGAGTCTCTGAGACGCTTCTGCATGTGGTACATTATGATGTTGGGGAGGTTCACCTTCTTATTCTGCAGTAGGTGAATCAAACAAAATCTTTCCATCTCAGAAACATGGTTTCTACTTCCATTCTTAGGGATTATAGAGCATCCTAAGATGGCATGCAAAACCCTAGCCTTGTCTGACATATGCTTTGCATCCAAGCTTACTGGTTCAGAGGTGCCATACAGAAACTCTGTGAACTGCTTCTGTCCTCCATTTCTTGCTTCCCAGCCAGGAGTGAATACAGATCCTTCAGTTCTGACCTCACAGATGTGAGCAATGATATCTTCATCAACGAAGACAGGAATACCACGTACTGTGGCCTTGATGCTAGTGTAGATACCCTGAGGATTGAGTATTCCTCTGGCAGTAGCCCAGAAATCCAGCACACTTTGCTCATGCCACTGTGTCAAGTTGTGATTGAAATACTGAGTCCACCCAGCTGCATCGAACTCAGCAAACAAGTCCATTCCCAGAGATTGAAGATCCTCCAGAGCTACGCCCTTAGTTTTCACGATATTGCTTCCAACAGATTTCTTAGGGGCCATTGGAGAGTTTTTCTGAAGAACTTGAGAGAAAAAAAATTGCTTGTAGAAGAAGGATTCTCAAGGGATGACTACTGATTCGTGAACAGTGAAGTTCTGTGACCCACTAGCTTCCGTATTTATAGATCCATAAAGCAATGATGGCATTTACTGGGTGCGCAGACATAGGAAAACGTGCGAAGTGGAAAATACAAAGTAAATGGAATTAAAACCGTCTCATAAAGCCACGTCATTTGTTTACTTCAGACAAGTGACAGATTTCAGACACCCATATAGATTTCAGACAACTCAAAATTTCAGACAAGTCACTTGTTTCAGACAAGCTGAAATTTCAGATACAATCAGATCACACACACTCAAAAAGCATGTATGTTCAGATTATTTCTAATGAACTTAAATCTATCTTCAGTAAGGTTTTGTGAATATATCAACCCATTGATGCTCTGTATCAATAAACTGAATATCAAAATCACCTTTCTGAACATAGTCTCTAATGAGATGATGTTTTATTTCTATATGTTTAGTCCTAGAATGTTGAATGGGATTTTTAGACAGATTAATAGCACTTGTATTATCACACAAAACAGGTATAGCAAATATAGTAATGTTAAAATCTTCTAACTGATACTTCACCCATAACAACTGTGAGCAACAACTGGCTGCTGAGATGTATTCTGCTTCAGCTGTTGATAAGGCAATTGTGCTTTGCCTTTTACTTGACCAGCTAATCATATTTTCTCCAAAGAAATGACATCCACCACTAGTGCTTTTTCTTTCAATTCTATCTCCAGCAAAATCAGCATCACAGTAACCTATTAACCTGCAATCCTTACTTTTCTTATAGCATAGACCAAGATTAGTAGTACCTTTAAGATATCTGAAAAATCTTTTTACAACTTTGTAGTGAGTACTCCTTGGATCAAATTGAAATCTAGCACACAGACATACACTGAACATTATGTCAGGTCTGCTTGCTGTTAGATATAGTAATGATCCAATCATTCCTCTATACAAAGTCTGATTCACTGGTTCTTCCTTCTCATCTTTATTAAAGATGCAGAGGGATGCATTGGAGTTGGCATGGGTTTGAAATCATGTAAGTTAAACTTCTTAAGCATTTCCTTTGTATATTTTTCTTGATGGATCCATATACAATCAGAATCTTCCTTAATCTGAAGTCCTAAGAAAAATTTTAGTTCACCCATTAAACTCATTTCAAATTCTGATTGCATTAACTCTGAAAACTCCTTGCATAATGAAGAGTTAGTTGAACCAAAGATAATGTCATCAACATATATCTGAACAAGTATAAGATCTTTGTTTGACTGTTTTCTAAAAAGAGTTGTATCCACTTTTCCTCTTTCAAAACCATTTGAGATTAGAAAACTACTCAATCTGTCATACCAAGCTCTTGGGGCTTGTTTCAGACCATAGAGAGCCTTTTTGAGTTTGAAAACATGTTCAGGAAAAGCAATATCTTCAAAACCAGGGGGTTGTCTAACAAAGACTTCTTCTTCAATGAGACCATTGAGGAAGGCACTTTTAACATCCATTTGATATAGCTTGATGCCATTATTTACAGCATAAGATAAAATAATTCTAATTGCTTCTAACCTGGCCACTGGGGCAAAGGTTTCAGTGAAATCAATACCTTCTTGCTGGTTGTATCCTTGAGCAACTAATCTTGCCTTGTTTCTGACTACCTTGCCTTCTTCAGACAGCTTGTTTCTGAACACCCATTTGGTTCCAATGATAGTTTTCCCATGGGGTTTAGGAACAAGGGTCCAGACATCACTCCTAGCAAACTGGTTCAGCTCTTCTTGCATGGCTAGGATTCACCCTTCATCATGCAGAGCTTCATCAATGTTCCTTGGCTCTATTTCAGATAGGAGAGCAATAGTATTCAGAATCTTGAATTTTGATCTTGTCTTAACTCCTTCTGAAGTGCTGCCAATGATTTGCTCTTTAGGATGATGTGATTTGTATTTCCAGTCAGGTTTCTGCAGAGGTATTACATCTGTTTGTTCTGTTTGAGACTCAACATTTGTCTGAAGAGGTTTAGTAACAGTAGGTACTTAAGAAAGTTGCTCATCCTTCGAGCTGTTGTGGTCATTCAGCTCCATTCCTGCAAAATCATCCTCTAGATCTGATAGTTCCCTATCAGTGTCTTTGTTATCATTGAATTTAACATGAATAGTTTCTTCAACAGTTAAAGTTCTAGAGTTATACACTCTATAGGCTTTAGATGTTTCAGAATATCCAATGAAAAATCCTTTATCAGACTTTGCATCAAATTTTCCAAGATCATCCTTGGTGTTGAGTATAAAACATTCACATCCAAAGGTGTGGAAATATGATATATTGGGTTTTCTTCCTTTCCACAGTTCATAGGCAGTCTTTTTCAGAATTGGTCTTACCAATATTCTGTTTTGAAGGTAACATGCTGTGCTAACAGCTTCTGCCCAAAAGGTTCTTGGTAAGCTGCATGAGTTTAGCATGGTCCTTGCCATCTCTTGCAAACTTCTGTTCTTTCTCTCAACAACCCCATTCTGTTGAGGTGTTCTAGCCACAGAGAAATTGTGTGAGATCCCATTCTCATCACAGAACATTTGAAAGTTTGCATTCTCAAACTCTCCACCATGATCACTTCTGATAACAGAAATACAGAATCCTTTCTCATTCTGTACCTTCTTGCAGAATACTGTGAAATTCCTAAAAGTCTCATCCTTGCTTCTTAGGAATAACACCCAAGTAAATCTAGAATAGTCATCAACAATGACCAAACCATATTTCTTACCACTAAGACTTTCTGTTCTAATAGGACCAAACAAGTCAATGTGTAAAAGTTCTAGTGGTCTGCTAGTTGAAACAACATCTTTACTCTTAAAAGAGTGTCTTGTTTGTTTCCCTTTTAGACAGCTTTCACATAAAATGTCAGATTTGTATGAAAGCTTGGGCAATCCTTTAACAAGATTGTGTTTTGCTAATTTTGAGATTAATCTCAAGCTGGCATGCCCAAGTCTTTGATGCCAAATCTGTTTTTCATCTTCAACAGAAATAAAATACTTTACATTTTGACTTGCTAGATCCTCTAGATCAATTTTGTACACATTGCTGTGTCTCTTAGCAGTAAAGAGGATTTGCTCAGAGGAGTCTTTGACTATGCATCCTTCCTTAGTAAAGGATACCACATAACCACTGTCACATAATTGACTTATGCTCAGTAAATTATGTTGTAGTCCTTCCACAAGGAATACATTTTTAATAAGGGATGAAGGAGATATACCTACAGTCCCTATTCCAATGATCTTCCCTTGCTGATTTCCACCAAAGGTGACCATTCCACCAGCTCTAGGTCTAAGGTTTTGGAACAAAGACCTTTCTCCTGTCATGTGTCGTGAGCACCCACTGTCCAGGTACCATTTGTGGGGTCTCATTTGTCCTGTTAAACACATCTGCAACAGGAATAATTAAGTTTTTAGGTACCCATATTCTTTTGGGTCCTTTCTTGTTAGCTTTAGACCTTGTCTTTCTCTTGTGTTTGCACTGAGCCATATTGTGTCCAGGCTTACCACAGTGAGAACACCCAGTAACCTTTTTTTTTGAAAAATTTAAGACAGTAGGAGGTTCAGACAAGTTATGATCACAAAAGCCTAATCCAGTTTTGTCAAGGGAATGCCTTTGATTTCCAAGCATTATATTCAGATTTTTAGTTCCTTTGACAAATTTGGCCAGATCTTTTGTCAGTTCCACAATCTGCTCCTGAAGTTTCTCATTTTCTTCAGACACAGCTTGTGAACTGCAGTTTTTAGTCTCAAGAACTTTTTCTTTGAGCATAATATGTTCTATCTCAAGTGCCTCATATTTGTTACACATTTCTGTGTGGGCTTTGGATAGATTCTTATACTCTTGGAAAAGTTCTTGTGAACTTTCCACCAGATCATCATACATCTCTTGTAGAGTAAGAGGAAATACCTCTGCTTCAGAGCTGTCTGAAGATGGTAGACTAGCCATGAGACACAGATTTGCCTCTTCTGAAGTGTCTTCTTCTTCTTCTGAGGTTGATTCATCAAGGTCTTCCCATGTTGCCATGAGACCTTTCTTCTTTTTGAAAAACTTTTTCTTCTTGAAGTTGTTTTTCTTAAGTCTTGGGCAATTAGTCTTCATATGTCCTGGTTGCTTGCATTCAAAGCAAATAATTTTATCAGAGTTAGACTCTTTACCTGTCTTACCTGATTTGGATGATGAAGGTTGGTTCTTTCTGAACTTTCCTCTGTTCTGCAACATTCTCTTGATCTTTCTGCTTAAAAGAGCAAGATCGTTTTCATCTTCTGAGCTGTCTTCAGAATCTTCATCTGCTTCTGAAGTTTCCTCAGCTTGCATAGCCTTCATGCTGCTATGTCTAGACTGTTTGGCTTTGGAGTTTAGAGCTAGAGACTTCTTTTTGTTGTCATCTTCTCCAAGCTCAAGTTCATGGACTTTGAGAGATCCCAACAGTTCTTCCATTCTCAGAGAGTTCAAATCTCTTGCCTCTTGAATGGCAGTGACTTTGGGTCTCCAGGACTTAGGTAGACTTCTTAGAATCTTCCTGTTGTTGTCTCCGATTTCATAGGTTCTTCCTAAGGATCTGAGTCCATTGGTTATGGTCTGAAACCTCCCAAAAATTTGGTCAATATTTTCAGTTTCTTCCATTTTAAACATCTCATACTGGTGTATAAGCATGCTGATTTTGGATTGCTTGACAGTTTCAGTCCCTTCATGGGCTGCTGCAAGAGTATCCCAAATCTCCTTGGCAGAAGTGCATCCATGGACCTTCTCATATTCTGATTTATTCAAGGAACATATCAGATAGAGTTTGGCTTTAGCGTTCATCTGGACTCTAGTCTTCTGCTCCAAGGTCCATTCAGTCTTAGGTATAGGCAGACCATTTTGCATAGGCACATAGTCTCCATCAGTGACCACATCCCAAACATCAATGTTGTTTCTCTCAATGAACAACTTCATACAATCTCTCCAGTAGTGGTAATGCACTCCATTGAATGCTGGGGGTCTTGTGATAGAGGCTCCTTCTGTGATGTATTGCCTGTTGCTGTTAGAAGCTTCCATTTGGATCTTTCAGTCCTCAGTCACTTGTTAGGTGCTTCAACCCTGAGTAGAGCTCTGGTACCAACTGTAGGAACACAGGGAAACACTAAAAGGGGGGGTTGAATAGTGTTTCTGAATATTTTAGAAAGCTTTTCGCAAACAGGTGTTAAAAACACAATTTCAGACAGGCTCTTCAAGGACTGTCTGAAGTTTTCAGACGGCCAAAATACTGATGTTAAAAGATGTTTTTGTGCCTTTATAGAATATCAGATTGATTACTCTAACCCCTTGATTAGTATAAAAAGAATTAACAAGAGATAAGGGTAAGAAAACTTAGCCAAGGAATTTATCCTGGTTCACTCACTACCACTATGAGCTACGTCCAGTCCCAATGCCAACTAGCACTTGGATTTTCTTTTAATCTTTCAAGATTACAAGTATTCTTTTACAGTCAAGCCTCTTCAGGCTCTACAATCAAGTATTCTTTTACAGTCAAGCCTCTTCAGGCTCTACAATCAAGTATTCTTTTATCAACCAAGCCTCTCCAGGCTCTACAATCAAGTATTCTTTTATCAACCAAGCCTCTCCAGGCTCTAAAATGAGTTTACAGAGAAAGGAGTTTAAGCTTTTAAACTATACAAGTTTGAAGCTCAAACGAATACAATGTACAATAAAATTCTGAGGTATGCTCAGGATATACAAATGTGTACAGTGAATTTTATCAGAGTTTTTACAGAGTAAAAACTTGTAGCGTGATGTTTCTCTTGGCTTTCTTGTATGTTGATTTTCTCACTTTTTTTCTTTCGTTTTCTTGTTTTTCTTGATGGTCTTCATAGAGGGGTATTTATACCCAAATTTTAATCCGTTGAAAAACCACCGTTTAGAGATAGCATTAAATGCTATTTAATCCGTTGTGAGACATGCTTCTGAGAGCTCTGATATCTCTGACACGATACAAGGTTTCTCTTGTATTAAGGCTGCTACAAATGTTGTTGCAGAGGCTGCGTTGCAGAGATTTCCTCAGTGGTGTATGAAATTCAAAATCACCAGGAAAGGTCTCTATGTTCCTTGCTATAATCGTGTTTGAAAAGGTACGTGCAGCAGAGGTTCAGAAAAGTCTTCACAAGCTTCAGCAGAGAGTGCCACGTCATAAGTGAGACTTCAGACGGCACTGATACTTCAGACGGGTTGAGCTACTTCAGACAGCTTCAACTCTTCAGACGAGTTCTGCTTCGTCAGACAGCTTCAACACTTAGTCTTTTTATGTAGGCTCATAGTGACTCTTGCTGAAATCATAGATAAATCATTAAAGCATATATGTATCTATGATAAATATTTTAACTCAAATTTGTTAAGCATTAAAACTTGGGAATTGAGTTGTCTTAAACATCATATTTTCTTTTATGATATTTTTGAGACTCAACACTTCACACCTTTCAATCTTTGTTCTTTCAGTGATACTAGATTTCTAATGTTAGAAGAAAAACCCTCTAGAACTTTGACTCCATGCAGGAACTTGCAAAAAGTAAATTTTTCTTTCTTGCTAAGAGTATAAGCCGCCGGGGGAAGATATGTACGTGATCCCCTTTTGTCTGGGACCAATTCTTTCCTTATACCCATTGCCAACAAGTCTCATCTTGCATTTATCCCATCCTTGGTTTTACCTTTGACATTCAGTAACGTGCCAATAACACTCTCGCACACATTTTTTTCTATATGCATCACATCAAGGAAATGTCTAACAAACAATGTCTTCCAATATGGCAACTAAAAAAAATAGACTTCTTTTTCCACCCTTCGGTAACGAGTTGTCCGGCAAAAGGTTTGCCGAAGTTGTTGGTCAAGTTACCCACCTTTTCCCACAACTCCTCACCCGTCAATGGAGAAGGAGGCCTACCCTCTTTGGTGTTGCCATTGAATGATTTCTTCCATCCCTTATAACGATGGGATAAAGGCAAAAACTTACGATGAACCAGGAATACATTCTTCTTACAATGAGTCAAGCGCATCCATGAAGTATTTTCATCACAAACAGGACATGCACACTGACCCTTTACACTATAGCCAGACAAATTACCATAGGCCGGGAAATCATTAGTCATTCCAAACAGCATCACCCTCAACTGAAAAGATTCTTCTTTGTATCCATCATAGACATCTACTTCAGTATCCCACAATAGCTTCAAGTCTTCAATCAATGGTGCCAAGTACACATCTATATCATTACCCGGTTGTCTGGGTCCCGATATCAACATAGATAACATCATGTATTTGCGCTTCATACAAAGCCTTGAAGGTAGATTATATATTATCAATACCACCGGCCATGTGCTATGAGTACTAGATTGGACACCATGCGGATTCATTCCATCTGTTGATAATGCAAGGCGAAGATTTCTTGCTTCCTCACCAAAAGAGGCATACTCATCATCTATCCTCCTCCACTACGGAGAATTAGCGGGATGTCTCAACATGCCATCCTTGATTCGTTCATTTGCATGCCAAGTTAAGTTCTTTGCATCAAAGGTTGAGGTTCCTATCCTATCGAGATTTGTCAAATTCGCATCATATTATTTTATGACTTTTGTTCCTAGTCTATGAAAATTTTAGCAGCATTTCCCTTTGGTTCTCCAAGCACAAACGACATAACCTATGAGTTATATTTCACATAGATTATATATGTATGAACTCGGAGAACAAGAGGAAAAACGTACTGAAATGAATCTTAGACCAAAAACAATACATAAAGTAATATATTTAATACGAATTTACAAATCCAGACTGTCCAACCATGGACAATTTAAAAATAAATTGTATATTATGTCAGCCATAATATACAATTTCTTCTTAAACAGGAAACTAAGGTTAATGGATGTACATACAAATAACCTAATAATTATAGTTGAAAGAAAAAGGATAATATGATAAAGGATATACCTGATTAAAGTCAACCACCAATAAGCAGTGTTGAATTATCAGCAGTTAGGAAACAATACCTAAAAAAAAATCAAGTCATAAAATTTACTAGTTAAGAAAATTAATAGTACTCAAAATTTGAGCAGCATTTCATCTATTTCATTAACATTCCCAAATTAATGAAAAACAATTTTAACTCTAAACCACCAGCTACCAGTCCAAAAGAGATCAATATGAGTAATATATATTTATATAACATTACTAAATCTAATGTAATATATGACAACCTATATACTTAACACCTAAATCATTATAAACTATATCCTTAACATCAAATCATTATAAACTTTAATACTAATGTTCAATGTTATCTAACCCTAATAACACAAAAATAGTTCAGATAACAAAACAGGGGTGCAGGTAGCAAAAAAAAACCATGTGCAGGAAAAAAAGTGCAGTAGCAACAAAAACGGGTGCAGATAGCAAAAAATGGCAATGTTGGAGTCTCCCTTACCCTAGTTGTCACCGTGAAGTGACAGAGGAAAGGGGAAGGAGAGCGCCGCCGCGAAGTGAGAGGGGAAAGGGGAAGGAGAGCGTCGCTCACGGTTGGGAATGAGTTCCCTTACTCTACTTGCAGCCGCAAAGGGAGAGAGGAGAAGGGAAGGAACGCGCCGCAGAGGAAGAAGGGAAGAAGAAGCTTGCTCAAGGAAGAAGACGGACGCAGACGGAGGAGAAGGGACGGAGGAGCTAGCTTGCGCACGGAGGAGACGGAGGAAGAAGGGAGGAGGATGAGAACGAAGACGACGCGGGTAAAGGAAACGGGAGAGATGCGGGATGAGAAGTGAAAATGAACTGCAATGTCCCTAATTGGGCGCTCCTATGGAGCGCCCTGAAAAATTAAAAAAAAATAAAGGAGGGCACTCCTGGGAGCGCCCTCTATTACAGAGAATTAAAAAAAATTCATGCTGGGAACAAGGGCGCTCCCAGGAGCGCCCTGTAAAAATAAAAAAAATAAAAATAAAAGAGGACGCTCCCTGGAGCGCCCTTAATTCCATAGAATTTAAAAAAAAATTCATGCTGGGAAAGAGGGCACTCTTTCCATAGAATTTAAAAAAACAAAAAAAATCATGCTGGGAACCAGGAGCACCCTCAACTTAAATAAAAAAAAACTAACATTGATAACAAGGGCGCGCAGATGGAGCACCCTCAATTTTACCTGTAAGGGTGTTCCCGCCCAAATTTTAAGCGCCCTGAATTTAAAACGATCATTTTGGGCACTAACCAACACGGGAGTGCCCTAAAGTCAATGTTCTAATATCCTAAAATTGGCGTAGTGAGATGCTCCGTGTAAATTTCTTCTTCTAGCTCTCCATGAAGAAAAGTTGTCTTAACATCAAGTTGCTCAAGTTCCAAATCAAACAAAGCAACAAAAGCAAGCAAAACACGAATGGAAGTATGATGAACAACGGGTGAGAAAATCTCATTAAAGCTAATACCTTCCCTTTGCATCTAGGATCTTTACCCCAGGAATACTTTCTTTCTTCTTATAAACCCACTTACATCTCAGTGGCCCTCTTTCCTTTAGGAAACTCTGTTAAACAACAAGTACCATTTTTATGAAGACTCTCAATTTCTTCATTCATAGCCACAAACCATTTTGAAGATTCATCACAAGAAATAGCTTCAGCATAACTGGTAGACTCAACACCATCATTTACCTCTTGTGCGACAGTCAATGCATAGGCAGTTAAGTATCTTTATCAATGTATCTAGCTGGACATTTTATTTGTCTCTTTGTTCTATCTCGAGCAATAGAGTAGTTATCTTGTTGTGGCTGGACAGGAGTGCTGACACCATCATCACAATCATCACCATGATCATCGGTGCTAGAAGAGGAAGATGGAACATTGACATTAGGCACTGCAGACTTCAATTCTAACTCCGCCTTCTCGCAAGTACCCTGCAAATTATGTGTACTAGAAGAAGACACAGAAGATTGTTTTCCAGAAGATGATAAAGCATCCTCATTAAATGTAACATCTCTACTAAAAATTATCTTTTGTGACTCAGAACACCGACGATATCCTTTAGATTCAGATGCATAACCAAGAAATATGCACTTAATAGCTCTCGGAGCTAATTTTCCATCATTGACATATGCATATGCAGGACATCCAAAAATTCTTAAATGAGAATAATTAATAGGATTATTACCTGACCAAATTTCTTCTGGAATTGTGAAGTCAAGTTATGAGTGTGGAGAACGATTGACCAAGTAACATGCAGCAGAGACTGCTTCGGCCCAAAAATCACGTCGATGCCATAATCCAGCATATGAGAGCATACAACGAGCTCTCTCAAGTAGAGTTTTATTTATGCGTTTTGCAATACCAATTTGTTGGGGTTTACCTGGAATTGTTTTGTATATAGAGATGCCATGATTTACAAAGAACTCATTGAAGCCACCTCCACGAAACTCTAATCCTTTATCTATTCTGAGTTTCTTGACCTTTTTCCTTGTATGGTTTTCAACAAGAGTTTTCCACTTCTTAATAGTGGGGAAGGCCTCATTTTTACACCTCAAAAAAATAAACCCATACTTTATGAGAAAAATCATCAATAATAGTCATCATATATTTGCGTCCTCCTTGAAAGGGGGCTTTAGAAGGTCCAAAAAGATCATAATGAATATAATCAATAACACCTTTTGTACGACGAGTTTTTGTAGAGAAACTAACTCTTTTCTGTTTCCCAAAAACACAATGTTCACAAAACTGTAACTTACCGATACCATGTTTGCCAAGAAGACCTTGCTTGCTCAGAAGTTGCATCTTTTTCACTCATATGGCCAAGGCACATGTGCCATAATTTAGTGACATCATCATCAGGCAAAAAGATACAACTGTTGAACCTGTCACGATAAAACCTTACAAGACATATAAACTACCAATTTGATTAGCTTTTAGTAAAACAAGTGCAGCTTTTGATACCTTTAGAACTCCACCTTCAGCTGAGTACCTGCACCTTATAGACTCAAGGGTGCCATGAGAAATTAGATTCTACTTCAAGTCAGGAATAAAGCAAACTTTAGCAAGATTCCTAACAACACCATCTTGAGTCTTAATTTGAATAGTACCTATTCCTACAACCTTGCATTGGGTATTATTTCCCATTAAGACAATTCCACTATCAACATGTTCAAGAGTGGTAAATAAGTCTTTATAAGGACACATATGAAAAGTACATCCAAAATCAAGAATCCACTCATTTTCACTCCTCTTATCAGAAGAGACAATAGATAGCACAACATCACCGTCGGAATCAGTCTCAATATTAGCAGCTTCAACTGGTTGTTTACCTTTTTCTTGCTTTTTCTTCAAGGTAAAGCAATCATAGATGTCATGCCCAAATTTCTTGCAAGTGACAAGTTTTGTTGGATTTGCGTCCCCTGGATTTGGACCTGAACTTTTTGTTGCTGGTACTCCCTCTTTCCTAAGTTCTACCTCTAACACTTAAACCTTCACCCTTGTCCTCAGAATGAATTTCAAGATCAAATTTTTCTTTGGACAATAAGTTAGATTTAACATCTTTGAAGGATGAGGTATCATTGTTACCATATAACATAATTTCTTTGAAGTACTTGTAGGTAGATGGTAAAGAGACAATTAACAAAACAACTTTATTTTCATCTTCAATTTTAATATCAATATTTTCCAGATCCATAATAATAGTATTGAACTCATCAAGATGAGAACGAATAGGAGTACCTTCAGCCATACGAATTGTATATAAGTGCTCCTTGAGACGAAGCTTGTTTGCAAGGCTCTTGGTCTTGTATAAAGACTCCATCTTTAGCCACAATGTTGCAGTGGTAGTTTCCATGGCTACTTCATAAAGAACATCCTTGGACAAGCAAAGTTAGATTGCTATAAGCGCCTTGTCATCCAACTCGTCCCATTGGTCATCTGTAATGGAAGCCGGTTTCTTTGATTTCCCATCTAAAGCTTCTTCAATCCGTTTTGGGTGAGAACGACCCTCATTTGGACTTGCCAAATAGGGAAGCTGTAATGTCCTAATTTCTAAATTCAAGAATAATGCTCGTTGGAAACAAAATCCCCGAATTGCTAAAATTTTTCGCGCATTATTGATATCATTATAAACATAACTCATATAGTGCTTAAGAATTCCAACGTTACTTAAACTTTATATGAAAACATAACTAAGTCATTACATACATGTGCCATCAATGGCTCGGATATAATACCCCATAATAGAATGAGTCACTAAGCCAAGCACCTCTACACAAAAGTATCAAACACATCAAATAGATCTAATCTCCCAAGCTCCAACACTCTCGCTGTCCAACTCGACAAGGTACCTGTGAATCTAAATAAAGCCACAAAGCATATGGTGAGACTAGAGTCTCAGTGAGTATAACCATGCAACAAGATGTGTGGGGGAAACAAACATATGTCATGCATCAAGAGCAAGATAACCATATAGAGACAACATTCTGAGCATACTAAATCTCATTCATTATCTGTAAATGTTATGCAAGACCAGCATTACTCGGTAGACGGGGTCTTATCACTATCTCTGGGGCTATACCTGAGCTCAGACTACAAGGAATGTCTTCCTTTGGGATTAATACCCACCATTACTCTGGGGGCCAAAACCCAAGTTTTACTTTGGGGACCGAAGTCCAAGTTTTTGTCTGGGGACCGAAGTCTAGTCTTGCTTAAGTGTTAATCTGGGGCCAAAGCCAAAATACATTTTTATCTAGGAGCCTAAGCCCAACCACTAGGTTGAAGCCAAAATACATTTTTATCTGGGAGTCGAATCTCAAATTCATTTTCTGATTATCTGGGTCGAGGCCTTAATGCAATGCTCAACATGGTACATAACCAAAAACCCTAACATGTGATCCACATAACAAAACCCTACACAATATCAACAATTCTCAAAGGCATGATCATAATGAATACTTACAAATAACTTAATAACAAGCAAAGGGAAGAGGAGGGGAGGAAATAGGGTTCATAGGGGAGTTCTCATACGGAACGAGGGTGAAAACCTTAAGCATACATTAACTTTAACTCATCCCTCTAATAAAAGCACTCATACAATAAACATCATCGAGAATAATATATTAACAAAACAAACACATATAAGACTAAAGAGAAGGGAGAGAGGGATTAGGGTTCATTCAAGGGAAAGCAAGAATGAAAGTTGGTGTGTGAGCTATACTCACCTCGAGAGAACTCAAGAATATGGAGAAATGGTTGAGGGGTTGAGGATCCTTGGCTTCTCCTCCTTCTTCTTGGCTCCAAGAGTTCCTTCTCTCTATAGAAATCTCTCTCCCTCTCTCTAGAAGTGGAAGAAAGAAAATATAATGAGGGCAAAGCCCTAGAGGTTCTATTTTTAAAAACTTAGATCACGCATTCTCGCTCAAGCGAGGCTTTCTAGCTTTAGCGAGAGGGGATATTCCCTGGAAGATTCGGGTTCTCACTCAAGCGAGGACGTGCTCGCTTGAGCGCAATTCTCCTAGTAAAACCCCCAAACCTCTCTCACTTCGTCTCGCTTAAGCGAGAGTCTTCTCACTTGAGCGAGAGTAAGTTAGAGAGCAAACTATCTATTTTTGGCTTAATTGCGCTTGAGCGAGAGGCTCTCGCTCAAGCAACCATATCAGTAACCAGAAATGTTAATTTTTACTGATATGCTCGCCTAGGCGAGGTACTCTCACCTGAGCGAGGACCCCTCTCGCTCAAGCGAGACCTTTCTCGCTTGAGCGAGCGTGCTGTGGAATGGGAATTCCAAATTCCCATTCCTAACCTTCCCCATTGATTGTTACCCTCTTTTCTTAGTTCCTTTTCATAAAATACTTTTCTAACTTAATTCCTTTAATCTAAACCTCCTCCCCTCATTTTTTATATCTTGTAATCCTCTCGTCTCGGGGTGTGATTCTCCTAAGTTCAGTCTGCAGTTGTGGTTGGCTTAACATTTGGTTTACCTCCTAAATTATATTAAAACTCATAGCTCTTAATACATTCCCCCATTCTTGTCTTATTGTACGCTCAATCCCCTAAGTTCTCATCCTACTTCTAACCTCCCTCTCTTGGCCGGATTCACAACCTATGACTTCCACTATTTTCTAGGTCCTAATTTTCGGGATGTTACAGAAGCTAATATTGCCATCAAACTTCTCGATGTCAAACTTGGTGACAGTAGACATCATGAACTTCTAATTGAATAAGAGATTTGATACCACTTGTTATGGTATCAGTTCAATATGGAAGCACTGGATCTAATCAATTAGAGAGTAAAAGAAAAGTAAAGAGAGTAGTAAGAAGATAAGAACAAGATTTACGTGGAAAACTCTCTGGTGTAGAGAGAAAAACCATGGGCGTTAATGAGCAAAATAAATCCACTATATAAGAGAGAGTATAAGAAATCCTCGTATAATGGTGATGATTGAGAACAAAAGTTTCTCTCACAAAAATAAAATTTACTAGACTAAAATATTCTCTCAAATCTCACACTCACACTATGGCTAAGAGAAGTAATTTGAGAAAGTGTGAATGCAAGCTAGCCGTAATTTGAGAAAAAATAACCAAAGTCGTAATATGAATAATGAAGTTGGTTGAATATCTCTAGAAAGGGGGTTGAATAGAGACTTAAAAATATTGTACCTGAAAAACTCAGATTCAATCTGAGGTGAATCTAAACTCTGGGACTTGGAACTCAGATTGAATCTTAACTCGGTAGAATGTTAATGATTCAAAATAGATTCAGTTTAAGGTGAATCTTAAGTCTGGAACTTGGAGCGTAGATCAAATCTTAACTCAATCAGAAAATTAAGGTTTAGAACATATTCATTCTAAAGTAAATCTTAAGTCTCACACTAGGAACTTAGGTTGAATCTTAACGCAGATAATTAGGATCTAGAACAGATTCAATAATAGGTAAATCTCAAGTCTAGGACTTGGAATCGAATCTTAACTTAACAAAAGGTTAATATTAGGATAGCTTAGCTTTATGGTTATATCAAGATGTGTATGAACCAAAGATCTAATGAATATATCTTTTCTAAAATACGTTATTTTAGTATAAAAGATTTATGAATAATCTACTTATCTTAATAGATTGATTAACTTAAATAATCAAGAGAGTCATACTCAGATCTGAGTTATGCATAATCAAATCTGAGCTATGCACAAACAGTCTTTCTTAAAAAGATTTGCTTTTGAAAACATTGGAACAAACAATAAAAGATAGATGGAGAGAGAGAGAGTGAGCATTCATATTTAAACGGGTTCACCCATAACCTTGGGTTACGTCTAATCCCCACACACTGAGATTTACCACTGACTTCTCAAAGTTACAAGTATTCTTTTATTAACTGCCTCTTCAGGAAACTCACAAAGTATTCTTCTTACAGAGCCTCTCAAAGCGTCTAAGTATTCTTTGTTCTCAACTGCCTCTCCCGGCAACTCAATGAGTATTCTTTTTTTAGTGCCTCTCCAGGCTTACAATCACCCACGCCACTGCTTAGGCACCTCCTAGCTTGTTTGGGATTTCAAGGGTAAGGTAAGATTGATATATTTCTAGCTTTGACTACGTACAAGATACGGATACACAGTGAGATTTGCTAGATGATGGGTAGCTCTCTAAATCACTCAAAGAGTGTATATAAACCTTTACAAAGCAAGAGCAAAACCTACTACATGATATTAGCTAAGATAGCATATATAGGTAATGAGAATAGAGGTGAGAAGAGGTAAGATTGGATTTTTCTTCTATAATATGGTCCAACTCTTCTAACCTTTGATTTTTCGCTTGAGATCCTTTATATAGGCTTAGTAAATTAGCCATTATGATTCATGAGTTGATCTGAACGTTATGAGTGCAAACTAGCCGTTTTTAGCCGTTATTTTGTCTTTTTCAGCGTGTCAGCAAAAGTGGCTTTGTAAGACTGAGTTACGCAAGTCTGAGTCTGAGTCTAAGGTCATAGTCTGACCCACCTTTCTGATGTACGTTTTGATGTGCAATGTGAGGTGTCAGTGTGATGTACCAGTCTTAAGTGTCAGTCTGAGGTACCAATCGGAGGTTCCTGTCTGAGTCTGAGTCTGACCTTGCAGTATGTGGTCTTAGTCTAATGTAGCAGTCTTAGGTTTCAGTCTAAGATACTGGTATGATGTACCAGTCTGACCTTCCAATTCTGAGTCTGGCATTCTAATATGAGGTCTCAGTCTGACATTGCAATTTGAGGTCTTAGTCTGAGGTACCAATTTGATGTATAAATCTGAATAATTAGTTAAGTTTTGTTTCATCATTTTTCCTTATGATTGTACTCTTTTGTAAATCTTTAATCCAAAAGCAGCGTAGCAACCATAGAGACAATCTTTTTGTTGAATCAACTCAGATTTATTCATTGTAGGATGCTTAGACTCAGTTTGATGATTGACGTTTCTAATAAAGAACCTTTCTGACTATAGCCAAGACTACATTCTGATGTGCACCATTTTGAACTCAAGCTATCTTCAGATTCAACCATTTTGAACTTCTGAAAACTTTCTGACAAAGGATCTATCTAAGGCCTTCTTCTGAGATTATCTTCAATATATAGAACATTCTAAGTTTTTCCCAATCTGCATGAATCATTGTAAAGTCTGATTCTTCTTAAGATCAGGATTCTAATCTTTCTGTGTTCTTTAGTCAGCATAAGATTCCTATTCTGAGATCTCATATAAAGAACATTAGTAACTTCAATAACAGAAAATGTTAAGTTTGATCAAAAGATTTGTTATTAAAACCAATTCACAGAGGGTTTTGCAGCAACAAATAGTAGCCGTAATATGAATAGAAAATAAATATGACAAAAACATGCCATATAAGAGCCACCATTTCTAACATATAATAGCCTAAAACTGTGTAATGTGTTACGAGAACATATATTGACTCAAACTGTAAAATAAGGTGAAAAATATTGTTGAATTAGACTGAAATTTCTCTCTTGATAAGTAGTCATATACATTTTCAATTTAATAGAATATATGTTGGACATTGGTTTCTCAAATAGACAGCTAAGAAATTAAATGTGATTTTTTCCTTTAAAGTGAAATGTGCATTTTAATGGATAACATGCATGTAAAATTATAATAGTTTAATTATTAGAAAATAAATGGTAAAGATTTTAATAATTACATAAAATTTTGTTATACATATGCAGGTATTTTTATTATTAATTTTATAATAATAATGTTACACTTTATGTAAATGCATCATGATCTCACTTGTTAAGGATATATAATTTCAAATGGTTATACCTGGTAGATTTTTGTCCATAAGATACACGTGTTCCGGAAAAGAATGAGAGGGGGGGCAAGGTTGAGGGGAAAGAAGTTGTAACTAATCAAGGGACAATTCTGGCTGAACTAGTCGAGTTTATATTTTTTTTGTTATTAAAAATGAATGAATGCTTTTATTTTTTATTAAATGGTTCTTAATTATATGTATATTTAAGTTTAATGTAAGGGAAAATATGAATTTACAATACAACCTAAACTAATTTCATTGAGAATTTATCAACTTAAAATTGAAGGAGGAAACTTTTACATTACAGGGTACTATCAATTTGGGTTATTATTATTTTTGTTAGGTAGTGAGATGGGTCTAAACCACCGGGGAGACCTCCAACATAGGGCCAATGAGCAAACCACCCAAGTGAGCTAGACACCACATCCAACCCAAAACCTTAAGGCGTTAGGTTTATGGGTCTTGTCACTTATATATTGCTCTCCTTGCTCATTCCTATCCAATGTGGGACTAATACTTGATATCCCAACAATCTCCCCGTTAAGTGTGAGTCCAGTCATCTAGTACCCCCTCAAGCGGAAGCTATTTTCATCACGAGTTTCCATGGTCTTGCACCGCCGTTAACGTTTATTAGGAATAGAGAGAGACCAAAGAAAAGATCTGGAGGAAAAAAATTTCTGATTGATTAAACTTGAGAGTACAAAGAGTGTAAGAATATATACATACAAGAGAAACAAACTAACCTAACAGAACTAAACTAACCTAACAACAAAAAATAGAACAAAACTAAACTAACCTAACAGAACAAAACAAAACTAAACTTACCAAACTAACTAACCAAAATCTTTCTTTTCTCTTAATATCCTCCCACAAGTTAGGGCATAGATGTTTAGGAGACCTAACTTGACATAATTTGTTTTCAATTTTCCTAGGAGAAGGGCCTGGTAAATATATCTGCCAATTGAGAATTAGAAGCAATGTGGAAAAGGTGAATCAATCCCAAGACAAGTTTTTATCTAACAACATGACAATCAACCTCTATGTCTTTTGTTCTCCCATGAAAGGTTGGATTCTTTACTATATACATAGCAGATTGATTGTCACAGAAAACAGAAAAGGGAATAGCTATCTCAAGTATGAGATCCTTGCATAGATGCTGAATCCATTGAAGCTCACAACTAAGAGAGTCTAATGCTCTATATTCTACTTCTGAAGATGATCTAGACACAGTCTGCTGCTTCTTTGAACGCCAGGAGATTATAGCTGATCCAAGAAAAATACAGTATCCTGTAACAACTTTTCTAGTGCTCGGGCAAGAGGCCCAATCTAAATATGAGAAGGTTGTGATATTCTCCTCATTAGATGAAAGATAGAATAATCCAAGGCCTGCTGTTCCTTTTAGATAACACACAATCCTCAAGGCTGCTTGAAGATGAGTGGAGGTAGGAGATGCAACAAACTGACAGACTTGTCCCACAACATAGGATATGTCAGGTCTGGTTGTGGTTAAGTATAATAGTCTTCCAATTAGTCTTCTGAACACAGTTGGATCAGTGAGAGGATTACCAGAATCAGTATGTAATTTAGATGAGGAATCAATGGGAGTAGAAGATGGTTTACAACCAGTTAAACCACATTCAGAAATAAGATCAAGACAATAGTTTCTTTGAGTGATAAGAAGACCAGAATTAGACCTAGCAACTTCTAGACCTAAGAAATATCTCAAATCTCCTAAATCCTTAATTTTGAATGTGCTATCAAGGAATTCTTTCACAGATTTAATTTCATCAAGATTATTCCCAACTAAGACCACATCATCAACATAGATTAAAAGAGCAGTAAAGGAATTTGCTTCATGCTTTATGAATAAAGAGTAATCAGCTATACTCTGGATATAACCTATTTGAATTAAAGCATTGGTGAGTTTTGAATTCCATTGTCTGCTGGCTTGTTTAAGGCCATAAATAGATTTTTGTAATTTACACACCATATTAGGATGAGGAGGATGCAAACCAGGGGGTAAAGACATATAAACTTCTTCATCTAAATCTCCATGCAAAAAGGCATTATTTACATCTAACTGATGTAAATGCCACCCTTTGCATGAAGCAATGGCTAAAACAAACCTAATAGTGGTAACTTTAGCTACTAGAGAAAAAGTTTCAAAGAAATCAACTCCCTGAGTTTGAGAAAATCCTCTTGCCACCAAACGAGCCTTATATCTTTCAATACTGCCATCTACCTCGTGTTTGATTTTATACACCCACTTGCAGCAGATGGGGTTCTTTCCAGGTGGTAGATTTACAAGGGTCCAAGTTTTTTTTGAGAGAGAGTAGCTAGTTCCTCAGTCATAGCTTTTCTCCAACATTCTTCCTTTACAGCTTGATGATATGTTTCTGGTTCTGTTATAGCTGATATATCTGCACAGAAAGATAAATAATTAGAGGAACATTTAGAGTATGAAAGAAAATAGGACAAGGGATATAAAGAATTGCTTTTCAAGCAATGAGATTGATTCTGTGAATTAGGAAAGTCACAGATATAGTTTCTTAGGTACTGAGGTGGTCTTCGGATTCTAGTAGAATTTCTTGCAATCTCATTGTTGCGTTGGATGTTCACATCCTGAGCCAAAAGATATTCATTACTCTCTTGTCCATCTTCACAGGTCTGTTCTTGAGTTTGACTACTCAAGTCAAAATCATCCTCAACTGAAGAAGTTACATGAGGCTAAGGTAAGATAGCTGGAGACTCATCACATTTGTGGTGGTCTATAGGTGAAGACTTTTGATGACCATGATGTATAGAATCATAAAAAGACTGAACAGAAGGGTTAGCAGAAAAAGGAAATTGCTTCTCATAAAAGTAAACATCCCTTGATATCAAGAAATTCCTATTATTAAGATTCTATAAGATGTAACATTTGGTTCCATCTTTTATACCAAGAAAAATGCATTTACTGGATCTAGGATCCATCTTAGTGCGACCGGACTTGAGGGTGCTGGCATAAACAAGATATCCAAACACACGCAACTCATTTAAGTTGGGTTTAACATTGTGTAACATTTCAAAGGGAGACCTTTTATTCAAAAGGGGAGTGGAAAGTCTGTTAATGATATGCACACCACAACTAAGAGCATAAGACCAAAATTTCTTAGGTAAGTTAGATTGAAACATTAAGGCATGGGCAACATTAAGAATATGTTGGTGTTTCCTTTCAGCAATGCCACTTTGTTGTGGTGTTTCCACACAAGTGGTTTCATGAATAACACCTTTAGCAGAAAAGAAATCCAACTGATTAAATTCTCCGCCATTGTCACTTCTAATTTTCTTAAGACTAACAATAAATTGATTCTCAATAACAAGAATAAATCTAGGAAGCAGAATTTTAACATCAGATTTGTGTTTCATTAAATGAATCCAAGTAAACCAAGTGTAGTCATCTACAATAGTCAAGAAATATCTATACCCTTCAAAGGAGGGAGTGCCCAATGGTCCCCATATATCAACATGAATAAGATAAAAAAGATTATTAGAATGACTTGTGCTAAGAGGGAAAGGTAATTTCTTTTGACTGGATTTATGACAAGAATCACATGGATGCAAATTATGAAAAGAAACATAAGGATGTTGCATAGAAATCTCTTTTATTACCTTGCTGGAAACATGAACAAGGCGACAATGCCAAATGTCAGCAGAATTATCATTACTATTACAAGACAGAGATGTACAAGAATACAAGGTATCAAAATTTTTACTGGTATTTGGCACAACACACAGGGAGGAGGGATTATTACACAGAATCTCACAGAGAGAAGAAACATCATTCATTATACTATCTTTAGTAAGATTTGAAGAGTCATGCAGAATATAAAGCCCATTCCTTTTACTAGCTGAACCAATCATCCTCCATGGACCTTTCTGGAGAATAAAACAGTTAGAATTAGTAAAAATGGCAAGAAAATTTTGAGTCATAGTCAATTTAGATATAGAGATCAAATGAACCTTAAAATTTGGAACATAAAGAATATTTTTTAGAACTATATGATTCGACTGTATATGGCCAGAATGTTCAGCTATGACATTTTGGTCCCTACATTTTTACGTGTTTTTGGTGTTAGTCCCTGACAACTTTATTTTTTTCAACTTTATTGTCGATTGCTTATAACACTTGAACGTAATGCTGGATAATTTGTTGAATATTTGAGGAATCAATATTCAGGGTACTGATCCTGTGAATTTTACATCCGAGGAATCGCTATAAATGGTTTTTGTGTGTTACATCAATATTGTTAGTTTCGATTAATGTATGTTATAAATTTACCAGAATATAGATGAGTGAGATAGATGAAATTCAATCTCAGTTTCTCTCACTCAACTCTCCTTATAATTTACCTTGTTAATCTTTTATCCTTTTGATGCAAAATAGTTTAGTTTGTAATCAATCAATCATGAACAAATTCAATTTTCATGTATATATACTTAGTGAGTTGTATAACTATGAAATTTAATTGAACTAGTGTTCCTCGTGAGTACGACAACCATTTCTCAATATTACTATACTACAGTTAACTTTGGTACGCTTGCCAGAGATTCAACATGGACTAAAATAACATACATTTGAAAAAGTGGGGACGAAAATAAAAAAATTTGGCAGGGACCAAAACCAAAAACACGTAAAAATGTAGGGACCAAAATGATATTTGAGCCACATCAGATTTGTTGACGTGGAGCTCCGTTAGCCACGTCAGCACTTAATAGAATTCCGTTAGTGTCAGGGACTAAAATGACAAGCCTTTGAAAAAGTGAGGACGAAATCAAAAAAATAAAGTTTCCAGGGACTAAAACCAAAAACACGAAAAAAGTATAGGGACCAAAATGATATTTAAGCCTCAGGAAGTTTAATAAAAATGGGGGAAATTTTACTCAAAGAAATAAAATAGGATTTTGTAGGGCATATATGATCAGTGGCACCAGTGTCAAGAACCCAATTAAGGAAGCATGTACTTGAGTTAGAAGAGTTCAGATTGGTGGTTTGTATATGATTAGTAGAATGTAAGTCACCAACATTGGCTTCCTGCAAAAGGCTTAGAAGTCCTTCACATTGCTGTTTTGACAGAGAAAAATGCTCTTGTCTAATTTCCTTGGGTTCATTTTCCTCGACAGCAAAAACATCATCTTCTTCTTCTTTGTTGGTGTTCACATGACTAGCAGAAGCGTTCCCATTTGGTTTCTGCTTGCCCTTAAATCCCAATGGATATCCGTGTAACAAGAAATAAGTGTCAATGGTGTGGTTAGTCCTACCACAGTGAATGCATAGCCTATTTGGCTTGCCACCTGTTTTAACATATTTTCCACCAGTTCCTCTGCCATAACCTTTGGAAGTGTTTTTGGAGAATTCTTTTGAGAAATCCTTATCAGAACTAACAACAACAACAACTTCTTCTGTTTCATTACTTAAAACAGGACCTCCAAATTCATTTTCTTGTTGAAGCACCATAGAAAAAACTTTATCTATACTCGGAGTAGGTTCCTGTGAAGTCTATTATTCAGTTTGAGCATTCAAACTTGACTCAAAGACTTAATATCCTTTAGTTTTAATGATTAACAAATAAGAGTATATAAAGAACATATAAGAACATAATAAGAACAAATAAGATTATATAAACAGATTCTACTGAGAAAGGTATTGGTTTGTTGATTGTGTTTCAGGTTGAAATATTCATTAGAAGAAGAAGAAGATTTGATGAACAGAATCAGAATCAGAAGATCAGGATCAGAA
Organism: Sesbania bispinosa; assembly: GCA_026901365.1. Classification (NCBI taxonomy): domain Eukaryota; kingdom Viridiplantae; phylum Streptophyta; class Magnoliopsida; order Fabales; family Fabaceae; genus Sesbania; species Sesbania bispinosa. The sequence continues at coordinate 528,935 of QLOH01000277.1, read as the reverse complement.
GAACAAATGCAGGATTTAATATAAAGGTTGTCTGAAGTAAAGCAACTCGTCTGAAGCGTAGAAGGTGTCTGAAGTAAAGCAACTCGTCTGAAGTGTTGAAGCTGTCTAAGGAACGCAACTCATCTGAAGACGTGAAGATCGTCTGAAGACATGAAGATAGTCTAAAGACGTGAAGACCATCTGAAGACGTGAAGCCCATCTGAAGACGTGAAGGCCCTCTACCTCCACAAGAAACATCAAATGTTTCAAGTGTTGTATGAAGACGTGAAGACTATTTGAAGAAGCCTACAAACAGAATCAAGAATTTATCTCTTGAAGACGTTGCTAAAGTGTAAAGCACACTCTACCAAAATGGAGTACACTTATTTTAGTATAAAAGCTAAACATGCTTTTATGCCTCGATCAAAGTCTTGCACAAATAAGGTAATTATGCAAAGACTTTCTGCAACGCCTGGTGCACCTGCAACAAAAGGCATTTTTGTGTGCGCAGACCTACTGCACTTGCACCTTCACCTGCTGGCTGCCCAGAACTGATCAGAAGACTTAGTAAAAGCAACCAGAAAGATGTTTGAATAAAACATATTAAATTCAACATCTTTATTCATCTATATCTCAGAAGAAGAAAATGCAAAGAAGAACAGAGCAGCAAATCGTCTGAAGAAAAGAAGAAATATATTATCTGAAGAAAAGAGCTTATTGAAAGCATCTCAAGCTGGAGAATTAAAATAAGCTTGAAACAATTATATATGATGAGCACAAGTTGAAGTAAATCACGATGTGATAAATATGAGCATCTGAGTATATGTTAATTGTTTGAACATATAAACTCCGAATGCATGGAACAGACTTCAACTAAGAAGAAATCAGTGCAGAAGTCAAAACCTTGATTCAACGACTATATTATCATATAGTCAAAGAAGAAACTGCAGCAATAGCTTTTGGACTAAACACCTCACTCAAAGAAGAAAGAAGAAATGGTGTCAGGAGCAAACAGAAAAGGAATATATACAAAATGAGCAAAAGAACAAATCCAACGGATACCTCCTCATATACACTCCTAAGAAAAGTAGAAGAAATCAGAAGTCAGCTAAGAAAAGCAGAAGAAATCAGAAGTCGGCTAAGAAAAGCAAAAGAAATCAGAAGACAGCTGAAGAAAAGCAAAAGGAAATCAAGAGAGAGAACATGCAAAATAATATCAAGAAAATCTCTCTAAAGAGCTCATCTACAGAAGTGTCAGAACAGGACTGTCTGAACACTTATTTGCTTAAGAAGAAGCAACCGTTTGAGACACTATTACATAACGGCTATATGAGCCACATCATCAAAATCTCAACGGTATTATGAATCATCTTCAAACGGCTATATTCCAACAGAACATATAAATAGCCTCAAGATTGAATTTGAAGATGTTGATAAAGAATCAACCATGCTGCCGATCTATTGATCAGTTAGTCAAAGTTGTAGTTGTTCAGTTGAACAACCAACTAGGCTGTGCTTAATCTCAAATGAACCAAGAATGGTTTGAAGCCGCAAGTATGCCTTGGTTTTTCCAATGATACAGGTGAGAATGTAGCCTATGGAAACCAATGGTTGGAGAATAAGGCCGAAGCTCAAATTCATAATCTATCTAGCCAATTCTCAGAGGATATCATTCCTCACATCAGAGACAGGATTGTACCTAATTCATACATTTGTATCACTGTCTTAACCTTGTACTTAGAATTCATCCTTTGTATCATGAGTAGTACTCAGTTAACCTCTAGTACAGGAAGAAATTAAGTTTATGTTTCGTGGAAACTTAAACTTAGTTGAAATTGTAAACACTTTATGTGTCTGAGAGCCTGGAGAGGCTTGGTGGAAGAAAGAATACTTAGTTGCAAAGCCTGGAGAGGCTAGACTAAAAAAGAATACTGCATATGTTGCCTGGAGAGGCAGTTGAAAACAAAAGAATACTTAGTCGTAAAGCCTGGAGAGGCTAGACTGAAAAAGAATACTGCATAAGTTGCCTGGAGAGGCAGTTGAAAACAAAGGAATACTTGGTGATGTCTGGAGAGACTGTACTCGTGGTGTCTGGAGAGACTGTACTCGTGATGTCTGGAGAGACTGTACTCGTCATGTCTGGAGAGACTGTACTTGTGATGTCTGGAGAGACTGTACTCGGTTGAGCCTGAAGAGGCTTGCCTGAAAAAGAATACTGCATGAGTTGCATGGAGAGGCAGTTGAAAACGAAAGAATACTCATTGTTTAGCCTGAAGAGGCTGTGGTAAAATAATACTTGCATCTGAGTTCAGATAGTGGAAAATCCAGTGGTTGTTTGCCTCTGGGACTGGATGTAGCTCGCGGATTTGTGGGTGAACCAGGATAAACTTTGTGCCTAAGTCTTCTTTCCCTTAACTTCTCCATTTACAGTTTTCTTATTTATGTTGGGGATTAAAAAGTTATTTTCATAACAAACTTAACACAACGATTTCAATAAAATGATCTTTCATAAGAACAAAACATGAGATGTTTCTCATATCACTTGAAGCATTACAAAGAATGTCTTTTGAATTACTTCTGAAACAATTATCTGAAGTGAGTCTGGAAAGACCTCAGTTCAGAAATCTGGAACAGACTTCAGACAACCTATAGTCATCTGAAGTATTTCAGAAACAGTTTTGAAAAACATTCAATGTAATAATCTTCAGAAGATATCTTGAGAAGTATCTGTTTAAAATAATCTTAAGACTTAAAAGAAACTTTATTTTTCTTATCTTCCGCACGTTTTAATTATCTCTAATCTTAAGATTCATTTTAAACATTATTCATCTTCATGATTTAAACAAAAGATTTTCAAGATTGACACGAAAAGCTTAAAACACTATTCAACCCCCCTTCTAGTGTTTCCTGTGGTTCTAACAGTTCCATCATCATAATCTGAGATCTAACTTGAGCAAACTCATCCTTTAACCCTCTAAGAAACTTAATCACACAGGTGTCATATTTTCTTTTCTGAATGGTGGACATGACTCCACAATCACTAAGTTTCTCACAAGTACAAATAGGTGAAGGATAGAATGTTTCCAATTGTTCCCACAAATATGTCAATTTAGTAAAGAACTCAAACAATTAATTCACCTTGTTTACAAAGAGCAATTTCTTCTTGTATGTCAGCAATCCGGAACTTGTCACCTCTGGAAAACCTATCTTTAATGTTCTTCCAAATATCCGAAGCCTTCTTCTTGTACATGACAAAATTGGCAATGGAGGTAATCATGGACTGTGTTAGCCAGGACACCACCATATTGTTGCATCTTTGCCATACTTCATAGAGAGAATCAGAGACAGGGGGCTCTGCGAAGCTACCATCAAGAAATTTGTACTTATTCTTAGAATACATAGCCACATACATGGTGTGCGACCAAGAATGATAATTTCGCTTATTTAAAGGAGTGACAAGAACCAGAGCTGGGTTTTCATTAGGATGAAGATAGTATGGATTATTGGGGTTAACGAGATAGTCTGGGAGAGTAGGATTCTTTGAATCCGCCATGGAGAAAGAAAGAAAAGAAAGAGGGAGATTAGTGGTAAAGATGAAGATCAGCGGGAGGAGAGAAGAAGAAGGAAATAAACCAGAGGCTCATGATACTATATTAGGAATAAAGAGAGACCAGAGAAAAGATCTGGAGGAAAAAAAATATGATTGATTAAACTTGAGAGTACAAAGAGTGTAAGAATATATACATACAAGAGACACAAACTAACCTAACAGAACTAAACTAAACTAACCTAACAGAACAAAACTAAACTAACCTAACAGAACAAAACTAAACTTACCAAACTAACTAAACAAACTCTTTCTTTTCTCTTAATACCGTTGGCTCACATCAACGGAACACACAACCTATATCACTAGGAAGACTTTCGACACAAGGATCGCCACCAATTTCTCGTCCGAGCCAGTCACAGATCACCTGATCACACCATCGGCTCTGATACCACTTGTTAGACAGCGAGGGGAGCCTAAACCACTGTGGAGACCTCCAACATAGGGCCAATGAGCAAACCACCCAAGTGAGCTAGATACCTGATAAGTGCCAATTATATGATTTATTCTTGTATTTTCACTGCACTTATCAAGAGTAAAATAGTAATTTATGCCCCCAAAATAATCCCTTTTTATTAATAATTGTAATAATTGTATTTATTTAATTTGAATTTGAATTTGATGCTATTTTAATATAAAATCTGTTGATTTTGCATATTTATGAGAGAGATTTAAATGAGAAAAGAAGATGGCATTATTTGAGGATAGGATCGGCAGATTTGAAGTTTAAATGAAAGCAAATAGAGATAAGATCAACAACCATTTAAACAAGGATTCTGCGGATAAGCTTCCCAATTTAAATTCTAAGACAAGATAAACACAGAATCAGATCAAAAAGAGGGAAACAAGGAAAGCCAAGCAAACAAGGATAAGATAAGGAAGAGATCAAGCTAAAAAAGGAGAGAATCAAGAGAAGCTGGAACGAGAAATACGCTCCACCTGCGTTCAGAGCAGGTGAAGCGTAATTATCAGGATTCCTCTCTAGTTCCTGCGCTTCAGATGCGCTGATCGCAGGTGAAGCGCAGGAACACTGATTTGTTTTCTAATCTAATTTCAAATAGATTCCTTCCAGATTTCAGATAGCTTTCCAATCTCTATAAATAGGACCCTCTGTAAAGATCAGAGACAAGGGGAGGAGAGAGCCTAGGATAGAGGAGCTTTTAGAGAGACAACAAAGCAGAGCTAGGATTGAAGAAAAGTGTGACAGTTTCTTCATTGGTCTGTATGGCTACCATGCGTAGCTAAACTCTCCAATAGGATTGAATGTAGTTGATTCAATCCCCAAATGTATGTAAATTCTCTTTATTAATTATGAATCCCTATTCTATGATATCGGTACTTTTATACTTTACTTAATGTGTAGCTTCCGCCTGTGTGCCGGAGTTATAGGTTGTTTTTGTACAATGCATTGGTAAATGGTTTTGTAAATTCAACAACGAGTTTGGGGGAGCCTAGGAATAGGAAACTTGAATTCTGATTGGTAAAAGTACTCATAGTAGTTACTATAGGAATATAGTGAGAATCGATGATTGAAGAAGAAGTGTGATAGTCTCTTCATATTAGTCACTAAAGGAATATAGGGAGAATTGATAGTGTTAACGAACGGAAAAGTAGAGCAATCAAGCCGGGGTAATTTGTCGCCTGGGAGAACCCGCTGAATTATTTCTGAGTATCTCGTGATATGGGGAACCGGCATGGGATAATATAGTTTGGCTAGGGTATTATAGAAATATATTCATAAATAATATTGGGATTTACATGAATAAGGGGTGCGATGATACGAAGTTCAATCCTGATCCAAGTAACGCTATCTTACCTTATCTTTATTATCTCATTTATTTTATGCAATTTACTTCTTGCACAACAAAAATCATCAAAAATAGTTTCTCACTTGATAGTCTGATCACTAATAAATACGAAGTGAACCGTTCCCTGTGGATACGATACTCTTTACTTACTATTATATTGCTGGAATTTTGGTACACTTGCCTAAATCCCATCAAGTATTTTTGGCACCGTTGCCGGGGAACGGTGTATCAATTCGTATAAACTTGGGAGGTCTAACTATCAAGTTGTATATACTCTATGTTAGGATTTTTAGATTTTTATTTTTAGGAATTTTTCTTTTTCTTTTTATTCTTTTTATAAAAATTATCTTCCACACTTATCCTTTTTTAGTTTTCTTGTTTATGCTTTTGAGAGGCCAGGTGTCCCCAAATCAGCTACAATTTGATCCAGAAATAGAAAGGACATCAAGGAAGAACAGAAGTAGAAATAGGAGAAGGAGAAGAAGGAGACTTGAGGAAGAACCCAAAAACATAGAAGAGGAACAACAAAATCCAAGGAGAAGACTCTTAGGAGATTATGTCATGCACCACGGACCTCGCCATTATTAAAGCACGAAGCCCTTGGAATTAAAGGTTGCTCACCTCAATCTTATCAGTTCCCATCAATTCGCAGGATTAGATCATGAGGATCCACATACACATCTTTCAAACTTTTATGAATTAATTGGCACTATGGGTTTTGAGGAAGGTGATTTAGAGTCTGTATATTTACGCTTATTTCCTTTTTCATTGATAGGAAAAGCTAAGGAGTGGTTGAAGTCACACCCAAATCGAAGTCTGAATAATTGGGAAGTGGTTGAAGACAAATTTTTTAGAAGATTTTTCCCACCAGGAAAATATATACAAGCCAAATCAGACATCTCCACATTTAGGCAAGGAGCAGATGAACCATTATGTGAAGCCTGGGAGAGATACAAATCTTTGCTGCGCAAATGTCCTAATCATGGCTATGATGATATTGCTCAATTCAACATTTTCTACAATGGACTCAAGCCAGATTCCAAATCTTTCATAGATGCTGCAGCAGGAGGAACTATCTTATCAGTGGATGCAGAGCGAGCGATCACAATCATTGACAACTTTGCTCAGAATGATTAGCAAGCTCAGTTTGGACGACAACCAGCTTAATTACAGAAGAAATGAGTGTTGGAACTCAACAGTAATGATGCTCTTCTAGCAGAGAACAAGCTTATCGAGAGACAGATAGAGGCACTCACTGAAACATTAAAAGCACTCCCTCAACAATTAAAAGTTGTCCAATCCCAACCTATTCAAGCCCAACCTTTGATCTGTGACTTTTGTGGAGGTGACCATCCCAATGGTCAGTGCTCTTTTCAAGAAAATCAACCTGAACAAGTCAATTTCATGGGTAACCATGGGAGGCAAGGAAATTTCTCCAACAATAATAACCAGTAATCACAAGGATGGAGGAACAACCAAAACAACTCTGGTTGGGGGCAGAATGGAGGAAATAGACAGACACCATATCAGCAGCAATAACCATCTACGCATGACAGATTGAACAGTTTGGAAGAGAAGATTGACGCTTTCATACAAGGATTTGATGGATTCAAGAAGAACACGGAAGCATCAATCAAATCATTAGAAAGTTAAGTGGGCCAGTTAGCAAAAGAGATGACAGAACACAAGAATGGCCACTTTACAGCAAACACTCAAACCAATCCAAAGGAGCACTTCAATTTAGTTGCTACTGATGGCAACCTTACAGAAGAAAGTGATATAGAAGAAAACATCACCTTTGAAGAGCAAGTGCCCACAGAAGAGATTGTCCAGAAGAGTGTTCAACAAGAGGAAAAGCCAGAGGCAGTGCAAGAAGAAGAAAAAGAACCAGAAGAGGTCTACACCACAGGTAAGTCACTTGACCTAGGTAAGTTCACTGTACCACTTTCTATTGGTAATCAATAGCTACACATGCTTTATTGGATCTTGGGGCGAGCATTAATTTGATGCCGCTATCATATTTTAACAAGATGGGAATTTTGAAGTTCAAGCCTGCCAAAGTAAAGTTACTGCTTGCAAATAAATCCACTCACAGCCCGTATGGGATAATTGAAGACTTAAAAATCAAAGTGGATAAGTTTGTATATGATGTTGACTTCTACATTGCAGAGATGGAAGAGGAGGATACTGATGTCCCCTTAATATTAGGAAGACCTTTCATGAAAGCTGCCAAGGCAATAATGGATGTTGATCGAGGAAAATACCAATTAAGCTCTAAAGATGAAAGCACTGTGTTTTATATTGACAAAGGAATTCCCCAAGTACAGAAAACTTTAGAAAAATTACAAATAGATCCTACTGATGGGATCTATAAATTTAAATCTAAATCTCAGCTGCCAAAGGTAAGAAAGAAATAGGCTCCTCCAGATAATGTGGAGCAAAAGAAGAAAAAGGTTTCTAGATTTCCAAGGAAACCAAGGATGATAGTTAAGCAGCCAGAGTCAATCATGGAGTTCAGATTCAAGAAGAGGAAAAGATCAACATCAGACATAGAGGAAGATAGTGATGAAAATGATAACAAAATAAAGAATTGGCATGGAGGATGGGAACTAAAAGGAAGAGCTGGAACAGAGTCAACCATCATCCTCCAATTGAGGCCACCATGAGAGAACCAGGCGTCGAGCTATCAGACGTTAAACAAGCGCTTCCTGGGAGGCAACCCATCATTTTTTTTGTTTTAATTTTTCTTTGATTTGATTTTTGTCTTTGATTTTTTGTGCTAGAGTCAATGCCTATGTAGAATAAGAAATAATTAGGAATTGGATTGATTTAATTAAGAAAAGGATGAGAAACAGTTAAAGTTAGGAAGCAACAGAAAACAACAAATGGAATTTCAGTTCTGTTTTCTGCGCTTCACTTGCGCTTAGCACAGGTGAAGCGCAGATTTGATAATTTGTCTCTGTTTTCTACGCTTCACTTACGCTAAGCATAGGTGAAGCACAAAATTATAAAATTTACTCTCTGTTTTCTACGCTTCACCTACGCTGAGCGTAGGTGGAGCGAAGCGGCACGCTTCATATTTTATCAAGCACGCGCTGCACTTTCGCTAAGCGAAAGTGGAGCGCACATGCACGCTCCAGGGTTTATTTGAATCCTGGAGTGAGGGAAGGACATTCCAAACCTTCCCTCCACTCCTAACCTCCATTTTCTCTGAGAATTCATCCTTTCCCTCGACCTTTTTACTTCTAAATCCCCTTCCTTTCAATTTTTGAAGCTACACCAGGTATGTTTTTATAGTTTTATTCATTTTGCACCGAATAAAATTTTCAGTTTTTCATTTATTTGAGCAAAACCTTAGGATAGAGAACTTAGGCTCATAGGACCCTTTAGATTAGGAAAATTTGTCAATTGAGTCTTAGTTTAGTATGTTTGCTACTGTGGTATGCTTTATGGTGTGTTTTAATATGTTTAGGTGGTAGTTTTTAATGTGCTCAATGATTTGTTGCAAGTTATTCTTTTTGGTGCATGTATGCTCAGTTTGTTCCATATTTTTGCATGACCATACTTGAATGACTGTGCTTTATTGCATGTTGCTAATAACATGAATTTTTAGCTTAATATTTGTTACCTAATTTTTGCCCTGTTTAGAAAATTAATTAGGACTTGCTTTAATTAATCACTTTAGCATGCTCTTAATAACTTAATTAATTGGCATTGGGTAACTTTAAAATCAAGATTTTTGTGCAAGTGCTTGATTGGTTGATCGCTCTGATTTCTGAATTAACTTGGCCACTTATTTCATTAATCATGAGTTGATATTTTGTTTGCATGGAAATAATCTTGGTTCTGTTTTCTTTTGCAGATGGCTCACTTTAAGGAAGTTAACTCTGCTAGTGCCTCAAGGAAGGGCAAAGGTGCCAAGAGAGCTATAGAGGCACCCCAAGAGGACCCAGAGTTTGATGCTCACAGATTCAAGGACGCTAAGTCCTCAGAGGCTTATGGTTCACTGATGGACTATAACTTCATCAAAGAGAGGCCAATGTCATTGCAACCTGTCGAATATGAGGAATTCAGAGCTGAGATACACAGGACGAACTGGGTCCACCTCAGCCGCCCAGACACACACTTTGACCCTGACATTGTTAGGGAGTTCTATGCCAATGCCATTGGAGACCATGGCATTGATGTGAGGCGGCAGCCTTATGTTCGAGGGCATGTGATTTCTTATGATCGCAATGCAATCAGCAGACTTTTATTATTTCCAGGACCTGAGGATAGAAGACTCATGGAGTGTCAGTACCATGAGAGGATGAGGGTTGTAGGGATCTATGGTAATGATTCCCAAGATACTTAGACCGCAGAGAGCCTATGCTTGCAGGGACGTCCCTTCTAGAGGAATGTTTATGGACATGTTGCTCGCATCTATAGGCGCGACATGAGGGACATCATGCGGATGTCGACAGTGTTGGTGTTGGCTAACATCCAACCCACCAACCATGTATCAGACGCCACCATACCAGTAGCCCACCTCATCTACAGCATCATCACTGGCGCAGACATAGATATTGCCAGTATCATCGCACAGAAGATAGCAGACTTTGTATCTTCTGTGGGGCGCCGCAGCGCCAACTCCAGGATTAGTTTGGGCTTTCCTTCACTTATCACAACCCTCTGCAGTTCTAGGGGTGTTGAGGTGTTCCCTTCGGTTCGCATCTTGAACCCCATGACCAGAGGGTATATAGAAGCCAACTGCATCCTAGAGGAGGAGGATGATGAGGATGAGCAGTAGCAGCAGCCACCACCACCAACACCACATACACCACCACCAGCACCACCAGCAGACGCCTCTATCTCATTCTGGGCACAACACATTCTCACCCAGAATGCATCCATTGCTAGAGGTTTATCCCATATCCAGGAGTTTCAGTACCGCTCCAGGCATTATCCAGATTTTGGCATGACTCCGGAGGAGTTCCATGCATATATGCAGTGGCCTGGGGACAGGCCTATTTTTCCGAGAGAGGGAGGAGCAGCTGGAGATGGAGCAGCTGATGGAGATGGAGTAGTTTTGGTGCTTTTCTTTTCTTTTTCTTTTCATTTTTCTTCTATTCTGGATATGTACTGTATATATGCCCCACTGATACGTTACATTTTGATGCAGTGCATTTTCAGCATTTTCTTTCTTTTTCTTTTAATTTTTAGGATTTTTTTAAAATTTTTAGGAATTAGGAAATTAGGGATTTAAGGGTAATTTTTTTTTCAAAATTCTCTGAAATTAGGCAGTTTAACTAACCAGATTAGGAAAGAAGAAAGGGTTTTGTGATTTTAGGATATTTCACAGGAAAAACTATCAGGATAGTTTATTAAAACCAGTAAGTGCTTTATCAAGGAATTTAGCCAAAAAGCCGGTGAATTGTGAGTCCAAACACTTAAAATTGAGAGTTTTTCACCGCTGCTTGTGAACTGTTATTAATTGAGTTTTTGGATTTTACTCTGCTCATGGAAAATATGGAAGTGACAAAGGCAATTTTTGTATTTAAATTATTTGCTCAGTGCCAAAAAGCCAACCCTTGAAAAATTTTCCAATTTTGTTGGTAACCCATTTGAGCTTTAATGTTTCTTCTTATGCACCCCAGCCAAAATAATTGTTATATCCTATCCCTTACACACTTGGGATAGAAAGCAAGGTGCAACTTGAAAGAATGGGAGAAAAGGTTGGTTACTTGAAAGGTAAAAGAAATACAAAGAGCAGGCACAAGAAAGCAAAAGAAGATCACTCCCTCAAAAATAAAAAAGAAAAAGTGAATCAATTGAATAAGTTGGGGGGAGTGCATGCATCTTCAAACAAAGAAAGAGGCTAGCTAAATGAGACAAATCAAGAATGAGATGGAGAATGGAGAGAAGTTTCAAGTTCAAGAAAAATCAAAAGATGCTCTCTATTCTAAGTGTTCTTTGCTTATCCAGAAAAACCATGATTTCTTGATAACCCAGCCTCATTACAACCAAGAAAATACCTTTTGATCCATATTGGCCATGTGCATGCTTAGAAACTAGAAACGACTATCAATTTTAGTTGTTCAACTGTGGTGGAAAAAAAATGAGGGAAACACTTACCCGTGAGCATGAGAGAATTCCTTGATTTATCATTTATTGCTTTAATTGCTATTTTTGAGAAAGTTCAACTGAATTGTTGTATCCTGTTCTGATTGAGTATTGGTAACATCTCTTAACTCTGATTTTTTCTGATATTTGGAAAGTGACTTCTGCCTAGTAAAGAGATGATGGAAATTTGTCCTTATTTCTGAGAATTGCAACAGGGGGATTGAATCCAATTTTTGATTACAAAGAAGTCTCTTGCTTGAGGACAAGCAAGAAGTTAAGTTGGGGGGTATTTGATAAGTGTCAATTATATAATTTATTCTTGTATTTTTACTGCACTTATCAAGGGTAAAATAATAATTTATGCCCCAAAATAATCCCTTTTTATTAATAATTGTAATAATTGTGTTTATTTAATTTGAATTTGAATTTGATGCTATTTTAATATAAATTCTGTTGATTTTGCAGATTTATGAGAGAGATTTAAATGAGAAAAGAAGATAACATTATTTGAGGATAGGATCTGCAGATTTGAAGTTTAAATGAGAGCAAATAAAGATAAAATCAGCAGCCATTTAAACAAGGATTCTGCGGATAAGCTTCCCAATTTAAATTCTAAGACAAGATAAACACAGAATCAGATCAAAAAGAGGGAAACAAGGAAAGCCAAGCAAACAAGGATAAGATAAGGAAAAGATCAAGCTAAAAAAGGAGAGAATCAAGAGAAGCTGGAACGAGAAATACGCTCCACCTGCGCTCAGCAGGTGAAGCGTAACTATCATGATTCCTCTCTAGTTCCTGCGCTTCATAGTAGGAATATAGTGAGAATCGATGATTGAAGAAGAAGTGTGACAGTCTCTTCATAGTAGTCACTATAGGAATATAGGGTGAATTGATAGTGTTAACGAACGGAAAAGTAGAGCAATCAAGCCGGGGTAATTTGTCGCCTACGAGAACCCGCATGAACTATTTCTGAGTATCTCGTGATATGGGGAACCGACATGGGATAATATAGTTTGGCTAGGGTATTATAGAAATATATTCATAAATAATATTGGGATTTACATGCATAAGGGGTGCGATGATACGAAGTTCAATCCTGATCCAAGTAACGCTATCTTACCTTATCTCTATTATCTCATTTATTTTATGCAATTTACTTCCTGCACAACAAAAATCATCAAAAATAGTTCTCACTTGATAGTCTGATCACTAATAAATACGAAGTGAACCGTTCCCTGTGGATACGATACTCTTTACTTACTATTATACTGCTGGAATTTTGGTACGCTTGCCTAAATCCCATCAATACCACATCCAACCCAAAACCTTAAGGCGTTAGGTTTATGGGTCTTGTCACTTATATATTGCTCTCCTTGCTCATTCCTATCCAATGTGGGACTAATACTTGATATCCCAACAATTTTCAACAAATATTTCTTCAAAGTAACTAGAAACTAGTTTATTATATATCAATCATTAATAAAATGAGCATTGAATTTGATAGTAAGGAGTTTTAAATACTATAAGTCTATATTCTAGACCACGTGAACCATAGTCTACCATAGACAGACCCCTAATTAAATTCCAAAAGGAGGAAAATTGAGAGTTGAAGGTTGTATGAAGATGTTGATGAAGGCTTCCCTTCAAGCAAGTGAAAGTGAAAAGCAAGAGATCGAAGACAAAGCTTTAGTATGTTTGCAATTTTTAGGAACTTGATTGTAACCCGTGATTGAAAACAATGTTGTATAGTGAATAATGTTTTGTGAAATTTGTGAGTTTAAATTGTGGGTATGTTATGTGGATTAATTTCTTTAGATTTCGTTCATACTATTTTATAAAGATATTGTTTGTTTTTTATTTAATTTAAATTGTTTTTTGAGATGTTTTTATTTACATGTGTACTTGTAGAATTAATTTAATAATGTATATATTAGACATGTTTTGTATTTTATATGTTATAAAAATTTGTAAATGTAAATTAGTTATTATTTTTATGAATTTTTTAAGAGAAATTAATTTGGTGGAGAATGATAAATGTAAAGTGTTAAACATACATAAGTATGCATATAATAACAATATGTGACAAAGTTGAATGGGTGATATATGGATAATTTATATTATATTTAATGTAACTAAGAACCAAATCTAACTAAATCTTTTTATTCTTTTATCTTACAATGTAACAAGAAATGTTATGCTTCCATGCTCAGATCATTACGGGGAATTGACAACTATTGGAGAAGCTTTAAGATGTTTCGTGGCTTGGCCAAGGACTTACATTGGATTGGATGCATTGGTACACTTATAGTTTTATTTGTGTTAAAAGTACCTATATGTTCAATTTATACACTGAATGTTCAATTTATTTAATTTTAGACTCCCCAAACATCCAAAGTGATATCGGTCGAGACGCGTTTTTCAAATGAATCACCGGTACATAAGTCTCTCGTTCGAGAAACCCTCACCGGTTGTCACTTGAAGGCCCACTAGTGGACTCTCCACAAACTTTCAATTCCTAGATAGGGCCGGAAAAATGGGCTAGCCCGCAAAAGCCCGTAAAAGGTAGGGCTCAGACACCTATTTTAGAAGCCCGAGTAACTTCCGGGCTTTTTAGCCCAGCCTGATAAAGCCTGCTACCTGCAAAAACCCACAAAAAGTTAGGTCTCGGGCACCTATTGTAGAAGCCCGAAAAACTTCCGAGCTTTTTAGTCCAACCCGATAAAAGCTCGCTACCGCATCGAGCCGGGTCGGGTCGGGTAGCCCGAATTGACAGCTCTAGATATGTACTACTCCTTGAAGATGCAAGAAAGTGGTTCTATTATTACATACAAGATATATGTGGGTATAATTAGTCCGGAAGCAACAGATGAGTGGATCGATGCTAATTGTTATTTTTATAGGTCATGAATTATTTATAGCTAATAAATTTTTTTTTGCATGTGTAAGTTGTTAGGAAATCTTTCATATATTAATTATGGTTGGTTGGTACTATGGAGTATTATTATAATTTATATTTGTTTGTTGGAGAAGAGTAAACATATATGCTTCCTTAAGTGTTGTGAACTTTGTTTGTATTCATAAATTGAGATGTGTTGTGAAGTTGTGTACATGAAGTGAAATTGATCATGGATCTAAATATATTGTATTATGAAATTGTTTCAACTTGATGATAAATTATGGTTACTGGTATGAAGTTTTACAAGTGTTTGATATTTTGGAGAAAGTTGAAAATACTAAAGGAAACTCTATCGAAATTATTATAGGTAATGATTCTTTATAGGTAATAAATTATTTTTTCCGCATGTGTAAGTCGTTAGTAAATATTTGCTACATTAATTATGAATAGCTGGTATAAAGTATTATTAATTTACAGGTGTTTGATATTTTTGGTAAACTTAAAATAACATAGAAAACTCAGCCGAATTTTTTTTTAGATCATAGGAATATAATGAGAATTATTTATAATATGCATCTTGCCTATGACCTATATTTAAACAGAAATATATATGTTTACATATGATTGTAAATAATTTCTAGGTGGTTGTAAAAAGACCTTCATAAAATTTCATCTTAATGTAATTGATAAAAAACTGCATTGGGGAGGGCGCTTCCTCCCTCCAAGCGCCCTATTTGTATTAAAAAAAATATTTGCGTTAGGGAGGGCGCTTCCAGGAAGGAAGTTGTAGAAACCACAAAAAACACTAGAAGAGGGATTGAATAGTGTTTTATAATTCTTAAACTGATTTTGAAAAACCTTTTACAAGCATCACTTTCTCAAATGGAATTTTATAACTTGCTGAAACTGGGAGTTTTATACTTGCTGAAGCAACTTCAGCGGGTTCAATAAAATAGTTTAGAAAACTTGTTTTTCAGCTAAAAGTTATAAAACAATTAACTCAGAACCTTCCACGTTAGTATAAACAAAATTTAAATGAGTTAAGGGTAAAAGAAGACTTAGCCAAAGATTTATACTGGTTCACCCACCACCACTGTGAGCTACGTCCAGTCCCAAAACCAACCAACTAAGGATTTCCACCAATCTCAGAGATTACAAGTATTCTTTTCTGTCAAGCCTCTTCAAGCTCTACAACCACAAGTATTCTTTCCTACCAAGCCTCTCCAGGCTCTACAACAAGTATTGTTTAAACCACAAGCCTCTCCAGGCTCTACAACGAGTATTCTTTCTTCCACCAAGCCTCTCCAGGCTCTCAAACACTTAATAGTGTTTACAAAGAAATTTCTCTAAGTTACTGAACTAAACAAAGTTCCTAACTTAAACTGAAAATACACTTGTACAGGATCACTGAGTATAACTCAGGATAAATTATATTTTGTGTACAAAGATCAGAGAGTATTTGTAGCGTAAGTTTGGCAGAGTATAGGCTTGATACGTTCTCTTCTCTCTACTTCGAAATCTTTCACGAAGCCATTTATAGGGATGAAGTTTAAGTCCGTTGAAGATTGTTGAATCCACCATTGAGAGATAGCAATAAATGCTATAGAATCCATTGTGAGACAACCTTCTGATAGCTTCTGACTTTGAACAGTGCGGGTGAGCAGAGGTGACTCAGTTCTGACACACTGCAGGTACTATGATACAAAGGTTTCCTTTTCTGGTATGATGATTCAAATATATGTAAAAAAGATTATGTAAATCTTTCCTTATGAAGACATGTTGCAGAAGACGTTGAGAGCGCTTTTAGGTCTTGAGCAGAAAGCCTTCTGACTTTAGACAAAATGCCACGTTGGATGTCTTCAGCAGGTCTTCATAATTCAGATAGCACATCTCTTCAGAAGGTTGATTACTTCAGCAGGTCCTAATTCTTCAGAGGGTTCCTCTCCTTCAGAAGGTTGCACCACTTCAGAAGGTAGCTCTTTCAGAGGGTTGCTGAAACACAGAAAAATACCTTTGAGAGAATTTGCACTATCATTTAGAATGCTTTTAACCAAATTTTTTATACATTAAAACTTACGATAATAAGACTTAAAACATTATTAATTTACTTAATAATATTTTTGAGACTCAATAGAAGTTCCCTAACAAATTTGTATCGGCTTTATTGGTCAGTGTCACCCTTAGGATTCGATGGGCTGAACATCCCAACCCATGACGCCTATAATGGGCATAGCCACTTAAGCCAGATGCGACTTTGAGAATCCTTAAGGAAATAAAGTTGCTCCCTAGCTAACAACTATAGCTTTTGGCCTAGTGGTAAGCACTTGATCCAACAAGTGGTATCAGAGCAAGGTCATGGGTTTGAATCCCCCGACTGACACTAGGGGGGAGATTGTTGGTTATTGGCCAGCGTCACCCTTAGGATTCGATGGGCTTAACATCCCAACCCATGGCGCCTATAATGGGTGCAAACCATTCCTTAAGGATTCTCAAAGCCGCATCTAGTTTAATATATATTTAGCGACCGATTTAGCAACTAAAAAGAAATCAGTCGCAAAATTTCACCTCCCAATGATGGATCGGTCTCTAATAATCAATATTTCACCTCCTGGAAGATTAAGGCGCTTCCTTCTTGGAAATGCCCTCCCCAATGCAGTTTTTTTTTTAAAAAAAAAAACAAGAAGAAAAATTGGGAGGGCGCCTCCATGTGCGCGGAAGCACCCTCACAAGTTTTCTACGAGGGCTTTTAGAAGTGCCCTACTTGCTATGCGTATACCAAAGTGCGAAAAGCGCCCATATATGCCTATTTTGGCATAGTGAGTGGCTCAAGAGGAAGCTCTCATTCTTTAGGAGTTATGAAGTCAACTTTGGGATCAAAGCTCAAGATCAATCAAAAGACCAAGTCAAGGGTCAACATAGAGGACCTAAGGTCAACTTTAGGCGTGGACTAGGATAAGGCCTCAAACCTAAAGATTGATATTTATACAACTTCTCCAACTTAGATTATTTTTACCCGTGAGAGCCATGGACTTGTCACGTTTTCATGAATTTCGTTTGATACTTTTAATTTTTTTAGTAAATTCCCTAAGTAGGCCATAGCTTGTGTAAGCTATCTTGGCCTCAAAACTCTCTTTTAATATTTTGTTATTTTTCATTTTCTATTTTTCCACTACTTAGGAAGGAGCTTGGGCTCTTCTTTTAATGAGAGCTAGGCTTCAAATTTTAGTTTAGATAGTTTTTCTATTAATTATGATTTTTAGTGGAAGAAAGATTTGAATTCTTAGGAGATGATGGGCTTAGCTTTCAGCTCCTTCATTTGTATCATTTTTAGCTTGAGTTTTTATGCAAATGCCTATGCATTGTTCCTCCTCTTAGTGAGTAGAGAAGAGTTTATGGTTCTTGCTTAAACTATATTTAGACTTATCAAGCTCCAGGAGCTTGTGGCGTTTCCTCACCCAAGCTTATCAATCCAATGGGGTTGCCCTTGATTGTGACGCATGTCATCATTCCTTTCCTCTCAATCTTTTATTTTTCTTCTACCTTGTTACTTACATTGAGCATTTCTCTGATAATTCTGCTGCTAATCTCGATGTTTTCTTGCTTCTAATTCTAGATCCTTCTTGTGTTTCTCAAAATAATCCAAAAAATGCCAAAGTTACCCTTCAATACCATGATAACTTTTCTTTTCACTCATCATTAATACAAAGCACATTTTTTTTTTCTATTCTTGGTCCCCTAAATTTAGAGGTGTTAATGAGTTAGGTCGGTTTCGGTTTGGGATAAAATTAAATCTAGACCGACTATATTTAATTGGTTTAATTCAATTTTCAAATTTTTTTCAACAATTTAAACCTAAATAGAACCAATTTGATTAAAATCAGATTAATTTGATTCAGATTATTTGGTTAAGATAACAAATAAATTATTATACTTGTTCAAATTCTAATTATCATATATTATTCTTTTTATCAAAAATTTCTTTTTTTAATAATTTTAGTCAATAATTAAAATATTTTCAAATATTAATTAATTTTACTTTTAACTATTATTTAGTTTTTCTACAATTATAACTTTACATATATCATTAATCTCTTTATAATAATATGATAATGAAGTTGCATAATAAATATATATCATTAATCTCATTATAAAAATATGATAATGAAGTTGCATAAAAAATATAACCAAAGACACTTCATAACATTAAATAAGATCATAAAAAAATCAAATTAAATAAAGAATTTAATAATTATACACTATCAATATAAAATACCCCTTTTAACGGTTTCATCGGATATCCGATGAATACCCTATTAGAACCACAGGAAACACTAGAAGGGGGGGTTGAATAGTGTTTTAAACTTTTTGATAGTTTTTTAGAATCTTTAATTTAAATCATGAATATGGGCACCGTTAAAAACAAGTTTTAAGATCAGAGATAGTTGAAACATGTGGAAGATAAGAAAAACAGTGTTTCTTCTAACGATTAAGATTGTTTTAAACAGAGGCTTGTCAAAGTATCTTCTGAAGATTATTACAAGGAGTATTTCTAGAACGGTTTCTGAAATACTTCAGACGACTAGAGGTTGTCTGAAGTCTGTTCCTGATTTCTGAACTGATCTCTTTCAGACTTACTTCAGAGAATTTATTTCAGAAGTTCTTCAAGGAACATTCTTTGTAAAGCTTCAAATGATATAAGAGACATCTAATGTTTTATTCATATGAAAGATCATTTTATTGAAATAGTGGTGTTAAGTTTATTATAGAAAATACTTTTCAAATCCCAACATAAATATGAAAACTGGAACTAAAGAGATTAAGAAAAAGAGAACTTAGGCATAGAGATTTCAGACAGGCTTTTAAGGGGCTGTCTGAAGTTTTCAGACGGCTTGTAAAAACTAATTTTTAAAAGATGTTTTGTGCCTTTATAAAATATCAGATTAATTATTCTGACCCCTTGATTAGTATAAAAAGAATTGATAAGAGATAAGAGTAAGAAAACTTAGCCAAGGAATTTATCCTGGTTCACCCACAAACCCGTGAGCTACATCCAGTCCCAGAGGCAAACCACCACTGGATTTTCCACTATCTGAATCCACAGATACAAGTATTATTCACAGCCTCTTCAGGCCAACACAAGTATTACTTTGTTTTCAACTGCCTCTCCAAGCAACATATGCAATATTCTTTTTCAGTCTAGCCTCTCCAGGCTTTGCAACTAAGTATTCTTTCTTCCACCAAGCCTCTCCAGGCTCTCTGACACATAAAGTGTTTACAAATTAAACTAAGTTTAAGTTTCCACGAAACATAAACTTAATATTTTCCTGTACTAGAGGTTAACTGAGTACTACTCAGGGTACAATGAATGAATTCTAAGTAAAAGGTTAAGACAGTGATACAAGTGTATAAGTTTAAGTACAATCCCTGTCTCTGATAAGAGGAATAACATCCTCTGAGAATTGACTAGGTAGATACTGACTTTAAGCTCCAGCCTTGTTCTCCAGCCATTGGTTTCCATGGGCTACATTCTCACTCGTATCATTGGAAAAACCAAGGCATACTTGCAGCTTCAAACCATTCTTGGTTCATAAGAGATTAAGCACAACCTGGTTGGTTGTTCAACTGAACAACTACAATTTTGACTAACTGATCAATAGATCAGCAGCATGGTTGATTCAAGTAAGTATGATCAACAACCAATAAGGTTTTTCTGATACATCTTGATTAATTGATTGAACCAAGTGAATGAGTTCAACATCTTCAAATTCTTCCTTGAGGATATTTATATGTTCTGTTGGAATATAGCCATTTGAAGATGATTCATAATACCGTTGAGATGTTGATGATATGGCTCATATAGCCGTTATGTAATAGTGTCTCAAACGGTTGCTTCTTCTTAAGCAAATAAGTGTTCAGACAGTCCTGTTCTGACACTTCTGTAGATGAGCTCTTTAGAGAGATTTTCTTGATATTATTTTGCATGTTCTCTCTCTTGATATCCTTTTTCTTTTCTTCAGCTGTCTCGTGATTTCTTCTGCGTTCCTCAGCTGACTTCTGATTTCCTCTGCTTTAACTTAGGAGTGTATATGAGGAGGTATCCGTTGGATTTGTCCTTTTGCTTATTTAGTATATGCTCCTTTTTTGTTTGCTTCCTGACACCATTTCTTCTTTGGGTGTGATGTCTTGTTCAATGGCTGTTTCTTGCAGATGATAAAATATGTTTGAATTAAAATATTTCATTCAAACATTTCTCTTTGTTGCTTCTGCTTAGTCTCCTGAGATTTTCTTGTGCTTTCTTTCGGATTGGTGATGATGATATTTCCGTTGTGATACCACCGTTTAGAGATAGCATTGAATGCTATTCAATCCGTTGTGAGACACGCTTCTGGGTGTTCTGACAATTCTGACAAAGTACAACGTTGGTGCTGCTATAAAGCTGCCACTGTTGTTGCTGCAGTTTCTGCGTTGCAGAGATTTCCTCAGTGGTGTATGAACTTTAAAGGTACCAGGAAAGGTCTCTGTGACTTTGCCAATTTAAGCTTTGAAAGTGTTGCGTGTTTGTGGAGAACGACTTTTCTTCAGCATACTTCAGAGAGCAAAAAATCTTCGTTGTCTTTAGTGAGTGTGCCACGTCGGATCTCAGACGGCTTCAATATTTCAGACGAGTATTGACACTTCAGATAGCTTCTAGTCTTTCAGACAGCTCCGTTGCTTCAGATAGCTTCTTTGCTTCAGACAGCTCCGTTGCTTCAGACAGCTTCTTTGCTTCAGACAGCTTCTTTGCTTCAGATAAGTTCAATCTTCAGACTGCTTTATGTTGTCTTCATTTCTTCGAGTCTTTACGTCTTCAGATGGTCTTCACGTCTTCAGATGGTCTTCACGTCTTCAAATGGCTTCAGCACTTCAGAAGGCTTGCGTTCTTCAGACAACCTTTATATTACATCCTGCTTTTGTTCTTCTGATCCTTATCTTCTGATTCTGATTCTGTTCATCAAATCTTCTTCTTGTTCTAATGAATATTTCAACCTGAAACACAATTCAACAAACCAATACCTTTCTCAGTAGAATCTGTTTATATAATCTTATTTGTTCTTATTATACTCTTATTTGTTAATCATTAAAACTAAAAGATATTAAGTCTTTGAGTCAGGTTTGAATGCTCAAACTGATTAATAGACTTCACACACCCCTACTTGACCTTATTACCTTGAGCCTAGATCATCTTTTATACTTTAATTTCAAATTTTTCATAATTTAAATTTACTTTTTTTTATCATTTTATCATGTTTTCTTTCATTTGTTTCTTTGAACATTATTTCTAAAACAAAAATTAAAAAGAATTGAAACTTATCAACCCTATATACAAACGATCTGCATTATTTTGGGAATAAATCATTTTTGCATTTCATAACTGGCATACATATTTATTTTTGTTTTAACCAATTAAAATGCAGCAGTGAAAATAAGTGTTTACAAATAAAAAAGAAAAATCTTATATTTCAATTTAGAAGAGTTGCATTGATTGTGTAGCGGTCATTTGATTTACACTTGAATAGAATTAATTAATTATTAAAAATGAGTCATACATGCTTTACGAAACATACAAAACATATTAGACGAAAGAGATTCGATGTAATTTACTATTGTGCCAAACTGGGAATCAATAGGCATGCATTGTTTCATCTAAACCATGTTTAAGTTAGATTCAAATCATTAAAATAACACAACAAAACTTTAATGTGTCATGTAATATACAGAAAAGCAAGTGTTATGACAAAATGCAAAAGAAAGAGATAAAGGAAAAGAATACGACACATAATTTACGTGGTTCAGTCAATGTGACTTACGTCCATAGGCAGTTCGAGAGTTTCTTATTTCTAAGTAAGGAGAATAATGCAATACACAGATGCCTTCTGGCTTTATCTAAGGATAAAACATATCAGCCCCTTAAAACCCGATTACAACCCAATAAAAACGTATGAAGTAAAGAGACAGCAGAAAAAAAACGTTTTCTGGTTGAACCACGGGCATGGAGCAATCCACAGCCTGCCTGTGGTTCTCTCTGACTTCAATTTCATCACTCTGCAGCGTTTTCACATGCATGGGGCGATCGACAGCCTGCTTATGGTTCTCTCTGACTTCAGTTTCCCCACTCTACAGCATTTCCACAGG
The DNA here is from genome assembly GCA_026901365.1 of Sesbania bispinosa. Classification (NCBI taxonomy): domain Eukaryota; kingdom Viridiplantae; phylum Streptophyta; class Magnoliopsida; order Fabales; family Fabaceae; genus Sesbania; species Sesbania bispinosa. The sequence continues at coordinate 506,371 of QLOH01000277.1, read as the reverse complement.
CTTGGAGGAATCCACAACCTGCTTGTAGTTTTCTCTGATTCCACAAAAAAACCTCTACTTTTCTCTTCTTAAAAAAAAAAACTCCACAATGTTGGGCCATCATAAAATTCAAGACATCTCAACAATTTTCCACCTTGACTTGAATTTTCCCAAGTCACCAGTAACCAAGAACAATTCTCCTGTCAATTCACCCCGAAGGGTCTCAAGCTATGCGAACATTCACAAAGTCCAAACTATGCTTGAACTTTTCAGAAGACAAAGGCTTAGTCAACATATCTGCTGGATTGTCTGTAGTGGCTATCTTCTCTATGGAGAACAATTTGTCTTCAATTACATCTCGTATGAAATTCAACCTGACATCAATATGCTTTGATCTTTCATGATAAACTGGTTTTTTAGCCAAGCACAACGCACTCTGACTATCACAGTAAAGTATACGTCTCTGCACATCCAAACCCAAGCTATCAATTAGACCTTGCAACCATATACCTTCTTTGACCCCTTCTGTCAAGGACATGTATTCCGCTTCAGTGGAGACAAAGCAACAGTAGGCTGAAGTGTTGCTTTCCAACTAACGGCACAACCATAAAGAGTAAAGATATAACATGTCAAAGATCTTCTCCTCACGAGACCTCCACCATAGTCAGAATCTACATAGCCAACAAGACCACAACCAATATTAATAGAACCATAAGCCAAGCAGATATTACTAGTACCTTTCAAATATCTCATAATCCACTTCACAGCCTCCTAGTGAGCCTTCCCAGGATTGCTAATAAAGTTGCTAACCACACCCACAGCATGAGCCAAATCTAGTCTTGTACAAACAATGGCATACATCAAGCTCCCAACAGCACTAGAGTAAGGAACTCCATTCATATACTCCTTCTCTTCATCAGTACTAGGAAGAGTCCTAGCATCAAGTTTAAAATGTGCTGCCAAAGGAGTACTAATAGGCTTAGAATTCTCCATCTGAAAAGACCGCAATAACTTTTCAATGTATTTCTTCTGAGATACATAAAGTAGACCTGCATTCCTATCTCTCCAAATCTCCATTCCTAAAATCTTCTTGGCCGCACCCAAATCCTTCATCTCAAACTCACTGCTCAACATAGCTTTAAGAGCATAAATATCTGTCATGCTCTTAGTTGCAATTAGCATTTCATCTACATATAGCAACAAATATATATATAGGAACCATCTGACAACTTCCTACTATAAACACAATTATCAAAGTCATTTCGAACAAAACTATGGGAAACCATAAAAGCATCATACCTCTTATACCACTGCCTCGGGCTCTGTTTTAAACCATACAAGGATTTTTTTCAGCAAACACAAATGGTTCTCTTTTCCAGCCTCAAGGAATCCATCTGGCTGTGACATATAAATTTGCTCATCTAAATTTCCATGCAAGAATGCAATTTTCACGTCAAGCTGCTCTAACTCCATATCCAAATCACTCACCATAGCCAACAGAACTCGAATAGTCTTATGTTTTACCACAAGTGAGAACACTTCATGGTAGTTTATTCCCTCTTTTTGTGAAAAACCCTTTGCCACAAGTCTTGCCTTGAACCTGGATGGTTCAACACCAGGAATTCCTTCTTTCTTCTTGAACACTCATTTTCATCCCACTGGATTCACACCTCTAGGTAATGGTACTAAGTCCCAGGTATGATTTTTCTCAAGATACTGCATCTCCTCATTCATGGAAATTAACCATTCTGATTCTTCTTTACTCTAAACTGCCTCCTTATAGGATTTAGACTCATCAGAATCAAGATTTTCACCTACTGCCAAGGCATAAGCAACAAGGTTAGTATCAACAACATTAATAACATCTGCATACCTTGCAGGTTTTCTGATTTCCCTCCTTGTTCTCCTTGTTTTCTATACTTTGAGGCTCTTCTTGGACATTACTGGACTGTTCCAAAGGATTCAAATTTTCCTTATCTGAAGCTTCAACCTCAAGCTCCACCTTATGATGAACTCCCTTATCTGTAACATCTCTACTAATAACAAACTTTTGAGTTCTATTCTTTTCGGTACAGCACGATCTATACCCTTTGACACCCGTAGGGTACCCAAGAAATATAAATTTCATTGCCCTAGGCTCTAATTTACCATCATTAACATAAGCATAAGCAGTACAACCAAATATACGTAAACCAGAATAATTAGAAGGTTTACCAGACCATACCTCCTGAGGAGTCTTTAAATCAATTGTAGTAGACGGAGACCTATTCACCAAATAGACAGTAGTATTAACTGCTTCAGCCCAGAATTCTTTTAAGAGTCCAGCATTCAAACGCATGCACCAAGCACGCTGAAGTAGTGTTTGATTCATCCGTCCAGCAACTCCATTCTGTTGTGGTGTATTTCGCATTGTGTGGTGCCTAACTATACCCGCTTCTTTGCAGTAGTCATCAAACGGTGCATTGCAGAACTTCAGTCATTTATCTATTATTAGAGTCTTGACTAGTTTCCCGGTCCGTTTCTCAACCAAAGTCATCCACTCCTTGAACCACCCAAACACTTCATCCCTGGTCTTCAAAAAATACACCCAAACCTTTCTAGAGTAGTCATCAATAAACGTTACGAAATACTGGCACCTTCCATGGGACTGAACTGGAGAAGGACCCCATAAATCAGAATGAACATATTGCAAAATTTCAGTTGAAGTGTGCTTACCGTGACTGAATTTCAGCCTGTGTTGTTTACCCATAACACAAGATTCACAAAACTTCAATTTCCCCGTCACCACTCCACCCAACAATCTTATTTACTCAACACTGCAAGTCCACGCTCACTCGTATGTCCCAATATGTGATGCCAGAATTCTGTATTATCAACATGTTGCTCTAACGAATAGGATACAGACACCGTTCCCTGAAAAGAACTGCCAAGCATAACATAAATTCCATGTTGCAACTTCCCTTTCATGACAACCAAAGCACCTTTGGAAACTGCAATTTGTCCATATTTTCTTGAAAAATTGTACCCCTGTTTATCTAAGGTACCAACAAAAATTAGGTTCTTCCGCAAGCCAGGAACATACCAAGCATCAAAGGTCTGACCATGCCATCATACATTTTTATTTGCACAGCGCCACTACCTTTCACACCAAGCTCCTCATCATCACCCAACTTTACACTGCCATTCCATTCCTTAAACAAATTGAATAGCTCCTTGTTAAAAGTCATGTGATAAGAAGCACTAGTATCCATGACCCATGTATTAGCAGAACCAGTAGTACTGACCGTCAAAACATCTCCGCCATCTCCTTCATCTAAACTCTCACCAGAGACAGTTGCACTAGAACGAACAATAGTTGCACTGGCGTTACTATTTTTGTCTTTCTTCAGTTGTGGAAAATTCTTCCTGATGTGCCCCACCTCTTTGCACTTGAAACATCTCACTTTCTTCGACTTCGAAAGTGAATTACTGCATGTATGACCCTTGCTACTATTTCCTCTCTCCATGCTTTTGCCTCTGCTAACAATCAGACCTGCACCATCCCCATTAGAGCTAGAGACTCTTCTCTTCAGTTCTTTAGACTGCAAATGGTCTTTCTCACATTGTTAACAGTAATACTATCTCTTCCATATAACATAGTATCAACGAAATTCTCATATGATTTCGGCAGAGAGCATAACAAAATAATAGGTAGATCCTCATCATCAACTTTAACTCCAATACTCTGTAGGTCCAAGATAATTCAGTTAAAGTTATCAAAATAATCTCTCATAGAAATATTCTCAGATGTCTACAAGGTATAGAAACGCTGCTTCTGATACAACCGATTGGTTAGGGATTTCTTTTGGAATTTATCTTCCAGCATCTTCCACATCCCTACAGTCCTTGTCTCTTCACCCACCTCTCGCAGAACTTCATCAATCAAACTCAAGAGAATCAAATTGTGTGCCTTTTCCAACATTGCGTTCTTCGCATCATCCGTCATAGTCGTGGGTAATTTATCTGCACCCTCTAGTGCTGCAGCGCACCCCTGATGCACCAGAACCGCCTTCATCTTCAATTTCCATAAAGTGAAATCATTCGATCCATTGAATTTATCAATATCAAATTTGTACGAAGACATTGTGTTTCTCCAGAATAGGCCCTATCGTAACCTAGAGCTCTGATGCCAATTGTTATGACAAAATGCAAAAGAAAGAGATCAAAGAAAAGAATACGACACACAATTTACGTGGTTCAGTCAATGTGACCTACGTCCACGGGCAGTTCGCGAGTTTTTTATTTCTGAGTAAGGAGAATAATGCAATACATAGATGCCTTCTGGCTTTATCTAAGGATAAAACGTAACAACCCCTTAAAACCCCATTACAACCCAATAAAAACGTATGAAATGAAGAGACATCAGAAAAAACGTTTTATGGTCGAACCACAAGTATGGAGCAATCCACAGCCTACCTGTGGTTCTCTCTGACTTCAATTTCACTACTCTGCAGCATTTCCACAGGCATGGGGTGATCCACAACCTGCTTATGGTTATCTCTGACTTCAGTTTTCCCACTCTGTAACATTTCCACATGCATGGAGCAATCCACAACCTGCTTGTGGTTTTCTCTGATTCCACCAAAAAACCTCTACTTTTCTCTTCTTGAAATTTCAAACTCCATAATATTGGGCCAACATAAAATTTAAGACATCTCAACCGCAAGATATCATCGGAAAATTATATTAAGCACATAAGAAGATTTCTATCTACCATCAATAGAAAGAGAATAGAAAATAAAACGTGGAGACAAATATTATGTAAAAGAAATATATATATTAAAAAGAAAAGAGAAATTAATGTACATATCGAGTTGTATATTAGTGTCATCCAACCAATACATAAATTGCATATATAATCCCTGGTATGTATCCCACTATAGTCAGCACCAGATCTATCCAGAACTCAACCTGCATTATTTTTCCAAAAGAAAAAAGAAAATTAATGAAATTAATCACACTAATAACAATCATTCATTACCAAAAAAAATGAGAAATTATAAAAAATAAAGATGAGAATTGCTTGAACGAGAAAAAGCCATGAGAAAAGGAAAGAAAGAAAGGAAGAGGAAATACTCCACAGCCATAACGAAGGAAAACACCAACAGGTGGTAGCAGTATTGCTAATATCACTTCGAGAAAAGTTTCTGATCCCATGATTTTTACCCTTTTCTTCTTTTTACTCAAATAGAATAGAATGGGTAGTGGCTATGATGAGGTTTGAAGCTTGAAATCAGTGATCATAGCAAAAGAAATTAATGGAAGCGTTAAAGCATTATAGAGGTAGATTTTTGGAGCAAGTGAAAACGGTTACGGTGGAGATTACAGTGGCAGAACTGTAGCCACATTCAACGACACGTGTGTTACAGGTGTGACTTTTTCCTCTTTATTACTTGAGCTACTGGAATGACGAAGTGTATATGAAAAAATTAAAGGAATATAATAATCAAATTAATTACTGTTTTTCTAAGATTTTATTTGAAAGTGTAATATTACTTAGGTAAAAAATTTAAAATTAATAAATATTACTCCTTGGTATATTTATTTATTGTAACAATTATATTAAATATTGTGTTTTCTTACTAACAAATTAAAATCTGACACAATAATTAACGGACAACTCGGATGGAGAAAAAATCAAGGAACAAATCCCACCACAATAATCTTTAGGCATTGTAAGGATTAAGACAGTACTACTCTGGACTTGAATATAAGCAAAAATAACTAAATTCACGCTTATTAAGAAAGTTGGTTAAACTCATTAAATTTTCTTGGTATCATGTAAAAAGTCCTTGCATTACCTAAATTACCCTACATTCAATTTTATTGAAAATTGTTGCAAGTGGACATACTCTCTTTCTATTGGCACATGACTCATTAAATAGAGCAGTTGGAAAGTAAAATCAAAGGGTATTTTGTGTTTATCTCATTAAATAGAGTAAAAATAGTTAAGATTTGCTATTATTTTAATCCATCAAAAATGAGTTTTTTTTTTCTTATATTCAAGTCCGGATGGAGTATATCTTTCATTCACACAAAAATAAAATTGTTATTTCTAATATTTTTTATTTATTATTATTTTATATAGTAATTCACATGTTAATAATAAAATAATTTAATAATAAATTTCGTGTTAGAATACCGCGGAGGGATGGCAAGGGGGCAGGACGAGGCGAAGGTAGTATGTCTATATTCATACCCATTAAAATTAACAGGTGCCCATGTGGGTAGCGGGTACCCGCAAATATTCATTGGTATCCATTAGTGTTTAAGAATTTAAATTTTATAAAAAGAAAAAGATATAATCTATCATAATATCATATTATATATATAAATAATCATTATATAATATTATTACATGTTAATATATTAAAAATATTATCATAAAATAATATAAAATAAATTATATCTCATCATAAAATAATAAATCAAATATATTTTAATAAGTATGCGATAGTATAATATTCGTTCCCCTGGTTTTTATTGTCATCCCTAATATATTATACTCCTTCCATTTCAATATGACAGTCGTTTAAGGTTTTTTCATACAGATTAAGAACAATAATGATTGAAAAGACATACTAATTTTACTAAATTACCCTTATTAATTTACCATCATCTTTTTAATTCTATATGAATACAATAATGAGTTGATATTAATTGTAGCATTGGTATTAGTTTTACATTTAAGAGTAATTAATAAAGCAAATGTGAAGTTAATGGACGGTGGCAGTATTTTTAAAAAACCAAATATGAAGGAAATTCCAAAAAGCAAATGTGAAGTAAATTTGTAAAATAAAAAACAGTTAATTAGTGTTGGTAGAAATATGGAGGGGAATTCTGGAGGGAACAATAAAAATATTAATTTTTCTTTTTTTCGCCAAAAATTTCATATGTGAAAATATTTTTTCCACCAAATTTATCCTATAAATATATTTATAAGGTTACAATACAATATGTCTTTTGAGAGAAAGTGTCTGCAATGTTTTCTTCAAACACAATTTTTGTTTGACTTAAATTGTGATATGCCTATTGAAGATGGTGCACAAATTGAAGAAATATTATCTCATACAAATTTAAATTCAGGTACGCATGAATTTTTTTTTTGTATTTATATTTTTATTATATTTTATTTTATTCTTTAATTCGTACTTAATGTAAAGTTATATATTAGGATTTTTTTTCATTAACTTTTTTTGCCATTGTTAAAAATTCTTATATTTCTTTATTAATTCTTTATACAAGGTCCTGTTACGAATACATTGTTAATTCTTTATATACCATTTTTAATTCTTTAATGTTAAAAAGTGTAGTTATATATAACGTCCATGATACATATTTTTTGTTAGAATTAAGTAACGTCCATGTTACTGTAGACTAGCTTTGCAGAGTGCAGAGAATGAATGGAATAGTTTAAAAGCATGTGAACTTTATGCAATTAATGGAATATCAAATTTCAAAGTCCCACTACTTAGTTTCAAAAACGTACTTCCCAACACCTATAAAGAGAGGGTAAACATGGAAAAATAATTTTGATACCTCATTGAAATTTGTAAAGGTCTCATATAGTGGAAAATTTATTTTCCCTTAAAACAACTTTCATTGTGAAAAGGAGGGAGTGTATGTGTTATGAAATCATTGTCCAATTACGTACTAGCATTGTGCCATTGTGTTCCTTTTATTACAGGAGGTAGTTCCCAACATCTCATTCGTTTGTAATACTAAGGGTCTGTTTGGTTTGCATTTTCATTTTCTGTTTCTATTTCCTGTTTTCATTCTATTTTCTGTTTTCTGAAATTTTACAAAGGAAAAACGGGAAATGCTGGAATCAGCAAATTTTTGTTTTCCGCATTTCCAGTTTTTCCTTTGTAAAATTCCAGAAAACAGGAAACAACAAATGAAAACAGGAAATGAAAACGCAAACCAAACAGACCCTAATGTTTCATCTTTGGCATTTAATTAATAAATTTAGTCAAACTTTAAATAATGTTTCAATTTACCAGTGAGATTTAATAGTTAATCTCTCCGTTTCTTTTTAACTGTCGTTTAAGGTTTTGCACATAGATTAAGGAATGCAATAAATATGTCTTTTTAGCTCCATTGTTTACAAATATACCATTTCTCTCTCTCATTAAAGCATTTAAAACTCTCCACCATTTCTAGTAATATACAATAAATACACTATTTAATAAATTTGAAAGAGGGTAAAGTTGAAAAATTGACATTTATTATTGTTTTGGTATGTGAAAACGACAATTATTTAGAAACAAATTTTAGACTCTAAAATGACACTTGAAAAGAAACGGAGGAGTACTTCACAAGAAACGTTGGCCATCGTGACCAAACATATTGTTTTGTAATTCCTATTTTTAGTAAAGATACCATATAATAATTTTTCTATATCATTTTGTAGGTAAGTTCTACATTTACATTTTACATTACAATTAATTTAATTTAATATATTATATATAATTTTAATTAATTTATGTAAATTAGTTATATTTATATTTATATTTAAATATATATAAATAAATTTGACGTCTTGCTCTTACAAATAGAAAATGCGATAGATAAACACGAAATTCCGCTAGTAAATTATAATAAACCCACCATCCGAGTAAAAAACATCATGATGCCATTTCTGTAGCTTGGACCTCAATTACTTTAAACAAGCTATTGGAACATGTCCTTAATTACAGGATTGAAAGTTAATAGAACCACTAAAAAAAGTAAATAATAAAATAAATAGTTAAATATGATTTTAGTCCTGAACTCTAATTTGAATTTGATTTTAGTCCCTAAATTTTAAAACTGTTGGTTTGGGTTTGAAATCACGTAACTTTAGTCTCTCCCTTAACACCGTTAACTTTGACGCTAACGTGAGAAATAAATTTCCGTGTCAATTTGTCGACCATAACGTGACAATTAAATTACAACTCAGCTCATGCATCCATTTTCGTGATTTTCCCATTTCATGAAAAATGCGATGTTAAATTTAATAAAACCCTAAATAAGATTTGACTGGATGAGCTGAGATGTAATTCAATTGGCACAACATATGGTCATTGTAACCGACTGAACAAACTGACACATAAATTTATTTATCACGTGAACATTAAAGTTAACGGTGTACTAAAGGAGGGGTTTAAGTTACATTATTTCAGAATAGGAGGGACTAAAATTACGTGATTTCATGAGTAATCCAAACCAACAGTTTTAAAAATTAGGGACTAAAACCAGATTCAAAACAAATTTAAAAAGTGAAAAACATATTTAATTTAACCCTAAAATAAATATCCTCCCAAGTTCAATTAAAGATCATAGTCCCTGGCTGCATTACTATAATTGCTTCTTCTGATATTTTGTTGGCGTTTCCAGCAAACCATTGCAGCCAACACTATCAAAACTGCACCCACTAGCGATCCTATTACAATTCCTGCCTTTTGACCACCACGGAGACCAGATGATCTTCCATCTGTCGCTGGAGGCGAATTAGGTGTTGGAGGACCTGGAGGTGGTGGTGGACTTGTAGGTGGAGGTGGAGGTGGAGGTGGAGGTGATGGAACTGGAGAAGGTGAAGGTGGAGGTGAAGGAACTGGTGCAGGTGATGATGGAGGAGTTGCAGGAGAAGGAGAAGGTGGAGTTGAAGGTGAAGGTGAAGGTGAAGGTGGCGGATTAGGAGGTTGAGACTGGGCATCCAAAGAGTTCAATAAATTTGCAGACACTACAAATAGTACTATCCAGAGATTTAAGCAGCCACTTGTCATTATTCTTCCCATTATTATGTTATTAATTAGAACTCAAATGCTAAATGTATGAAGAGGGTTCTCAATTGCTGAAGCAAGAGAAGACCAATATTTAAAAGCTACAGAGATTCAAGATATAGAGAAATTAAAAATGTCTAGACTTATATACCGATCAGGCGGCCACTTCCCTTTGGAGGCATGTGAGCATGGTTTTTGACGACTCTCATCAATTACAATATCAAACGGCACAGCACTTCCAATGTTTTTGACACCACTTGTATAGGTGTCCCAAGCTTCTCTCTATTGAGGCTGGATTTGAAAGGTTGAAACTTGAAAGGGATAGATAGATAGAAGCATGTTATGTCATTAGAAATAATTTTGAATATTTGTAAGGTATACTATTAATGTAAAATGTATGCATTACAATAACTAAATATATTAAATTAAATTTGTGAATCCTATGCCCTCACATATATATAAAATTAAAAGGTATGGATTAATTATTATTAATAATAACTTGTTTATAGATATAGTTCATATAATTATTAAAAAATTATTTAGCTAGTGTAATTTGTTTAAATATGTTTTTCATTCTCACACTATGTCAAAAAAGTCATATAAGGGCGTTTTCGTATTAGTTTTGAGGGCGATTGTCAATGTCCTCCTATGTTGTGCGTTTGTATGTACGAAAAATGAGCTGCGTTTACAAAACACCTTAAACATAAATCAGTGAGGGCGTTTTTAGTAATGGAAGCGTCCTTCCCTTTTTTTTATGAAATATGCTCCCATTGAGGGTGTTTAGAGGGAAGAAAGCACCCTTACGGCCTTACTTAAAGCCAATAAGGGTGATTACTTCTTGCTAAGCGCCCTCAATGGGAACTTATTTTTAAGAAATATATTTCCATTGTGGGCCCTTAAAAAAAAGGAAGCACCCTTCCCGGGTTATGTTTTTTTCACGCGTATGTGCTATATTTATTTTGTTGTATTGCTGCATATATATATATATATATATTACCTTATGTTTAATTTTCTAATCACCTACAAAATGTTATTTTTGCAACCTTTAATACTCCATAACCACCCGTCCAAATTCAAGAATCTAACATTGAAACCAATTGATATCACTAAATTACATAACATATGATAAAATAATCTAATTTTTAACTTTTCCCAAAATTTCAAAGACCTGTAATACTCCATTACCATCCGCTTGAATTCAGAAATCAAACAAAAAAACCAATTGATTTCACAAAGTTTTACAATACATGATAAAATAATATAATAAAAATTTTATAGAGCCTATAAAAATTTCACCAGAATTACCCCTGTTTTTCAAACTTTCCTAAAAATTTTAAATACATATCTAACACTATTACCAATAGCCAAAATTGACATTAACACCCAGAGCTCAATTTTTTTTTTTTTTTGAAAAAAAGAAAAGAAAAAATGGGATGCAATGAAGCGCCCTTAAAATTAATGAGAATTCCCTAATTGGACTTTTTTGCTAGTGTTTTCCCTATTAAGGAGACTCAAAGGAAAGGCTCACCAAAGATCAAACAACAACAACTTCAGGCTCATGATCAGCAACACTCCTGAAGTCGACAAAGGTAATCATCAGACGGGGCAAATGGCAGCTTCATCGATGCGAAGGCCATGTGGCACTTCAACAACAATTGTTTCGAGGCGTTGAATTCCTCAATTGGCGTTTAGGTGCGACCGTTGGAAGCTCCAATCCGAGTTATAGAGAGAGAATTAATAGAAAAGGGATTTTGATGAGTTTGGGGCATGGAGAACGCCCTAAAAGAGTAAAGGTAAAAAGAAAGAGGGATGTTACGGCTTTTTGACTAAAATAGTGTAAAAAAAATTAATAATTACTAAAATAATGTAGAAAAAAAAACTATTTACGGGAAGTTTCAAAAACGGTGGATATGTTAAAGTGCAAAATCAAAAAACGCCATACACAAAATGTAAAGTCAGATTATGTCACTGGAGAAAAGAAAAGACGCTAAATGGGATAACGTCTTAGGAAAACGCTCACCCACTTAGCGTCATACATAATCCAATACTCTCAGTCCCATCTTGCATCATGCATGAGGTTTGTGATCACCATCCACAACAATAATTCATATATGTATCCTCTATATTTTTTTATTTAAATAATAATAATATGAGAGACAAAATGAAAGAGGGCATTGCTTCTGTTGCTGCTGCTTGTTGTTTTGCAAAGGGAAATGCTTTGGTAATTATAGTTTTTAATTTATTTTATTTTACTATTATATTATTTTTTATTTATCCCATTAAATAAAAATATAGATTGAAAAATACAATAAATGATCACATGGAATTTGTGTTAACCATTCTTGTCAACACGAGGTTAATTGTATGTCAAAAAATGGTGGACATATTTTTAATTGAGGTTAATGGTGTATCCATTAGCGGTTAACAGAATAAGATATTTGGTTAATTGAATTTGCGAGGTTAATTGTGTGTCCAGAAACGATGAACATATTTTTAATTGAGGTTAATGGTGTATCCATTGGCGGTTAACAAAATAGGATATTTGGTTAATTGAATTTGCGAGGTTAATTACATATAACCATTCATGTCAACACGAGGTTAATTGTGTGTCCAGAAACGATGAACATATTTTTAATTGAGGTTAATGGTGTATCCATTGGCGGTTAACAAAATAGGATATTTGGTTAATTGAATTTGCGAGGTTAATTGTGTGTCCAGAGACGGTTGACATATTTTTAATTGAGGTTAATGGTGTATCCATTGACGGTTAACAAAATAAGATATTTGGTTAATGAATTTACGAGGTTAATTGCATATAACCATTCATGTCAATACGAGGTTAATTGTGTGTCCAAAACGGTGAACATATTTTTAATTGAGGTTAATGGTGTATCCATTGGCGGTTAACAGAATAAGATATTTGGTTAATTGAATTTGTGAGGTTAATTGCATATAACCATTCATGTCAACACGAGGTTAATTGTGTGTCCAGAAACGATGAACATATTTTTAATTGAGGTTAACAGTGTATCCATTGGCGGTTAACAAAATAGGATATTTGGTTAATTGAATTTGCGAGGTTAATTACATATAACCATTCATGTCAACACGAGGTTAATTGTGTGTCCAAAAACGATGAACATATTTTTAATTGAGGTTAATGGTGTATCCATTGGCGGTTAACAAAATAGGATATTTGGTTAATTGAATTTGCGAGGTTAATTGCATATAACAATTCATGTCAACACGAGGTTAATTGTGTGTCCAGAGACGGTTGACATATTTTTAATTGAGGTTAATGGTGTATCCATTGACGGTTAACAGAATAAGATATTTGGTTAATGAATTTACGAGGTTAATTGCATATAACCATTCATGTGAATATGAGGTTAATTGTGTGTCCAAAACGGTGAACATATTTTTAATTGAGGTTAATGGTGTATCCATTGGCGGTTAACAGAATAAGATATTTGGTTAATTGAATTTGTGAGGTTAATTGCATATAACCATTCATGTCAACACGAGGTTAATTGTGTGTTCAGAAACGGTGAACATATTTTTAATTGAGGTTAATGGTGTATCCATTGGCGGTTAACAGAATAGGATATTTGGTTAATTGAATTTGCGAAGTTAATTGCATATAACCATTCATGTCAACACGAGGTTAATTTTGTGTCCAGAAAGGGTGAATATATTTTTAATTGAGGTTAATGGTGTATCCATTGGCGGTTAACAGAATAAGATATTTGGTTAATTGAATTTGCGAGTTTAATTGCATATAACCATTCATGTCAACACGAGGTTAATTGTGTGTCCAAAAACGGTGAACATATTTTTAATTGAGGTTAATGGTGTATCCATTGGCGGTTAACAGAATAGGATATTTGGTTAATTGAATTTGCGAGGTTAATTGCGTATAACCATTCATGTCAACATGAGGTTAATTGTGTGTCCAGAAACGGTGAACATATTTTTAATTGAGGTTAATGGTGTATCCATTGGCGATTAACAGACTATAATATTTGGTTAGTTGAATTTGCGAGATTAATTGCATATAACCATTCATGTCAACACGAGGTTAATTGTGTGTCCAGAAACGGTGAACATATTTTTAATTGAGGTCAATGGTGTATCCATTGGCGGTTAACAGACTATGATATTTGGTTAATTGAATTTGCGATGTTATAATTACATATGCATTAACGGTTAATGAAATAGTAAATTTGGTAATTGCATCAACGTAGAACAATTGTCACATGAAATTTATGTTTTTTTATACTGCACATGAAATTTATGTTAACCCTTCGTGAAATGCAATATTATAAACATGAGGTTAATTGTGTGTCTAATAAGGGTTAATGAAATAATAAATTTGTTTATCTGCATCAGAATAAGACAATGATTGTTAACACGAGGTTAATTGTCTGTCCAGAAACGGTGAATGAAATAGTATATTTGGTTATCAATATCAAAATAAAATAATGATGACAAAAATTTATGTCAACCCTTCAAAAAATACAAATTTAATATATTTCTTAATCTATATTTTTATTTAATAAGATAACTAAATAAAAATGAATATATTAATAAAATAAAAATAAATAAAAACTATTAAAAATAAAAAAAAATAAAATAAAAAAATACTGGATATTTGGTTGTGGATGATGATCATAAAAAAATACTGCCAAACTCAAGTCTTATATTATTATTATTATTTAAATAAAACAAATACAGAGGATATATATATATATATATATATATATATGAATTATTGTTGTGGATGGTGATGATAAACTTCATGCATGCAAGCAGTGGGACCGAGAGTACTGAAAGGTAAAAAGTGATCAAACCTTTGGTGCATATTGTAAGGCGCTGATATAGTTAGCGCCATAAGTCAAATTTTTTCATGTATGACGTTAAGTGGGTAAGTGTATTCAGAAGACACTATCCCATTTAGCATCTTTTCTTTCCCCAGTAATGTAAGACGCTATCTAAATTTGCTTCTTGTGTATGACGTTTTTTAATTTGCGTTTTAGCATGTCCAAAACTACCTCATCCAGGTAAATCGTTTTTTTACTACATTATTTTGGTAATTATTTACTTTTTTTTTTACATTATTTTGGTCAAAATGCCGGGATCTTACACTACTATCAGTCTATCATGGAGATGTGAGAGGTCGTTGTTTGCGCTAATGGCAAAGTGAAGAGTCATGACAAACCTTGAGGCACTCACGCAAAAGCAATGAGAGAAACCAAGCTAAACTTTGTTTCACCCCTATTTTTTTAATTTATATATTACTTTTTTTTAAAAAAGTAAACATTTAAGGAGTTAAACCCCAACTAAATACAATAGATCATCGAGAACTTTACCTACTTACCATGTTTGGCAAACGACACGTGTGACACTCTAAATGTAAATCAATTTATTTAGCTAGGGTTAACCCTCGCTAAATAAATTGTAGGTAAAATCTATTTTCCTTATAGTGAATAACCTATTAATTAATTACCCAAAATAAATATGTAAAATAACAATTTATCAGTATGCATACATGTTTTCATCATCACACTAGATGCAAAATCAGACAGTGGCATCTAATGTTCATAAACTAATAATATTCATAATATAGTTTAGAGAGAACCATTAGAAAATTAACCTCTATAATACATGAAAACAAATTGCTTTCCTTTTGACTTGACATGTAGAATAATGAAGTATAATGAACTACAAGCATATGCTTAGGCTGAAGGACTTCTTTACAAATATTTATATATGAATACCATTCACTTCAACACAATTGTATCAAACGATCATCTTGTATTTTTTATCTCGATCCATGTGAACCAGGAACCACAATAGATAGCACCATCTACCCATGTTAACTTTTTTTTTTTTTTGTTACAAATGAAAATAAAACACAAAAGGAACAAAAAGACGAAATTTTCACAGAAACAAAAACAAAAACATGCGCTAGGAAAAATTCCATCTCAGATAGAAAATTTGTAAAAAAATTAATATATATTTTCGGAAATTTCTGGAAATATAGATCCGGAAGCCACTTTTTTCTAAAAATATACGTCCGGAAGCTATTTTTATCGTTGGTTTTCGGAAATTTCAGGAAGTATTTTTTAAAGAGAAAAAATTTAATAGAGTTATAGGGGGTGTTGGGAGGTGGAGGTGGGTTGGGGAGGTGGAGGGGGTGGAGGTGGGGTAGGGAGGGTGTGAATAGCAAAAAGGAGGCGTTAAAAGCAACACACTTAAAACTCACAAACATGGGAAGTAACTGCAATTAACCCATAGCTCCCCTTCCTTTCCGGCCCCTTGGGACTCTGACTCGCAAACAGAGCCTTGCTGAATGATCCGCAACAAGCCGATCAACAATCCCAAGAGGGGCTGAGTCCAAAAATTGACACCTATAGCATTACTATCGCCCAAGTGATCTACCCATATTAAGTTGAGTCTTCCTTAATTAATCATTGAATCAAACAATACTTAAATATTTTAATCAATATTAAATATAATAAGATACTTTATAAAAATAATTTTATATTATTTAAATCATTTTTTAATATTTTCAAATATATTATATATTTTTGTATTTTAGTTTATTTTCAATACGCATAAAATAATTTTTGTTAATTAAACTAATCTATTTAAAATATTTTAATTTAATTTACATATTTTATAACAGAAAACCGTGCATTGCATAAAATTCTTATTAATTATAATTAATCTTGATGCATAGTTACCATGTACATGGAAACGGCAACCACAAACAAGGAGTACTAACTATTGTTCTTCTATCAAAGATGTTTCTCAAATTTCTCAACATCAATTAATTACTCCCTGTTACGTAATCTGCATTAATAATGTGGGGAGTTTAACAAATTGAAGTTTCGTATGATCATTATAACATCAGCTATGGTCAAATGGTAATTAACAACTTCCACTCTTCTAACGTCTTAATTTAGCTTTTATGAAATAACACACACACACACACATATATATATATATGGATGAACGCAATTCTTATAAGCTCTCTCACTTCTTCATACCTGATCTCAAGCCAATTAAGAATGGAAATTAACCTTACATCAAGAAAAATCATTAAACCATCGTTGCCAACTTCCAATGAATCCAAAACCCACAAACTATGTTTATTTGATGTGTTTCAACTCAACACCTATTTCCCATTAATCCTATTTTACCGCAAAATAAAAGACATGCATGGATTCTCAGACATTTCAACCCAATTGCAAAAATCACTATCTGAGGCACTAACCATTTTCTACCCTCTTGGAGGTAGAAGAAGTGATTCCTTCTCCATCAATTGCAACGATGAGGGTGCAATTTACATTGAAGCCTCAGTGAATATCAACATGGACAAGTTCCTAAAACCACCCAAAATAGAATTGATAAACAAATTGCTTCCATGTGAGCCAAACAAAAAGCACCCTTACCAACAAGTCTTGCCACAACTTCAAGTCCAAGTGAACATTTTCAATTGTGGAGGGATAGCTATTGGGTTGTGCAATCTCCACACCATCCTTGATGCATTGTCTTGTAGTGCCTTCTTGAAAACTTGGTCTTCCATTTGCAATGGTTCAAGGGATGGAATTTCATGGCCAGATTTCTCCTCTGCTTCTTCTCTGTTCCCTCCAAGAAACACCTTTGGTGTACGTGCTGGTGTACTGAATATTGACAAAAGCTCAGAGATAGAAGTTCAGTGCACCACAAGAAGATTCTTGTTCATGACCAAATCAATCAATGAACTTCAAGCCATGTCTGAAAATGATGGAATCTACAAGAGTCCTACACGTTACAAGGCAGTGTCTTCATTCATCTGTAAACACATGATTGTAGCATGCACAGAGGAACCTTGTGACAGAACTAGGCCAGTAGTAGTGTTACATGTTGTGGACATGAGGAAAAGGATGGGAGAACCATTCTCACAAGATTCTATTGGGAACTTGTTGTGGCCTGCAGTGGTGCTTTGTGAGAATGTTAACAAGGACACTAAAGTTGGAGATTTGGTTAGACTTTTAGAGCAAGAAATTGGAAAGCTTACAAAGGAATTGTTTCTAAAAGTGCAAAATGATCCTGGTTTTATGTGGAGTGATGAGTGTGCACAACTAATGCTTGAAGGAATAGCCAACAAAAACCCAATTTCGTTTGTGTTCACGAGCTGGGTTAATATGGGATTCAGAGAATTGGACTTTGGTTGGGGAAAGCCTTTATGGCTGGCTCAACGAGGAGGCACAAAGGAAAGTATTCCAAACACAGTAGTGTTGATGGAAACGGATGAGGGAATAGAGGCGTGGGTGACAATGGAAGAGAAACATATTACTACCTTGGAAAATGATGTAGAGTTCCTCAGATTAGCTTTGCTTAATCCTAGTGTTTCAAACATATAGTTATCTAATTAGAAAAAGGAATAAATGTAAAACCAAAAAATATACTACCTTTGTTCCTATTTTTTGGTGTTAACCACACACATGTATCCTGTATTATTAGGGGTAATCCTTATCCTATTCAGGACTTAGTGATATTAACACTCCTCATCCCCTGAAATACTGCTTTTGTTTCTATTTAACTATTCGCTTACAAATTCAATGCAATAATAATTACATTTTCTTTTCATTATACCCTTATATTAATAAATGATTCGCTATTGAAAACTAATAAGATCTAAAAGTACTTAGAGAGAAAAAGGGTTTCAAAGTTTAACATTTATTTTCTTGAAAACAAAAGTAATAATTATATTTCTTAATCTGGATATCTTTTTATCTAAATGGACACTTAAATAAGATGGAGGTAGTAGTAGTCAGAATGTGCTTTTTTTTGTTTCTCTTTTCTTCATTTTAGTTGTATAAAAAACAAAAAGAAAATGCCTTCCATTGTAGCCCAAACAATGAATAGAATTGTAGTATTTTTTGGCCGGTGATGTCCACAGTACAGTTCACAAAGAAAACCATTCCCAACTGAACCAAACTGTACTGGGTTCTAGGTTCGGTGAACTGGTTTTAGAAGTTCCAAACCGAAGTGGTTTTGATTTGATGGACCGAACTGATTTTGAGAATGGTTCACCAACTAAAAGGGCAGCTACAAAAAGGGGTGTCCACAGTACAGTTCACAAAGAAACCATTCTGAACTGAACCAGTTCAAATGAACTGAACCAAACTGTACTGGGTTCGGTGAACTGGTTCAGCGCAGAAGCTGAACATGTGCACAACAACTGCAGAAAATGGAAGAAAGAGGTGGAGAACCTACTTGGAAAAAAGGGCAGTAGTGTGAAAACAAGATCAGTGAAAAGGTAACCAAAAACAAGATCAGTGAAAAGGGAACCAATAAACTGAAAGAAAAAAGCTCACAAGAAAAGAAGGAAAGAAGGAAGGACCACTGAAGAAGGGAGAAATCACACCAGAGAAATTGAGCAAAGCAAATTACATTAATGTCTATTTCTTATTTCTTTTTACAATGGTATATTAATATTGGCAGCTGCTAACATTCATAAGTACAAAACTTTTCCATTAAAATGAAAAAACCAATGACTAGCTATACAGAATTTGGTTCGTGTACTTTCTTTATACAAATTTTGCTAATCATGAGCATTGAAGGAAGTTAACCTCCATTAACCAATCAATTTAGTAACCTTTACAAATTACATAACAGAAAAATTGTATAATGATTTAAAAATCTAAATAATTATCACAAACACCAATAAACAGCTGTATAGAATTTGATCCCTGTAGCACAAATTTTGTCACCATGAGCATCGAGGACAGGATAGAAGCCCAGCCATGTAGCTCCTTATTTCTCCTCAACACAAGCTTCAAGAGAAAAACACTTTAAGATGACTAAACAACACAAAAATAAAACCAAATACAATGTAGTTGACATTCATTCAATCTACTTTGCCCCAACCTCAAAGGTAAAGGAACACGTGATTATTAACCATGCTTGCTTTGCAAACTAAAATGATTGATAATGCAGTTTAAAGATGTTTGACATCAAAGGATAAACTACTCTGATCATACAAACTAAATCATATATAACCTTGGAAAGTATAATAAAATTTCAATCGTGATTATTGCAGGTAGGAAAGTCTCGTTTCGTTTCAGAGAAAACATTTTGTTTTCATTTCCTATTTCTTAGTTTTAATTACAAAAAAAAAGACATTGTTTTCATTTTATGTCCCGTTTTCAAAATTTCTATATAAGAAACAGTGAAAATAACTTTGTATTGATTTCTCTATTTTTTTGTGCAGAACCATGAAACATAGATAAAATGAAAAAGACAAGTAGACATTCTTTGTAATTAAAACTAAAAAATAGAAAATGGAAATAGAAAATATTTTCTGAAAATTAAAACGGCCCTAACAGTAACATGTTCACATGGAAATTGAAAACAATACCAAATCTTGTTCTCCTTTTATATATATAAAATAACAACAGATTATCTTTCCTAAGAACAGAGGAAGAACACAAATATATAAATTCCAAAATCAATTATGTAGATTTAGCTCTATAGACAAAATTGAATTAATAATGAACATTCTAATCCATACAGGAAAATTATGTAGATTTAGCTCTATAGACAAAATTGAATTGATAATAAATATTATATCCCATACAGCAAAATCATATTGAGATTGTTAGATCTTCTTAAGAGGTTAGAAAGGCAGGATGCAAAAAGTAATTAGTATATACCTTACCATCCATATAAAAACCAAAAGAAATATTTCAATTTTGAAATAAACTAAACAAAACATTGATATTACATTCAATCCTAAACACTCAACAGTGGTCATAGACTTGTAGTGGAACTTGTAGTGGAAATGGATTGTGACCTAGCTAGATGAATTTTACTTACAATGTAACCACTGCTTCCCAGCCCAAGGGGTTTATCATAAAGCTATGCACGTGGGGATTCTCGATCAAAGGACAAAAAAATTGATCCTAAACTATATAAATCATGATAAAGCCATGAACGTGAGAGGTAAATTAAATTTTTTAGAAAAGTAAAATAATGTGGGTAAGCCATAGAATAATATGTTAATGTCATAATTATCAATCCTTAAGTTAAGAGCACCACAGAGCAACCTACCCAATAAATGCCATAACGGCAAAGCAGGTCAGGAAGTGGCAGCTACACCTTTGATTGGGGCTACTGAAAAATTAGGACTCTTTCGATCAATTTAGGACATATACATAATACACCAAGATAAGGGTTGTAGCCTATTAAACAAAGACTGGTGTGTGCAAAAGTGAGGCTTCCATCTGAAACAAGGGCTTCTATATGAGATAGAGGAAAATGTTGCATGCAGAACTGAAAATGAAGTTGTAGCACAAGTTCAAAACAGAGAGACAGCATTGTGAAAACTAATAATCCTACTGAAGAAAGACCAAGGGAGGTAGAATTGTAAGACATAAGATCATAACACAGGACCAAAGATACTACATATTATATAAATTAATATTTACATAATGACACAAATATGCCATAATTATCATTAAAGCCACATTAACATCTAATGCAACATGAATAATAGACGTGGTAGTAGCAAACCCAAAAGCAGGAATGATAAAAACATGCAAAAAGAAGGGAATAAGAGGCAAGATTAACATCCAAAACTCAAGCACACAAGTCACACCCAGTCGTCTAACAAGTTGCATAAAAGCAGAGGAGAAAGTTGCACTCGCACTAGTACAGCTAATACACCTATGGCTACCCAAATTGAAGTTGCAGAACTCTGTCAAACACTCACAGTCAAAGTCACAAAAATCAGTTACACAGCCATTGTATAGCCAAAGGACTACAATGGACACAGATAGGTTGCATTCCATCACTCAGTCCAGCTACAGTCTAGCCAAGGTCGTCACTTTACATGGTACCAAGGGTTTGAAGCAAGAAAAATCTCTTTGATCCAACAAAAAGCCTCTTTGATCCCATTAAAGAATCTTCTCAATGGGATTTCTTTCTCCAAATTTTATGTTGATTCAAAGTTACATGGGAAGTTTTAAAAGTTCACCTTAATAAATCACAATGGCCATTCGACTTATATGAGCAGAAATCCTTCCAGAAAAAATTTCTGTAGAATTGATTGAATATTAAGCTCTTAAATTTATATAAGCATGCTATCCCTTCCTCCAACCCAATTTCAGGAATCCATGAATCAATTTATTTCTTTATTTCATGACACTTCCGGATCAATCGAACAAATATATATGAGTGAGCCAACAAGAAAACTCAACCAAACTCACCAAGACTACTTCTTTCTTAAGTAATCCACACTTACCAATTCCCTTATAGCTAGAACATCTATAGGAGACACTTGGACGGTGTTCATGTTTAGTTTCAACACCAATTAACCCAGACAAATATCCCCACAACTAATCACACTCAATTGAGCAACTTTTATAAGTATAAATACCTTTCTCTCTTTCTCCTTTATAAATTCCTGCTGGGGAGATCGATCATACAAGAGAGAACAAAAAAAATTCAACACAAAAAACAAGACCAAAACTTCTATCATAAGTCTTAGATTTTCGAGGGGCTAACTTAACCTCAAAAGCTAGCAAACATACATAGTACGAATTGTCGAAAACTTATATACTCTTAATTGGAAGACTTATATACTCTTAATTGGCCTTATATACTTTAAATTGGCCTTATCTATCTCTAGTCATAAGTATTAAAAAATCCCCAAAAACCATAAGTATTAAAAAAATCCCCAATTCCCTTACAGTAAGAACAGCTACACAAACTCTTGAACACGTTAAGCCATCAATTTGAACCCCCTATTAACCCAGCTAAACATTCCCACAAAAATAACGGACTTTACAAGTGACCCTGAAAACCCAATTGAAACAAAAACCGATTACCAAGTAGCAATTAAAAAGATAAAATTAAAAATAAAAAAGAGAAGAAATTAAGAAGCAAAAGGGGTTAAAGGGTTACCACCGCAGCCGAAGCAACAGTAGCAGCAAGAGAGAACCAACAACAGCTCATGACATAAAGGAGCAACAATTCCAGGTTCACGTTTGATGAGGTTGGGTGTGTCACCGTCGACCTTGTTTTCGTTTTCCAATAATTTCTGTTCTGTCGAAGATTGTTGGTCCTTTGCCATTCGCCGGTAGTTCCATTCGAGGTTTTTGAGGTAAGAAAGCTTGAAGGAATCTCTGAGGTTCTTTGTCGGCCAAAGATGCATGTCTCAATGACGGTAAAGAAGCGTCAACAAGTGTTCTTATTTTGAGTATACCAACTAGGCTTTTTGACCAAAGTGGGTCAAAAAGAAAAAAAAATTACCAAAATAATGTTGATTGGAAACAATTTACCAATCTGGTGTGGGAGGAAGCGCAAACCGGGACTGCGCAACAAGAAACTCAATTTCAGTTTGCGCATATCATAGGGAAGCGCAAAGCGTTAAGAGAGAGGGAATCACAAATTCAGTTTGAGTTTTGTAAAAACTCAAACTCACTTTGCGCATTACGTGGGGTAAACTTCTATAAAAATGAAGACACGAAGACTCGTGGGTTCTCTTGTGCAATATGTGAAGCTAACTTGATTTTTTTCTCTCATCTTGGTTTAATTGTTTGGTTCTCTTGTGCAATATGTGAAGCTAACTTGATTTTTTTTTCTCTCATCTTAGTTTAATTGTTTTTAATTTATTTTATGAAAAATGAGTCAAATTATTATTTTTATATATTGGAATGGTAGAAAGTTTGAAGGTGTTAATGGTATAATGTTTGAAGGTGATAAAAGATCTATGCGGATAAAATGTGGAATCAGTTATAATTTATTGAAGAGGAAGATTCACAAAAAATTAAATCTTCCGTCCAACCAATTTGTTTCTAGTTTGACTTGTAGGTTTTTAATATCTGAAAATCCAACCACTTATACAGGTCTTCAAATTTGTGATGATGAAGATGTTGAGTGTATGATCCACGCATTTCAACAGCAGTCATTGATGACAGTCCTAGAATTGTATGCAGATGTTGACAATGTTGGAAGTTCAGCATTACCTGTCCAATCTTTGAACTTGGATACTCAACTCTCAATGGGGATCGAAGATCAATGTGTATATCAATCAGAAGGTATTAACGTTGAGGAGGATGTCAACATAGCTGAACCTCAAGGTGAGCAGAATGATATTGATTTGAACATGAATTCAAATTGTTGTCTCGAGGATAGTGACGACGGTAACGATGAAGGCGAAATCCCTGAGGGGGATTCATCTGATACAGATGTTGAGGGCGACTTTGATGCGAATGTTGATCCTGTAATGCCCCCAACATTTCCTGTGAATTCACCAGAACCAGTCCCTGTGCATGATGACTATGAACGACAACAAGGTAAGTTATGTCTATGTTGCGATGTTTGTGCGTTCCTTGACTTCAGTAATTTAACAGATATTTTAATGTACAGATCAAACAGAAGCACCTTATTGGAATTTAATTCCTCATTATAATTTTATAAATTGGAACCATCCTGATCAAGAGACAGAATTCCCTGGGGTGGATGGGCCTGGATCTTGGCGAGTAGGAGATGAATTATATGTTGGTTTGCAATTTGATAGCAAACAATCTGTTCAAATGGCTGTGAAGCACTATTCAATGAAGATACACCAGACCTTTTTTGTGGTTGAATCTAAGCCAACATATCTGACGTTGAAGTGTCGAAACTATTCAGATGGTTGTCCGTGGCGGATGAGAGCAATGTTAGGTAAGAATTCAACGAAATGGGTCATCTCTAAATGGGGAGGTAAACATATATGTATGAATGCAATGCTCTCTCAAGATCACAAGAAGTTGGATTCTGAATTTGTGTCTTCCTGCATCTTGGGTAACACGTTTTGATTTCATACAAAGTATATAAAATTTTTAATTGTTTATAATTATGTTGAAGGAGCATTGTTTTGAAATGTTGTCTTGAATGTGATGTAGGAATGATTGGCATAGATCCATCAGTCTCCATTTCAATGATACAAGAAAGGATTAATGCCCAATTTGGTTATTCAATATCCTATAGAAAGGCTTGGAAGGCTAAACAGAAGGCGATCGTGAAGGTCTATGGAGATTGGGATGAGTCATATGCACTACTGCCTAAATGGTTAGAGAAAATGTTGTTGTACTCCCCTAGTTCAGCTTATAAAATTGAGACAAAGCAGTTTGTATATGAACATCAAGTGGATCATCGGTTTCGAACTTTTCATCGCGTGTTTTGGACCTATAAACAATGTTGTGATGCGTTCAATTTCTGCAAGCCGATTATACAAATTGATGGCATATTCTTGTATGGGAAATATCGAGGTACGCTTTTAATCGCTACCTCTCAAGATGGTAATGGTTGTGTGTTGCCTCTTGCATTTGCTATTGTAGAAGGAGAGACATTGGAGGCTTGGTCATGGTTCCTAGCTAATATACGTGAACATGTGACCCAAAAGCAAGAAATATGTCTCATATCTGATCGACATGCAAGTATTAAATCGGCCGTGGCAAGAGCCACTGTGTGGCAGCCTCCAAGTGCTTATCATGTTTACTGCATTCGTCATATTGCTAGCAACTTCAACCACAAATTTAAAAATGCAAAATTAAAGGGGGACCTTCTGAAGCTAGGTACATGTGTATGGTTATTTTTTTTATTTTAAGTTGTTGTTTTTGTATAATATTTGTAATTAATTGTTTAACCTTAATGTAGGTTATACAACATGCATCCATCATTTTGAGCACAATCTCAACAAGTTTCATGAGGTTAGTCCTGAAATTCAAAGGTGGATTGACGGTATTTCAAAAGAAAAATGGTGCCTTGCACATGACTATGAAGGACGTAGATATGGACACATGACCACTAACTTGTCTGAGGCTGTGAACAAGATATTCAAAGGTGCTAGAAATTTACCAATAACAGCATTGGTCAAGTGTACTTATGCACGTCTCGTAGAGTATTTTGTTAAACGTGGGGCTGAAGGAAGGTCAGAATTAGGTGCTGGATGAAGATACTGTAAAAGTTTTTAGAGGTATTTAGTAAAAATCAGGAGGATGCATGTTCCCATAGGGTGCGGCGATACGACATCCAATCAACCAAGTTTGAGGTGGAAGAGGCATTCAATCCAGTTACACAGAGGGGTGGTCATACATGGGCAGTAATCTTAAACAAATCCTACTGTGAGTGTGGAGCCTTTCAAGCATTTAGATTTCCATGCTCTCATGCAATAGCTGCCAGTGCTGCTGTGAGCATTGACTTCTTTCAATTTATTGATCCAGTATACTCCATCCATAATATTGTTCAAGTATATTCTGCACAATGGTGGCCTATTGGAAACGAAGAAAACATGCCAGTTTATAATGGTCCGCAGATTATTCCGGATTTCTCAACCATGCGTGGTAAAGGTCGTCCAAAGTCAACACGCATAAGAAATGAAATGGACTGGGCGGAGTCTCAGAATACACAAAGGTGTAGCCATTGTCACCGTGTGGGACACAATCGTCGAATTTGCCCTTCATACTTACAAGACCGACGTGAAACTGATAATGACAATGAAATTGATCCATAACTCTGTACTTGTAATATGCAATTAGTCTTCTTTAATAATGTCATTAGTTTTTTCATCAATAATTCTTATTTATGTTTCTTTGATACTCCCTCCATTCCATTTTGACAGTTGTTTAAGGTTTCTACACACAAATTAAGAATAATAATAAATGACTTAAAAGACATAGTAATCTTACTAAATTACCCTTATTAATTTACTACACACTTTTTTTCATTTTACCTAAATATATTAATGAGTAGTGTGGTGCACAGTTTTTTAAGTTTCTTTTCCCATAAAAGTGGGAGGGTAAAAATGGAAAACTAACATTAATACTCACATAGAAACTAGAGAACGACTCATATTATGAAAAAAATTTATTTTCCTAAAACGACTATCAATATGAAATGGAGGGAGTATGTTTTTGTCACCTATAATTTTCTCTACTCTACCAAACACACTAATGTTTTTTAAATTAATCAATCATATAAATTTATCTGTCCACTTACAAACCCAAATCACTAATAAATAACTTTTCTCCATTTTACCCTTATGTCCTTAAATGACCCACTATTGAAAACTAATAAGAGCCGATAGTATTAAGAGAGATATAATTTTTACGTGCATGGAACGCGTGGAGGGAAGAGTGCGTGCATGAAAGACACGTGGCATGACAGAATGAGACACGCAAACTAGCATTGCGCATTGTGTCTCTCAAATTCGGTTTGCGCATTGAGTCACGCAGCATGGGGACACGCAAAAGAGGGGACACACGCAGCATGGGACAGGCACGGGGACACGCACAGGCACGGGGAAACGCAAAAGCATCTTGCGTATTGAGTTGGGAAACCGGGCATTGGGACACGCAAAAGCAAATTGCGGTTCACAATGTGAGTTGACTGGACATGGGGACACGCAAAAGTGGTTTGCGCTTTAGGAATCGCGTAACCAGATTGCGCGTTTGACTGTCTCCTGTTTTCAGTCTGCTGGACGGGACGCAACATTCACGGGTTGGGAAGCAGGCAGCTCGACATGGGGAACCGGAAAAAAGGTTAAAGAATCTCACTGTGGAACGGAAAAAACAGAGATTCGCATGGGGAAGGTAAAATGCAGAGATTCTTGTACACATTGTCACGTGAACTCTCTCTTTGTGCATACCTTTTTTTTTTGCAAACTAATAAATCCTTGCCTATATATAAATGTGTACACTACGTGAATAACTTCAGATGTACATAACCAAATTTCTCTTAGTCTCTCAAAAATTTCCAGTGTTCTAAAAAATGGCAACTGAAAGAGTTATTCACCCTGGTCCAAAGGATACATCACTCTTACGTTTACAAGACGTACATGTTTCTGAGCATGTATGGAATGGTGAACCTGATAGAGTATTATTCATAAGGCGATCTGGTGACCGACACGGACGTGCCCTACAAGTGCCTGAAGAAATTAAGCCTCTTCTTAACCGTGCTGGTTTTTTGGGTGCGGCTGCACTTGATTTTTTTCAAGTACATCATTCATTGATATCTGCTTTGGTTGAAAGATGGAGACCAGAGACACACACATTCCACATGCCACAAGGAGAGTGTACCATTACTCTTCAAGATGTAAATATTCAACTGGGTTTAAAAGTGGATGGTGAAGCTGTTACAGGCGTAACATATGCTAATTGGCAGCCTCTAATACAAGACTTGTTGGGGCTGGCTCCGTCAGATGCGGACATTAGTGGAGGCCATCTTAAAATGAAGTAGCTTGATCAACATTTTGGAGACTTTAATGCACATGCCCACGATGAAATTCAGATAGAACGATATACACGGGCATTCATATTACGTCTTATGGGTGGTTTGTTATTTGCAGATCACTCAGGTAGATATGTCTCATTAAGATATTTACCACTGTTAGCGGATCTTGATGTGGCCGGCACATATAGTTGGGGGTCTGCTGTTCTTGGTTACCTATATAGAGAACTATGCAAGGCCACTGACTACGGTCGTAAAGAGATTGGTGGGGCCTGTATACTCATACAGTTGTGGGCATGGATGCGTTTCCCTAAGATTTCACCTGAACCCCCGGAATTGCAGCCTTCCATGCCACTTGGTACACGGTAAGTAACCTGCATAAACCTTCGAGGAAAAATTAAATAAATTTTGTTCATAATTATAATTTTATGATAGTGTAATAAATGGATTTTTTTTCCCAACATAATAGGTGGGCTGGCTCGGTAAGTTATGTCGCTCAACATAATTCAATAAGTCACTACAGACATATTTTTGATACGATGGAGAGCACAAATGTGAGTTATATTCTTCTCTTACTTGTACAAATTATTGGTTGTTTTCCAAGAGTTCACCTAACTTCTTTACATCGTTTTGTAGATTGAGTGGGTACCATACACGCCTGAAATCATGATTCAACTTCCACCATATTGTTTAGAGGGGCTTCAAATATGGAGAGCCGTTGTGCCACTCATTTGCTTCCACATTATTGAGTGGCACCAGCCAGATCGTTGTATGCGGCAGTTTGGTATGCATCAGCATATTCCACGACCTCCCTCCCAGCCAGATAAATTACATGATCTTACATTGAAGGGAAAGACGGCTGAAAATTGGCGTGCCAAACATGCCATATATGTGGACCAATGGGATCAAAGGATGCATTTTGTTTGGGAAAATGATCACTTTCAAGGGGAAGGGCACCTACCACCGAATTCCGAATATATTATGTGGTATAAAAGACACACAAGACGCTGGATTAGTAGAACATGTGCAAAGGATGGACACATGGTACATCTTTATTATTTTTTTAATATCATGGAAAGGATGATAATATTGATGTGTACACTCAATATCTTATTTACATTCATTGTGTAGGTTGATTGCTTGGAGCGCATGTATTTCACTGTGACGACAGAAGGGCAAAGTTCGTTCAGCTTTGAAAACATGAGACACGAACTAAGCCATTATTTGCAGGTATGTCGTCAAGTCGAAAGAATTACAACAGCAGCAGTGTCAGCTCCCGCCCCTTCTCAGGTTGCACAAGAATCACAAGTCAGCGATGACATCCCTGCTGGACGGGTGGAAGGACAAGGTCTGCATCGTCGTCGTAGACGAGTGGCCCATGAACAACTTACGATACTACCACCGCCCCAACCAGAGTCAGGCATGTATTATGTGCCACCAGTGCATCCTTTTGATCCATATTCCTCATATTATTATCCATCACAACCTACACCTCCTCCAAATATGCCTTCTCCTGATTTTGGTTATCAACCACCCTTTACAATGGAGGAGTGTTATATGTCGACGCCACCGGTGAATGTTACGCCACCTGTGTATACCCAAAATGCTACAACACCTACAACACCCACAGGTTGGATTCATCAGTGGTTAGATGCTCCGCTCATGTCCCCAGATGCTTCTGGTATGCCTTACCAAGCCAGTTCTTCCAGACAACCCAACCCCCTGGCCTTGGTTTCAACTTAAATGAAGCGTTTGCTGAAGAAGGAAGCTCATCAGGACATGTGATGGAAACTGAAGACCCCGAACCAAGAAGAAATCCACCACGCCATGCTAGGAACCGACGCCCTCATTGTATTCTTTCTCCTTTCCCACCATCAGATTAAATGTATCAATAATTACATCATGAACTAACTTTGTTTAAAATGAGTAATATCTCAATTTATTCCTAATTAACATTTTTTTATATTTTGTGTATATTAATTATAACAAATAAAATATAAGTTAAAATAATAATAAATAATGACGAAAAAAAAAATCAAAAACACAATTCAACACAAATCGCAAACTCGGTTTGCGCTTCCCACTGTATGCGCAAATTGAGATTGCGTGTCCCAGTGTATGCGCAAACTAGATTTGCGTGTCCCATTGTATGCGCAAACCGAGTTTGTGTGTCCCATTGGTATGCGCAAACTCAGTTTGAGTTTCTTGTTGCGCAAACTGCAATTGCGCTTCCTCCCACACCAGATTGGTAATTACTTTTTCATCTACATTATACTAGTAATTTTTTTTTTAAATTTCACCTACTTTGGTCAAAAAGCCTACCAACTAGCAATGATTTTAAAACCGGTGATTAAACTTGGATCCCCTGGTTGGTTAATTGTTTTAATCGTGGTTGAATTGTAATTAAACTGTGGTTAAATAAGTAACAAATAATTTTTTTTAAAATATTATATGCAAATGATTTTGACAAAAAAAAAGTAACCAATAATTTTTTTTTAAATATTATATGCAATTATAAAATAAAATATTAATAATAAATATTATATTTTAAATTTATAAATATAACTTATGGTTATTTAAATATATTTTTTATATATTATATAATTGGTTTCAATTTCTTTATATATATATATATATTAATTACTCAATCAGGATTTGTTGAAAGCACCAATTTGGTGCATTCACGCAGTTAGTAAATCTGGATCGTCCAATCAAGATTAGACTGTTTAGATGTCAGAATAATTAAATCATACTTAAAAAACATCCCGATATCTGAACCGTCCAATTTTGATCGGACGACCCGAATTTGGTGATCGCGTGAATGCACCAAATTAGTTACTGCAACAATCTAGGTCCATATATTATTTGGCATATATATATAGCGAAGAACACGCTTGGCAGTAGTAAAGTCTAAAGTACACCTTATGTAGGCTGACAAGTATTTTATTGTTAAAAACCAAACCGCGAACCACATAGGTTCTCTTCGATTTGTTCTAATTCATTTCCATTCCAGGCAATATCATGTTTGATGAGTTTACCAAACCAGATATTGAACCGGTTCAACCGACCGATCCGATCTCAAAACATAGCCAAGGAGATTGAGTTAACAAATGACAAGAAAAGTGTATACATCAAATGGGTGTTTCATCATAGAACACTCCATTATAATATTTGGATTCTTTAACTTTTTATTGGATGGTGAGGATCTTTACCGGGTATCTCTTGAATTTTTTTGGAATTATCCATTTGGTCCATGGTTTTGGCGTTGTAAAATTTCAACTCTAGCATAGTGTTTAAAATACAATTATTGATTAAAAATTCATTCAACTATATAACTATTATGTAACTTAGCTTGGTTATATTTTATTCAATAATGGCCTCCTCGATTTTTAATTATTATGCTCAATTACCTAAACATAGCAGTTATCCATTATCACAAACTAGAGGTTCAAGTACATACATACACACACATATATATATATATATATATATTTTAGGTTAGATAAAACATGAAGCTAGAAGCCAAACGAGTCAGAGCAGAAAGGATTTGTTCTTAATCAATAGGAATATATATGATTGGTAACACTGAATTAAAGAAGCATTCTCTATAATTTATATTTACCGTTTACATATACACCGCATTCACCAAACCCCTCCCTAGACTAATTAACCAAGAAAATTTCATAAAGGGACTTGGTGCTACGAAACTCTGACCATAGCGGATTTGTTTGTTGGTGTATCTTAAATTAGAAAAATCAAGCAATCTTACCAAGATTAATTCCGAATTGCCTGAATATTTGTGAATTGTGATAATACATAATTATCTTACTCTTTTTCTGGATTTCCCTTGAGGATTTTTCACAGCAAAGAGCTTCTTCATGACCTTCACAATTACCACCAAGCCAGGTTTACTCTTAGTTGGAAGTATCGCACCATTACTGGTAGTCTTGGCAACTGTTAATGTTGTTGGAGCACATCTTAATTCAACTCCTTCCCTTGAAGAACATGTAGCAGACCCTGTTGTTGAAGATGAAGACAACTCCTCATTGAAATCCTCCCACAACAAGTCCATTCTCTCCTCTTCTTCTTCTTCATCATCAATATCAAATCCAAATCTTTTCCTCCTATTTTCAACACATGAAAAGCTCTTCCTCTGTCCCTGAGCTATCACTTTTGATCCAAAGCAATCATTTCCTAATCCTCTGTTTCCTTGGTGGGGATTAGGAGAGGCTGCTGGTGACAAATTCCAGAGAGGAGGTGAATCAATGTTATGTGCGCATGTATCACTGATTCTAGGGAAACTGAAATCCTCTGTATCCATGGTTTGGATGATCAGCACTTTGTAAAAATATTGTGAAAAGATGTGTGCTTTTTGGTTAGGTTTAGGAGGGTGGGCCTGGAAGTTGTTTTGGAGAGGGTTTTAGTTCAACTGCTGAAGAATCCTACACTTTATTGTTAATTACAAATTTAAAATGATATCTATATGCCCTCTCTCTCTCTCTCTCTCCACTCAACTTATATATTCAAGGAAGATCTTGATTCTTGGCCACTAATGGACAGGGCAGGGCCAAAGTGTGCCTAACATAACCAAAGCCAAAAAGCCAATACAACCACTCATTCAACAGCTTAATATGTCAATAGAACAATCATTGACACAATAGCTAGCTATAAAAGGAATGAAAAATTAAAACAACAAACCTTGAAAAATATTTATTTATTTTTCCATAATTGTATAAGATGGTAAGTTATAAGTTATCAATATGCTTCTCGGAAGTGGACTGTGATCCTATGTAGTGGGGTTCGAAATTCGAATTGTTGTTTTTGTGAGAACTTTACCTAATCATCACTCGATCTGGACTCGAGAATTAAATCCACAACTATTTATCCACTTGGTTTACAGTTGAATAGAATTAATTCTAGAAATTAATGGTTAAAATGAGTGAGACACGTTTTACGAAACAAATGGAAGTGATTCAAAATCAATTCTGCGAAACCATGATTTTACATAGTTAAAATGCCAAACTTAGAGGAGCCTATTAGCTCGTTTGTTTTAAATTTCAACAGTACAAAACCATGATTTTGCATAATTGATTTTAAATCACTTCCGTTCAACGTGCTTCGTAAAGCATGAATCATCCATTTCAACCATTCATTTTTTAAAATAATTCTACTCAACTGTAAACCAAACGAACCCTGTGTATATGGGGATCTATGATAAAAGACGAAAACTATGCGCCCTTGGTTAATGATTAATTATGTGATGTAATAATGTACTTGAAGCATATATGTAGGCTATACCTTTAAGGGCAGCCAAGGGATGCTTATTATCGCCGGATTGATAGGAGGAAGTCATTTCTTTGCTTGTTATTTTCCAAATAGTGTTTGACTATTTGAGCCATGAAAGGGACATTAATTGCACCACTGATAATAAGAGTCTAAGACAATTCGTTCAATCTCAATACGTTGGGTTACATCTCTCTTGTGTGTCGAGGCTCCAAAGGGCCAGTTGTCCTAAGTGTCACGATTCATCAGTTTGATGGTGATCTCAGTGACACGTTACGCATATTGCATAGATACTAATTGGTATACACAACAAACAAACAGTAAAAATGAGGTGAGTTGGTAAGAGTATAAACCAAGTAAACGGTGCTGTTCTAGAGTGCCAACCAATTTGCTAATTAAGAACAAGATGGGTCTTAGGCTTCTTTTCTACGCTCAACAAGTTGTGGCCATTGGATTGGATTATGTTATCGACTTATCGGAACTGATTTAGCTCCCCACTTTTAACGAGGCATGACAAACGCACTTCGTACATGACCAACCAAACAACTAAAATATTAATAGTTGTCACCAACCAAAATTGAACATTAATTTTATCTTCACACATAGCTTAAAATATATGATAATTATATTAAATGCATAATAATTATATTAAAAAATTACTCCTTCCATCTTACTTTACTTATCTTTTTAAAGAAAAAAAAATTTAGCCCATTTTACTTGCCATTCTATATTTTCAAGGGGTATTTAATTTTTTTTTTACCAAATATATCATTTATAAATAATAAATAAGACAAATTTTAATAATAAATTATAAAGGGTATAATAGGAAATTAGTTAACATATTTGATGAAATTTAGAGAATTAATTATATTTCTTAATTCCCATACAAAAACCTTAAAAGACAAGTAAAGTGGGGACGAAGTTTAGAAATTAATGTACAATTAAATGCGCATAATAATTTAAGGAATATGTGCCACCATTATGGATATTTATAGATGTAATGGTGCAAATTTGAGAGTGGTGTCAAAACAATTGTAGATGCATATACTTGTAGATATATTATATGCAGGTTTTGATGATGCCAATTGAAAGAAAATAAGTTCACAAGATTGACAAAAAGAATTTGGAAAAAGAAAGAGAAAGAGCAAGGAGCAAGATCAATGCAAGATCAAGACTACAAGTGATGTTAGATAAGTATTAGTCTAGTTAGATAAAGTGTTAAAAGAATTCTAGACTTTGCAAGTAATTTGGCCTTTAAAATAAAGTTTATGCAAAAAAGTTTTATGAACCAAAATTAAGTTCAAAATAAATATTTTGAACTGGTAACCGATTACCAGTTGGATTGTAATCGATTACCAGCAAGCATTCAATTTCTAGAACGAAATTTTGGTTCTGGTAATCGATTACCAGTGTGCAGAAAATTCAAATTTCAAATTTCAGACACAACGTTTCATAAACCATTTGAATTTTAAATGGTGTAATCGATTACCACATTCTTGTAATCGATTACCAGCGAGATTTTTTTTTTTAAATTATGAAGAGACACAATTCCTTATCAAAGGATACATAGATTCAATTGTTCTATTATAAATATGTGTCTTCATTTCAAAAAAAAAAAATCAGGAGATTACAATGTGAAATAACAAAAAGTGAGAAATCTCTTTAAGAATCATTTTGGTCAAAACACTTGCAAATTATCAAGGATTCTTATAGGTTCTTCAAGTTGTAATATCCACTCTAAAAGAGAGTTCACTTGTACAAAATTCATTCTGTTACTGTGTGATTGAAGAGAGGGTGCCTCTCGTGTATTGTGGGTGATTCTCAACACAAGGGAAGGGTTCCAAGGTGTTGGAGGATTCATCATTTGTAAAGAGTTTTACAAATAGTGGAAATCTCAAGTGGGAACTTGAGGACTGGACGTAGGCAAGTGGTTGGCCGAACCAGTATAAACTAAGTTTGCACTTTCTTATCCCTTAACTCTTATTTAACTTTCACGATTATATATTCATCATATTAAGAGTACGCATTCTTCTTCATCTTAATTAAAACCTTTTTTAAGTACACTAAGGGCAAGATAAATTAGTAATCGAAAAGATTAGATAAAATCGAATAACTTAATTCACCCTCCCTCTTAAGTTAGTGAGGCCACTTGTCTAACAAGTGGTATCAGAGCTTGTATCTTGTATAAGGATTAGAAGCCTCAAGATTAACTATGGCCTCATCCAATTCCCTTTTTGGTGAAGGAAACTCATTTAATAGACCCCCTGTATTTAATGGAGAAGGGTTTCACTATTGAAAATCTAGAATGCAAATTTTCATAGAATCAATAGATCTAAACATTTGGGATGCTGTAGAAAATGGTCCTTTTATTCCTTCAATACAAGTAGGAAATGAAGTCAAAATTACACCTAGAGATCAATGGAGTAAAGATGACCAAAGAAAAGTCCAATACAATTTAAAAGCCAAAAACATAATTACATCCGCATTAGGCATAGATGAATACTTTAGAGTTTCAAATTGCAAAAGTGCAAAAGAAATATGGGATACATTAGAAGTAACTCATGAGGGAACAAGTGACGTTAAAAGATCTAGAATAAACACCCTCACACATGAATATGAATTATTTAGGATGAATCAAAATGAGAGCATACAAGACATGCAAAAGAGATTTACTCATATTATTAATCATCTTGCATCTGTAGGAAAAAATTTTCCAAATGAGGATCTCATTAACAAAGTCTTAAGATGTTTGAGTAGGCAATGGCTGTGAAGTCTATTAATTAGTTTGAGCATTCAAACTTGACTCAAAGACTTAATATCCTTTATTTTTATATGATTATTAAATCTCTTCTTGTCAATGTATGTTTAAACAGTGTGTCTTTTATATTTGAATGAATCTTTAACTCAACACAACTTTTTCTTGGTACAACTACTTGATAAAATCAATTAACTTAATAAGGTAAAGACAAAATTAAGATTCATCCACTATAAAAAATCTTCTAATAATTTAACTTGCTGAAATTTGATAAAATTAAAATAATTAATCTAAGACATTTGTTTTAATAATTAACCAATATGATTAAGAAATATCAGATACTACTGAAAAGCATCTTTAGTTTATGTTTCAGAAAAATAGGTTTTTGAAAATAAGCTAAAAGAAGATCAACCGGAGGAAATGCCATGTGTAAAAAGATGAATCAAGGCAACATCATCTAAAAGAATGTCTAATTGTGATATCATCTCCATTGTCTGAACCTGTTCAGACAGTTCACAATGAATTTACTGAAATTGTGGGTCAGAAATGTTAAGATGGTTGATACACAAAGCACTGAGCCTACCTCTACGCTTGAAAAGATAATTTTGACTTAGTAACATCTTTACTTTCTGAACCTGTTCAGAAGGCTCTCGGTGAACCTCCTGAAATTGTGGGTCAGGAATGTTAAAGTAATGGAAACACAAGTCATTAAAGTCTATTTCAATCCTTGAGGGACAGGTTAAGATGATTGTTCAAAGATTCTCTGAAGCACAAAAAGACAAAAGACTAAAAGGAGGATTTGCAGACATCAAGCTACCTCAGAAGAAGAAAAGTCTTCAAAGAAAGGTGCAATGTCAGAAAAACATTCTTCCATCCAGAGAATAATGAGGAAATCTAATGGTAATATCACTTCACCTTAAAACTTAAATATCTGTGAAAAATTGTTCTCTAGTAAAAGATTTTTAATCAACAAATAAAATTTTAGTTAATGATTAAAAACTTAAAAGACTCAACATATTAAAAGCTTCTCAGATAATAATAATCATAAAATCCTTTGACTGATACCATAAAAATCTGTTTTCAAAAATTTTCTTCTTAAATGTTTTCTCACATATTCTATTCTATTTTTTTTCTTTCTTTCTTTTATGTTACTAAAAAGGTGTTTCGAAAAAGTATTTTCCAAAATATCTTCAAATATGTTTTTATGTCTCTTAATTATTTTTCAAAAACATTTTCCAAAACTTACTTTATCCATGCTAATGACTCAATTTCCTATAGGGCTTCATCTATGACCAATCAATGATGCACATTTCGATACTTTCAAGGTCTGAAACTGTCATCATGAAAAGCTACCTGAGCCCATACACATCGCGTGAACAACAATCCAAAGGATTCATTTTCCTTACTTCTCTATTTTACCCCTGCTTCAAAGTCCTATAAATTCACAAGAGCTCTTCACACAAACTCACATCTTCAAAGCTCTTCTATAGCTTTGTCTAAGGTTCTGAGTAAGTGGCTCCCAGAAGGATGATGAAGAAGCAAAGGAAAACAGAAGAAGGACCTCTGGAACATGTTGAGGCAAAGATCAAGTCATCTTGGATGATGTATGGAATGAAGAGTAAGGGAAAGGGTTCATCTGAAAACCCGTTTCTCTATACTTGGACCATGGTGATCTTGCTGCATCACAGGTGGATTGGAAGATCACTGGGAGATCCCAGAATAGTCAATCTTATTAAAAGAACTACTGACAAAGTGGTTCTTGGAAGTAAGATGGTGGCTAATGATCGAGACACAGTCTTACATGATGCACCTCCATCGTCCCAGCGACTAGAAGGAAAATGCGTGCAGCAAAGCACGGTTGGGATGAAGTCTGGGGTTCTGAGGCAACTTCTGAATCTTTTGCAGCAGAAGGAGTGTTGATAGCTTTAAAAGAGATGAAGTCTGATAAGGCTATGCCTCAGGCCTTCGAAGGAATCTCCGGCGTTAGCAATGAAGAGTGCATTCTATTTTTGGAATGTAACTTGTTTTTCTTTTAAAGATTTCTTTATCAAATGTTTTGAAAAAATTTAAACTTGTGTATTTATGTTTTTATTTCAGTTTATTTTATTTATCAAAAGTTGTTTCATTTATTAACAGTTGGTATTTATTTAAAATGTATTTCAGTTTCTCTTGTTTCATTTATTAACAACTGGTATTTATTTCTTAACCTTTGGTATCTGAATAAAAATAATAACAATTTGAGTAATAACGTCCCTGCAAAATTAGAACAACTGATTCAGACAATGTGTAAAAACTTTAATGTAAGATAAAAGGGGGAGAAATATAATCAGTAAAGAAATACGACTAAAAATAATTGATAAAAGTAAATGAACTTAAAATAGGGAGATATATATGAAACTCAACAATATAAAACTATGAACCTTTTTAATTAATGACAAAAGGGGGAGAAAATATAAAACTTCACAAAATAATGTTAATATTGTATGTACTGAAAGAATATAAAATGGGAGAAATAGGGGAGAAATATAAAAATAAGGGAAAAATATATAAATAATAAAATAATGTATGTCAGAAAATAACAATTGATATATGTAATAACAGTGTAATTATATAACAATCGGTATCTGTGATAAGTTAACAATATGTGGTAATATTAGTTTTCAATGAATAACAATCAATAATAATTGATATCTAAAAAGATTAACATCTGATTAATAATTGGTATCTAAAAGATTAACATTTAGTTTCTAAGAAGTACTAACAATTAGAATCTAAAGATTAACATCTAGTTTCTAAAGGATAAGATAACAAAGTGTATCTAATCTTGTTAGTATTTAGGATAATAACAATTGGCAACATTGAACAAACTAAAGAATAAATGTTCTTCTCAGGGGGAGTATTATAGATAGGGGGAGCCTTCTATATACTTAACCATATTTCCTTAAAACATTTTGTAAGTTATACATATCTTATTTGTCATCATTAAAAAGGGGGAGATTGTGAAGTCTATTGATCAGTTTGAGCATTCAAACTTGACTCAAAGACTTAATATCCTTTAGTTTTAATGATTAACAAATAAGAGTATATAAAGAACATATAAGAACATAATAAGAACAAATAAGATTATATAAACAGATTCTACTAAGAAAGTTATTGGTTTGTTGATTGTGTTTCAGGTTGAAAATATTCATTAGAAGAAGAAGAAGATTTGATGAACAAAATCAGAATAAGAAGATCAGGATCAGAAGAACAAATGCAGGATTTAATATAAAGAAGCTGTCTGAAGTAAGCAACCCGTATGAAGTACTGAAGCTGTCTGAAGTGTGCAAGCCGTCTGAAGTGCTAAAGCTGTCTGAAGTACGCAAGCCGTCTGAAGACGTGAAGACCATCTGAAGACGTGAAGACCATCTGAAGACGTGAAGACTATCTGAAGAAGCCTACAAACAGAATCAAGAATTTATCTCTTGAAGACGTTGCTAAAGTGTAAAGCACACTCTACCAAAATGGAGTACACTTATTTCAGTATAAAAGCTAAACATGCTTTTATGCCTCGATCAAAGTCTTGCACAAATAAGGAAACTCTGCAAAGACTTTCTGCAACGCCTGGTGCACCTGCATCAAAAGGCATTTTTGTGTGCGCAGACCTACTGCACCTGCACCTGCACCTGTTGGCTACCCAGAACTGATCAGAAGACTGAGTAAAAGCAACCAGAAAGATGTTTGAATAAAACATGTTAAAATTCAACATCTTTATTCATCTATATCTCAGAAGAAGAAAATGAAAAGAAGAACAGAGCAGCAATCGTCTGAAGAAAAGAAGAAATATATTATCTGAAGAAAAGAGCCTATTGAAAGCATCTCAAGCTGGAGAATTAACATAAGCTTGAAACAATTATATAAGATGAGCACATGTTAAAGCTGATAAAATTACAATGAGATAAAAGCAAGCATTTGAGTATATGTAAAGAATTAATTGTCTGAACATATAAGCTCTCTAAGTGCATGGAACAAATTTCAACATTGAGGAAATCAATACAGAAGCTAAGACTATATGATTCAACGACTATAATATCATATGTCTTTATTCAAAGAAGAAACTGCAACAACACTTATTCGACAAGACACCTCACTCAAAGAAGAAAGAAGAAATGGTGTCAGGAAGCAAACAGAAAAGGAGCATATACAAAATAAGCAAAAGGACAAATCCAACGAATATCCCCTCATATACACTCCTAAGAAAAGCAGAAGAAATCAAAAGTCAGCTGAGGAACGCAGAAGAAATCAGAAGACAGCTGAAGAAAAGCAAAAGGAAATCAAGAGAGAGAACATGCAAAATAATCTCTCTAAAGAGCTCATCTACAGAAGTGTCAGAATAGGACTGTCTGAACACTTATTTGCTTAAGAAGAAGCAACCGTTTGAGACCCTATTACACAACGGCTATATGAGCCACATCATCAATTATCTCAACGGTATTATGAATCATCTTCAAACGGCTATATTCCAACAGAACATATAAATAGCCTCAAGGAAGAATTTGAAGATGTTGAACACATTCACTTGGTTCAATCTGTTGATCAAGATACCATGCTTACTTGAATCAACCAAATTGAGAAAGTTGAAAAAGAATCAACCATGCTGCTGATCTATTGATCAATTAGTCAAAGTTGTAGTTGTTCAGTTGAACAACCAACCAGGTTGTGCTTAATCTCAAATGAACCAAGAATGGTTTGAAGCCGCAAGTATACCTTGGTTATTCCAATGATACGAGTGAGAATGTAGCCCATGGAAACCAATGGTTGGGGAGCAAGGCTGGAACTTAAAGTCAGTATCTACCTAGCCAATTCTCAGAGGATGTTATTCCTCATATCAGAGACAGGGATTGTACTTAAACTTATACACTTGTATCACTGTCTTAACCTTGTACTTAGAATTCATCCTTTGTATCCTGAGTAGTACTCAATTAACCTCTAGTATAGGAAGAAATTAAGTTTATGTTTCGTGGAAACTTAAACTTAGTTCAAATTGTAAACACTTTATGTGTCAGAGAGCCTGGAGAGGCTTGGTGGAAGAAAGAATACTCATACACTACTGTGGTTAGTGTCTGAGAGCCTGAAGAGGCTTGGTGGAAGAAAGAATACTTGGTTGCAAAGCCTGGAGAGGCTAGACTGAAAAAGAATACTGCATATGTTGCCTGGAGAGGCAGTTGAAAACAAAAGAATACTTAGTTGTAAAGCCTAGAGAGGCTAGACTGAAAAAGAATACTGCATAAGTTGCCTGGAGAGGCAGTTGAAAACAAAGGTATACTTGGTGATGTATGGAGAGACTGTACTCGTGATGTCTGGAGAGACTGTACTCGTGATGTCTGGAGAGACTGTACTCGTGATGTCTGGAGAGACTGTACCCGTGATGTCTGGAGAGACTGTACTCGGTTGAGCCTGGAGAGGCTTGTCTGTAAAAGAATACTGCATGAGTTGCCTGGAGAGGCAGTTGAAAACGAAAGAATACTTATTGTTTAGCCTGAAGAGGCTGTGTTAAAATAATACTTGTATCTGAGTTCAGATAGTGGAAAATCCAATGGTTGTTTGCCTCTGGGACTGGATGTAGCTCACGGGTTTGTGGGTGAACCAGAATAAATTTTGTGCCTAAGTCTTCTTTCCCTTAATCTCTTTATTTCCAGTTTTCATATTTATGTTGGGGATTGAAAAGTATTTTTCATAATAAACTTAACACAACTATTTCAATAAAATGATCTTTCATATGAACAAAACATGAGATGTCTCTCATATCATTAAGAATTTGATCTCTTTATAAAAAGGTTCAACAAATTCCTAAGGAATAGAAGAAATCAAAAGAGATCTACATTCAACACAAAGATGAAAGGAGAAAATTCTTCCTCAACCCCAAGGTGCTTCGAATGCAATCATCCAGGACACTTAAGACTAGAATGTCCAATCTACAAGAAGAGAATGGAAAAATCAAACAAGAAGACAATCAAAGATAAGAAAGCAAAGAAAGCCTACATCACATGAGATGATAATGACATAAGCTCTAGTGATTCAGAAAATGAAATCATAAACTTAGGACTTATGGCCAGAGACTACGAAAGTGAAGAAGAGGTAACTTCTTCTAACAATAACATATCTATCTCATTTGATGAATTACAAGATGCTTTCAATGAGTTACATAAAGAATCATTTAGACTAGCAAAACTAGTATCATCCTACAAGAAAACCACTGCAAAACTAGAAAAAGAAATTTCAAAATTAAATGAAGAACTAGATTATCTTAAAAATGAACTTAAAATAGTAAATTCTAAAAATGAAAATCTATGATCTATCATTAATTTAGAAAGTAACAAAGAAACTCATCCATGCACATCATGCCAAAAACACAAAGAAGAAATTAAAAAGTTAAACACTACACTTGCAAAGTTC
The DNA here is from genome assembly GCA_026901365.1 of Sesbania bispinosa. NCBI lineage: Eukaryota > Viridiplantae > Streptophyta > Magnoliopsida > Fabales > Fabaceae > Sesbania > Sesbania bispinosa. Next base: position 463,849 of record QLOH01000277.1, on the reverse strand, counting down.
ACCTTCGGTAAAAATAACTTAGATGTTATTTTAGGAAGTCAAAGGTGTATCTTTGATAAAGCTGAATTAGGGTATGATCCTTCAAAGCAACAAAAGTTTTACAAAAACTTCTTTGCCTCATATAACATGTCTACTAGTTCATTTATTAAATGTAACTATTGTGGTAGAAAGGGACATAGTGCATATACTTGTAATATAAGAAAGAATGGTGTTCAAAATGGACACATGATTTGGGTTCCAAAAAGTACCTTACCCAAAACTAACATTCAAGGACCCAAGATGATATGGGTACCAAAAGTTAAGAATTATGTTGTAGGTGTGCTTGATGGCAAGGCACTCTCAATGGTAACTTAATAGTGGATGCTCCAAGCAAATGAAGGGAGATACTTCAAAGCTTATCGACATTACTCCCAAAAACAATGGACATGCCATTTATGGAGACAACAACAAAGAAACCAACATGGATCTTTCAAGAGAGTAGAAAACTTTAAAGAGATCATCCTCTTGACAACATCATTGGAGAATTTTCAAAAGGGGTAACAACTAGACTCTCTCTTAAAGATATATATGGCTTTTGTTTATAAAAATTGAAATAAAAAAAAGGTATTGATGAAACCTTAAAAGATGAACAATGGATTATTGCTACACAAGAAGAGTTAAATCAATTTGAAAGAAATCATGTATGAAAACTAGATAATAGACCAAGTGATCATTCAATTATAAGAACAAAATGAGTATTTGGAAATAAATTAGAAGAGAGTTAGGAATCTTAGATTTCTCTAAATTAAACTCCTAAAATTTTTTAGATATGAAAAATTTTGCACATGTAATCAATAACAAAGGTATTCGTATCAATTACAAAGATATGAAAATTTTTTATTTGGCTAATACTTTATTACTTGTGGATATATCTTGTTTGATGCTCTTTGATTATTTTTTATGATGGCAAAGGGGGAGAGAAAGGAAAGACTATGACTTTAAGTTTATGTTATGAGATTTTTAAAGTGTTTATTTGGGGAGAGAAAAGGAAAGGAAAGACTATGAAATTTTTTTATCCCCAAAATATTTCTAGAAAGAAAAGAAAAGTTTTTGTCCCCAAATACTGTTAATATTGTTTGTCCCCAAAATATAGCATTGTTTCTAAAAAGACAAATATTAAGGGGGAGACTAAAGGGAAAATGATCAATATATGTATACTTGAAATTATCTTTTCTTTCTTCCCTTAAATATGGTTGTCATCATCAAGAAGGAGGAGATTGTAGGTGCATATACTTGTAGATATATTATATGCAGGTTTTGATGATGCCAATAGAAAGAAAATAAGTTCACAAGATTGACAAAAAGAATTTGGCAAAAGAAAGAAAAAGAGCAAGGATCAAGGTCAATGCAAGATCAAGACTACAAGTGATGTTAGATATGTGAAGTCTATTAATCAGTTTGAGCATTCAAACTTGACTCAAAGACTTAATATCCTTTAGTTTTAATGATTAACAAATAAGATTATATAAGAACATAATAAGAACAAATAAGATTATATAAACAAATTCTACTGAGAAAGGTATTGGTTTGTTGATTGTGTTTCAGGATGAAATATTTATCAGAAGAAGAAGAAGATTTGATGAACAAAATCAGAATCAGAAGATCAGGATCAGAAGAACAAATGCAGGATTTAATATAAAGAAGATGTCTGAAGAATGCAACTCGTCTGAAGTGTTGAAGCTGTCTGAAGTGCGCAAGCTGTCTGAAGACGTGAAGACTGTCTGAAGAAGTGAAGACCATCTGAAGACATAAAGACTCGAAGGAATGAAGACAACATAAAGCAGTATGAAGATTGAACTTATCTGAAGCAGAGAAGCTGTCTGAAGAAAAGAAGCTTTCTGAAGCAACGAAGCTCTCTGAAGCAAAAGAAGCTGTCTGAAGCAAAGAAGTCTTCTGAAGCAACGGAGCTATCTGAAATACTTGAAGCTATCTGAAGTGTCAATATTCGTCTGAAATATTGAAGTCGTCTGAGATCCGACGTGGCACACTAACTGAAGATAAAGAAGACTTTTGCATTCTGAAGTATGCTGAAGAAAAGTCGTTCTCTACAAACACGCAACACTTTCAAAGCTGAAATTGGCAAAGTCACAGAGACCTTTCTTGGTACCTTTGAAGTTCATACACCACTGAGGAAATCTCTGCAACGCAGAAATTGCAGCAACAACGGTGGCAACTTTATAGCAGCACCAACGTTGTACTTTGTCAGAATTGTCAGTACACCCAGAAGCGTGTCTCACAACGGATTGAATAGCATTCAATGCTATCTCTAAACGGAAATATCATCATCATCAATCCAAAAGAAAGCAGAAGAAAAGCTCTGGAGACTAAGCAGAAGCAACAAATAAAAATGTTTGAATGAAATATTTTAATTCAAACATATTTTATTATCTGCAAGAAACAACCATTGAACAAGACATCACACCCAAAGAAGATATGATGTCAGGAGCAAATGAAAAAGGAGTATATATAGAATCAGCAAAAGGACAAATTCAACGGATATCTCTTAAAGAGACACTACTAAAAGAAAATAGAGGAAAGTAGAAGAAAACAGATGAAAGCAGAAAGAAGCAGATTCAAGATAGAGTATTCGCAGAACTATATCAAGAAACTTCTCTCATGAAGAAGAAAATATCAAGTGTCATAACGGGATCGTCTGAACACTCATTCGCTTAAGGAGGAGCAACCGTTTGAAAAGCTATTACACAACGGCTATATGAGCCACATCATCAACATCTCAACGGTATTATGAATCATCTTCAAACGGCTATATTTCATCAGAACATATAAATAGCCTCAAGATTGAATTTGAAGAAGCTGCCAACCTATTGGTCAGTCAGACAAAATGATTGATCAACAGAATCAAACTAGTTAATCAGGCTGAATGCATTATGGTTAACAAGAGTTGACTTGAGCTTAAGTGGATCATGAAGATGTCAACTAAGTTTGATAAGAGAGTTGGTTCTCAATCAGGCTACTGACTAGTTGGTCAGTTAGTTAGGTTGTTCAGTTGGTCTGTTTGATCAAGTGAGTTGATTGTTCGAAAGACAATCATGCTGAACAAATGACTATCAAACTGGGTACGGTTTGAAGCTTTGATATACCTTGGTTTTCAATGATATGGGTGAGAATGTAGCCCATGGAAACCAATGGCTGGAGAACAAGGCTGGAGCTTAAAGTCAGTATCTACCTAGCCAATTCTTAGAGGATGTCATTCCTCTTATCAGAGACAGGGATTGTACTTAAACTTATACACTTGTGTCACTGTCTTAACCTTGTACTTAGAATTCTTTCATTGTATCCTGAGTAGTACTCAGTTAACCTCAAGTACAGGAAAAGATTAAGTTTATGTTTCGTGGAAACTTAAACTTAGTTTAATTTGTAAACACTTTATGTGTCAGAGAGCCTGGAGAGGTTTGGTGGAAGAAAGAATACTTGGTTGCAGAGCCTGGAGAGGCTTGACTGTAAAAGAATACTTAGTTGTAGAGCCTGGAGAGGCTTGACTGTAAAAGAATACTTGGTTGTAGAGCCTGGAAAGGCTTGACTGTAAAAGAATACTTGATTATAGAGCCTGGAGAGGCTTGACTTTAAAAGAATACTTGGTTGTAGAGCCTGGAGAGGCTTGACTGTAAAAGAATACTTGGTTGTAGAGCCTAGAGAGGCTTGACTGTAAAAGAATACTTGGTTGTAGAGCCTGGAGAGGCTTGACTGTAAAAGAATACTTAGTTGCAAAGCCTGGAGAGGCTAGACTGTAAAAGAATACTTAGTTGCAAAGCCTGGAGAGGCTAGACTGAAAAAGAATACTGCATATGTTGCTTGGAGAGGCAGTTGAAAACAAAGTAATACTTGTGTTGGCCTGAAGAGGCTGTGAATAATACTTGTATCTGTGGATTCAGATAGTGGAAAATCCAGTGGTGGTTTGCCTCTGGGACTGGATGTAGCTCACGGGTTTGTGGGTGAACCAGGATAAATTCCTTGGCTAAGTTTTCTTACCCTTATCTCTTATCAATTCTTTTTATACTAATCAAGGGGTCAGAATAATTAATCTGATATTTTACAAAGGCACAAAACATCTTTTAAAATTAGTTTTTACAAGCCGTCTGAAAACTTCAGACAGCCCCTTAAAAGCCTGTCTGAAATCTCTATGCCTAAGTTCTCTTTTCTTAATCTCTTTATTTCCAGTTTTCATATTTATGTTGGGATTTGAAAAGTATTTTCTATAATAAACTTAACACAACTATTTCAATAAAATGACCTTTCATATGAATAAAACATGAGATGGCTCTTATATCATTTGAAGCTTTACAAAGAATGTTCCTTGAAGAACTTCTGAAATAAATTCTCTGAAGTAAGTCTGAAAGAGATCAGTTCAGAAATCAGGAATAGACTTCAGACAACCTCTAGTCGTCTGAAGTATTTCAGAAACCGTTCTGAAAATACTCCTTGTAATAATCTTCAGAAGATACTTTGAGAAGCCTCTGTTTAAAACAATCTTAATCTTCAGAAGAAACACTGTTTTTCTTATCTTCCACACGTTTCAACTATCTCTGATCTTAAGACCTGTTTTTAACGGTGCCCATCTTAATGATTTAAATTAAAGATTTCCAAAAACTATAAAAAAGCTTGAAACACTATTCAACCCCCCTTTCTAGTGTTTTCTGTGGTTCTAACAATTGGTATCAGAGCTCACCTTCGGGTTGAGCATCTAACAAATGCAGAAGGAGTAGATCCTCAGAAGATGGAAATCTCACCAAGCTGAAGCAACTCTGAAGAATGAAAATGAGAAAAGAAAATCATTTTTCTTAAAACTCATTATTCATACAAGGCATCTTTCAGAAGGATATAGCTGGAAAAGGAAAGTGTATCTATCTCTAGATCACAACCGGGTAACACCTTTCCTATCTTTGTTTAAATCTAAATTTAAGTATAACTGATTATCTGCTAAATGTTTTGTTTTATTAAAATTATGATTACATAAGTATACTTGTGTGAAAATAAATTATTGCATAATAATTCTCCTATATATGTATGCATACTACTTGTTTTGTGTGTAAATTATCTGTATTGCATGCGTGTATATATGTGGGTAAATGAAGAGTCATGTATGTTTATCATTTAATATGTAATGGCACGCTGAGGGATAATGGATCATCAAACGGTTTCTCATAATTGGCACGATGCACAACTCTCAATAACTGCTTGGTGCGTGTAACCGTCACTCCTCATTGAATGAAGCAATGATCACTATCTATTTAAAAGGAGTTTGGATGATCATAATGGAAATTACACTTCATTCAACCTTTTTCTTAAAAAGGTCAAAGCTTCCTCAAAGCACCTATTATCAGAAAGTTCAACAGTTCATTAGTACTCAATGGCCAACATGTCTGCATCATCAAATGACTCAAACCATCTCGTGTTTGATGAGAGAATCATATCCTCTAGAATGGTAAAACTCTCTGATTTTGATGAGGCTGGGTATAATATCACAGAGTACTTTGACACTGTGGGGTGGACTCCTTACTTCAGCAATATCTCCTCACCGTGGCATGAAGAAAGTGTGCTAGAATTCTGGAACAACTCCAATATTGTGTCAAATGATGATTGGACCGGGAGTAAAACAGAGGTAATGGGAAGATAAATTTGTGTGGACTACAAATTGATTGCTGAAGTGATTGGTGTGCCTGCTAGAGGAGAACAATACTTTCAGAGGTGGGAATCCTTGCATGGTGGAACTTTCATCTTTGATGAAGTTCTCTTTGGAGGAAGACGTCTAGCACCCTACCGACCTTCTCAACTTTTGAAGATTCCCATAGCACTTCTTGCTGTGCTAAACTGCAGCATCCTTCCAAAAGGACGCAACAGGTTAGAAGTAAATCAGCTGGAAAGGTTCGTATTGGGACACTTGCTGACAAAGAAGAGAATCAGTCTTCCCTGGGTGCTGATGTATCAGATGATCTTCAGACAAGATATGAGCAATAAAGATCTCTATCCTCACAACACCCTGATAATGAAAATACTGATGCACAAGGGCTTTCCAGTGGAAAGTCACTTTGACCAACCGCCTCCTCACTTCTTTACTCCTGGAATGTATGATCAGTTAGACCGGACTCTAATTGATAGAGAAGAAGCTCCAGAGAATCAGGTGATCATTCCTCCCTTGGTTGCTCCACGCAACAAAGGAAAAAAGGGTTTTTACTCATCTGGGTGCTCATAAAAGAAAAATGATGGTGTTGGGTGCATACAATCTGAAGAGGGTGAATGACAAGGTGAATCGGCTGGCAAAGAGGCTAAGAGTGGCTGAGAAAGAGCTGCAAGAGCTCAAAGCTGAGAAAGAGGCTGCCAACGCCGCTTAGAACCCATCTGATGACCATTGAATCCACTTCAAGTGTCATGTCTTTTTGTTATTATTTTTTTTGTTTTACATCTTAAATATTATAAATATCTTTTATATGATTATCAAATCTCTTCTCGTCTGTGTATGTTTAAACAGTGTGTCTTTTATCTTTGTATGCTCGATTTAATGCTTAACTCAACACAACTTTTTCTCGGTACAACTATCTGATAAAATCAATTAACTTAATAAGATAAAGACAAAAATTAAGATTCATCTACTATAAAAATCCTCTAATAATTTAACTTGCTGAAATTTGATAAAATTAAAATAATTAATCTAAGACATTTGTTTTAATGATTAACTAATATGATTAAGAAATATCAGAAACTTCTGAAAAGCATCTTTAGTTCATGTTTCAGAAAAACAGGTTTCTGAAAATAAGCTAAAAGAAGATCAACCGGAGGAAATGCCATGTGTAAAAAGATGAATCAAGGCAGCATCATCTAAAAGTTAAGATGATTATTCAAAGATTCTTTGAAGCACAAAAAGACAAAAGACATCAAGCGACCTCAGAAGAAGAAAAGTCTTCAAAGAAAGGTGCAATGTCAGAAAAGCATTCTTCCATCCAGAGAATAATGGTAACATTACTTCACTTTAAAACTTAAATATCTGTGAAAAATTGTCCTCTTGTAAAAAATTTAATCAACTAATAAAACTTTAATTAATGAGCAAAAACTTAAAAAAAAAAAACCTCAAAATTTTAAAAAGATTCTCAGATAATAATTATCATAAAATCCTTTGTTCTGATACCTTAAAAAACTGTTTTCAAAAATTTTCTTCTTAAATGTTCTTTAACATAATCTATTCTATTTTTCTTTCTTTTCTGTTTCTAAAAAGGTGTTTCTAAAAGTAATATCTTCTAATACGTATTTATGTCTCTTCTTAATTGTTCTTCAAAGACGTTTTCCAAAACTTACTTTATCCATGCTAATGACTCAGTTTCCTATAGGGCTTCATCTATGACCAATCAATGATGCACGTTTCGATACTTTCAAGGTTTGAAACTGTCATCATGAAAAGCTATCTGAGCCCATATACATCGCATGAACAACAATCCAATGGATTCATTTTCTTTACTTCTCTATTTTACCCTTGCTTCAAAGTCCTATAAATTCACAAGAGCCCTTCACACAAACTCACATCTTCAAAGCTCTTCTATAGCTTTGTCTAAGGTTCTGAGTAAGTGGCTCCCAAAAGGATGATGAAGAAGCAAAGGAAAATAGAAGAAGGACCTCTGGAACATGTTGAGGCAAAGATCAAGTCATCTTGGATGATGTATGGAATGAAGAGTAAGGGAAAGGGTTCATCTGAAAACCCGTTTCTCTATACTTGGACCATGGTGATCTTGCTGCATCACAGGTGGACTAGAAGATCACTGGGAGATCCCAGAATAGTCAATCTTATTAAAAGAACTACTGACAAAGTGGTTCTTGGAAGTAAGGTGGTGGCTAATGATCGAGACACAGTCTTACATGATGCACCTCCATCGTCCCAGCGGCTAGAAGGAAAATGCGTGCAGCACGACACGGTTGGGATGAAGTATGGGGCTCTGAGGCAACTCCTGAAGCTTTTGCAGCAGAAGGAGTGGTGATAGCTTTGAAAGAGATGAAGTCTATAAGGCTATGCCTCAGGCCTTCGAAGGAATCTCCGGCGTTAGCAATGAAGAGTGCATTCTATTTTTGGAATGTAACTTGTTTTTCTTTTAAAAATTTCTTTATCAAATGTTTTGAGAAAATTTAACCTTGTGTATTTCTGTTTTTATTTCAGCTTATTTTGTTTATCAAAAATTGTTTTATTCATTAACAGTTGGTATTTATCTCTTAATCTTTGGTATCTGAATAATAATAATAACAAATTGAGTAATAACGTCCCTGCAAAATTAGAATAACTGATTCAGACAATGTCTAAAAACCTTAATGTAAGATAAAAAAAGGGGGAGAAATATAATCAGTAAAGAAATACGGCTAAATGAACTTGGAATAGGATGATATATATGAAACTCAACTATATGAAACCATGAACCTTTTTAATTATTGACAAAAGGGGGAGAAATATAAAAACTCACAAAATGATGGTAAAAGGGAGAAAAGATTAATATATAAATAATAAAATGATGTATGTCAGAAAATAACAATTGGTATATGTAATAACAATGTAATTATAACAATCGGTATCTGTGATAAGTTTACAATATGTGGTAATATTAGTTTTCAATGAATAACAAACAATAATAATTGGTGTCTAAAAGATTAACATCTGATTAATAATTGGTATCTAAAAGATTAACATCTAGTTTCTAAATGATAAGTTAACAAAATATATCTAATCTTGTCAGCAATTAGAATAATAACAATTGGCAACATTTAACAAACTAAAGAATAAATGTTCTTCTCAGGGGGAGTATTATAGATAGGGGGAGCCTTTTATATACTTAACCATCTTTCTTTAAAACATTTTGTAAGTTATACATATCTTATTTGTCATCATTAAAAAGGGGGAGATTGTGAAGTCTATTAATCAGTTTGAGCATTCAAACTTGACTCAAAGACTTAATATCCTTTAGTTTTAATGATTAACAAATAAGATTATATAAGAACATAATAAGAACAAATAAGATTATATAAACAGATTCTACTGAGAAAGATATTGGTTTGTTGATTGTGTTTCAGGATGAAATATTTATCAGAAGAAGAAGAAGATTTGATGAACAAAATCAGAATCAGAAGATCAGGATCAGAAGAACAAATGCAGGATTTAATATAAAGAAGATGTCTGAAGAATGCAACTCGTCTGAAGTGTTGAAGCTGTCTGAAGTGTGCAAGCTGTCTGAAGACGTGAAGACTGTCTGAAGAAGTGAAGACCATCTGAAGACATAAAGACTCGAAGGAATGAAGACAACATAAAGCAGTATGAAGATTGAACTTATCTGAAGCAAAGAAGCTGTCTGAAGAAAAGAAGCTTTCTGAAGCAACGAAGCTGTCTGAAGCAAAAGAAGCTGTCTGAAGCAAAGAAGCCTTCTGAAGCAACGGAGCTGTCTGAAATATTAGAAGCTATCTGAAGTGTCAATATTCGTCTGAAATATTGAAGTCGTCTGAGATCCGACGTGGCACACTCACTGAAGATAAAGAAGACTTTTGCATTCTGAAGTATGCTGAAGAAAAGTCGTTCTCTACAGACACGCAACACTTTCAAAGCTGAAATTGGCAAAGTCACAGAGACCTTTCTTGGTACCTTTGAAGTTCATACACCACTGAGGAAATCTCTGCAACGCAAAAATTGCAAAAAACAACGGTGACAGCTTTATAGCAGCACCAACGTTGTACTTTGTCAGAATTGTAAGTACACCCAGAAGCGTGTCTCACAACGGATTGAATAGCATTCAATGCTATCTCTAAACAGAAATATCATCATCATCAATCCAAAAGAAAGCAGAAGAAAAGCTCAGGAGACTAAGCAGAAGCAACAAAGAAAAATGTTTGAATGAAATATTTTAATTCAATCATATTTTATTATCTGCAAGAAACAACCATTGAACAAGACATCACACCCAAAGAAGATATGATGTCAGGAGCAAATGAAAAAGGAGTATATATAGAATCAGCAAAAGGACAAATTCAACGGATATCTCTTAAAGAGACACTCCTAAAAGAAAACAGAGGAAAGTAGAAGAAAACAGATGAAAGCAGAAAGAAGCAGATTCAAGAGGGAGTATTCGCAGAACTATATCAAGAAACATCTCTCATGAAGAAGAAAATATCAAGTGTCAGAACGGGATCGTTTGAACACTCATTCGCTTAAGGAGAAGCAACCGTTTGAAAAGCTATTACACAACGGCTATATGAGCCACATCATCAACATCTCAACGGTATTATGAATCATCTTCAAACAACTATATTTCATCAGAACATATAAATAGTCTCAAGATTGAATTTGAAGAAGTTGCCAACCTATTGGTCAGTCAGACAAAATTGTTGATCAACAGAATCAAACTAGTTAATCAGGCTGAATGCATTATGGTTAACAAGAGTTGACTTGAGCTTAAGTGGATCATGAAGATGTCAACTAAGTTTGATCAGAGAGTTGGTTCTCAATCAGGCTATTGACTAGTTGGTCAGTTAGTTAGGTTGTTCAGTTGGTCTGTTTGATCAAGTGAGTTGATTGTTCGAAAGACAATCATGCTGAACAAATGACTATCAAACTGGGTACGGTTTGAAGCTTTGATATACCTTGGTTTTCAATGATACGGGTGAGAATGTAGCCCATGGAAACCAATGGCTGGAGAACAAGGCTGGAGCTTAAAGTCAGTATCTACCTAGCCAATTCTTAGAGGATGTCATTCCTCTTATCAGAGACAGGGATTGTACTTAAACTTATACACTTGTGTCACTGTCTTAACCTTGTACTTAGAATTCTTTCATTGTATCCTGAGTAGTACTCAGTTAACCTCAAGTATAGGAAAAGATTAAGTTTATGTTTCGTGGAAACTTAAACTTAGTTTAATTTGTAAACACTTTATGTGTCAGAGAGCCTGGAGAGGTTTGGTGGAAGAAAGAATACTTGGTTGCAGAGCCTGGAGAGGCTTGACTATAAAAGAATACTTGGTTGTAGAGCCTGGAGAGGCTTGACTGTAAAAGAATACTTGGTTGTAGAGCCTGGAGAGGCTTGACTGTAAAAGAATACTTGGTTGTAGAGCCTGGAGAGGCTTGACTGTAAAAGAATACTTGGTTATAGAACCTGGAGAGGCTTGAATGTAAAAGAATACTTGGTTGTAGAGCCTGGAGAGGCTTGACTGTAAAAGAATACTTGGTTGTAGAGCCTAGAGAGGCTTGACTGTAAAAGAATACTTGGTTGTAGAGCCTGGAGAGGCTTGACTGTAAAAGAATACTTAGTTGCAAAGCCTGGAGAGGCTAGACTGTAAAAGAATACTTAGTTGCAAAGCCTAGAGAGGCTAGACTGAAAAAGAATACTGCATATGTTGCTTGGAGAGGCAGTTGAAAACAAAGTAATACTTGTGTTGGCTTGAAGAGGCTGTGAATAATACTTGTATCTGTGGATTCAGATAGTGGAAAATCCAGTGGTGGTTTGCCTCTGGGACTGGATGTAGCTCACGGGTTTGTGGGTGAACCAGGATAAATTCCTTGGCTAAGTTTTCTTACCCTTATCTCTTATCAATTATTTTTATACTAATCAAGGGGTCAGAATAATTAATCTGATATTTTACAAAGGCACAAAACATCTTTTAAAATTAGTTTTTACAAGCTGTCTGAAAACTTCAGACAGCCCCTTAAAAGCCTGTCTGAAATCTTTATGCCTAAGTTCTCTTTTCCTTAATCTCTGTATTTCTAGTTTTCATATTTATGTTGGGGATTGAAATGTATTTTCTATAATAAACTTAACACAACTATTTCAATAAAATGACCTTTCATATGAATAAAACATGAGATGGCTCTTATATCATTTGAAGCTTTACAAAGAATGTTCCTTGAAGAACTTCTGAAATAAATTCTCTGAAGTAAGTCTGAAAGAGATCAGTTCAGAAATCAGGAACAGACTTCAGACAACCTCTAGTCGTCTGAAGTATTTCAGAAACCGTTCTGAAAATACTCCTTGTAATAATCTTCAGAAGATACTTTGAGAAGCCTCTGTTTAAAACAATCTTAAGCTTCAGAAGAAACACTGTTTTTCTTATCTTCCACACATTTCAACTATCTCTGATCTTAAGACCTGTTTTTAACGGTGCCCATCTTAATGATTTAAATTAAAGATTTCCAAAAACTATCAAAAAGCTTGAAACACTATTCAACCCCCCTTCTAGTGTTTCCTGTGGTTCTAACAAGATAAGTATAGTCTAGTTAGATAAAGTGTTAAAAGAATTCTAGACTTTACAAGTAATTTGGCCTTTAAAATAAAGTTTATGCAAAAATGTTTTATGAACCAAAATTATGTTCAAAATAAATATTTTGAACTGGTAATCGATTACCAGTTGGATTGTAATCGATTACCAGCAAGAATTCAATTTCTGGAACGAAATTTTGGTTCTAGTAATCGATTACCAGATGTTGTAATCGATTACCAGTGTGCAGAAAATTCAAATTTCAAATTTCAGACACAACGTTTCATAAACCATTTGAATTTTAAATGGTGTAATCGATTACCACATTCTTGTAATCGATTACCAGCGAGACTTTTTTCAAAATTATGAAGAGACAAAATTCCTTATCAAAGGATACATAGATTCAATTGTTCTATTATAAATATGTGTCTTCATTTAAAAAAAAATAAGGAGATTACAATGTGAGATAATAAAAAGTGAGAAATCTCTTTAAGAATCATTTTGGCCAAAACACTTGCAAATTATTAAGGATTCTTATAGGTTCTTCAAGTGTTAATATCCACTCTAAAAGAGAGTTCACTTGTACAAAATTCATTATGTTACTGTGTGATTGAAGAGAGGGTGCCTCTCATGTATTGTGGGTGATTCTCAACACAAGGGAAGGGTTCCAAGGTGTTGGAGGATTCATCATTTGTAAAGAGTTTTACAAATAGTGGAAATCTCAAGTGGGTACTTGAGGACTGGATGTAGGCAAGTGGTTGGCCGAACCAGTATAAACTAAGTTTGCACTTTCTTATCCCTTAACTCTTATTTAACTTTCACAATTATATATTCATCATATTAAGAGTACGCATTCTTCTTCATCTTAATTAAAGCCTTTTTAAGTACACTAAGGGCAAGATAAATTAGTAATCGAAAAGATTAGATAAAATCAAATAACTTAATTCACCCCCCCCCTCTTAAGTTAGTGAAGCCACTTGTCTAACAACAATCCAATGTTTTTGATAAAAAAAATTAAATTCCATTCGAATTGCAAGAGTACACCAATGTGTTGGACTATTTTGACCCATAAATTTTAAACAGACATAATTTTCAATAGGGAAGTTAGAATTATGCTTACTTTATTGGCTTTTGGGGTAGAAAAACCCATCTTATCCATTTAGGTTTCCCCGGATTGCATGATTACACCAAGTGTTGGACTATATATTTTGACCCCAAAATTTCTACCAACTATAACTATTTTTTGGTCTTTGACCGAGAATCCCCACAAATAGGGGTGGACATCAGGAGGGTTTGGACAGGTCCAGGTAGAAAAGTTCTAAACCGCTAGGAATCGATAAGACAATTTTTGGGCCTATTTCTGACCACCTTTCTCATCGGATTGACCGAGTTTCCAGTTGACCAGATTGCGGGTTGGTCGGGTGGATTCTAACGGGTTGGATCTGAAGTAGAGAAGAAGAAATCTCAAAAAGAAAAAAAGAAAAAAACCATAATCCAAAGCCACAAATAGTCCCTAATCCTCCTTCCAGCCACCATTTCACGCTGGAAAATTGTGTCTTTGTCATCTTGTTTTCATCCGTTGTTCCTGCCATAGATTTGTTCTGCCGGAATTGCGTTGTCCTAGAGCCTGCACTCCACATCCATTGTTACCTTCGTGAGCAAGATGCCGCCATACCTCCTCGCGCCGCCGTCGCAAGATCACAACCGTTCACTGTGCGCGCGCTCCAGATGCAAGTTCATCGCACTATTACTCAATAGATCTAGATGTTTGGAAACTGGAAGATGAAGTTGAAACATAAAAAATGGAGGGGAAGTGGGAGGGAAGAGACAGAGAAGAGGAGAGACGTGAGTGTGACACTGTGACACTATGACCGAGAGTTCAGAGAGGGATTGTGATTGAAATTGGAAACCTCAAAAGTTGCAAATGTTAGAAACCATGAGAAGTGAATTCTAGAGACTAGAGAGAGATTCATGAGTTGGAAAAAAAAAGTTAAAAATTGAATTGGGAAAGTTGAATGTAAAAAACGTGTAGCAGTGGTCAATGTACATCACATTGAAACGTGTGGCAGGATGCAAAATACTATTAAATAGTATTAACTTATATTGGCTAACTTGCATGATAGTAAAATACACTGTCAAATCGGTCGGTTCGGGCACCGATGAAATTTATTTTTCGGACCCAAAACCGACCAGTTGTATCCATATCTAACTGAAAAATAATTCACTTGACCCAATGGTCGTATAAACCCGCTTGTTCAGTTGTGTATGATATCCGATAAAGTGGGTCTCGGTTGGATGATTGAAATATGCCCACCTTTACCCACAAACATAGTTGTGGGTTTAACCCTCGGGGCAGGGGTGGTGGTTAGGTAAAACCCTCCCAAGAGTGGTGACTCCAGGATTCGAAAACCTGACCTTGCAAGTAAAGTCCAATCGGGGTCACAATCCACTTTCACTGCGACCAACCACTGTTTGGTAAACAACTATAACTTTTAGTAGGAAAGTCAAAAATTAAGTTTATTTTCTATCCTTCCGCTGTAGAATAACCTACCTTATCCATTACCCCGAATTGCATGATTACAATACGTTCTGGACTATTTTAACCCCTAAACTTCAAATAAGCATAACTTTCAATAGAAAAGTCAATATTAAAACTATTTGATGTGATTTTTAGGTAGAAAAATCCACTTTATCCACTTAGATTACTCTCGATTGCAAGAGTACACTAGGTGTTGGACTATTTTGACCCTTAAACTTCAAATATGCATAACATTCACTAGGGAAGTTAGAATTAAGTTATTTAAAATTCTTTTGGGGTAGGAAAAACCACTTTATCCATTTAGGTTACCCTAGACTGCAAGAATACATTGGGTGTTGGACTATTTTGACCCCTAACCTTCAAACAAGCATGACTTTCACTTGGAAAGTCAAACTTAAGCTTATTTTGTGTGCTTTTGTGGCAGAAAAAATCGCCTTATCCGTTTATATTTTTCCATACTGTAAGATGATACCAGGCGGGGGACTATTTTCACCCCAAAACTTCAAACAAGCATAACGTTCTATTAGAAAGTTAGAATTAAGCTTATTTAACATGCTTTTAGGGTAGAAAAATCACTTATCCATTTACTTTTTTTCATATTCAAAGACTATACTAGGTGTTGGCCTATTTTGACCCCACAACTTCAAACAAGCATAATTTTCAGTAGGAAAGTCAGATTTATGCTCATTTTATATGCTTTTGCAGTAGAAAAAATCCATTTTATCCATTTACATTAATTTGAATTGCAAGATTACACAGGGTATTGAATGTAAGAAAACACAGGAAAACACTAGAAGGGGGGTTGAATAGTGTTTTTATAAATAACTTGACATATTATGGAAACCTTTTCACAAAGAGAGCTTTTCAGATAAAGTTTCAGATACTGGAGTATTTATCTGAAATTTTTTGTCTTTTGTCTGAAACGTTTTCAGATGAAGTACAATCTGAAGATTCACTTTCAGTTCAGACAATGCTTTGTCTGAAGTTCGTCTTCTTCCTGAAAGGTTTCAGACAGTATGAAAACTTATTTTCTTGAAGATGTTTAAACGTTCAGTTTATATAAATACAAGTTCAATCCCCTTAAAGTTAGTATATAAACTGAATTGAAAGAGATAAGGGATAGAGATACTTAGACAAGGAATTTATCCTGGTTCACCCACTCAACCGTGAGCTACATCCAGTCCCAGGGCAAACCACCACTGGATTTTCACTATCTGAACATAGATACAAGTATTATTTTACCCCAGCCTCTTCAGGCTTAACACCGAGTATTCTTTGTTTTCAACTGCCTCTCCAGGTAACTCAATGAGTATTCTTTGCTTATCAACTGCCTCTCTAGGCAACTCAATGAGTATTCTTTTGCAGGGAACCTCTCCAGGCGCAAACAAAGTATTCTTTTCTATCAAGCCTCTTCAGGCTCTACACCAAGTATTCTTTTCTGTCAAGCCTCTTCAGGCTCTTACCAAGCCTCTGCAGGCTCTAACTACACTCAAAGTGTTTACAATTAAGCTCATGTTTAAGTTTCCTTGAAACTTAAACTACAATTTTCCTGTACTAAGGGTTTACTGAGTACTACTCAGGATACAAAAGTTACATTCTAAGTACAAGGAATGTCAGAGATATAAGTGTACAACTTAGGCTCTGTTTCATCTCTGTTTGGCTCAAAAGGTTGGTTGTATATGATCTGGTCTGAGCTTGGCCAATCTCTTTTGTTGAAGTTGATGACAAACCATGATGAAGGATAGAAATTAGGAATGCATTGTTGTCTTTCTTTGGTTGGATTCTTGTGAAAGATACTATGGGAAACTTTGATCAACAGACCAACTAACCCGATCAATCACTCTGATCTTTAATTTAGCACATTGATCCAAACCAACTATGTTTCTTCTTTGGCTAACTGGCTTCCTTGCCAGGATTTTGGTTAACTCTAAGGCTAACCACCTTGATAAGCACTAAGGCCTACATTTCTTGGTTTTTTCAGTCTCTCTCTTGTATTGGTCTTGAACGAAGCTATTTATAAGCACAAGAATGAGACACACTCAATGCTTCTATTAGAGATGCAAATAATCCCGTTGTGAAATGATGTCTGATAACTTCTGACACAGTACAAGGATGCAGAACAGCGCAGGCCTGTTCTGACTTCTGCAAATGCTGCGACGCTTAGAACTTTCCTCTTAAGTGATAGAAATTTGAATATCCAGAAAAGTTCCCGTTCTGTTTGCCTTAAATAGGTTAGACCATAGTCTTGTATCAGAAGGCGTTGACAGAGAAATATCTTCATCAAATCTCTTCAGAGGCTTCTCTTTTTGATCTCAAATAAGCAGTTACAGACAATGTCTTCATATGGTCTCTTGACTTCAGATGATATTTCACTTCAGACAAAACATCTTCTTTAGATGGATGTAACGCTTCAGATGATAGACCATTTCAAATCATTCTTCTTAGCTTCAGATGATAGCATGCTTCAGATGAACAACCACTTCAGATGATCTTTAGACGATCTGAAACCTTCAGATGATAACTTCTCAATCTTTCACAATTTGAAATACAATAGAAGATTTGTGAAAGTGTATTTGTTCATATGATGATGATTTTAGCCGTTGAGCTTCTCTTTCATCCTTGATAATTTCTGCTTTTCTTCTTGCAAGGATTCAGATTTCTGATAGCGTGTTGCAGAGATGGTACAGTAGTAGGTGTACAGCAGTGCTGGCCTATCTCTGACTACTATTTGCTTTTATGTAGTAGGCTTCCTCTCTCATGTATGATGTTCCTTAGAATGAGGAAAATAACTTTTATTCCTATCTCCTTTTTATATGATGGCAAAAGACGTTTAGAACCCTTCAGGTCTTTGTGCAGAGAGTCTTTGCCTCATTTCAGCTTCACCACTTTCGTTTGCTGAGACTTGAGTCTTTTAATATATTATTCACATTGACTCATAAGTCTTTAGAGAGTAGCATGACGTCTCTGGCTTCAGAAGGTTTTCCTCAACGACTTCTGTTCTTCAGAGAGTCTGAAATACCACGTCATCATGTTAAAAAAGAATGTGTTCAGCAGGTTGCATTGCTTCAGCTTGATGTAGCTTTTTATCTTGGAGACGCTTTCAGCGAGTTCCTTCCTTCAACGAGTTTCTTCTTCTTTGCTTCGGATGGTTGCTTCTTTCTTCTTCATTCTTTATGAGCATGTACTTTATCTTCATTTCAGCTTTGCCCAAATGTACTCTATCTTTTCTTCAGATAATTGTCGTGATGTTCTTATAGTTTGACTTCTTCAGATTGTTCACATTCTTCAACATATTGCATGTCTTCAGACAATTGATCCTTTCAGCATGTTGTATGTCTTCAGACGGTTGATTGGTAGATGATATCCTTTTGAAAGCTTTCAGCTTTAGTAGTCATGCTTCTTCTCTTCTTTGTTCTTCCTTCAGTATGTCTTCCTTCAGCAGTTTGATTCAGAAGGTTGAGCTGCTTCTTCATGATTCATTGTTAATTTGTCTGAAATGAATCATCTGGAGTTTGCATCGTCTGAATGAATGATTTGAAGTGCATTGTGATGTTCTTTTGAGCTTGTCTTTATTTCTGATTCCACATATATACTTCTTCTTTCCACACTTTCTTCAGATAGTTGGTCGCGTTCAGATAGTTGCTTCAATGTTTTCTTCTGATTTCCTCTTCCTGTCTTTTGCTTGCTTCTTTGGCTATCTTCATCTTCTTGTCTTCAGATGGATCCTATAACCTGAAACACAATTCACAAAACAATACTTTTCTCAGTAGAACCTATTTATTATACGATCTAATTTGTTAATCATTAAAACCTTAGGATAATGAGTCTTAAAACTAATTTAAATACTTAAATTAATTTTGAGACTCAACATTGGACTATGTTGACCCCTAAAATTCATACAAGCATAACTTTCAGTAGTGAATTCAAAATTAAGCATATTTTACATGTTTTTGTGGCAGGAAGAATAACCTTATCCATTTAGATTTTCCAAATTAAGCCCATGTTGGACTATTTTGACCCCTATATTTCAAATAGGCGTAACATTCAATAGAAAAGTCAAAATTAAGCCTATTTAATATGCTTTTAAGGTAGGAAAATCCATCTTATCCATTCAGATTACTTCAGATTGCAAGATGACACCAAGTAATGGACTATTTGGACCTCTAAACTTCAAACAGGCATAATATTCATTAGGGAGGTTAGAATTAAGCTTATTTTATATGCTTTTGGGGGTAGAATAATTCACTTTATCCAAATAGTTTACTACGAATTACAATATGACACCAAGTGTTGGACTATTTTGATATATCTAAACTTCAAACATACATAAATTTCAGTAAGAAATTTGAATTAAGCTTATTTTATGTTTTTGGGTAGAAAAATCTACATTATCCATTAAGTTTACTCCAAATTGCAAGATTACAACAGGTGCTAGAATACTTTAACCCCTAAATTTAAAACAACCATAACTTTTAGTAGGGAAGTCAGAATTAAGCTAATTTAATATGCTTTGGGATAAAAAAAACTTAACTTTATCCATTTTGATTACTTCAGATTGCAATATCACACTAGGTGTTGGGCTACTTTGACCCCTAAACTTCAAATATGCATAACATTCATTAGGGAAGTCAAAATTAAGCTTATTTAATATTCTTTTGGGGGTAGGAAAACCACTTTATCCATTTAGATTACTCTGCATTGCAAGATTACACCAGGTGTTGGACTATTTTGACCCCTAAATTGAAAACAAGCATAACTTTCAATAGGAAAGTCAGAATTAAGCTTATTATAAATGCTTTAGGGTAGAAAAAATCTAAGTTACCTATGACACCTTATTTCTAACCTATGACTAATCGTTTATTTATGGAAAATAGCAAAAAAAAATTCTTTAGAAAATATTTTCCGTCAGTTTTAAAAATTGGAGATGGCTAAGACACACTACTCCATGTCACATTTTAAAACACAAAACAGGAACATGCATCACATAATTAAACACAAAGTTCAAACAGTAAATCATAGTACAATTGATAGAAGGTTGCTTACGGATCTAGAATTAGACCAAGAAACCAATCAGGACAACAATAATTTCAGAGTATAATGCGCAGAATAAATGCATAATTTTAAAGGAAGAAAAATGAAAAGATGGAGACTTTAGAAGATGTTGGAGGCAACCCCTCTAGTCGATAAGTCATAGTGTTGAAACCCCATCAACTCGTGGAGCCGGATCCGACAATGATTTGGGCAAGTACCACCAGCCCTTCTCTACTCATGCTATGAGGAGGAAGCTAAAAATATGCTAAGTGTATTAAAATCAAGATGAGCTCTTACAAGAAGTGGAGCTCCCCTTTTAAAGAAGCAAGGGGGCGGTCTTGAGAAGGAAAATAATGAGAAAATAAAAACTAATCCAAAACCTATCACATTAAGGGCTAAAAGTAGTACCCCTAATTAAGCTAATTTGAGGAAAATTACATTTAAAAAAATACAAGGAAAAGCTATCAAACTAGAGTTTAGAGGCCATGACTAAGTAGTCAAATGTGATTTGTAACGACAAGTCAGCTCCTTATGGGTGAAGTCTTTGGGCCTTCATGCCCTTGCTGGCCCAAGTTGATCTAGTTTCTAGTCCTTCTCTTCCAAGAAAGTGCCATTATTCCTCCCCTTTGAAAAGTATTTGGCCTCAAATATGAATGATAAGGGCCTACATTAAACTGGTAGAGGAAGAGATGAAGAATATGAAAGTAGATGAATGGATTAAATGACATAGTAGTGAGAGCTAAGAAGTGTCTTACCTTGGAGTTATGAAAATCAAATTGCCTCCCATTAGCATCTACCCCATAGCAGAAGGAAGCAAGAACAGAACATAAGGATGGTTCCTGTAACATCCCGAAAAAACAGGACCTAAATCCAATAGAAGCTAAGTTAGGAAGAGAATGAGCAGTTGAGGATGGAGAAAGGACTTTGAATGGAATTGTGAGGATAATGAGGAATTATGGGAAATAAGGGAAGATTTAGAAGAGTAATTAAGTTAGAAATGTGTTTTGGGTAAAAGAAACTAGGAAAATGGAATTGGTGAGAGTTGGAATGAGTTAGAAAGGATAAAGATAAGAATTTGAATGTGTAAAGGAAAAGGTTGAGGGTAGGGTAAAGAGAACTCCCTTGTGAAGTTCAATTACTTTTCCTTAGCCTTCATCAGTAAGTCCTTCTTCTTTTGCTTATCACAACAAACACCATTAGTAGACAATGGTAGTTTAAGTAAGAGCATTACTTCCCTTTTCCTAACTTCCTTGCCTTTATCTTTTTCTTTTCTTTCCTACATGTTTGTTGTTCGAACTGTAAATACACATGCAAACAGAAGAAGGGGGTTGAATTGTGTTTATTAAAACTTTTCATTTTCAAGATGGATTTCCTTCAAAAAGATTTCTAAACAAACTTCAAACAAGTTTTCAAGGGCTATCTGAAATGAGCTCTCTTATCTGAATAATATCATACAAGAGGTTTTCTAACTCCTTTTCTTTTTAAGGCTACTTCAAAGAGTTTAATATCCAATATTCTTATCCCCTTACGTTAGCAAAAAATAGATATAAATAGTTAAGGGTTTAGAGAACATAGCCACATAAATTATCCGGGTACACTCACAACCACAGTGAGCTACGTCCAGACCCAGAGCAAACACAACTTCTGGATTTTCCACTAAACAACAGAGAGTATAAGTATTCTTTTACAGTCAAGCCTCTTCAGGCTCAAGTACACCAAGTATTGTTTGAATACCTAGCCTCTCCAGGCTCTACAAAAATATTGTTTGCTCACCTAACCTCTTCAGGCTTTAACAACTCAAGTGTTTACAAATTAAAAGATGAACTTGAACTTCAGAAAAGTTCTTATTCAAAGACATGTACACTACTTGTGATTGAACATAGAATATGAAAGTTTCAGTACAAATGATTTTTTAGGGTGTAATCTAATCAAATTTTAGCAGCTTTTTTGCCTTGCAATATTTGCATGAAAGTTCTGTGTTGCTTCAAGAATGAGTTCCTCTACTTATAGGCTTTTGGGTATGTCTTCTTCAAACTCGTCCGTTTAGAAATAGCATTTAATGCTATTGAAGCCATTGTGAGACACCTTTGACAAAAGGTTTTCTAGCATTACATATCGTCTTAAGGATTCTATCGAGGCACTACTTTATCATCATTTTTTCTTGCTCAGAGTTTAATTTTGATATATTATCCATCTAAAACATTTTACATTGTTATTGACACTCATGTTAACATCTTATTTGATAAAATTCTTACATTACAACTTGAGCATAGTTTATATTTATAATAGTTAAAAATATGTGTTAAACGAGTTTACCTAAATAGGTCCACCTAGTTTAACTGACATTAATCAGGGGGTAAGAATCTAAAATAAAAAGTAAGAATCTAAACCAAATAATTAAGGATTCCCTTATCATTATTCTATTAAATACCCAATCACATACTTCTTAAGTCAAATTATATAACTGAAATCATGTATCATTAACAACTAAGATAACGATTTTGAAAAGAAGATTTGTTGAGGTGTTAGCATAGTTATGTAGTGCGAGTATTAAGCATGTTAAAATTTTGTGATTTTGTGACAAAGAGGATTCAAGTAGGAAGTCATACACCCCAAAGTAACTGTTTCACTACTTTTAGGGCATATGAATAGACAAAATAACATTGAACTCAGTGTACAAAGCTTGAAAGCCCGATGGCAACATTTGCTTGCTAGAATTTGGTATCCATAGAGCCGATTAAAAAAAGTGAAAGTAGAAATAGATGTGCTATCTACGTGTTACAAACTAGCCATTGACATTACATTATGAAGCACTACAAAGCCATACTACAGTTATACAAAAAAAAAGTTCTATCCTCTTCACAATTCACAATTCTGAGGTTTCTTCAATTCTCAATCTAATTTTTCGTGCCTTTTATCCTTTGTTCCATCTTCCTCTCTTCAATTTTTCTCTTTCTTTGTTTTTCTCTCCTTCTGTCTATAGGATGTTGCTTTCTCGTCAGTGGAACCTATTGCTAAGAAATGGTTAAATATCATAGTTGATGGCAACGTAACCTTGGCACTGTACTGGCCCTTCATTGTCATCTTTGCCACATCACAAGGTTTGTTTTCTCTGTCGTTCATAACTCTCTCCCAGATAACACTCCTTTTTGCAATAAAAACTTTGACATTTTTGCATCAAAATTTCATTACAAATGACAGTTAGACTATTAACACTACTCTTGTACATAATTACTTCTCTTTACCAGTTAATTGTCTTTGATTCTCAATGCAACGTCCTAATTTCTTAATTAAAAAATAATGCATGTTGGGAGCACTATTTCCAAATTCGTGAAATTATTTCGCGCATTGTTGATATCGCATACAATACATCACAAAGCTTAGGTAATCCAACAGTTACTTAAGTAGTAAATCCAATAAATTAACACAAAGACATAACCGTTGCCCAAAAGGGCTCATAATACAATATCCAAAAAATAGGCATAATGGGATATAACTATACATATGTCCTGGAATATAAAAGGCTACCCTAAGGCCCCACATGTACTATTCAAAAAGAGTCAAAGTAGAAATAGATTTGCTATATACGTGTCCAAAACTAGCCACTGAAATTACAGTGTGAAGCCCTACGAAGCTAGAAAAGAGTTATATAAAAAACAAAGGAGTTCTCTCCTCTTCAAAATTCACGGTTATCAAGTTTCTTCGATTCTTGTTGTCATTTGTTGTGTCATCTAACCTTTGTAGCATCTTCCTCTCTTCAATTTTTCTCTTTCTTTCTTTTACTCTCTTTCTGTCTAAAGGATGTTATTTTTTCAATAATGGAAAATATAGCTAAGATTTGGTTAAATATCATAGTTGACAATAATGTAACCTTGTCACCGTACTGGCCAGTCATTGTCATCTTTGCCATATCACAAGGTTAGTTTTCTATGTCATTCATAACTCCCTTTCGGACAACACTCCTTTTCGCAATAAAAACTTTGACATTTTTGCATCAACCTTTCATTACAAATGACAATTAAACTATTAAAATTACTCCCTCACATAGTTACTTCTCTTTTCCAGTTAAATATCTTTGATTCTCAACATGCTCAAGGTTCAATATTTAGCATTACATATCATCATGAGGATTCCTTCATGGCAGTGCTTTATCGTCATTTTTTCTTCATTGGAGTTTAATTATGATATATTATCCATATAAAGCATTTTGACAATGTGATTGACACTCATGTTAGTATCTTATTTGATAAAAATTCTTATGTTACAACTTGAGCATCATTTATATTTATAATAGTTAAAAATACGTGTTAAATGAGTTTACCTAAATAGGTCCTCCTAGTTTGACTGACATTAATTTGGAGGTAAGAATCTAAAATAAAAAGTAATAGATTTAGTGTTTGAATAGTCAATTAATAAAAACAAACAATTAAGGTACAAATCTCGCACTTCTTAAGATAAATTATTCAACTAATGACATGTACCAACAACTAAGATAATGACTTCAAAATAAAGACTTGTCGAGGTACTAGCATAGTTATATAGTGCGGGTGAAAACCATGTTAAAATTTTGTGGCTTTGTGACAAAGAGGATTCAAGTAGAAAGTCATGCATGCCGACAGTAACCGTTTCACTACTTTTAAGACATATAAACACACAAAAGAACATTGAATTCAGTGTAGAAAGCCTGAAAAACCGATGGTAATCGTGAACATTTTCTTTCTAGCGTCACGTATCCATAGAGCTGACTCAAAAAGAGTCTAAGTAGAAATAGATATGTTATCTACGTGTCCAAAACTAGCCACTGACATTACAATGTGAATCTCTATAAAGCTAGACAAAAGTTAAACAAAAAACAAAGGAGTGTTCTCCTCTTCACAATTCACTATTCTCAGGTTTATTCGATTTTGAATCTCATTTGTTGTGCCTTCTATCCTTTGATCCATCTTCCTCTCATCAATTTTTCTCTTTCTTTCTTTTTCTCTTTTTGTCTAAAAGATGTTACTTTTTCATCAATGGAAGCTATAGCTAAGAGATGGTTAAATATCATAGTTGATGACAATGTAACCTTGGCACCGTACTGACTAGTCACTGTCATCTTTTCCACATCACAGGTTTGTTTTCTCTGCCGTTCATAACTCTCTCTTAGATAACACTCCTTTTTCGTATTAAAAACTTTGACATTTTTGCACCAACATTTCATAACAAATGGCAGTCAGACTATTAACACTACTCTCTCACATAGTTACTTCTCTTTTCCAGTTAAACGTATTTTATTATCAACATGCTAAAGGTTCAATCTTTAGCTTTACATATCATCTTGAGGATTCGTTCGGAGCACTAATTTATCGTCTCTTTTTTCTTCATTGGAGTTTAACTATGATATATTATCCATATAAAACATTTTTACATCGTTATAAACACTCATGTTAACATCTTATTTGATAAAATTTCTTACGTTATAGCTTGGGAATTGTTTATATTTATAATAGTTAAAAATTGGTGCTAAATAAGTTTACCTAAATTGGTCCACCTAGTTTGACTGAAATTAATTACGGGGTAAGAATCTAAAATACAAAGTAATAAATTTAGTGCTAGAATAGACTATTAATAAAAACAAACAATTAGTGATTCCCTTATCATTACTCTAATAAATACAAAGTCTCTGACTTCTTAAGATAAATTACTCAACTGAAATCATGTTTCAACATCTAACGTAATGACTTCAAAAAGAATATTTGTCGAGTTGCTAGCATAGTTATATAGTCGGGGTGAAATGCTTGTTAAAATATTTATGGCTTTATAACAAAGAGGATTCAAGTAGGAAGTCATGCATCCCGAAAGTAACTATTTCACTATTTTTGGGGCATATATATACAAAAAAAGAACATTGAATTCAGTGCAAAAAGCCTGAAAGCCTTATGGTATTCGTCAACATTTGCTCACTAGCATTTGGTATCCATAGTGTTGATTCAAAAAGAGTCAAAGTAGAAATAGATGTGATATGTATGTGTCCAAAACTAGCCACTGACATTACATTGTGAAGCTCTACAACGCCAGACAAGAGTTATAGAAAAAACAAAGGTTTTACCCTCATTCTTCTCCCTTTTCTTCACTTGTAGAGAGAGAAACTAGAGAGAGAAAGGGAGATCGAAGGAGAGAAGTTTGGATTGAAGCATTAAATATCTAGAGGAGCCTTGGATCATCATTCCCAACCTCTCAATCATCCTATTTCTCCTACTCTTGAGGTGAGTGTGGTCACCCACTCACTTTCATCTTGTTTGCTCCATTGGATGTCCTCTATTCTTCTTCCCCTTGCGTCTTTACCTTGTTTGTGTATGTTATTGATCAATACTGTGGATAGCGAATGTTTACTTAATGGTATGTGTTAATGCCCTTGAACTCGAGGTTATTCTTAGTATTTTAGGTTGTAAATCTCTATGGAATATTTATTTGTGCATACCATGCCATTCATGCTCATTGATGAATATATTTATAATACCTCCCAGCATTCATGGGCCTATGGCCAAGCAAGGAAATGTCACAGGGTCTTCGGACCACCACAAGGTCTTTAGTGTTAGAACCACAGGAAACACTAGAAGGGAGGTTGAATAGTATTTTATAATTCTTTACAGATTTTATGAAAACCTTTTCACAAGCAAAGTGATTAACAAAAGTTTTGAACAACTCGCTGAAACTAGGTATTTCAGAGACTTGCTGAAGTGCTTCAACAGGTCCAATAAAATAGTTCTTGAAATAATTTTACGTGAAAAACCAGAGTTGTTTTGATGCGCAGATTTATAATATCACTTTTCTAAACCCTCATTGGTTAGTTAAAACTGAAAGTAAAGAGATAAGGGTTGAGAGAACTTAGCCAAGAAATTTATCTTGGTTCACCCACTAACACAGTGAGCTACGTCCAGTCCCAGGGCAAACACACAATTGTATTTTCCACTATCTAATTAGATACAAGTATTGTTTGACCCCAACCTCTTCAGGCTAAACACCCAAGTATTATTTGAACACGCAACCTCTCCAGGCTAAAAACCCAAGTATTGTTTAGACACAGTCTCTTCAGGCTAAAACAGAAAACTGTTTGAAGGATAAAAGCTTAAACTCTTAAACTATACAAGTTTAGAGCTTAGACTGAGTAAGATGTACAAATAACTGAGTTAAACTCAGGATAAGAATTTGTTGTACAAATGAAACAAATGAATGAATATCTGAGAGAGAGTTTTTTAGCAGCGTTTGAGCAAGTATGTTCGTTCTCTACTTCTCCCTTTTCTGAATGAGACTTCATATAAATATATATAGCTTTGGAAAAGAAGTCCGTTGAAGTTCATTTGATTTTCGTTGAGAGATAGCATTAAATACAAATGCTTCCGTTGAGACACAAACCATTGATAGCTTGCAGTAGCATGTGCAGCAGGTAGTAGGTGTCAGCAGCGCAGACTCCACTTTTTCTGAGCATAGTGTACTTCACAGCAGACTTGCCATTTTGATGACTAGAAATTTGAAATATGCCAAAAGACAAGTGTTCTGACTTTCCAAGAAAACAGGAAGCACAGGAAACTGGGAAAGACTACCAATGACTTGAGTTTTCAAGGGGAATTAACAGAGAAGCATTTTCCCAAAAAGGTACAAGCTTCAATACGAAGTCTCTCTTTTTCAAAAAGTTCTCTGGCTTTAGCAGGTCTTGATCTTTCAGCAGGTTCCTCTACTTCAGCAAGTTGCACAACATCAGAGGGTTGCGATATTTTCAGAGGGTTACTTTATATCAGATACCTTCTGAAACACAAAAACTACCTTTTAACAGAAAACTGTTCTTTCTTAGGAATTTTAACCAAATTTGTTATTCATTAAAACTCAGGATTGTGAGACTTAAACATTATTATCCAATTAATAATATTTTGAGACTCAACATTCTCCCCCTTTTTAATGATGACAAATTTGTTTAAGAGCTTATTAAATATCTGAGGGAAATAATAAAAAGATGAGTTTAGAATTTTCTCCCCCTTTTTCAGATACTTGGATACCATGTCTTGCTTATGCCTTGCTCATACCTTGCTTGCTTTAGTGCTTAATCTTGCTCCCCTTGAATCAATGAGTTCTTCTGAAACCACTTAACTTCAGATATTGTTAGTTTCTTAATACTCCCCCTTTTGTCATCAATCAAAAGGGTGGAAGAGCCTTCTGAAGAAGTAAGTATGCGATTTAGAAGAATAGATTTAGAAAAACACTTATGCTTATCAACACTTTCAGTAAATGCAATTCAGTAATTTTACTTTTCAGAAAGTTTTAGAATGTGCAAATTTTCTCTGATAAATTTGAATCTATCTTTAGCAAGAGGTTTAGTGAATATATCAGCCCATTGGTGCTCTGTGTCAATGAATTGTATATTAATAATTCCTTTCTGAACATAGTCTCTAATAAAATGATGTTTTATTTCAATATATTTTGCTCTTGAATGCTGAATTGGATTCTTAGAAAGGTTGATTGCACTGGTGTTATCACAGAAGATAGGAATAGACTTAACAGGAATATTAAAGTCTTCTAGTTGAGATTTTACCCAAAGCAGCTATGAACAACAGCATGCAGCAGCTATATATTCAGCTTTAACAGTTGAAAGAGCTATTGTGCTTTGCCTTTTGCTTGCCCAACTGATCATATTTTCTCCAATGAAGTGGCAACCTTCACTTGTTGATTTTCTTTCAACTTTATCTCCAGCAAAACCAACATCACAGTAACCTACTAACCTGCAATCCTTGCTCTTCTTATAGCACAGACCAAGATTAGTAGTACCTTTTAAATATCTGAAGATTCTCTTAAAAACCTTGTAATGAGTCACTCTTGGATCAGATTGAAATCTTGCACACATGCATACACTGAACATAATGTCAGGTCTACTTGCTGTAAGATACAATAAGGATTCAATCATTCCTCTATACAAAGTTGAATCAACACATTCTTCCCCTTCATCTTTGCTTAATATAGCAGAGGGATGCATTGGAGTTGACATAGGCTTGCAATCATTCATATTAAACTTCTTAAGCATTTCCTTAGTATATTTTTCTTGATGGATCCATATACAGTCAGGATCTTGCTTAATTTGATGTCCCAAGAAAAATTTTAGTTCTCCCATTAAACTCATTTCAAATTCAAATTGCATAAGCTTAGAAAACTTTGTGCATAGGTAAGAGTTTGTTGATCCAAAAATTATATCATCAACATATATTTGGACTAGAATCAGATCTTTGTTAGACATTTTTCTAAAAAGAGTTTCATCAACCTTTCCTCTTTCAAAACCATTTATAATAAGGAAATTTCTCAATCTTTCATACCAAGCTCTGGGAGCTTGTTTTAGACCATACAGAGCCTTTTTGAGTTTGAAAACATTATCTGGAAAGGTTAAGTTTTCAAAACCAGGGGGTTGTCTAACAAATACCTCTTCCTCAATGAAACCATATAGAAAGGAACTCTTTACATCCATTTGATATAGTTTAATGCCATTATTTACTGCATAAGAGAGTAAAATTCTAATAGCTTCAAGCCTAGCTATAGGAGCAAAAGTTTCAGTAAAATCAATACCTTCTTGTTAATTATAACCTTGGGCAACAAGTCTGGCTTTGTTTCTGACAACTTGACCATCTTCAGAGAGTTTGTTTCTAAACACCCATTTGGTTCCTATGATAGTTTTCCCATGGGATTTAGGAACTAGAGTCTAGACATCAGTCCTGGCAAATTGATTAAGCTCTTCTTGCATGGCTAGGATCCACCCTTCATCATCCAGAGCTTCCTTAATATTCTTTGGCTCAATCTCAGAAAGGAAGGCAAGATTGTTGACTGCCCTAAATCTTGATCTTGTTCTTACTCCTTTTGAAGTATCACCAATGATTTGCTCTCGAGGATGATGAGTTTTGTATCTCAACTCATGCCTTTGAGGGAATACAGGCTCATTCTAAGACTCAACATTCGTTCTCTAATGAGGACCAGTTTCAGCAGGTTTGCTGGAAGTCTGTTCAGCAGGTACATCAGAGGGTCCTTTAGCAGATACTTCATTCTTGGCCTCTGGAGTTTTTGAAGTTGGGTTCAGCTCCATACCTTTAAAATCCTCTTCTAGATCTGATAGTTCCCTATCAGTCTCTTTGGCATCATTAAATCTAACATGAATGGTTTCTTCAACAGTTAGGGTTCTAGAGTTGTAAACTCTATATGCCTTAGAGGTTTCTGAATAACTAATAAAGAATCCTTTGTCAGATTTAGGGTCAAATTTTCCAAGATCATCTTTGATGTTAAGTATGAAACACTCACAACCAAAGACATGAAAGTAAGAAATATTGGGCTTTCTTCCTCTCCACAGTTCATATGGAGTCTTTTTTAGAATAGGTCTTACCAAGATTCTGTTTTGGATATAGCAAGCTGTGTGAACAGCCTCTGCCCAGAATGACCTTGGAAGATTGCTTGAAATGAGCATGGTTCTACCCATCTCTTGCAAGCTTCTGTTCTTTCTCTCAACAACCCCATTCTGTTGAGGTGTTCTAGCCACTGTGAGAGATCCCATTCTCATCACAGAACATACTGAAGCTTGAGTTTTCAAACTCTCCTCCATGATCACTTCTAATGGCAGATATGCAAAATCCTTTCTCATTTTGCACCCTTTTACAGAATTTGGTGAAGTTCTCAAAGGTCTCATCCTTGCTTCTTAGGAATATAACCCATGTGAATCTAGAATAGTCATAAAAAATAACCAAACCATACTTTTTACCAGCAATACTTTCTATTCTTGTAGGACCAAACAAATCAATGTGAAGGAGTTCTAAAGGTCTTGAGGTGGAAACAACATTTATACTTTTAAAAGAATTTCTGGTTTGTTTCCCCTTTAGACAGTTTTCACATAAAATATCAGATTTGAAAGAAAGCTTGGGTAATCCTTTTACAAGATTGTGTTTTGTAAGCTTTGAGATCAATCTCAAGTTGGCATGCCCAAGTTTCTGATGCCAAATTTGTTTTGCATCTTTCACATAAATAAGCTAAGTCACATTTTGATAAGCAAGGTCCTCAAGATCAATTTTATACACATCGTTGTGTCTCTTGGCAGTAAAAATGATTTGATCAGAGGAGTCTCTGACTATGCAACCATCCTTTGTGAAGGATACAACAAAACCACTGTCACACAATTGGCTTATGCTCAGCAGGTTGTGTTGAAGACCTTCAACAAAAAGGACATTATGAATTATAGATAGAGGAGATATACCTACTGAACCAATACCTGTGATTCTGCCTTTCTGATCTCCTCCAAAGGTGACCACTCCACCATCTTTTGGTCTAAGGTCTTGGAACAAAGACCTTTCTCCTGTCATGTGTCACGACCAACCACTGTCCAGGTACCATCTGTGGCGTCTCCTTTATCCTGTTAAACACATCTGCAACAGGAATAATTAAGGATTTAGGTACCAACATCTTTTTGGGTCCTTTCTTGTTAGAAGCAGGTCTACCTTTCCTTTTATGTCTGCACTGTGACACATTGTGTCCAAGCTTACCACAATGAAGGCATCACTTACCTTTCTTAACCTTTTCAACACCTTTAATTCCAACTTCAGGCAAGGAGGAAGTTTATGAGTAACCAAGACCACTTTTGTCTTTGGAATTTATTTGAACACCCAACAGCCTATTTAGGTTCTTAGTTCCATTGACAAAAGCTGCAAGGTCTTTTGTGAGTTCAGCAACTTGTTTCATGAGAATCTCATTTTCAGTTTTTAAACTTTCTGAATCACAAGACTCAGAGCTAAGGAGTTTTTCCTTGAGTAACAGATTTTCAGTTTCAAGAGCTTCATTTCTGTTTGCAACTTCAGTGTAAGCTCTTGATAAATCTTTATACTCATGGAATAGTTCCTTAGAACTTTCCACCAAATCATCATACATATCTTGGAGGGTTTGAGGAATTACCTCTGATTCTGAGCTATCTGAAGAAGGAAGGCTAGCCATCAAACATAGATTAGCTTCTTCAGCGGCTTCATCATCCTCTTCAGAGGTTGAGTCATCTAGATCCTCCCATGTGGCCATAAATCTCTTCTTCTTCCTTGGGAATTTCTTCTTCTTGGAAGAGAGCTTCTTAAGCTTAGGGAAATCAACTTTCATGTGGCCAAGCTGTCTGCACTCATAACAAATTATTTTGTCAAAAGAAAATGTTTCTTTACCTGACTTACCTATCCTGCTGTCAGATGAGGATTACTTTCTAAATTTTGCTTTCTTTTGAAGAATACTCTTTATCTTCCTGCTCAGAAGAGCAAGGTCATCATCATCATCAGAGCTGCCTTCTGATTCTTCAGAACCTTTTGAGGACTCTTCAGCTTTCAAGGCCTTCTGTGCACCAGACCTAGGCAATTTGGGCTTGGCATTCAGGGCTAGTGACTTCTTTTTGGGAGCATCTTCGCCAAGTTCCAACTCATGGACCTTGAGGGATCCCAGATGTTCCTCCATTCTTAAGGTGTTGAGGTCCTTTGCCTCTTGAATGATAATAACTTTGGGCCTCCAAATCTTTGGTAGACTTCTAAGGATTTTGTGATTATTATTACCTAAATCATAGGTCTTTCTAAGAGATTTGAGTCCATTAGTGATGGTCTGAAATCTTCAAAACATCTGATCAATAGATTCAAATTCATGCATTTTGAACATCTCGTACTGATGAACTAGCATGCTGATTTTGGATTGCTTTACATTATCAGTTCCCTCATGAGCTGCTGCCAATGTATCCCAGATTTCTTTGGTAGAAGAATAGCCATGCACCTTCTCATATTCTGATTTGCTTAGAGAGCACACCAGATAGAGTTTTTCTTTGGCATTGAGTTGTACACGAGCCTTCTGATCACCAGTCCATTCTAAGCTGGGAATAGGCACACCATTATTGGTAGGAACATAATCACCATCAGTGACTGCATCCCATAAATCTATGTTGCTGCTTTCTATAAAGAGCTTCATATATACGATCTCGCCAGTAATGGTAGTCAGAGCCATTGAGGCACCTTCAGCAATGTAGTGTGAGTTGCTTGTAGAGGTTTCCATCTGGATCTTCTACCCTCAACACTTGTTAGATGCTCAACCCGAGGTTGAGCTCTGATACCAACTGTTAGAACCACAGGAAACACTAGAAGGGGGGTTGAATAGTGTTTAATAATTCTTTACATATTTTATGAAAACCTTTTCACAAGCAAAGTGATTAACAAAAGTTTTGAGCAACTTGCTGAAATTGGGTTTTTCAGAGACTTGTTGAAGTGCTTCAACAGGTCCAATAAAATAGTTCTTGAAATAGTTTTATGTGAAAAACCAGAGTTGTTTTGTTGCACAGATTTAAAATATCACTTTTCTAAACCCTCCTTGGTTAGTTAAAACTGAAAGTAAAGATATAAGGGTTGAGAGAACTTAGCCAAGAAATTTATCCTGGTTCACCCACTAACACGGTGAGCTACGTCCAATCCTATGGCAAACACACCATTGGATTTTCCACTATCTGATTAGATACAAGTATTGTTTGACCCCGGCCACTTCAGGATAAACACCCAAGTATTATTTGAACATACAACCTCTCTAGGCTAAAAACCCAAGTATTGTTTGGACACAGTCTCCTGAGGCTAAAACAGAAAACTGTTTGAAGGATAAAAGCTTAAACTCTGAAACTATACAAGTTTAGAGCTTAGAATGAGTAAGATGTACAAATAACTAAGTTAAACTCAGGATAATAATTTGTTGTACAAATGAAACAAATGAATGAATATCTGAGAGATTTTTTAGCAGCGTTTCAGCAAGTATGTTCGTTCTCTACTTCTCTCTCTTCTGCATGAGACTTCATACATATATATAGCTTTGGAAAAGAAGTCTGTTGAAGTTCATTTGATTTCTGTTGAGAGATAGCATTAAATGCAAATGTTTCCGTTGAGACACAAACCCTTGATAGCTTGCAGTAGCAGGTGCAGCAGGTAGTAGGTGTCAGCAGCGCAGACTCCACTTTTTCTGAGCACAATGTACTTCACAGCAGACTTGCCTTTTTGGTGACTAGAAATTTTAAATATGCCAAAAGAAAAATGTTCTGACTTTCCAGAAAAACAGGAAGCACAGGAAACTGGGAAAGACTACCAATGACTTGAGTCTTCAAGGGGAATTAACAGAGAAGCATTTTCCCAAAAGGTACAAGCTTCAGTATGAAGTCTCTCTTTTTCAGAAAGTTCTTTGGCTTCAGCAGGTCTTGATCTTTCAGCAGGTTCCTCTACTTCAGCAAGTTGCACCACATCAAAGGGTTGCAATATTTTAAGAGGGTTGCTTTATATAAGATACCTTCTGAAACATAAAAACTACCTTTTAGCAGAAAACTGTTCTTTCTCAGGAATTTTAACCAAATTTGTTATTCATTAAAACTCAAGGTTGTAAGACTTAAAAATTATTATCCAATTAATAATATTTGATACTCAACATTTAGACCATCATAGGGTCTCCGGACCATCACAGACCTTTGGACATTAATTTTTAAGAAGAACGAGGTAACCACATCGAACTCTCGACCAAAAGAGAGATGGGGGGTCCTCAGGCTAAAAATGACAACATGCATTGTTTATTCATTGATAATAAGATTTAATCATAGGTGGCCCTGGATGACTGTCCTTGGTCACATGGTCGAGTGCTCAATCACAGTCACAGTTAGTGAAAAGACCCCGGGTGTCCGGTAAAAACACACCACAATCATGTTTGCATCATTTCACATTGTTTATGCCTATGTTGAAGTTGTGGATTATGCTAGATTGTTTCACTTCATGCGTATGATTTCCTTCATTGCATGTTTTTACCACTCTCAATGGGACGTTAGTCTCACCCCACGACGTGGGAATGATATTCAAATGTGCAGGGCCCTTGTCCGAGTGCTTTAACGGGGAGCTGGGAAAGTTTTGGTTGGGTCTGTGATGGACCAACTCTTTTAGTTTATATATTTTCATTTACATTGGCAAACAATTATCGTGTTGTGGGGATAGATAATACATATGGGGCCCTCAGGGATGCCTTTTATGTTTCCAGGACATATGTATTATCTCATCCCGTTACGCCCATTTGATTGACATTTGTATCCTAAGCCATTGTTGGCAACAGTTGTACCCTTGTATTAATGTAATGGATTCCTGCTTAAGTAACTGTTGGATTACCTAAGCATTATGATGTATTGTATGTTGATATCACTAATGCGCGAAATAATTTCACGAATTTGAAAATAGTGGCCCCAACATGCATTATTCTTTAATAAAGAAATTAGGACGCTACAAATCTCATTTGTTGTGCCTTCTATCCTTTGATCCATCTTTCTCTCTTCAATTTTCCCTTTCTTTCTTTTTCTCTCTTTCTGTCTCCAAGATTTTGCTTTTTCATCAATGGAAGCTATAGCTAGAAAATGGTTAAATATCATAGTGGACGGAAATATAACCTTGGCACCGTACTGGCCAGTCATTGTCATCTTTGCCAGATCACAAGGTTTGTTTTCTCAGGCGTTCATAACTCGCTCTCGGATAACACTCCTTTTCGTAGTAAAAACTTTGGCGTTTTTGCACCAATATATCATAACAAATGGCAGTTAGACTATTAACACTACTCTCTCACATAGTTACTTCTCTTTTCCAGTTAAATGTCTTTGACTCTCAACATGCTCAAGGTTCAATCCTTAACATTATATAGCATCTTGAGGATTCTTTCGAGGCACTACTTCAGCGTCTTTTTGTCTTCATTGGAGTTTAATTATGATATATTATCCATATAAAAGATTTTTACATCGTTATAGACACTCATGTTAACATCTTATTTTATAAAATTTCTTACGTTACAACATGGGCATTGTTTATATTTATAATAGTTTAAAATAGGTGTTAAACGAGTTTACCTAAATTGGTCCACCTAGTTTGACTGAAATTAATTACGGGGTAATAGTCTAAATAAAAAGTAATAAATTTAGTGCTAGAATAGACTATTAATAAAAACAAACAATTAGTGATTCCTTTATCATTACTCTATTAAATACAAAGTCTCGAACTTCTTAAGATAAATTATGCAACTGAAATCATGTTTCAACATCTAACATAATGACTTCAAACAAAATATTTGTCGAGGTGCACGAATAGTTATATAGTTCGGGTGAAAAACTTGTTAAAATTTCTGTGGCTTTATTACAAAGAGGATTCAAGTAGGAAGTCTTGCACCTTGAAAGTAACAACTTCACTGTTTTCGGGGCATATAAACACACAAGAGAACATTGACTTCAGTGCAAAAATCTTGAAAGCCAGATGGTACTCGTCACCATTTGCTCGCTAGCATTTTGTATCCATAGTGTCGATTCAAAAAGAGTCAAAGTAGAAATAGATGTGATCTGTACGTGTCCAAAACTAGCCACATACATTATATTCTGAAGCTCTACAAAGCTAGACAAGAGTTATACAAAAAAATAAAAGAGTGCACACCTCTTCACAATTCACGATTCTCAGGTTTCTTCGATTCTGAATCTCATTTGTTGTGCCTTCTATCCTTCTATCCATCTTCCTCTCTTCAATTTTTCTCTTTCTTTCTTTTTATCTTTTTCTGTCTACAAGATATTGCTTTTTTATCAATGGAAGCTATAGCTAAGAAATGGTTAAATATTGTAGTTGACGGCACCGTACTGGCCAGTTATTGTCATATTTGACACATCACAAGGTTTGTTTCCTCTGTCGTTCACAACTCTCTCTCGGATAACACTCCTTTTAATGTTAAAAACTTTGACATTTTTGCACCAATATTTCATTACAAATGGCAATTTGACTATTAAACTACTCTCTCACATAGTTACTTCTTTTTTCTAGTTAAATGTCTTTGATTCTCAACATGCTCAAGGTTCAATCTTTAGCATTACATATCATCTTGAGGATTCATTAGGAGCAATAATTTATTTTCTTTATTTGTTCATTGGAGTTTAATTATGATATGTTATCCAAATAAAACATTTTTACATCGTTATATACACTCATGTTAACATCTTATTTCATAAAATTTCTTACGTTACAACTTAGGCATTGTTTATATTTATAATAGTTAAAAATAGGTGTTAAATGAGTTTACCTAAAATGGTCCAACTAGTTTGACTATCATTAATTAGGGAGTAAGAATCTAAAATAAAAAGTAATAAATTTAGTGCTAGAATAGATTATAAATAAAAATAAACAATTAGTGATTCCCTTGTCAATTCACTATTAAATACAAAGTCTCGGACTTCTTAAGATAAATTATTCAACTGAAATCATGTTTCAACATCAAGGATATTGACTTAAAAAGAATATTTTTTGAGGTGCTAGCATAGTTATATAGTGCGGGTGAAAAGCAAGTTAAAAATTTTGTGGCTTTATAACAAAGAGGTTTCAAGTTGGAAGTCATGCACCCCAAAAGTAACTGTTTCACTGTTTTTGGGGCATATCAACACACAAAGGAACATTGAATTCAATGCAAAAAAACTGAAATCCTGATGGTATTCGTCAACATTTGCTCGCTAGCATTTTGTATTCGTAACGCCGACTCAAAAAGTATCAAAGTAGAAATAGATGTGCCATGTACGTTTCCAAAACTAGCCACTGACATTACACTGTAAAGCTCTATAATGCCAGACAAGGGTTATAAGGAAACAAAGGAGTCCTCTCCTCTTCACAATTCATGATTTTGAATCTCATTTGTTGTGCCTTATATCCTTGGATCCAACTTTCTCTCTTCAATTTTTATCTTTCTTTCATTTTCTCTCTTTCTGTCTATAAGATGTTTCTTTTTCATCAATGGAAGCTATAGCTAACAAATGCTTAAATATCGTAGTTGATGGTAACGTAAACTTGGCACTGTACTGGCCCGTCATTGTCATCTTTACCACATCACAAGGTTTGTTTTCTCTGTCATTCATAACTCTCTCTCGGATAATACTCCTTTTCGTGTTAAAACATTTCATTACAAATGGCGGTTAGACTATTAACGATACTCCCTCACATTTTTTTTTTTAATCTTTTCTAGTTAAATGTATTTGATTCTCAACATGCTCAAGGTTCAATCTTTAGCATTACATATCATCATGACGATTCGTTCGCGCACTACTTTATCATCTTTATTTCTTCATTGGAGTTTAATTGTGATATATTATCCATATAAAATATTTTTATATCGTTATAGACACTCATATTAACATCTTATTTGATAAAATTTCTTACATTACAACTTGGGCAATGTTTATATTTATAATAGTTAAAAATAGGTGTTAAATGAGTTTACCGAAATTGGTTCACCTAGTTTGACCAAAATTAATTACAGGGTAAGAATCTAAAATAAAATTTAATAAATTTAGTGCTGGAATAGACTATTAATAAAAACAAACAATTAGTGATTCCCTTATGATTACTCTATTAAATACAAAGTCTTGGACTTCGTGAGATAAATTATTCAATTGAAATCATGTTTCAACATCTAACATAATGACTTGAAAAAAGAATATTTGTCGAGGTGCCAGCATAGTTATATAGTCGAGGTGAAAAGTTTGTTAAAATATTTATGGATTTATAATAAAGAGGATGAAAGTAGGAAGACATGTACCCTGGAAAGTCACTGTTTCACAGCTTTTGGGGCAAATAAACACACAAAGGAACATTGATTTCAGTGCAAAAAGCATGAAAGCCTAAAGGTATTCGTCAACATTTGCTCGTTAGCATTTTGTATCCATAGTGCTGATTTAAAAAGAGTCAAAGTAGAAATATATGTGCTATGTACGTGTCCAAAACTAGCCACTAACATTCCTCTCGTCAATTTTTCTCTTTCTTTCTTTTTCTCTATTTCTGTCTACAAGATGTTGCTTTTTCATCAACGGAAGCTATAGCTAAGAAATAGTTAAATGTTATAGTTGACGGCAATGTAACTTTGGCACCGTACTGACCTGTCATTGTCATCTTTGCCACATCACAAGGTTTGTTTTCTCTACCGTTCATAACTCTCTCTCAGATAACACTCCTTGTCGTATGAAAAACTTTGACATTTTTGCACTAACACTTCATAACAAATCGCAGTTAGACTATTAACACTACTCTCTCACATAGTTACTTCTCTTGTCCAGTTAAATGTCTTTGATTCTAAGTATGCTAATGGTTCAATCTTTAGCATTACATATCATCTTCAGGATTTGTTCAAGGCACTACTTTATATTATTTTTTCTCATTGGAGTATACTTATGATATATTGTCCATATAAAACATTTTTACATCATTATGGACACTCATGTTAACATTTTATTTGATAAAATCTCTTACGCTACAACTTGGGCATTGTTCATGTTTATAATAGTTAAAAATAGGTGTTAAGCGAGTTTACCTAAATTGGTCCACCTAGTTTGACTGAAATTAATTACGGGGTAAGAATCTAAAATAAAAAGTAATAAATTTAGTGCTAGAATAGACTATTGATAAAAACAAACGATTAGTGATTCCCTTATCATTACTCTATTAAACTTCTTAAGATAAATTATTCAACTAAAATCATGTTTCAACATCTACGATAATTGTAACATCCCAAAAATTAGAATCTAGAAATACCGTGGAAGCCTTGGGTTGTGAATCCAGCCAAGGAAAGGGAGGTTAGGAGTAGTATGAGAACTTGGGGACTTTAGTGTGAATTTTGATAAAAAGTAGGGAATGTATTAAGAGCTATGAATTTTAAGAGAATTTAGAGGGGAAACCATGTGTTAAGCCAAACACAACTGTAGAACTAACTTAGAAGAAATCACACCATAAGGCGGAGAGGATTATAGGTACAAAGATGAGACTGGGTGTAGGGGCGTTGAACGAGTGAAGTAAATATAGGAGGAAGGGATTAGTTAGAGGATCGAGGGAATAAGGGAAGATATTCGGACGAAAGAAACTAAGTTAGAAGGAGGCTAAAACTATAGGAATAGAGGGGAGAAGGGAGAAGGGATTAAGAGTGAAGAAAAGAAGAATTCGAGTCAAGTGGGCTTGCTTAAGCGAGGGACAGGGCAGAAAGAAGGGGAGCCTCTGAGTCGGGGCTTTCTCAAGCGAGAAATGGTTGCTCTCAGGCTCGCTCGAGCGAGAACCCCTGCAGCATCAGGGTGTTTTCTGTGTTGGAGCTCGCCTCGCTTGAGCGAGGGAGCGTTTTCAGTAATATTTAGTGTTGCTCGCTCAAGCGAGCGTATCCTCGCTTGAGCGAGTATGCGCGGATTTAGTTTTTAGAAACAGAGAGTTAGGGCTTTTTGCCCTCATTTCTCTCATTTTCTTTCTTTCTAGAGAGAGAATGGGGAGATTGAAGAGGGAAGCTTGGTTTGAAGCTACCCACACCGTTCAAAGAGCTTGGATCTTCATCCCCATCCCTCCATTCTTCTTATTTCCTCCATTAGAGGTGAGTGTAGTTCTCCACTCATTTTCATTCTTGAATGGATACCCTTGTATGCTCCCTATTCTTACTTCCCTTGCTCTCATTGTTGATTATGACTGATTAGAGACAAACCTAGGATGGATTGTTGAGTTGATTGGTGGTATGCTCATGTATTCCAAACCCTAGAGTAGGTGATTTGGGGATTTTGGATTGGTGCCTGTGTTTACTGTATTTTTAAGCATTCATGGGCCATTTGCCATCATAGAACATGTTTTAAGAGTCTTTGAACCATCATAGAGCCTTTGGGCTATCACAGGGTCTTCGAACCATCACAGGGTCTCCGGACCATCACACGCCTTCGGGAAACCTGTTGTAAAAAAGATGAGGTAACCATATCGAACTCTCGGCAAAGAGGGACATGGGGGATTCTCAAGCTAAAAATGACAACATGTATTATTCATTGATTATTAATAAAACTAAATCGTAGGTGACCCTGGGAAAGGGTCCTTGGTCACATGGTCGAGCACTCAATCACAGTCACAGATAGAGAAAAGACCCCGGGTGTCGGGTAAAAACACATCACAGTCATGTCTGCATCATTTAATAGCAAATTGTATATGTACTGAGTTTGTTTTCCTGTTGCATTTCATCTTAGTGATTTCCCTACACTTCATGCTTTTATCACACTCACTGGGACGCTAGTCTTACCCCACGATGTGGGATTTGGATATATATATTCAGATGTGTAGGTTGCTGTCTGGATGCTTGATTGGAGAGCTGAGGGCTCATTGGGATGGGTTGTTTGTTAGCCCTTGCTATCGTAATTTCATTTTTGGAATTGCGGTATAGTGGATAAGATGTGATTATTTTGTGGGATATCATGGTATATGGGTAGCCATTGGGGTTCCCCTTTTTAGCATGAGTATGTATAATATTATCTCCTGATGTTTATGTATTGAGGAATTAGGATATGTTGAGCCTCTTGATGACAACTTACTTGGATTATGTTGTGGTATTGATTTCGAATCTTAAGCAATCGTTGGATTACTAAAGCACTTCATGTGTATGATTGTATGTCGATATCGATAATGGAGTGAAACAATTTCATGTAATTGAGGAATAGTGCTTCCAACGAGCATTATCCTTAAATTCAGAAATTAGGACGTTACATTATGGTATCAAAGCAGTTCA
The DNA here is from genome assembly GCA_026901365.1 of Sesbania bispinosa. Classification (NCBI taxonomy): domain Eukaryota; kingdom Viridiplantae; phylum Streptophyta; class Magnoliopsida; order Fabales; family Fabaceae; genus Sesbania; species Sesbania bispinosa. The sequence goes on along the minus strand of QLOH01000277.1, from coordinate 422,425 downwards.
ATCCAATTGGTTTGTGGTTAGGTTTGTTGCCGTGACTTCTTGTAATCCTTTAGTACATCGTACGCCTTATAGGGACTGTTCACCCCTATATTGTGTGCGTAGTATGCAGAATTATGGTTAGTGACATAAATAGGATGCCTTGGTCAGGGAGTTTAGAATGCTTCCCTAAGAAGGTTAGTGCCAACCACCTGCTAGGGAGAAAGGATAACATAGACCTATTCCCAAGACCAGAACCCTTATCCAAGGAACCCAATAAAATGTAAGCCCTAAATTCTAGTGAACATAGGACACAATTAAAGAAACCAACTTTGGTAAACCATCTAATGAGTGATGAGAATGTTTGTTTGACTTTGAATTCTAATACTTGGTTTTCTTAATTTTATTGATTGAGTAACGTGTCTAGCAATGTATGTGCATGATTAATCGTGAGCTTCATGGGTTATAAGTTAATTTTATTAGAATTTGGTAGGATTAAGAGTTCCACGACTTGCTTAGAGGGGAGCGGGGGGCAATGATCCCATTTGGCATTATTTTTGTTCTTCATGATCAGGATAGCGTGCTTGACCTTTCTGAATTAATTAATGCATAATAAGTTGTTGGGACCACTGAATTAATGTTTGGTTTAGTTTTGATTATAAGATTAGGTGTTATCAAAGGGGAAATGCCCAAGTCAGATTGATATTTGAATTGACAGGAAAATGATTCTTTTCTGCATGCTTGAGTTCAAGGAAAATATGACTTACTTGTAACGTGAATTCTAGAATATAGGCTTTTGAGGCTTTATCATAATTGGACCAGTGGCATAATAACGTTTCTGTGGCATTCGAATTTGGGTTAGAATTCCTGTATAGGCTTATAACCATTTTGTCTGAGGGTGAGACCTAGTTGGAGATGTATTTACGTAATTTCAATCTTAAGTTACATGGTGTCAAGGTTCGAATCTCATATTAAGTCCAAGAATGAGGATAACTATGGTGTGGGGGTAGTGACCATAAGGATGTTAAAATTAAGTAATTACTTTAGTCAATTCAAATCAATGTTTATTGTAGTGTTGTAATTCGAACCTTTAGCTTGTAGGAAACACAGGGAAACACTAGAAGGAGGGTTGAATAGTGTTTCTATAAAACTTTATGTTTTTAGGAAACCTTTTTCTCAAAGTTGTGTTTTCTGAAAGATTTCAGATAACTTAGGTGTTATCTGAAGTTTTTATAACTGTCTAAAGTGGTTTCAGACAACTTAAAAAGATTTTCAGAAAGATGTTTTTAAAGTTCAAACTTTTATAGCAACAAATTCAAAAACCCTTCTTGTTAGCTTAAAAACTTAATTGAAAGAGTTAAGGGATGAGAGAACTTAGCCAAGTATTTATCCTGGTTCAATCACTACCACAGTGAGCTACGTTCAGTCCCAATGCCAAACCTTGCAGCTGGATTTTCCACTAATCTCAAAAGATTGCGAGTATTCTTTTCTGCCAAGCCTCTTCAGGCTCTACTACAACCAAGTATTATTTCTCAGCAAGCCTCTTCAGGCTCAACAACCAAGTATTGTTTAACAACCAACCCTCTCCAGGCTCAACACCCAAGTGTTTAAGAATAAAAGATTGTTTAAGCTAAGGAACTACAACCAGTTCAGAGCTTAAACTGAAAGATGTACAAAGAATTGAGTATAATTCAGGATATGAAAGTTTTTGTACAAGTATGAAATTTATCAGAGTGTTTTACAGCGTAAAACTTTGGCAGCGTATGGGCTCTTTCGTTCTTGATAGTTCTCTATTTTGCACAAGTCCTCATGAAGCTATTTATAGCAGCAAGTGAGAAGTCCGCTGAACACAACCGTTTAGAGATAGCATTAAATGTTGTTAATCCTGTTGTGAGACATCTCCTGATAACTTCTGACACAGTACAAGGTTGTAGTATTGCGCTGACTTTGTTCTGACACATTGCAAAAACTACGTAGCAGGACTTTCCTTTCTGGTGCATGTAATTCAAACATTCTGAAAAGTCTACAAAGCCAGCGTGTCCAAAACTAGCCACTGACATTACATTGTGAAGCTCTACAAAGCCAGACAAGAGTTATACAAAAAACAAAGGAGTGCTCTCCTCTACACAATTCTTGATTCTCATGTTTCTTCGATTCTGAATCTCATTTGTTGTGTCTTCAATCCTTTGCTCCATCTTCCTCTCTTCAATTTTTCTCTTTCTTTCTTTTTCTCTCTTTCTATCTACAAGATGTTGCTTTTTCATCAATGGGAGCTATAGCTAAGAAATGGTTAAATATCATAGTTGACGGCAACGTAACCTTGGCATCGTACTGGCCAGTCATTGTCATCTTTGCCACATCACAAGATTTGTTTTCTCAGGCGTTCATAACTCAATATTGGACAAGACCCCTTTTCGTATAAAAAACTTTGACATTTTTGCATCAACATTTCATAACAAAAGGCAGTTAGATTATTAACACTACTCTCTCACATAGTTACTTCTCTTTTCCAGTTAAATGTCTTTCATTCTCAACATGCTAATGGTTCAGTCTTTAGCATTATATATCATCTTCAGGATTCGTTCGGGGCACTACTTATCGTATTTTTTTTTAATTGGAGTTTAATTATGATATATTATCCATATAAAACATTTTTACATCGTTATAGACACTCATATTAACATCTTATTTGATAAAATTTCTTACGTTACAACTTGGGAATTCTTTATATTTACAATAGTTAAAAATAAGTGTTAAACGAGTTTACCTAAATTGGTCCACCTAGTTTGATTGAAATTAATTACGGGGTAAGAATCTTAAATAAAAAGTAATAATTTTAGTTCTAGAATAGACTATTTATAAAAACAAACAAATAGTGATTCCCTTATCATTTCTATATTAAATACAAAGTCTCATACTTCTTAAGATAATTTATTCAACTGAAATCTTGTTTCAACATCAAACATAATGGCTTCAAAAAGAATATTTGTCGCGGTGCTAACATAGTTATATAGTGGGGGTAAAAAGCTTGTTAAAAATTTTGTGCTTTTATTACAAAGAGGATTCAAGTAGGATGTCATGCACCCCGAAAGTAACTATTTTACTGTTTTAGGGGCATATAAATACACAAAAGTGTTTAGTCTCAAAAATATTATTAAGTAATTAATAATATTTTAAGTCTCACTATCTTAAATTTTAATGAGTAACAAATTTGGTTAAAGTATACTGAAAGATAGTGCAAATTCTCTTAAAGGCATTTTCTGTGTTTCAGCAACCCTCTGAAAGAGCAAATCTCTGAAGTAGTGCAACCTTCTGAAGTAGTGGAACCCTCTGAATAGTCAGGACCTGCTGAAGTAATCAACCCTCTACTGCTGAGGCTGATCCTTACAAGAAGATAAAAGTTCACTTTGGGGACCTTAATCCTTCTGATTTAGAAGATGATCTTAGCCCTTCTACTGTACCAGTGAAGGTTATTGAATCTTTTGTTGTACCAGTGAAGGTTGTTGAACCCACAGCAAGGGAACTCATTGCTGCTGGTGATGCCACTGGACCATCACCTCCACCATCTCAATCATCTTCATCATCATCTCTGGTTGACGAAGAAGTATATTGTAGTATACCTGTTGAACCTAGAATAATAAATTGGGAGAAACAAGGATGTTATGTATGGAAAGGAGAAGGAAAGTTTGTGTGGGAAGGAAGCCATCTGCTGAGAGATAACTTGCTGAAGCCCAAGTCAAGGGACTTGTCAAGAAAACCATCTTTTGATAGGGTTGTTCCCATTAACAGCTTGGATGACCTTATAAAAGATGCTGAATTTACTCACAAGTTCTATTCAACTCCATATGGTCACAGGCTTAGAGTGCCAAAATTCCTAAATCTGTATGAGGAATTGTTGTTCTTTAGAAAACACTCACCTCTGCACAAACATGATGGACTTCATGTGGACTCCTTGGATGTTGCTAGGGAGAAAAGGAGAGCTGCACAGAAGGAGATAGGAGGAGAAGCTATGTCTGATCAGCTTGATAGGATTAGACAAGGAGTTGAACCTCCTCATCATTACTGGAAAAAGATTGATACTGACTCTCCTAATAGCATGAAGATACCTGCTGAAGATTGGATCATAATAAGACACTTGAACCTAGAAACAGAACTCTTTCAAAGGCATATTTTCTCTTCTGCTAGACTTAAAGGTTTCAAGCCTCCAAGGCCTCTCTCTGTCAAACCATCCACCAAGATCTTCTGGCAACTAGATAGAATAGTTCCAAGGCTACCATTTGCTGAAGGTCCTGATGACAAGAAGTAGAAGCCAAAGTTCTACTCTGCCTATCTGAATGACATGGAGCCCATGACTCAAGATCAATGGGAAAAGGTTTTTGCTGATGTAGAGGTGTATGGTGGACTGGATCACAGCTACAGAGACTGGTTGTGGAACTCATATTGGCATGAAAGAGAAAAAGAAGGTTCATGCTCAGGTACCAAGTTTGATTTTGCTGACTCCAAAACTGTGAGCACTTTATCTATTCAAGAATGGAGGACTTGGTTTCCTGGAAGATTTCCTTGCTCAGATCGTGAATTTCATGAAGATTGGGTAATGCAGAAAAAGATTCCTGCTATCTACTCCTGTTCAGTGGTCAAACCTACTAACTTTGGGTTACCAATTGGATTTCGAAGGATTGTGTTCACTGGCCATTATCTTACTATCATTTTCCATGAAGCTGATCTTACTGAGGCTTTAGAAGCAAGAGAAAGAGAGATCAAAAGGTTGAGAGAAAAGAATGAGAAACTGCTAAGAATGATGAACCAGATGCAAGTTGCTCAAACTCAACTGCAATCTCAAGCACCTCAAGTATCAAGACCTGCTAAGCTTAAGAAGAGTTGTAGTTTGTGATAGCTTAGTCATGAACTTCAGAAAGCATCTTATTTTCATAACTCTTTAAATATTTTTTGAGGCTTTAATGAATGAGTTTGTGTTTAATATTCCCTGATGTGACCACGTACTTAATTGCTTATTGTCAACGCCACTATCTGTGCACGTTTATATCTTTGACTAAAAGCATTTTATATTCTACAATTTTTTATTGATCTGATATCATATCTACTATGAATTTATTGCTTTGCTATGCATTTATTGCTTCAAAAAGCTCTGACTACCCTTTTGATCGATGACAAAAGGGGGAGTATTATATAAACTAACAAAATCTGAAGTTCAAGTTGTTGAGTCTCAAAATATTATTAAGAGATTAATAATGTTTAAGTCTCACAAATCCTAAGTTTTAATGAGTAACATATTTGGTTAAAGTATGCTGATAAAAGTACAAATTCTCTTAAGGGTATTTCATGTGTTTCAGCAACTATCTAAAGGAGCAACTCTCTGAAGGTTCAACCTTCTGAAGGATGAGAACCTGCTGAAAGTATTCAACCCTCTGAAAGAGATGTGTTATCTAAATCAAGAAGATCTACTGAAGACTCTCTACGTTGCATTTGACCAAAGTCAGAAGGCTTTCTGCTCAAGACTTTAATGCATCATATACGTCTTCCGCAATTTTGATTCAATTAAGGAAAGTTACAGAAATCCTTTTGAAGCATTTCAAATAATTTTACCAGAAAGGGAAACTGCTGTAACATAGTACCTGCAAGTGTCAGAACTATATCAAAAACTGCACACCTGCAACACACAAAATCAGAAGCTTTCAGAAGATTGTCTCACAACGGTCTTAACAGCATTTAATGCTATTTCACAACGGTGAATTTATCAATCTTCAATGAACTCAAGCTGAACTCCTATATAAAGCTTCATGAAGAACGACAGAAAGAGAAGAAATTTTATCAATCCAATACGCTGCAAAAATCTCACTTCTACTCTCTGATATTTTGTACATAGAAATTTCATTTGTATTCTGAGTTATACTCAGTTATCCTTTGTACAAGATTATTTTTGTTTAAGATTCTTAGGAACTTAAACCAATATTCACTATAAACACTTTCAAGTGTCTGAGAGCCTAGAGAAGCTTGGTGGAAGAAAGAATACTTGGTTTGAGCCTAGAGAGGCTTGTCTGAAAAAGAATACTTGTTGTAAAGAGCCTGAAGAGGCTTGACTAAAAAGAATACTTGTAACTGTGATCAGTTAGTGGGAAGTCCTTTGCTGGTTTGGCATTGGGACTGGACGTAGCTCACGGTGGATGTGAGTGAACCAGGATAAATCTCTTGGCTAAGTCTTCTCAACCCTTATCTCTCAATATCTGTTATTTGAACTAACTGGAGGGTTCTGAATAATCCGTTTTATAAGTTTTGAACTGAAAACAAATTCAAACGCTCTTTAGAAACAAGTTTCAAAAACCATTTTCTAGATCTGCTGAAGTCACTTCAGCAAGTACCTTAACGCCCAGTTTCAGTAAGTTGATAAAAACTCTTTGTGAGAAGTTCTGCTTGTAAAATGTTTTCATAAAATCTGTTTGAACATATAAAACACTATTCAACCCCCTTCTAGTTTTTATGTGGTTTCTACACAAGTCTTTACAGACAAGGAAGTTTCAGTTCAGGGGGAGCAGGCATTCTACCTAAGTATCTGACTAAGGGGGAGAATTCTTTAAACATAATTCTATATCATTTCCCTTCAGATATTTGTAAGTTTAAGCAAATTTGTCATCATTAAAAAGGGGGAGAATGTTGAGTCTCAAAAATATTATTAAGTAATTAATAATGTTTTAAGTCTCACTATCCTAAGTTTTAATGAGTAACAAATTTGGTTAAAGTATTCTGAAAGATAGTGCAAAATCTCTTAAAGGCATTTTCTGTGTTTCAGCAACCCTCTGAAAGAGCAACTCTCTAAAGTAGTGCAACCTTCTGAAGTAGAGGAACCCTCTGAAGAGTCAGGACCTGTTGAAGTAATCAACCCTCTGAAGAGAAGAGCTATCTGAAATGTGAAGACCTGCTGAAGACATCCAACGTGGCATAATGACTGTGGTCAGAAATTGAATAGAGTGAAGCCATCTGCAGATTTCTTCTTAAAGCAAGAAAGGTCTCTTAACGTCTTCTGCAATATGTCTTCTTAAGGAAAGAAATACAGAGACCTTTGCACATATTTTGAATCATCGTACCAGAAAAGGAAATCTCTATTTCATAGTACTTGCAGTGTGTCAGGACAAAGTCATCATTGCTCACCTACTTTGCACAGTGTCAGAAGCTATCAGAAGATTATCTCACAACAGACTCTACATCATTCAATGTTATCTCTTAATGGTGAATACAACAATTTTCAACGGATATAAACATCATCCTTATAAATAGCTTCGTGAAAGACATCAATAGCGGGGGAAGTGAGAACGAAACAAGCCAATATTATGCCAAATTTACGCTACAAATACTCTCTATTTATTGTACATAAAATTTACACATCCTAAGTAGAACTCAGTTATCCTGTACAACCTCATTTCAGTTTAAGTTAGGAACTCTGTATTAGTTCAGTAACTTAAACATATCTCATTGTAAACACTTTCAAGTGTCTAAGAGCCTCGAAAGGCTTGGTGGTACAAAGAATACTTGTTGTTGTAGAGCCTGAAGAGGCTTGATAAAAAAGAATACCTGTAATCTCTAAGATTAATGGAAAATCCTTAGCTGGTTGGCTTTGGGACTGGATGTAACTCACAGTGGTGGTGGGTGAACCAGTATAAATCTTTGGCTAAGTTCTCTCATCCCTAAACTACACTTCAATTCAATTTATTCTAACGTGGAGGGCTATGAAATTACTGTTTTATAACACTGAGCTGTAAAACAAGTTTTCTGAACTGCTTTATTGAACCTACTCAAGTTGTTTCAGCAAGTACAAAAATTCCAGTTTCGGCAAGTTATCAAAGTATTTCTTTTAAAAATTGCTGCTTGTGAAAGAGTTTCCATAAACTACTTAAGTCTTATAAAACATTATTCAACCCCCCTTCTAGTGTTTCCTGTGTGTTCTACAAAAAGAACGTTAAATTCAGCGCAAAAAGGCTGAAAGCCTGATGGTATTCGTCAACATTTGCTCGCTACCATTTGGTATCCATAGTGCACATTCAAAAAGAGTCAAAGTATAAATAGATGTGCTATGTACGTGTCCAAAACTAGCAACTGACATTACATTGTGAAGCTCTACAATGCCAGACAAGAGTTATACAAAAAACAAAAATGTGCTCTCCTCTTCACAATGCACGAATATCAGGTTTCTCCGATTCTGAATCTCATTTGTTGTGTCTTCTATCATTTGATCCATCTTCCTCTCTTGAATTTTTCTCTTTCTTTCTTTTTCTCTCTTCCTGCCTTCAAGATTTTTCTTTTTCATCAATGGAAGCTATAGCTAAGAAATGGTTAAATATCATAGTTGACGGCAACGTAACCTTGGCACTGTACTTGCTAGTCATTGTAATCTTTACCACATCACAAGGTTTTTTTTCTCAGTTGTTCATAACTCTCTTTCGAATAACACTCCTTTTCGTACTAAAAACTTTGACATTTTTGCATCAATGTTTCACTATAAATGGAAGTTAGACTATTAACACTACTCTCTCACATAAGTTACTTCCCTTCGCCAGTTAAAAGTCTTTGATTCTCAACACGATAATGGTTCAATCTTTAACATTACATATCATCTTCAGTATTCGTTTGGGGCACTAATTTATTGTATTTTTCTTCTAATTGGAGTTTAATTATGATATATTATCCATATAAAACATTTTTACATCATTATAGCCACTCATGTTAACATCTTATTTGATAAAATTTCTTACGTTACAACTTGGGAATTGTTTATATTTATAATGGTTAAGAATAGTTGTTAACCAAGTTTACCTAAACTGTTCCACCTAGTTTGACTGAAATTAATTACAGGGTAAGAATCTAAAATAAAAAGTAATAAATTTAGTGCTAGAATAAACTATTAATAAAAACAAACAATTAGTGATTCCCTTATCATTACTATATTAAATACAAAGTCTCAAACTTCTTAAGATAAATTATTCAACTAAAATCATGTTTCATCATCTAAGGTAATGACTACAAAAAGAATATTGTCGAGGTGCTAGCATAGTTATATAGTGCGGGTGAAAAACATGTTAAATTTTTTCTGGTTTCATTACAAAGAGGATTCAAGTAGGAAGTCATGCACCCCAAAAGTAACTATTTTAATTTTTTTGGGCATATAAACACACAAAAGAACATTGAATTCAGTGCAAAAAGCCTGAAACCAGGTGATATTTGTCAACATTTGCTCGCTAGCATTTTGTATCCATAGTGCCGATTCAGAAAGAGTCAAAGTAGAAATAGATGTGCTATGTACGTGTCCAAAACTAGACAATGACATTACATTGTGAAGCTCTACAAAGCCCGACAAGAGTTATACAAAAAACAAAGGAGTGCTCTCCTCTACATAATTCAAGATTCTCATGTTTCTTCGATTCTGAATCTCATTTATTGTGTCTTCAATCCTTTGATCCATCTTCCTCTTTTCAAATTTTCTCTTTCTTTCTCCTTCTCTCTTTCTATTTACAAGTTGTTGCTTTTTCATCAATGGAAGCTATAGCTAAGAAATGGTTAAATATCATGGTTGACGACAACGTAACCATGGCATCGTACTGTCCAGCCATTGTCATCTTTGCCACATCACAAGATCTGTTTTCTCTGCCGTTCATAACTCACTCTCGGACAACCCTCCTTTTCGTATATAAAACTTTGACATTTTTGCATCAACATTTCATAACAAATGGCAGTTAGATTATTAACACTACTCTCTCACATAGTTACTTCTCTTTTCCAGTTAAATGTCTTTCATTCTTAACATGCTAATGGTTCCATCTTTAGCATTACATAACATCTTGAGGATTCGTTCGGGGCACTACTTTATCATCTTTTTTTTCTTCATTGGAGTTTAATTATGATATATTATCCTTGTAAAACAATTTTACATCATTATAAACACTCATGTTAACATCTTATTTAATAAAATTTTTACATTACAACTTGGAAATTGTTTATATTTATAATAGATAAAAATAGGCGTTGAACGACTTTACCTAAATTGTTCCAACTAGTTTGACTGAAATTAATTACCGGGTAAAAATCTTGAATAAAAAATAATAATTTTAGTTCTAGAATAGACTATTTATAAAAATAAACAATTAGTGATTCCCTAATCTTTACACTATTAAATATAAAGTCTCAAACTTCTTAAGATAATTTATTCAACTGAAATCATGTTTCAACATCTAACATAATGATTTCATGAAGAATATTTTTCGCGGTGCTAGCATAGTTATATAGTGAGGGTGAAAAGCTTTTTAAAATTTTTGTGGCTTTATTACAAAGAGGATTCAAGTAGGATGTCATGCACCCCGAAAGTAACTATTTCACTGTTTTAGGGGCATATAAATACACAAAAAAAAAAACGTTATTAATTCAGCGCAAAAAGCCTGAAAGCCTGATGGTATTCGTCAACATTTGCTCGCTAGCATTTGGTATCCATAGTGCCGATTCAAAATAGTCAAAGTAGAAATAGATGTGCTATGTACGTGTCCAAAACTAGCCACTGACATTACATTGTGAAGCTCTACAAAGCCAGACGAGCGTTATACAAAAAACAAAGGAGTGCTCTCCTCTTCACAATTCACGATTCTCAGGTTTCTTCGATTCTGAATCTCATTTGTTGTGTCTTCTATCCTTTGCATCATCTTCCTCTCTTGAATCTCATAGTTGACGGCTACGTAACCTTGGCACCGTACTGGCTAGTCATTGTCATCTTTACCATATCACAAGTTTTTTTTTCTCAGTTGTTCATAACTCTCTCTAGGATAACACTCATTTTTGTATTAAAAACCTTGACATTTTTGCATCAACATTTCATTACAAATGGAAGTTAGACTATTAACATTACTCTCTCACATAAGTTACTTCTCTTTTCCAGTTAAAAGTCTTTAATTCTCAACATGCTAATGGTTCAATCTTTAGAATTACATATCATCTTCAGGATTCGTTCGAGGCACTACTTTATCGTATTTTTTCTTATTGGAGTTTAATTATGATATATAATCCATATAAAACATTTTTACATCGTTATAGACACTCATATTAACATCTTATTTGATAAAATTTCTTAAGTTACAACTTGGGCATTATTTATATTTATAACGGTTAGAAATAGGTGTTAAGTGAGTTTACCTAAATTGTTCAACCTAGTTTGACTAAAATTAATCACGGGCTAAGAATCTAAAATAAAAAGTAATAAATTTTGTGCTATAATAAACTATTAATAAAAACAAACAATTAGTGATTCCTTTATCATTACTCTATTAAATACAAAGTCACAAACTTCTTAAGATAAATTATTCAACTGAAATCATGTTTCAACATCTAAGATAATGACTTCAAAAATAATATTTGTCGAGGTGCTAGCATAGTTATATAGTGCGGGTGAAAAACATGTTAAAGTTTTAATGGTTTCATTACCCCGAAAGTAACTATTTTACTGTTTTTGAGGCATATAAACACACAAAAGAACATTGAATTCCGTGCAAAAAGCCTTAAATCCAGATGATATTCATCAACGTTTGCTCGCTACCATTTTGTATCCATAGTGCCGATTCAAAAAGAGTCAAAGTAGAAATAGATATGCTATGTACGTGTCTAAAACTAGCCACTGACATTACATTGTGAAGCTCTACACAGCCAGACAAAAGTTATACAAAAAAACATAAGAGTGCTCTCCTCTACACAATTCACGATTCTCATGTTTCTTCGATTCTGAATCTCATTTGTTGTGCCTTCAATCCTTTGATCCATCTTCCTCTCTTCAATTTTTCTCTTTCTTTCTTTTTCTCTCTTTCTATCTACAAGATGTTTCTTTTTCATAATTGAAGCTGTAACTATCAAATGGTTAAATATCACAGTTGACGGCAACGTAACCTTGCCACCGTACTGGCCAGTCATTATCATCTTTGCCACATCACAAGATCTATTTTCTCTGTCGTTCATAACTCACTCTAGAACAACACTCCTTTTCGTATATAAAACTTTGACATTTTTGCATCAACATTTCATAACAAATGTCAGTTAGATTATTAACACTACTCTCTCACATAGTTACTTCTCTTTTCCAGTTAAATGTCTTCAATTCTCAACATGCTAAAGGTTCCATCTTTAGCATTACATATCATCTTGAGGATTCGTTCGGGGCACTACTTTATCGTCTTTTTTTCTTCATTGGAGTTTAATTACGATATATTTTCCTTGTAAAATATTTTTACATCATTATAGACACTCATGTTAAAATCTTATTTGATAAAATTTCTTACATTACAACTTGGGAATTGTTTATATTTATAATAGTTAAAAATAGGTGTTAACAAAGTTTACCTAAACTGTTCCACCTAGTTTGACTGAAATTAATTACAGGGTAAGAATCTAAAATAAAAAGTAATAAATTTAGTGCTAGAATAAACTATTAATAAAAACAAACAATTAGTGATTCCCTTATCATTACTATATTAAATACAAAGTCTCAAACTTCTTAAGATAAATTATTCAACTAAAATCATGTTTCATCATCTAAGGTAATGACTACAAAAAGAATATCTGTCGAGGTGCTAGCATAGTTATATAGTGCGGGTGAAAAACATGTTAAATTTTTTGTGGTTTCAATACAAAGAAGATCCAAGTAGGAAGTCATGCACCTCGAAAGTAACTATTTCACTATTTTAGGGGCATATAAATACACAAAAGAACATTGAATTCAGCGCAAAAAGCCTGAAAGCCTGATGGAACTTGTCAGCATTTATTCGCAAGCATTTGGTATGCATAGTGCCGATTCAAAAAGAGTCAAAGTAGAAATAGATGTGCTATGTACGTGTCCAAAACTAGCTACTGACATTACATTGTGAAGCTCTACAAAGCTAGACAAGATTTATACAAAAAACAAAGGAGTGCCCTCCTCTTCACAATTCACGATTCTCAGGTTTCTTCGATTTTGAATCTCATTTGTTGTGTCTTCTATCCTTTGATCCTTCTTCCTCTCTTCAATTTTTCTTTTTCTTTCTTCAAGATTTTTCATATTCATCGATGGAAGCTATAGCTAAGAAATCGTTAAATAACATAGTTGACGGCTACGTAACCTTGGCACCGTACTGGCTAGTCATTGTCATCTTTACCACATCACAAGTTTTTTTTCTCAGTTGTTCATAACTCTCTCTCGAATAACACTCCTTTTCGTACTAAAAACATTGACATTTTTGCATCAACATTTCATTACAAATGGAAGCTAGGCTATTAACACTACTCTCTCACATAAGTTACTTCTCTTTTCCAGTTAAAAAGTCTTTGATTCTGATCAACATGCTAGTGGTTCAATCTTTAGCAATACATATAATCTTCAAGATTCGTTCAGGGCACTACTTTATCGTATTTTTTTCACATTGGAGTTTAATTATGATATATTATCCATATAAAACATTTTTACATCGTTATAGACACTCATGTTAACATCTTATTTGAGAAAATTTCTTACATTACAACTTGGGCATTTTTATATTTATAATGGTTAAAAATAGGTGTTAAGCGAATTTACCTAAATTGTTCCACATAGTTTGACTGAAATTAATTACGGAGTAAGAATCTAAAATAAAACGTCATAAATTTAGTGCTAGAATAAACTATTTATAAAAACAAACAATTAGTGATTCCCTTATCATTTCTCTATTAAATACAAAGTCTCAAACTTCTTAAGATAAATTATTCAACTGAAATCATGTTTCAACATTTAAGATAATGACTTCAAAAAGAATATTTGTCGAGGTGCTAGCATAGTTATATAGTGCAAGTGAAAAACATGTAAAAATTTGTGTGGTTTCATTACAAAGAGGATTCAAGTAGGAAGTCATGCACCCCGAAAGTAACTATTTTACTATTTTTTGGGCATATAAACACACAAAAGAAAATTTAATTCAGTGCAAAAATCCTAAAAGCCAGATGATATTCGTCAACATTTGTTCGTTAGCATTTTGTATCCATAGTTTCGATTCAAAAGAGACAAAGTAGAAATAGATGTGCTATGTACGTGTCAAAAACTAGCCACTGACATTACATTGTGAAGCTCTACAAACCCACACAAGAGTTATACAAAAATAAAGCAGCTCTCTCCTCTTCACAATTCACGATTCACGGGTTTCTTCGATCCTGAATCTTATTTGTTGTGCCTTTTATCCTTTTTTTCATCTTCCTCTCTTCAATTTTTCTCTGTCTTTCTTTCTTTTTCTCTCTTTATGTCTACAAGATGTTGTTTTTTCATCAATGGAAGCTACCGCTCAGAAATGGTTAAATATCATAGTTGACGACAATGTAACTTTGGCACCGTATGGCCATTCATTGTCATCTTTGCCACATCACAAGGTTTGTTATCTCTGTCGTTCATAACTCTCTCTCGGATAACACACATATTCGTATTAAAAACTTTGACATTTTTGCATCAACATTTCATTATAAATGACAGTTAGACTATTAACACTACTCTCTCACATAGTTACTTCTCCTTTTTTAGTTAAATGTCTTTTATTCTCAACATGCTCAAGGTTCAATCTTTGGTCGTACACATCATCTTGAGGATTCGTTTGAGGCACTGCTTTATCGTCTTTTTTTCTTCAATAGAGTTTAATTATGATATATTATCCATATACAACATTTTTACATCGTTATTGACACTCATTTTATCATCTTATTTGATAAAATTTCTTACGTTACAACTTGAGTATCGTTTATATTTATAATACTTAAAAATAGGTGTTAAACAAGTTTACCTAAATTGGTCCACATAGTTTGACTGACATTAATTGGGGGGTAAGAATCTAAAATAAAAAGTAATAAATTTAGTGCTAGAATAGACTATATTACAATGTAAATTTCAACATATTTTCAAGGTTTATTTTTCCTCCAAATGGAATGGAAAAACAAAGCTTTGTATAAAAGATGGCCCCTTTTACATGATTGTAATTGTAAGCGCACAATTTTGTCAAAATCATATCATTTATTAAAATATAGTTTTATAAATAGTTTTAAAAACTCAAAACAAAATTGAATCAAACGCACCCTTTAATTTCCTTATCCTCTTTTCTCTACATGTTGCACCTCCACCTTGCCACCTCTCTTTCTTTTTTCTCCATTTCTATTCCCACGGCTAGTGGAGGATCTTATTAGGGGGCTAAGAAGGTCATGGCCCTCCAAGAAAAAAATCTTTCTTAGTAAATGTATGTAACTTTATATATGGTCATCTTAATAAAATTAGATTTATGTGTGTGTATGAAAAATCTACAGACTAACTTATTTCATTGAAAATACATTACAAATACATCATTTATTATTTATTACCTCTATTCCTATTTATTTACCCCATTACATGAAAATATACATTTTAAGAAATACAATAAATATGTTAATTTACATTAAAAAATTTGTATTTTTTTTCTAATATACACATTATAACGTCCTAATTCCAAAAACCTAGGAATAATGTTCGTTGGAAGCACCTTACTAATTCCTAAAATTATTTTCGCGACATTACCGATATCGTAAACATATAACACACACAACGCTTAATGTTCCACAAAACGCGTGGTGAGACTTACGTTCCAGTGAGTGTGATAAAGCATGCAGTGTGGGGTAGCATACAAATGAGATGCAGCAGTCAACATACTCAGCAATCCCAAGACATGAACAATGACTATGAAATTATGCAAACATGACTGTGATGTGTTTTTACCCGACACCTGGGGTCTTTTCTCTAACTGTGACTGTGATTGAGCGCTTGACCATGTGACCAAGGACCGTCGTCCAGGGCTACCTATGATTAAGTTTTACTATTAATCAATGAACAATGCATGTTGTCATTTTTAACTTGAGGACCCTCCATCTCCCTCTTGGCCGAGAGTTCGATGTGGTTACCTCGTCTTTTTATAATTGATTGCCCAAAGGCCCGTGGTAGTTCGAAGACCCTGTGATGGTCCGAAGACCCTGTGATAGTCCAAAGACTCTATGATAGTCCGAAGACTCTATGACATATTCTTTAATGGCCATTGGCCCATGAATGCTTGGAGCTATTACAAATATATCCATGAGTATGAATGACATGATGTATTCAATAACTAATCCAAGGGGGTGGTAACATAAAGACCTAGGCATATCCATACATACCATTCAAACAACCAATACAAGCCCAAGAATCAACCAATTACATTCACAAACAAGATAAATAAGCAAAGGGAGAGAAGAATGAGAAACATGCAATAGGGCAATCAAGATGAAAGTGAGTGGGTGACCACACTCACCTCAAGAGTAGGAGAAATAAGATGATTGAGAGGTGGGGGATGATGATCCAAGGCTCCTCTAGAGATTTGAAGCTTCAATCCAAGCTTCTCCCTTCGATCTCCCGTTCTCTCTCTAGTTCCTCTCTCTACAAGTGAAGAAGAAGGAGAAGAATGAGGGTAAAACCCTCCCAGATCTTTTTTAAAAATTGGATCTACGCGTTCTCACTCAAGTGAGAGCCTTCTCGCTTGAGCAAAATTGCATAGGAAACAAAACCATCATCTCTGACTTTGTCTCGCTCAAGCGAGAGCAAGTTAGAGAGCAACCCCTGACTCTGGATGGAATTGCGCTTGAGCAAGGCTAATTGCGCTTTAGCGCAATTCCATCACAGAGAGTCTCCTAAAACTGCCCTGTCCCTCGCTCAAGCGAGAGCCTCTCTCTTGAGCGAGGATGACAGAACACAAATCCCCCCTTTTACTGATATACTCGCTCAAGCGAGACCTTCTCGCTTGTGTGAGAATATCAGAATCCTAAATTCCCATTTTCTCTTATATAGACTCTTTTCCTAGTTCCTTCTTGCGGGGATACTTTCTTAACCTTATTCCTTTGGTGTAACCCTTTCCCTACTCAATTCGTCAGCTCTCTAAGCGTAATTCTTTCCATCTAGGTCTAATTCCCTTACTCACACCTCAACCTCCTCTCTCATCTCGTTGTCTTGTTAACCTCTCAACTTTAGGGTGTCATACCTACTAAGTTAAATCTATCACTATGTTGGGCTTGTTACTTGGTTTCCCTTCTAGTTTCCCTTTAACGCTCATCGCACTCAATAGATTCCCTATCTCTTCTCTTAATTTACTCTTAAACCCCTGAATTCTCTTTCGACTTCCAACTTCCTTCTCTCAATAGGATTCACAGCCTAAGGCTTCCACTATATTTTTATAGATCATAATTTTTGGGATGTTACACACATTATCTCTCTATTTATTCATTAATTTTTTCACATATTATCCCTCTTATTAAGAGTAAAAGTAGAAAAAATAATTAATACCTTCTTGAACTTCTAAATGGAAATAGAAACAAAAAAAATCTTTAATTTGAACGGATAAATAGGAAGAGATAATATCTTTCTAAGTCGAAACCCAATTTTAAATATGACCCCCTCAAAATATTTGGTCAAGATTCACCACTGCCCACGACTCCTACCTCCTTCCTTTCCTCCTTCCTTTCTTAACTTCCTCTCTTAGTCTCTTTATTCTTTCTTTTTCTTTAATTTATGTTTTATAAACTCCATCTTCTATTTCATTTAAGTGGCACACTAAGTGCTTGTTTGGTTATCAGTAGTTAGATACAGTGCAAAATCAATTACATATAATTGAATTTAAATCACTTCCAAACAACGTGATTCATAAAATGCACATCACTCATTTTCAACCATTAATGTCAAAATTTCTATTCAATATTGTAAACCAAATGCAGATCACTCATTTTCAACCATTAATGTCAAAATTTCTATTCAATATCGTAAACCAAACAGGCACTAAGTCATTCAACATCGAAATTTTTATTTCTTCTTATTACACGTAGTCACTCCCTTCCCTTTAACATTTCTTCACACTTCTTCTTGCAAGCGACAAATTAACATAACGCACCACCCTCTCTCGTTTTTTTTTCTCGCGGCCAAGAAGCACACTTCCACTACCACCCATTGTTCTCATCATCTAGGCCTTTCCACTACCTCGGTGCTTCTCCACTTCACCTCCACTTCCATTGTCTGTTTGGCTCTTTGTCTTCCCTCCCACCAAGCCTCTTTCTTTCTCCAACACGTCTTTAAAACTCCAGTCAGCCACCATTCTGGTAGTGGTGTTCGCAATTCAATTTTAAGGCAATAAAATCATATGATATAATCATTGTAGTTTTATCATATCATCAATCGATTTTGATTTTTTTTTTAATCCAATCCAATTTGAATTAGATTTGATCAATTTTTGATTTGTTTAAATAGACAATAAATATTATATAAAAGTGACAAAAATATGAAATAATAGTAAACATTTTTATTGAAATTTATAGTTATTAATATAAATATAAAATTCTATAAAAGGAATACCATGGGACAAAATCAATTTAAAACTAATATAAAATTTATATGTTTATAGAGATATTAAAATAATATTACATAATAAAATCATAAACCAACGGGGATTGGTTCAAATGATACATGCTTGATTCTCGTTAAGCAAAGTCTCGTTCGAGTTTTCTAGATGGAAAAAATATCCTCGGGGAGAATTAGTCTCACAAGAATGTGGATGTTCCCGACTCGATCAAGATTACCTCTAGGGGAGGATACATGTGGTTTACACACAAAAAATATCATAAAAAGTGTATTAATTAGTAGGAATAATTTCATAAATGTATACTTATAAAAATATAAATACATAATTCTTTTATAAATAAGAAAATATATATATACAGGTTCGGTTTGGATTGAAATGGTTATTAACATGAAATCTAAAAACAATTTTCAATACAAAAAATCGATTTTTACGATTTTCAATTTTTTAAATTTCAATTTAATTAGGTTTGCGAATTTTCGGTTCGCTTTTTCCATTTTGTATTGGATATGAAACACCCTTACATTTTGGAGCTACACATGCAAGACGATATCTGTGCTCATCTGTTTTTATAACTATCTATTTATGTTTTTTTACTTTATAATATATGACTAATTAGTGTTAATAATAATTTTTTTATAGATCTTGAAGAATTCAAACACATGATATCCAAGTTTATAAAATACTGTGACGTGAAAGTATATTGTAATATTTAATAAAATTTTTGAACTTTAGATCATTTGTTGTGTTTTAGAACATTAACATATTGTGTTTCAATATAATTAAATTGTTGTATCACTGATATTTAAAAATTATGTTTGGACGATCTTCGAGTAACTTTTTCAATTGAGATATAGTTTTCTTAAATTAATATTTTTTTAGTAAGTTGTTAATTTTTTACTTATTAAAAATGCAGGGTAACGGGCACGGGTACAGACATATAGATGCTCAGTGAGTGTGGGGACGAGCACTAAAGTTACTGCTCACGCGAATACGGACGTGGGTACGGGGACGGACACTGTAGTACCCTACCTAAAAGATACCCATTGTCATCCCTACCGCCCTATTATGTTGCTACGGTATCTGATTGTCAACACGTTCTCGTTGATTCATTGTTTTGAGCTCCCGTTGTCACTCTCTCTCCAAGTAAGAACGTATAAGCTTTTTGTTATTGATAGTTTGAGTTCCGTGTTCAAATAATGGTTAAAAAACTTTTAACCATTATGTCTAACCTTTCTTTAAAGGAGTTTTAAAAATTGTCGTGGTTTGTTCAGAAACAATCTTTAATAAGTTCTAATTTTCTTGATTTTAAAACTAAAATTATAAATATTTTTAGTCACTAAAAATACGATAAAATTTTATTTTAATTTCCCATTTAATTTTTCTTTAATTTTCATCTTTTATTTTTAAAGCCGTCTAATTTTAATCCACATTTTTAATTATGTTTCGTTAAATAATAACAATATAATAATATTTCTGGTACTTTGAAATTTTGTGTGACTTTTAAAAGTGATAGAAAAATCCATTCACATTCTAAAATTTACACAAAGTTTACAATAAATTTTTCTACAACAAAACATAAAATCTCAATAAATTTTTCTACAACAAAGCATAAAATCTCAGCAATACTTTTAGATAAAAAAAATTGATGATTTCTTTGAAAATTACTATGAATAATTTTTCTAAAAAAAAAATTGTAAAATATTTATTGTGAATTTTTAATCGATAAAAGCCGTAACAGAATTGTTAACGTCACTTAATGGTATATAAAAAAAACTAAAAACGTAATTTGATTTTAAAAATACCAAAATAAATAAAAAATAAATGATAGACCAAATCCAAAATTTATTATATTTAGGAATTGAAAACATTTAACCCTTGAAAAAACAATTAAAATTTTCAATTTTACAAACTAAAGCTAGAAGACATCTATCTATCCAAACAAATTTTTAGTAGTTTTCCATTTCTTAAATTTGAAAAAAAGTTTTTAAAACTTAAAAACAAACAGGGTATCTACATAATCTCATATTCCTTTCAGTAAAGGATATGTTATAACCAAACCTTCTAAGATAATTTTTTTCTCCACTCATAAAATAGAATAACATGTTTGATGCATTACTCTAGTAGTGAGCCTGAGGAAACCTGATGGCAACATCAAATTGCCAAAAAACACTAATGAACTACCAACATACATGATACAACATTAACCTAGAGTCCTAGACTCTAATCTAGTGCCTTTGTTCCATTCTGATAACCAGAACACTATTTTACAATATAGATTTCAGTATCTTCTCAAGGTCTATTTTTCCTCCAAACAAAGGAAAAACAAAGCTTTGCAGTAAAAGATGACCTCTACTAGTACACAACAGCTCTATAATCAAACATGAAAATAGCTCTATATCCAACCATGCATGCATAGTGACTCTGGCAAGAAATGGCAAAAGTACTTCAACTGTACAAGTTTTTGTATAATTTACCCACTAGTTACAACTTGTCCTTTCCTCCTTGACCTTGCAGCCCTTTGATTCATTTGATGCTTTGGATTGGGATCCACAAGCAACAAACGTGACATAACATATGACAAGAGTTCTTCATGGTGGGAGAAGGTGAAGTCCAAATGAGCATATTCAAACTCATTATATGAAACATCTACCCCAGCACCTTTCATCAATCTATAGTGTCTCTTTACCATTGAAGGCCTTATCACTTTGTCCTTCTGTCCTGCAACAAGATCAACAGGAATGTCAATGAGTCCATAGTATTCACCTAAGTCCAAAGGCTCAGGTGAACCATACACCTCCTTATTGGCAGATGCACTCCCATAATCGAACATTCTAAATCTTCCAGAACGCTTAATCTGCGCGAGATGGAGAGCAACACGAAATGCTACTCCCGGCATGTCATTCATGTTATAGTGTGGTAATCCTAAAACTCCAACCCAATTTGAGCTGTCTCCACCAACAACATAACTCATTAAAGTTTGAACCAGTCCTCCAACAGCAGGTAAGTTATGCAGATCCCGAGCTAACTTGTTTAAAAGCATACGGAAAAATCTGGTTGGTATATAAAAGGCAGGCACAAAGAGAGACAAAACAGGAGCCATCAAAACTAATAGAAGCTCCGCGGCAGAAAAAACTATGTTAGAGTCATCATGAAAACCGGCCGGGGATAATAAAACCAGTCTTGAAAGTCTATGGGGCTTCTCTTCCATCCTTCGCGTAATAATATACATCAACATAGCAGCTCCTCCCAAACTATGACTAATTGCACAAAGCTTGTAAAGCTGATCATCATTGGCTTCCTCCTCAATATCAGGTTTACTAAGCTTCAATTCAGCAGTTTTTACTTGATGGATTTTCTCTATCATGGCAGGAATATCCTCAGTCCCATGCTCATTGATGGAGTAACGCCAGTATCTGCATAACATCAATTCCATTGCATGAATAAGATAGTATAGTACAAAAAATGAATCAGATAGTTTATTCAATGACAGGTAATGCGGGAGATCGAAGGGAAAGAATGGGAAGGGGATAATTCCCTTTTATTTGGTTCATGAGGGTGGGGGCACTACTAATCTGTTGTTCCCCTGCAAATTGGGGGTAATGACTAATGAGGGAGAATAGCATTGCTTCTTTTTTTCCAAAAAAAAGAAAAAGAAAGAAAGAAGAAAACTCGTTACTTATTATTATACCCCATAAAACAGCTACTTAATAAGGGCTATATATTGAAATTTTATGCTTAGAACCTTTTGCCTTCCTCTTTTCTCTCATTGGTCATCCAAACATAGGGATGGCTACTTTTTTCCATTCCATCTATTACCCTTTCATTCTTCCCTTCCCTATTCTTTCCATTCCATTGTCTCTAAAAGTTCCAAAAATTTCCAAACATAGTCAACAAGATTTGATTTGTGAACTTACTGACGTGATGATATGTTCTTGTTGGCATGTTCCCTAGAAACCAAGCCACGAAAATTCCCCAGAAATACATCATATCCTGCAGACAGAACAAAATTATACATGTAATAATTCCAAAAGCAGGAGTTGCTCACTAAAGCAATGATATTATCTTAACAAATATTACAAACCTTGATCATAGGCGGCAAAAGCTGGAGAGCCAACAACGCCATTAGATACCCAACTGAACCCACAAAAAATAAATTAGAATATCACAATTGTCTTGACCAAATTTTGGGATTCAGAAGTAAATTTAAGGGGTAAAAAAGGAGTCCTAACATTATGGCCTAAGAAAAAGGAAAATTTTGATATCCAAGTAACTGAACCGTGAACATAATTTCAATAATAAACAAGTTTATCACCGAGATGGGACTAAAGAGGGACAAAACAAAACAAAGCAACAAGAGTAAACCAATACAATAAATCTCATCAGTCCCTACAAATCTAGGCAATTTACCCACACAACACAATCCCCCACTGAATGAAGTTCATATGGCTTTGAGGCTTATAAGGGAACTCGCTCCCACCCCCCATTTAAGGTGTATTTTAGGTATAATTATAAAACTGTAAAGAGGAAATCTCATTGGCCAAATGAGACAATACCTCAGTGCACCCATGGCTTCTACTAACTATAAATAACTCAATATTTGTCAGTTTTCACTGACTCTGTATTTGGGAGCTATAGGCCATGTCACCCCACTATACACCAGCTTGCATCTCACAGAAATTCTAATAACAAGCACACCCATTATTCTAATTTATATCAATTCATAGCATAAAAGACATGTCTATGATCTATCCCAAGCAAATACTGCAATGCTAACCTTAATTTAAGTGTGTGAGCGAAAAGCTCTCAACAAGTTGTGAGTTCAGCATTCAAATATTCTAATGTTCTGGCTTTTGGTAGATAAAGCCAGCTCCATTTACCAAACTGTTTCTATCCTACTAACAGTAAGATTCATGCAGCTATCCACTTCAATAAAGCTCATATTGTAACAAAAATATTGCTCAACCCACTACACGGAACTTTATTTTTGTGATGTCATAGCAAAAAAAGCAAAAATATTCGTTCTTCAAATCATGAGCTTTACAAACACAAATATACTGTATGACTCTTTCAACACATATAAGTAATTAAATCACAGAATCAAGTCAGAACCAAGCAACATAGAGATAATATGACTCACCCCATTGATGAATCCAACACACCATGCTGAAGATAAACAACTTTTCTTGAATCTCTCCTGTGAAGTCAGATTACAAGCATTAGACTCACATTCTGCAAAGAGACCACTTCTTTAATAGAAATTATAATGACATCCTTAATAATCTCCATTTTCCACATGAAAATTTTTCCCACATTGTTATCCATTCATGAAAATTAAGTAATTAACTATCTTCAGAATGATAACATTATGATACATTATCTAGGGTTTCCTCCAGTTCTAGACATGATTTTTACAAGCTTTCATCCATAATTCTACATTTGAAGTTTGAAAAGAAATATGACTTACAGAAAAAGATACAATCCAAAATTATCAAACATAGTAAATTTATTTCACAAAGCTGATGTAATTCACTCCAGACAATGATAAAACAGTTGAGATATCAAAATATGACAATTACCATCATGCATAAGCATGATGTATCCATTTCTGATTTCCACAGTGATTCATCATAAATAATCATATATGATGCATTTAGTTTTAACCTTGGAAGATCAAAATAAGTACACAACTCAAAAGGGGTATATAATTGAATCTATGGAGATCCATATAATTTCCCTTACCTAGGTATTCTTTCCAAGAGAAGAATATATCCATCAGAAGTGATCACACGAATGGCTTCGTATGGATACCTGTTACAGGTAGTGAGAGAAATCATGAAGCGGACATGCAAGATTTTAAAATAAAAAGAACAAATGTAAAGGCAGCTATGTGATAACCATTACCCAAGATCTGTTATGACATCCTGACATGTCCGCGCATCTGTATTCAGAGACTGATAGTTGATATTCCTCTGTGTAGGTGTCTGGTCATTGTCTCCTAGTGTAGAAGTAAAAATGGACTCATCCTCAACACCATCGTGATCTTCTTTAATGCCACTTTCATGAGATGAAAACAACTTGAATAATGTCCCGAAAGCTTCTGATGGGGAAAGAAGAAGATGTGCTGCCTTGTTAACAACATCAAAGACAGCTTCTATACATATCTCTATGGCTAGATGAAGATCCTGATTGACAAAATAAACTTACTTAGCCATACAAAAGTTACATTCACATGACATTTATCTAAAAAGTATTAATATTAATGACCATGGTACAGAGTAATATATAAAGAAATTGTTGCAGAACCTCTATAACTCCACGTCTCCTATCAGTAGTACGGTGGATAATATGGTCCTTAAGGCTTTGCACCCTCTTATGTGCATTTAAACGTGAAGGTTGCTTATTTCCAGAGACAGACAGGGCTTTTGACACCCCATAATAAGCTAACTGGAAAAGACGGAGTGGAATCCCCAGCAATAACTTTACAGGAAACAAAATCCAAAATAAGATATACTGTATCCAGTCCATCTGATGCCTACTGTATTTGGTAAAACCAGCTTCAGAGGCTCTAGAACTATAAGATGCAGGAGATGGAGGGTATTCATATCTATCATTATCTTCTTCTCCAGATGAATATTCAGGGCTTGAATTATCAGAATCCACAGAAAGTTCATGGATGAACTGGTTGAAAGAGGATACACCACTAGGAAAAAGAAAACAAAATTCAATGTCATTAAGCTGTAGGCAGCAACCAGCACAACAGGCAGATAATGGATATGCATACAATGGTACCACACCACATTCATGGGGAGGTGAAAGGGTGAAACCTAAGTGCATGCAGAGGTGAAACTTTAATAAATTACCACCGGTGTATGCAACCTATTGGTAAATGACATGGATAAAACAACCTATACTAGAAAATATAACGATGGAAAGAAAATTAAGAAAAGGCTTTTAATAATAACTAATGACTCTTATCAAATAAACAATGACATTATGACTCCACAACTATGGCATATTAGTGATGTTACCAATCATCTGAGTTCTAACATAGCAAGAAATATGCCTATAGTCAACTAAGTAACACTAGGAAAGAAAAGAAAATTTTCATCCAGAAATTACCAATGTCAGAATGAAAACTTACTTCTCCATCCACCGTGGAAATCGCGGTCCTCGGAAAGTTGGCCTGAGTTCCCAACCATGAATACCTTCAAGTATATTAGCTTTCCCAGGTAATAATGCCAACAGAAGGGCTGATACTCCATTGATTATCCTCACAATATTGTTTAAGGACTCACAAGTAATAGTCTTCACTGACCTGCACTAAAAACCAGATACAAATGCTCATCCTCCGCCAAGTGAACAAATTGATAAAGACATTTTAAATGGGATAGCTCATGGCTCTAAAACATCAATGCATAAATACATGATACCACTTCCAACAAACAGAAAAGTATTTAGATTTCTGAAATTTTTTGCTAGTAAGAACATGTTTGGTTTAGCGTTGAAATGTGATATACTCACGTTTCCAATGCTAGAAATAGTTATGTTGGGAAATCTAAACTTGAGTTTGATCAGTTCAACGTGAAACCAAACACAGACTAAAAGTCTTAAATTGGTCAGCACAGAAAGGCCGTTAAACCACCAACCTTACCAACAAAACTAACAAAATTAAACAATTCTTTTCGCCAAATCTTTTAGATTAGCAATTAAATAAGGCCAAAATAAAAATAATAAAGGTGTGCTTAAACATTGCTTTTATTGCATTGAAGCATAACAGAAGCAAAAGGACTCAAGTCCATCTAACAAACAAATGATACGCATTAAACAGTCAAAATAATACCAAACATCCATTGTCCAGAATCAACAGAATTACAGGGATTAAAATCCCCCCACCAAAAAAATAAGGAAAAAAAAAAACCATAGCAACCAGTAAAAGATAAATCAGAACCAAACAGAAACTATTCTAACACAAAAAGGAGAACAAACACGTTCTGATCATTAAATCATTTCCTGAAGGACCCTCATAATCTAATTAAACTTCATAAAATACAGACACCCAAAGGTAAAATATTCAACCCCCCCCCCCCCCCCACCCCCCCACCCCCAATAGAAAAATGACATGGCCTGGCCTTACTCTTTAGTGACAGCGAGGACATGATCAACCAATCGTTGCATTATGGGTTTATGTTTTTCCTTCCAAAGTTTGGTTCTTTCCTCAATCCTCTCCAAATCCAAAGCACTTGCCGGGTGGGAAGAAAGAAGTAACGAATCCACAATATGCGGAAAATCAACAAAATTGGCGATACCCAGAATCGAATCTAAGTGAAACGCAGGAAAATGGAAGCGGATATAGGAAATGGAGGTTCATGAATATTTGAAAACAGTGATTGACCGGTATTTTGAGGAGATATATGATCAAAAAAACAGGGAGGAAAAAAAAATAAAGCTGCCAATTAACCTTGCCTTACGAGGACGGTAAGTCGGTGGTTTATGTCTAGAACCCACGTGGAGAAATTTGATTGGTGAGAGTGCTAAGTGTCGCTTTTTGGCCATGGTTTCTGTTTTGCTGTGGATCACGATTACACGTAATGTGTGGGACCTGACTATTTATGTGGTGCCTTCGCTTTGTCGGAGAATATTGACCGTTGATTGATATTGATTCGGAATGTGATGGACGGTGAGGATATAAGATTGATCTATAGTGACTCACACGTGGCTTACGCAATTGCCTCTTACTTGAAAGAAGAGGCACGCTATACAACCGGGAAATCTAAGCCTTTCAATTTGACTGAAAAAAAGTAAATGCCTTTTCTAAGTTTGCACATTTTTTGGGGCAAGCATTAATTTATGACATTGACAAAAAAAATTCATTATGAAATTGTAATTTTTTATTAAAAAAAAGTAGGAGCAGCTAGCTGCAGCATGACATGTTTCTCAAAAAAAAATAAAAAAAAATAAGACATTGGTTAAGGATTTATAAATAGAAAGTTTTTATTGAAAATTAAAGTATTAATTGTATTTTTAACATTGAATGTCATACACTTTAATAAATTTTTTTACTTTTAATTTTTTTACAAGTATTTTTAAGGCATTCGTTAGCCTTTCTTTACTAAAAACAATACATTTATCTCTCTTGCTTAGCCCACTTTTACTATGAAACCTCATTTTTTTATTAAGCTTGTTTAGTTATTTAATTACTTATTGATACTCAAGTACTCAACAAAAGTAGAAGATTAAACCTTTTTTTAAGGAAAAAGGGAAGAAAATATCTACGGAATGGTGTTAGTTGAGTCAATTTCGCATACAGTGAAATGGTGTTAGTTGGTCGAAAAGTATAGTTTTACTTGCGTTTTACCTAATGAAAGCATTAATCATGTGCTTCAAGAAGAAGATAGCATTAAAATAAGAGAAATAGTAACTAGTAACTTAGGTGTTCGGTGGACATGATATAATATGATAGGATAGGTGAGTTAGATGGTAACGGGAGAGGATAATCATATCCTTTGATGCACACAAGAATAATAGACGGATAACATTATTTTATCTTATCATACGTTTGAAATAGACAGATGATGATGGAATAAGATATAAAAAATATTAATATAACAAAATTACCCTTATTATTAAATTAAATTTATTTTTAATTTTTCAATAAATATACGTGAATAAAAAATATTTATTTATAAAAAAATAAAATTATTAAAAATAATATCAAAATTATTATAAAAATAGGAGAGAGGAGAGAGAGAGAATGAGTGGAGAGAGGACAGAGAAAGAGGATAGGGGAGTAGATTGGAGAGAGGAGAGGGGGGAGGGGACAGAGAGAGGGGAGTGGAGTGGAGAGAAGAGAGAGAGGGGAACAAGAGAGGGAGGCGAGAGAGAAAGAAAGGACAAATGAGGAAGAAAAATTTTTATCCTATCTTATCACTCCCTAACTCAGCTCCTCCCTAGGATAAAAATTACACTAGGAGGAAATGATAAGATAAGCCACATGATAAAGTTATCATATCCTGTTGGTGCAACAAACACATGATAAGTGATAGGATATGATAGAGTTATCATATCTTGTCTCTTATTCTGTGCACCAAACGGGGCCTTAATGTACTTGTTAAAAAATAAAAATAAAAAATTTTATTGGAATGTGTAGTATTTAATAATATAAATGCAATAATATCGTGATTTCTAATAAAAAATTTTTATATATGAATTCTTAATTATAGCCCGTTTGTTTTGTAGTTTAAATTGTGTAAAACTATAGTCGTGCATCACTCGATCATCTCAATAATTGATTTTTAAAGTCAATTCTACTCAATTGTAAATCAATCAGACATTTAACCAATACCCTTAGAACACTAAGGCTTGAAATAACGTTTTTCATTATTGATGGAAAATACAAAACACATGTTTCACGAGTAACCTAGAATGAAAAGACGCAGTGTTGGACGGAGTTTTGAATGAATGTTGCATGCTTCTCTCTTGACACACCCAACGAACTGTGAGAGTTTGTTATTTACACTCAAAAATAAGCTGAGAAAGGAACAGATATTCTGACTGACCACACATGATCCACGACATGAATATATCCTGTATCTTCATATCCTATAGTTCTTTTTATTTTCAGCTTTGCCATTTTTAAAATATTTTAGAGTAAAAGTGAAAATTTTAGAAGTGCCAGAATTTTTTTATCTAAATTTTTTCATCCAATTTTTTTAAGAAATACTTGACTTAAAGCATAGATGATATGAACAGAGAAGCTAAAGTGTTAAAGGCTTGCTAAACTCCATTAGAAAACTCTTCTGTTCTTGCACGCATAAGCAAATGGCTTTAATTATTAGATTTTCTCATTTTATAGGAGATAACTCAATCATACATATCATTCCTAAAATGACGTAAGAATCACTAAAATTAAAAAGTTGTTTTCTGTTTTTATCGTACCAATTTTTAAATAGAGTAAAAATAGCCTCAAGACATATAAAGAGGAATGATCCAAATCAAATTCACACAAGTCTTATTAGGACCAATGGATTAATTTTTCTTGAAGAATTTATTGAAGAAGAAAATATAACAAAAATAAATAAGAGCTTTTTTAAAAAAAAAATTGTGTTAGAGCATCTCCAACGGGGAGTGCTTACCTAGTTCTTATTTTTAAAGAACTCCAGAAGCATCTCACTCCCCGTTAGAGATGGATGTCCTGGAATCCTTAAAAAGAATTGAAGAATCGGATGCTTCCACAAGCAGTCGGATTTTTCGGGTCTTATGAATAAAAGTTGAATGTTATATTAAAAACTAACAGAAAATACAAAAACAACAACTAATCAGTAAAAAAATTACAGAAACAATTCAGAAAAATAATTATTACAAATAATTTACAAAAAAAAACAATTAAATAGAAATAAATAAACATAGAACCAATTAAATTACATAAGTAAATATACACAGAAATAAATTACAAAAAAACAAAAATAAATAAATGTAATGAAAAAAATTGTAGAGATGAGGAGGTGTTATGATGAACAGATCTCCAACAGTAGGCATCCCAATCAACAGATCAACAACATGCAGTATGAAATCTGAGGAAAAAATGGAGAAATCAATAGAAAAGGATGAGGACCCAACAGTGGAAAAAAATAAACAGAAAGTACACAGAAATCACCAGATTTGCGTGCGAGGAGCTGGTAGTTGCGATCATGGTCTGATCTGGAAGGTGGAAGAGGGTGGGTGGATGATCCGTGAACTGAGGGGTTGGGGGAGGGAGATCCATCTTTAGGGGGAGAAGGGCGGTGATAGGGAGAGGGGTGGGGAAGACAGCGATTTGGGGGAGAAGGGGCGGGGAAGACGTCAGAGAAGAGGTAGGGGTCCGAGAAGACGACGGTTTGGGGGGCAGGAAGATGGCAGTAGAAGGGGAAAAGAGGAAGGCGTGTGGGTGGAGAAGAGAGAGTTTGAGTTTTTTGAAGAGAGGTGGGTGTGTGGGTGGACATGAGAGAGTTTGGGTTGGGAGGAAGAGAGTGAGTTTGTGGGGGGGGGGGGGGTGTGGCTGGTTTCGTGAATCATGTATAGGAGAGTGAGTGGGAAGAGAGTGAGTGTGTGGGTAGATAGAAGAGTCTGGAAGAGAGTTAAGAATTTGAGGATTTGAAAAATAAATTCCACAATTAAAATGAGACATTTTTTTTTGTGAGATGACCTACAATGGGCTTCAAGAGACCATTTATTTTTGGTTGAGATGAGCTCCAACGGGCTTCAGATGAACTTCAACAGTCAAAGTAGATGCAACGACATTTTTTTCCAACGGGTAAATTTTTTCCCCTATATAATTGCACATTAATTAAGCACAATTCATTTGTTCAACTTTCCTTTTCTCCCTTAAAATAATTTTTTTTCTTCCTCAAATTGTTATTGTTTCGTTTATCTTTCCATGGATCCCAATCAATATAATTTGAATGCTATTTTGAATTTCATGCAAAATTACCAACCATCAACCAATCAAAATTATGAAACCCCTACCAATCAAAATTCTCTCCCTTATCCCCCTCTTCCAAACTTTCAAAATAATCCAAGAGAGTCGTTTTCCGAGTCTCAAGTCCCTCCATTTTCCACCCAAATGGGTTTGGAAAATATCACACTTCATGAAGAGGAAGGCGATGCTACTAAAAAAACATAAAAGAGTGGGCTTTTCTGACAAAGAGGATAAACTTCTTATCTAATCGTGGCTGAACATTTCAAAATATGTTGTTGGAGTCGACCAAAAATCTTATGGATTTTGGTTGAGGATCACCAACACTTATAATGAGCACCGCGACTCTCTCCAAGAAAGGAAAGAGGGACAATCAAAATCCTGGTGGCAAAAATTGAATGTTATTGTGCAAAAGTTTTCTGGATGCTACAAGCAAGCATACAATGTGAAACAAAGTGACTCTTCAAAAAATGATATCATGGGAATTCATTAAGCCTAGCGTGTCACCTTGGGGAGCGTCAATGCTCTTGGTTAAGAAGAAGAATGGGAGTATGAGGTTGTGTGTGGACTTTAGGCAGTTGAACAAAGTAACCATCAGGAACAAATACCCCCTACCTAGGATTGACGACCCGTTAGATCAACTCATGGGATATTTGGTGATGCCTTTTGGTTTGACCAATATGTTCATGGACTACATGAACCGGATTTTCAAGCCCTACCTAGATAAGTTTGTTGTCGTATTTATCGATCACATCCTTATCTACTCTCAAACCTTAGAAGAGTGTGAACAACATTTAAGGGAAGTTTTAGGGGATCTAAGAGAAAAGAAATTATTTGCCAACCCTGAAAAGTGTGAGTTCTGGATGGATAAGGTTCATTTCCTAAGCCATGTGATATCTCGTGATGGTATGTCAGTGGACTCGAGTATGATAGAAGTCGTCCTTGAGTGGGAGAGACCTAAAACCATAACAAAGATCAGAAGCTTCCGAGGATTGGCCAGATACTACAGGAGATTCATTAAGGGATTCTCCTAGCTAGTATTGCCCTTCACCAAGTTGACCTGGAAGAGACAAGCCTTTGTGTGGGATGAGAAGTATGAGAAGAGTCTCGTAAAACTCAAGGAGAGGTTAACCATCACCCCGGTACTAGTGTTACCGGATCCTTCAAAGACCTTTTAAGTTTTCAGCGATGCTTTTAGGAAGGGATTGGGTTGTGTGTTGATGCAAAAGAATAGGGTAGTAGCTTATGCCTCTAGGCAACTTAGACCCCATGAGGAGAACTACCCCACCATGACTTAGAATTAAAAGAAAAGGTATTTTCCCTCAAGAATTGAAGGCACTACCTCTATGGTGTGAGATTTGATGTGTTTAGTGACCATAAGAGCCTTAAGTACCTTTTTGTCCAAAAGGAGCTTAACATGAGGCGAAGGAGGTGGATGGAGTTTTTGAAGGATTACGATTTTGAGTTGAAGTATCACCCGGGTAAAGCCAATGTAGCGGTCGATGCATGCATCCTTAATGATGGTGCACGAGATGGAACTAGCGAAGGAGTTTAGGGATTTTAGCCTTAATGTGAGTTTTGGGACCAATAGCTTGAGGTTGTATGAGATAGAGGTGTCCAATGAGTTGAGAGCTCAAATTAGAGAAGCCCAGGACTTAAACTTAGAACTCCAAGCTTAAAAGGGGAAACTAGGGTTTTTGGAATCTGGAGATGGGATGATTCTCTTCCAAGGGAGAGTTTGTGTCCCTAAGGGGGTAGCCTTATACAGCAGATTTTAGAGGAAATCCATAGCAGTAAATTTACGGTGCATCCCAGTACTACCAAGATGTATCAAGACTTGAAAACTTGTTTTGGTGGGCAGGTATGAAAGGTGAGAAAGCATAGTTTGTTTCTAGGTATCTAGTGTGTTAGTAGGTTAAGATAGAGCACCAGAAACCTCCAGTACCCCCTTCAACCTTTAGAAATCCTTGAGTGGAAGTGGGAAGGAATAGAAATGGATTTTGTGGTGGGGCTATCTAGAGTCCCAATTGGATATGACTCTATCTGGGTCATTGTGGATAGATTAACCAAATCAACTCACTACCTACCCATTAGAGCTACCTATTCCCTGAATAAATTAGCTAAATAGTACACCAAGGAGATAGTAAGGCTCCATGGTGTACCCTCTAGCATAGTCTCTATTAGAGACCCTAGGTTCACCTCTAGGTTTTGGAATGCACTTGACTATGCCTTCGAGACTAAATTGAAATTTAATACCACTTATCACCCTTAGACTGACAGCTAGTCTGAAAGGACTGTCCAAGCCTTAGAGGACATGCTTAGAGCTTGTGTGTTATAAGAGAAGGGTAATTGGGATAGGTACCTACCACTCATGGGTTTTCCAACAACAACAGTTTCCATAACAGCATAGGTATGGCACCCTATGAGGCTTTGTATGGTAGGAAGTGTAGATCCCCTTTGTGTTGGTATGAGGTGGGCGAGAGGAACTTTCTAGGTCTTGAGTTGGTCCAAGAGACCACGGATTAGATTAGAATGATTAGGGAAAAGCTTGTAACTACCCAGAGCAGACAAAAGAGTTATGTTGATAGGAGAAGGAAGGACCTAGAGTCTGAGGAAGACGAACATGTTTTCTTGAAAGTTACGTCTGTCACCGGCATTAAAAGGGCCATTAAGCTCAACCTCACATACATTGGTCCCTTTCAAATCTTGAAAAGGATTGGTCCCCTTGCTTATCAGATAGCCTTGCCTCCCCATTTGTCCAATATTCATGATGTATTCCATGTCTCTCAGTTCAAAAAAATATGCCCATGACCCCTCACACATCATAAGTTTTGAGTTTGTACAATTATAGTAAGATCTTACAGTTCCCGTTAGACTTGCTCAAATTTTTGACCGAAGTTTCAAAACCCTAAGGAATAAGATCATTCCATTAGTGAAGGTAATTTGGGCAGGCCAAACGCTAGAGGAAGCCAATGGGAAAAAGAGGATGAGGTTCGTGCGCAGTGTCCCGAGCTTTTCGCTTGAGATAAAACCTTTAACATTCAATTGTAAGGACAAAATTATTTAAGGGGGTAGAATTGTAATACCAAATTTTAAAACAAATTTTCATAAGTGAAATTATAATAAGAAGAGGTTTCCTTAAAATGAAATAGGTATGAAAGAAGTAAAAGCTGTTAAAAAGGAGGCAACATATTGCCTCATTTTCACTCAAACGAGAAGTGGGTCACTTGAGTGAAAGGAAATTGAAATCAGGGTATACGCTTTCTCATTTTCGATCAAGCGAGATCCTTCGCTTGAGCGAAAATATTAGTTAGAGCTGGGTGGAAAACCGTCTGATAAATTCACTTGAGCGAAGGATTTCCGCTCAAGTGAATTTCAGGCAAAGAGTATGAGTTTGATTCTGTCTGGTTTTCGCTTGAGAGAAAGATTTTCGTTCAAGCGAATCTTAGGAGTTCGCTCGAGAGAAAATGTCTCGCTAAAGTGAATTTCAAATAGAATGTCACTGTCTGATTTTCGCTCAAGCGATAATATTTCGCTTAAGAGAAAATCTGCAAATCAATTTTTTTAAAAAAAGAGAAATTAAGGGGTCATTCAGACCCCAAATCAAAACCTATTTTACACTCCACCTTACCCCAGAGAAGAGAGAAAAAGAGAGAAAGCTTGGAGAGTGATTGTATAAGAGGAAGGAGAAGAGAAGAGAGCCTTGAACCCCCCTCAAAGACTTCATTGGATTGCTCAGGAGGTGAGTGTAATCCACACACCCACTACCATTGTGATTGGAAACCCTAAATGCTCCCCTTCTTGGTTTCCCTTTCTTATTTGATTGTGTATGCTTGATTTATTGATTTCCTTATAAGTTGTGTGTATTATGTGAGATTCTTGAAGTTGATAGGCCAAGTCCTTAGGGTTAGGGTTTGGATTTCGTGAATCATTGAGAACTGGACTGGCGGATGGAAAAAGGACAAGTAGAAAAACCCCAGTGATTATGGATTGACTGATTGAATTGTGCACTTGTATATTGTAGGAATGATTTTATGTGTTGTCGTGTTGTATTCACATTTGTATGCTTATACTACACTGTATACACGATTATGCTCATTGTGACTTTAGTCTCACCACAGGCTTTGTAGATTGATTTAGATGTGCAGGGTGTTCAGTCTGGAACTTGATTGGGGAGAGACTGGTGTCCAAGATTGGACTTCTCCATTAATTTTGCTTTTGTTAGAACTCTGATATTTTGATGTATATGAATTTAACTGAATTAATTGCTTAGATTTATTTATGGCCACTTGATGGCCTTGGATTGTAATTATTCAATTACATGGTCATTTTGGATTTCGGCTTACGTAAATGTTGAATTATTTAAGAAACTTTTACAATGTATGTTTTAACGATATCGATAATATCGCGAAAATAATTTTTGTAAATTTGGGAATAGTGCTTACAATAACATTCTTCTTGGATTGCAGAATTAGGACGTTACAATATTTATCTTGTATCTTCATTCTATAGCATTTTGGTTTTTTGTTTCAACTTTTCAATATTTGAAATTTATTTTTATATAGGGAGAAAAAAATTAGAGGTGGAATTTTTCATCCATTTTTAAGAAATATTTTACTTAAAGTAAGGATGATATGAATATGCTTTATAAGTTATATTTTTAAAGAGACTTTGTGAGAAATTAAACTAATGTAACGATTAGTGGTGATCATGGGTCGGGTTGGGTTGAGTTTAAGGCATTTGCGGACCCAACTCGATGAAGAGATATTGGGTTGGGTTGAGTTGGGTTTTTCCATTTTTAGGGACGTACCCAACCCAACCCGATTATAGTTGAGTTGAGTCAATTGGGTCCAACATTTTAAAATCCTTTTGTTTGTAAATAAAATAAAAAATGAAAAAAAATGAAAAATACTTTAAATAAAAAATATAAATTGTCATTATAAGTATGATAAAAATAAAAAACCTATAATTTGATAATAAGGAAATCAATTTATACAATATTAAATATTAAAATGTGTAACTTATTAGTACAAAAAATTATAAAATTGATTTTTTTATTAATGGTTGGGTTGATCGGGTTGGGAGTACGAAAACCCAATACCCAACCCAATCTAATTGGGTTCGTCACTTAGTCTATATGGAACCCAATCTGACCCGACTACCCAACTCAACCCGTCTTTTTTAATTGGGTTGGGTTGGGTTGATCAGGTTCATTGGGTCTATCAAACCCATGATCACCTAGTAACGATACAAGAATACCAGTATATCACCTCATCTTTTTTTATTATTGATGGGGCCAATGGCCCAAAGAAAACAACAGAACTAACTACTAGCAACTAAGCGGGGAAAACAGACCCCCCTACAATCCTCTATTAGGAAAGGCCATAATGAACTAGGAACAGACTCATAAAAAATAATTCCAAGTTGTTGATCTTGGCCCAAGCTAGCCAAATGATCAGCACTACAATTAGACTCCCCAAAGGCATGGCTTAAAATAAAAGAGACATTCTCAGATAGGATATTCCTAATGCTTTTGACAATAGCAAAACAATGGTGAGAAGCCTTGCAGTTCCCTTTGACCAGTTGAACAACTAATAAAGAGTCAACATTTATTATACGATTTGTCAAGTTGAGAGAGCAAGCTAACTTAAGGCCATGGAGGAGACCCCACAGTTCAGCCTTCACTGTAGAACCTAAGCCAATATTGCAGGAGAAACCTTTCACAAAGGAGCCCTCATGATTTCTGATTAAACCTCTACAGCTATCTTGCAAATTAGAGCCAATGACAGAGCCATCCACGTTTAAGTTTATAGAAATTAATAGGAGGCTTTGACCAACCAATAAGTTCCTCTCTTTTAAAAATTTTGTGAGCAATTGGATTAGGAGCAGTAGCAACCTCAATAATACGTCTAGCATAGCTAATGATATGGAAAAATAAATTCCATGGTAAGTCAGATTTCTATTTAAGAACAAGGGAGATCCTATCTTTCCAAAGGGACCAAATTCCAAGAGGAAAGATCAAGCTCAAAGCAACACCCGCAACATTGTGATTAGAGAATTCTAGGTTCTTCCTAATCCACTGGTCCTGTCCAAGGCTAAAGAAAGAGGACCAATTCTTTTGGTCAATGAGAGATTCCCAAAGCTCAGCCACAGTTTCACAGTCCCTGAGCAAATGCATTAGAGTTTCTGGAGCAGAGTGGCATCTTGGGCACAGGTCAGTGCTGGACATCCCTTTTCGTAATCTTTCACTGTTGGTCAATAATCTACCATGAGGACTTTCCAGACAAAAGAAGAGATTCTAGGAGGGCCTTGCCAGGACCATATAATTTTAAAAACCTCGTCCATTTGTTGCTTTTCAGCTGATAACTCCATGATAAACTCATAGGATGTTTTAATTGCAAATTCTCCATTAGTAGAGAATTTCCAATATAGATAGTCAGAACCATTAGATGCCTCTGGGGGCTTAATACTGGAGATATAGGAAACAATGTTGGAGGGAAGAGATGATTCAAACATATCCCAATTCCAAGACTGCTCCCCAACAAAGGGAGACACAGGTAGATTCAACTTCCATTCTGGGATATCTTCTATAGCATGATGAATAATAGGCCACAACTAGGGATAAAATTATCTGTCCAAAATTTTGTTGAGCTTCCATCTCCTAAGATCCAAACAGTACAATGATCCAAATGGTGCCAGACTTTGGAGATGCCTTTCCATAAAACAAAATCTTTATTGGATGCTTTTACAGAAAGATGTGAGGAACAATTCACTTTGTATTTAGCTTTATGAATCTTAACCCATAAAGCTTCAGGGTTAGATTGAAGAGATCATGCAAGTTTCAGTAGATAAGTTTCATTGAGCACGCGAAGGGATCTGAAACCCAAACCACCCTGCTACTTAGGCCTGCACATTTTCTCCCAAGAAACCAGATGACACTTCCTCTGATTTGGAGAAGAATCCTAGATAAAATTTCAACAAATCTTCTCTATTTCATCACAAGTTGAGGTGGGTATGACAGTCGCTTGCAGAATGTAATTATGGATGCTAAGGAGGCAAGATTGAGCTAGAGAGAACCTTCCAGCAAAAGAGAGACAGTTAGCTCTCCAAGAATTAAGCTGTTTCCTTACCTTGTCCACAATATGTGAGTAAGTTCCACGAGAAGGACGTTTATGAAGAGAAGGAACTCCAAGATATAGACCAAGGTCATCAGTTTTAGTCATATCTAGAGCTGCAGATAATTGGTTAGCTAAAACACAATTCACATTGTTAGAAAAGAAAACTTGAGATTTAGAAAACTTAACTTCCTGACCAGAAGCTAAACAAAGGATTTGATAACAAATTTAATAGAGTTGACTTGTTTTATAGAAGCTTCCCCAAAGAGGATAATTCCGTCTGCAAATAGAAGGTGGGATGAGACCAAACCAGAGTTACCAAACTTAAGAGGATTCCAATTTAAGGATTGTATCTCATGTGAGATTAGGTGGCTTAATATTTCAATACACAGGACGAAGAGGTAAGGAAAGAGGGGGTCACCCTGTCTGATACCTTTAGATGGGAGAAAAGGGGAAGATAGCTCACCCTTCCAATTTATACACATAGAGGAAGATTTAATACAATTAGAGATAATATTAACCAGATTGGGGTGAAAACCAACCAGAAAAATAGAATCTACTATGGAATTACAGTTTAGTTTGTCATAAGCCTTAGCTAAGTCAAGCTTAACGGGCATGAAAACTTTACTTCCTTTAATAGATCTCATAGTATGAATAGCCTCTTGGTATATACTCCATCCGGACTCAATTATAAGCAAAAAAACACCTATCTATGGTGGACTAAAATATAAGCAAAAGTTAACTAATTTCATCCTATTAAATGATATCATCCCAAATTGACCTTTATTTAATTCATATTTTATTTTCCAACCACTCTATTTAATGAATCATGTGCCAATAGAAAGAGGGTATGCCCACTTGAAACAAGTTTCAATAAAGTTGAATGTAGGGTAGTTTAGGCAATACAATTACTTTTCAGATGAAATCAAGAAAATTAAATGAATTTAACTAACTTTCTTAATAACTGTGAATATAGTTATTTTTTCTTATAAATGAGTCCGAAGGGAGTAATGATATTATCAATAGAGTGGCGGCCAGGAACAAAACTGCTTTGGTGTCCGGAAATAAGATTAGGCAGGGCTGGGCGAATACGATTAGCTATAATCTTTGCTATAACTTTATAAATGACATTGCAAAGGGAGATCGGCCTAAACTGAGCTGGGGTTTCTAGAGAATCAACTTTAGGGATAAGGGTTATAGTTGTTTGATTAATCCTGCCAATGCTATCCGGGTTAAAGAAACAATTTTGGATAAAAGAAGTAATGTGGGGGTGTAAAAAATCCCATTAACTTTTAAAGAAAAGAGCATGGAAACCATCAGGACCAGGGACCTTGAGGTTTCCAATACCGAAAAGGGCTTGTTTAATTTCATGAAAATCAGGGATATCACTAGAGGAAAGATCCACAGGGGGAATAATAGGGTAACTAGGGTGTTAGGAATATGCACTAGAGACTTATATGTTTATGAACATCCATCACTTGTATCATGTTATTTTATAAATGCAACTTATTCTTTTAGAATATAATTAATGTCCTTAGAATAGTAAGCTCAAATTTAATAAGAAATCAAGTAGATGACTTGATCATGAGATTTTATGAAGAACTATTCTTAAATAGTCCCTAGTCAAGTATCATCTTAGGACAAAGATGCATTAGGCTAGTATGTGAGTTCATTGATAATCACATCTCACGGATCATGGATATGAGATATCATGTGCTCACATAGGTACACATTAAGAGTAATGGTGTACTGGACAGACCCACCTTAAGAACGTTACATGGATTGTTACATAAGTGTCATGAACGTTTCTTAAATTGATAAGTGTTATATGAAGTCCTTCGACCTGAAATCACTACGATTCCTACATAAAGAATTATATGTTTTAATTATCATTAAACGTTACCTGTAACAGGGTAATCATAAAGTTGGTTTTTGGACATAAAATAAATTATGTAGTGGAATGTGAGTGCCCTAGATGGGATTTGTCCCTCCTATGTAACATGAGTTATATCTGTAGGCCTCTTGATCAAGTGAGACTGCAAAATGCATGGCCATGCTCAGGAGGATAAACATGAGATGTTTATTTTCTGTACAGTCTACTTGGGGATAAAGAAAAACATAAATTGAACTATACAAGGTTGACACAATCCATGCCCTTGTGTTCAATTAGATATTTGGACAAAGGGAGAGATCATATAAATTATCATAAAATAGGATTCGTCAAGGTTGTTGATAATCTCAATATTTGGATAGTGATGTATTGCTAGATACCGCTCACTATTTATGATATTAAATATAAAAGAGTTTTATTTTAATATCATAACCAAATATTAAAAGCCTATTGGGTCACACGCATACAACAAACCACTAGAAAAGATAATAATTCTAATTTGATTAGAATTATAACATAATGGGCTAGGCCTATATATGTTAGGGTTAATAGAGTGAGGGATAAAACCCTAGCCACCACTCTATAAATAGAGCATAAGATGCACTACCCTAGATATGTGAAAATAAGAGTAGTCGCTCTTACTCTTTAAACACTACTAGCAAAGTTGAGGAGGGTTTCCTAGTTCGGTTGTTGGCGTGGACACCACTAGAGACGTGGATGCTATTGCCTCGTTCGCGATCCTCAAAAGGTATGACCTTTTGTTTTATACCCTTTTATGCCTTGATTCGTGTTTTAACATAACGATCATAACAAGGGAGGGAATCCATTTATTTCCGCTGAAGCCTGACAACATGCTTGATTCCCTTCATAGGGATATCAACAGATAAAGGAATAACAGGTATCACATCAGGGTAGAGATTAGAGAAAAAGGATATTACCGAGTTATTGATAGTCTGGCTGCCATAGGTCCAATCCTCTTCAGATATTTTTAGGGCCTCAATTTTGTTCTTATTTCTTCTCACCAAAGTTGTGACACCCTTCTACCCCAACTCTTATACAATTAACAAGTCGAAATATTTTTCAAAAACAGTATCCCTCAACGGGTAAAAAGGTTCACATATCTCTTCATTTAAAACCTCAATCATTGTAAAACAACTTAATTAAAATAAAAGTAGAACTCAAAGATTTTCAAAATACACAAGCAGTGGAATCTCCAAATTATCAATAATTAAAATATCCTACTCTCCATGTAAGGCATTTCAAAGTGTTTACGAGATCCTTCCTGACTAGAAACATAAAGAAAAGAACCCTCAGTAATATGCCCTGATGTCACATGTACCAGAGCAATACTCCCTTTACTCAAAACTCGACACCAGTCGTGTCATCATCAATACCTGTAAAAATATCCACAGTATAACAGTGAGGAAAAGAATACTACTCATACATACACATAGGAGACTACCCTATCCTCACCCTCATGTAAACAATATCATCATATAACTCATTATATTAACAAATATAAAACATAGTCATCATCGTCATATACACCAACAACATCAATATCACCACAATCATCATAATCATATTATCATCCAAATCATCATTATCATCAATCATATCATACTCATCATAACCATCAATATCATCACACTCATCATTATTATCATTATCATCCTATCATCATACTCATCATTGTCATTATCATCATATCATCATACTCATCATTATCATTATCATCATACTCATCATTATCATTATCATTATCATCATACTCATCACAATCATCAATATCATCATTTCATCATAATCATCATATCATCATCACCATCATGCACCTCCCTGGGTTGTACTTCACCCACTCTAGGCTTGTACACCTCAGGTACCATATTCAATTACATAATCAATACTCACCTCCCTGAGTTACACTCAGGTACCATAATCACCAACATAATCAATACTCACCTCCCTGAGTTACACTCAGGTACCATAATCCCCTCCCCGAGTTAGACTTAGGTACTACATTCACCTCCCCGAGCTACACCCCACCCCTCACTGGGCTTGTGTATCTCAAGTACAATCACCTCCCTGAGCTACACCCCACCCCTCACTGGGCTTGTGTATCTCAAGTACAATCACCTCCCTGAGCTACACCCCACCCTTCACTGGGCTTGTGTATCTCAAGTACAATCACTCCTAGGTTGCACCCCCTCCATGGGCCCGTGCATCGAACGCCCCATCTTGATCCCCTGAGTTGTACCCCCTCTATGGGCACGCACAACCCAGTTCACCTCTCGAATTGTACCCCCTCTATGGGCCCGCACAATTCAGGTCTCATCACACATGCTCAAGGCATCTCTCTTAAGTTATACCCCCTCTATGGGCCCACACAACTCAAGTAACATCATCATTTATTATATCGCATGTTCACCAACCACATGCATTCCAAATAACATCAATTACATAGCATGTTCACCAACCACATGCATTCCAAATAACATCAATTACATAGCATATTAACCAACCATATGCATTCCAAATAACATCAATCACATGGCATATTCACCAATCAATATGCACACCAAATCATCATCAACATCATTAATCATCAACACCATAATCATAATAAAGCATTATCATACAACATCAATCATCATCAAGCACTTAGGATCTCAAAATCCACTCTGGTAATCGATTACCAACCTCTAGTAATCGATTACCTGCAAACAAGGTCTCTGGTAATCGATTACAACCACCTTGTAATCAATTACCTGCAACCAAACACTCTAGTAATCGATTACCAAACTTCTGTAATCGATTACCTAAACACCAACTCTCTGGTAATCGATTACAGCACTGTAATCGATTACCTGCGAGCAAACAGCCCTCCTGGTTGCCCAGAACCCTCTGGTAATCGATTACCAGGAGTGGTAATCGATTACCCGCGACGCAGATCGCAGATTTCACGATTTCTAACATCTCTAAACCCTTCCAATCAATCTCTAATCAATCCCTTTCGATTAAACATCATTCATAATCATTAACATCATCCGAAACTCAACAAAACAACAATCTTTTACAGATTATACAACCAATTCATCAAACCCCCAATCCTCAAATCCCTAATCATTCCTTTTTCATCATTCACAATATCATCTTTAATCTCACCCAATAAATCATTAATATGCATCCAATCAATCATAAATCAACAATTTATATCATTCATTCACAGTTATACATACATCAATACAATTATACTCTTAGGCTACTACCCAAGCATCCCCCACATGCATATATAAGCAACACCCTCTCCCCCACCGTACCTTATTGAAGATCGATCAATCAGCAGGGAAGGTTGTTTCTTGGTTCTTGATGATCAAGCTCCAGCAATATCTCCTTGAGACGTTGTTTCTCCCCTCCTTGGTGTTTCGCTCTCTGACGTTTTTACGAAATAAGGATTAGGGTGAACAGATAACCCCTCCTTAGTAGAATGCCTAATTGGGCTTGGGCCCACTCTCAACCCCCTTATCTTCTTTTTAAAATGAAGTAGCTTTATTAATAAAACTACTAATATTGTTAACACTATTATTTATTCCTCTTATTTAATTAATTAATATTATTAAAAATAATAATACTATTATTTCTTCCTTTTCTTTTATTTATAAAAATTGGGATGTTACAAAAGTGGATTGGTGAAAAAATCTCGTATTACGATCACCCAAAGATAGCCATTTACTCCTAGAGAGATGGTACCAATAGGCTTCCTCATGATCAAGGACTTGAGAATACTCATCCCAAAGAGAGCTACGCAAAGAGGAGAGGAAAGGATTAGGGCCTTGCAATAATTTTTCGTGAATTCCTTATAATTTTCTTAGGAGCCTTTTCTTTTTAAGAAAAATATTTCCAAAAACCGATGAATTCCATTCAACAATATTAGAGGAGAAACGCTCAATGTTTTTGGTCCAAGAGTCACTTTAATTTCAACCCAAGAATTTCTAACTTGATTACTGAAATCAGGATGTTCAATCCACGGGGCGAGAAATCTAAAAGCCCCATTCCTTTTACCCTGGAAATTTTTAAGAGGTATTTTGAGCCATAAGCTAGAGTGGTCCAAGGAAGGGAGAGGGAGATTTATCATGCTGGAAGCTTCTAAGGAGGAACGCCAATTCTCATTTACAACCAATCTATCTAGTCTCTCTCTGAGGGGGGCCTTTGCTCCAAGTAAACCTTTGCCCCTTAAACCCAAAATCAGAAAGCATACAATCCTCTAAACACCGGTTAAAGCTAACGGTAGCAGATCTTTTAACAGGACCACCACCCACTTTCTCAGAATCATAAAGAATAGTGTTGAAATCCACAGCTACAGACCAAGGGATATTAGGATGCAAAGAATGGAAATTTCGAAGATCCTCCCATAGCTCCAATCTATTTGCTTCAGTTGGACTCCCATAAATAACAGTAAGGATCCAAAGGGGGTCGAAGCCATAATTAATACAAAGATGAATACTTTGTTGAGATGATGATATGAATTTCACAGAAATAGCTTTGGGATTCCAAAGACACCAAATCACTCCCGAAAAACCTCTAGCTTCAACTCTTTCGCATTCATCTAGACCAATTTTCTTAAAAACTTTTTCAGCCCGATCACCACTAATCCTAGGTTCCAAGAGAGCAACAAAGGATAATTGGTGAATACGGATAATATCCCTGAGCAGACCAGGAAAAATCTTTGACCCTGCACCCATACAGTTCCAAATCAAAAATTCATCAATATAAAAAATTTGAAGAAGGGAGAGAAAGCACCTAAGAAGGTGGGGCAGATTTGGTAGAAGGGTCTTCTTCCAT
Organism: Sesbania bispinosa; assembly: GCA_026901365.1. NCBI lineage: Eukaryota > Viridiplantae > Streptophyta > Magnoliopsida > Fabales > Fabaceae > Sesbania > Sesbania bispinosa. The sequence continues at coordinate 377,725 of QLOH01000277.1, read as the reverse complement.
TTGGGAAATTTGAGAATTCTCATCAGGCATTGGCTCAACACGCTCAGGAGAGGTATGTTCCTTTGTGCTATCATCTGGGGCCAGAGGATGGATAGGCACATAAGACATTCCAGGATGAGAACCCCAAAAAGATTGATCTCGGGCTCCACCTAAAATGTTTACAATGCTACCACCATTATTGTACTGGGAATGAAGATGTTTCTGGTGAAAGCGCATAATAGCCAGCATCTTCTGTTCCTTTCTCCTTTGATCTTCATCTTCCACTTCAGATTTAGGGGAGGGTCTGGGAGGCTCAATGGGTTTAATCTCTTGAGTTTTCAACGGGGGATTCTTGAAAAAAGAAGGTTGCTGACTCTTTTTTTTTTAGTAATTGTGATGTGATTTTTGGCAGGAACCTTTCAATGGGGAATAACTATAGGGGCAGACCCAGAATGAGGGGAAATTCCTTTTGGGGGGGATCTTGGCTTAGGGCTGGGCTAGGATTCTTATCAAGCACCTCTTGTGCAAGGGTTTCCTCAGACAAAATATCAAAATGAGAGCCATTGGATGGAGATCCGATCAGGGTATCATCTTTAGGGGGTTCATGTTTTCTGGCTGATGGTCTTCTACGTTGGGATTTCTGTGCCATCATCCAAGGTCCAAACAAGGACTTGGAAACTTGAGCCTGAGAGGGAATAGTGGGCTTCTCTTGGTGGGCTTGGGAAGACTCAGGATTAAAGACTTGTTCTGGCTTATCTGCAACATGTGGGGGGGGTTTGAGGATCAAAGTTAATGCAAGCGGGAGAGGCCTCGGTGCAACCATCCACCCTATGACCATATTTGCCACACTTAAAACAGATAAGATGGAGGCCTTCATATTCGATCTTGAAAGTTTGACCCAGGGTTGTCACATAAGGGAGCAATTGGCAACGGAGATCGACCTCTACACAGAAACGAGCAAATCTGCCTCTTGAGTGAATGGAGGTGAGTTCATCAATCTTGAGCATGGTTCCAATTTCCTTCTTGGCCCTCCATAGGAAATGATGATTATACAATTCCATAGGCAGTTGAGGGATTCTGACCCAGACCGTGATTTTCTTTACCGAATCTAATTGAGGTTTGAAAAGGGGCCTCCACCTTGAACAAGGAGATAATGGTCAGCAATTAACTAGGGACCTTCAAACAGGGTGTGCTTATAGCCTCCTTCATCTGAGAACCTGATCAAGAAAAAGTCATCACCTAAATTTATAACTTTAACAATACCTTTTTTTGCCTAAAGGCTTTGTAATCTAGCAGACATGAAGCGAAGACCCATTCTTTTTGCCCAGAAGACGAACAATAAGGGTATTTCGCCAAGGCTTGCACCAATCTTCAAATTGTTCGCGAGATATCTTGATTTCTGGATTCGAGTTGAAATCCTTTAATTATGGCATATCTTTATCAGAGTTGATATGATCTGGGAACAGTTCTTCGTTAACAGCCCTGATAATCTCTTCAGGATCATCCTCCATGAATTCTGAGGAAACAACCATATCCTTGTAGGATGGTTTATTTTGTGGGTCTAAGTGTTCCTCAGCAGAAATCAAGAGCTCCTTTTCTTCCTGGTTCTCTTCATTCCCTTCAATCAATTTGACCTTTTTTGTACTGCGATCAAGGAGATCTTCTTCTTCCCGGGATGGATGCATGAGGTTATCAATCTTGGGTTGGGTTGGGTTTTTTCATTTTTAGGGATGTACCCAACCCAACCCGATTATAGTTGGGTTGGGTCAATTGGGTCCAACATTTTAAAATCCTTGTATTTGTAAATAAAATGAAAAATACTTTAAATAAAAAATATAAATTGTCATTATAAGTATGATGAAAATAAAAATCTATAATTTGATAATAAGGAAATCAATTTATACAATATTAAATATTAAAATATGTAACTTATTAGTACAAAAAAATTATAAAATTGATTTTTTATTAATGGTTGGGTTGGGTTGGGTTGGGAGTACGAAAACCCAATACCCAACCCAATCTAATTGGGTTCGTCACTTCGTCTGTATGGAACCCAATCCGACCCGACTACCCAACTCAACTCGTCTTTTTTAATTGGGTTAGGTTGGGTTGATCGGGTTCATTGGGTCTACCAAATCCATGTTCACCTAGTAACGATACAAGAATATCAGTATATCACCTCATCTTTTAAAACCAAAGGAAAACTCTTCTATCTCTCGCACGAATAATCAATTGGATTTGTTCGATTTTTTCATATCCTACAAGATAATACTCAATCATATATACCATTCCTAAAATTATAAATTCGTTGATGCTAAAAATTCGTGGGCCAAGTTAGGCCTAACAGTCTAGTTCTATCAGTCGAATTGAGTGGATCTTAGCAGGGGTTGAGCTCTGTGAATTGATTTGTGTCAATTGAAAATTAATAATGATTGTTATCAATTTGGGCATGATAACCAATAATTAGTGTGGGGTTTGGATATGAGTGGATCTTTGGGACAGTGCAAATCAAAGTATGCATTCAGATTTGGATAAAATAATAACTAAATGGATAAAGAACCATAATTAACTGCATTCTTCTATACTTTAGGGATGGTGATTGTTACGAGAATTATATGATTAATTGAGCTTTATTTGAATCTTTAAAGGGAAAATAAACAAAGAATAACTACCCCCAACAATATCAATGGGGCTGCCACATTTCAAAAAATTTACAACACTACTCAGATATAACATTATAAATCAGTTGATGTACATGAAAACCTCTCTGAGCCAGCCAACATAACAACTCTGAACCCCCCCTTTTTTTTGTCCAACCCCATAATTGTTTATCATGATAATTGCCGAAATGTGGGGAAGATGATCTAGAGGAGGGAAATGTGCTTGTATTGGTGTACAATTGCTAGTTATAGATCTATAAACATTAAATAGTATATTAAGCTTTAATATAAAAGGAAACATAACTTTCAATCAATCAATACAAGCCTTTATTTATTTATGTACACTTTTTAGCTATTTACGCTTCAGCCTTTAATTTTCATCACTTTACAACTTTCCTTTACCGCATTTTCCTTTACTTTGAATCATTTTGTTCTACTTGTTGAGTCTCAGAAATAATTTAAGTATTCAAATTAGATTTAAGACTCATTATCCTTGATTTTAATGATCAACAAATTAGACTAGATTAAAAGAAAACAGGTGCTACTAAGAAAGATATTGTTTTGTTGATTGTGTTTTAGGTTGAAATATTCGTCTGAAGTATCAGAATCATATGAAGAAGAACAAATCAGAAGAAGAACGAAGAAAAATCAGAAGATGAAGCAACACAGAATCTAAAGAGAAGAAAAGACTCAATCATCTGAAGCATATTCATCTGAAGCCCAGAAGACAGCAAAGGAAGAAGAGATTCACAATAAAAATGAAGCAACTAGAAGCAAAGGAAGCTACGGAAAAGAATAGAAAAGGTTCAACTATCTGAAGATATGAAAGACTCAGATCGTCTCAAGACTCATCATCATCTGAAGCATATCCTCCATCTGAAGAAGTGATTATCATCTGAAGACTCGAAGATAAACTGAAGACTTGACTCCATATGAAGCATACCTATCATCTGAAGAATGGAATCTGATCAAAAGCACTCTGTATGACTGAAGGACTGAAGGCGTCAGAACCAAGAAATGTTCTCATGAAGATATTGTCAAAGCATGAAGAACACTGTATCCAATGGAGTACTTTATTTCGGCACAAAAGTTAGGCATACTTTTCTGCCTCGATCAAAAGACTTGCACAAATAAGGAAATCCTGCAACGATTGTTGCATCTGCAATCAAAAGGGTACTGTATACGCAGACATACTGCACCTGCTACTGTCCAAAAGCAAATCAGAAGTCTGGACAAGAAAATATCGAGAAAGATGTCTGAACTAATATTATTTAATTCAACACCTATCCAAATATCAGAAGAACTAGAAGAGACAAAGATGAATAAAGCTAGGATCGTCTGAAGTAAAGAAAGAAGCATTCTGCTGAAGTAAAAAAGAAGAAGATTTCTGCTAAAAGGAAGAAGCCTCTTGCTTTAATCATCTAAAGAAGAGAAGAATCATATTGCCGGAAGAAAGGAGCGAGTTGAAAGCATTTCAATCTGAAATTTAAAAGAAGCTTGAAGCTATCATCTGAAGGAAGTTATAAATGGCTTAACAGTCTGAAGAAATGAAACTCTCTGAATGCATGGAACATATTTCAACATAGAAGAAGTCACAAAAGAAGTTGAGACCATATGATTCAACGACTATAATATCACATTTCTTTATTCAAAGAGGAAATAGCAACAACAGCTATTGTCCTTAGGACAAGACACCTCACTTAAAGAAGAAAGAGGAAACTATGTTAGGAGCAAATGAAAATGAGTATATATAAATAAGCAAAAGGACAAATCCAACGGATACCTCCTCATACATACTCTAAAGGAAACAGAGGAAAGCTGAGGAAAGTAGAAGAAAGCTGAAGAAAGCAGAAGAAAATCAAGAGAGAGAAGAAGCATAAAAATATCAAGGAAATCTCTCAAAGGAGCTCATCAATAGAAGTGTCAGAACAAGATCGTCTGAACACTTATTTTGCTTAAGAAGAAGCAACCGTTTGAGAAGCTATTACACAACGGCTATATGAGCCACATCATCAACATCTCAACGGTATTATCAACCATCTTCAACGGCTATATTTCATCAGAACATATAAATAGCCTCAACACTGAATTTGAAGATGTTGGCATTTCTTGCTAACCAAAGGTAGTTGCCATGTCGGGCAATTCCTCAGAATGAAAAATAGAAGTGCTACCATGTATTATCATATTCATCCTTAACCCATGGCATATCACTGATTACGTAGAAGAGTTTGGTTCATAGGAAATCAATTATCATATTCAACCAATCTTATGAAAATACAGAGTTAAATTAGAGCTTAGAAGAAAATACTTTCTCTGTAAAACCTTGTACTTAGATTTATTCATTGTATTCTGAGTAGTACTCAGTTAACCTCTAGTACAGGAAGAGATTAAGTTTATGTTTCGTGGAAACTTAAACTTAGTTTAGTTTGCAAACACTTTATGTGTCTGAGAGCCTGGAGAGGCTTGGTGGAAGAAAGAATACTTGTTGAGCCTGGAGAGGCTTTGTAAGAAAGAATACTTGTTGAGCCTGGAGAGGCTTGTCTGTAAAAGAATACTGCACTGAGTTTCCTGGAGAGGCAGTTAAAAATAAAAGAATACTTGTGGTAGAGCCTGAAGAGGCTTGATAGAAAAGAATACTTGTATCTGTGGTTTTAGATAGTGGAAAATCTAGTGGTGGTTTGCCCTGGGACTGGATGTAGCTCACTAGGTTGGTGGGTGAACCAGGATAAATTTTGTGGCTAAGTTTTATATCCCTTAAACTCCTTAATTTACAGCTTTATATTTCTGATGGGGATTGAACAGTATTTTTCATAATAAACTTAACACAACAATTTCAATAAACTAAGTTTTCCATGATAATAACTCATTCAGTTAATCTTATATCGTTTGAAGTATTACAAAGAATATACTTTGAAGAACGTCTGAAATAACTCTTTGAAGTAGATCTGAAATAGTTTCAGTTCAGAAGTTAGAAGTATACTTCAGACGATGATCAATCATCTGAGGTAGCTCAGAAATAGTTCTGAAAGGATTCTTTGTGGTATCTTTCAGAGGGTATCTTGAGATGAATCTGAATGATTAAGATTAATTAATTAAGAGTCCAAGTTAGTCAATGTTTTGTTCAACTTTCCTTAGTCTCTAACTTTGTCAAAATTTGTCCTTCTTATCTGCCGCAATTTTCATTTTAACTCTGATTTTAAGTTTCTCATTTTATTTTGTCTTAATAGGCTTGTAGTTTATTTTCAAGATTTCCAAAATGATCAAAATGTATAAAACACTATTCAACCCCCCCTTCTAGTGTTGCCTGTGGAACTAACAATTGGTATCAGAGCTCACCTTCGGGTTGAGCATCTAACAAATGCAGAAGGAGTAGATCCTAAGAAGATGGAAATCTCACCAAGCTGAAGCAACTCTGAAGAAAGATAATGAGTAAAGGAAATTATTTTCGTAAAACTCATTATTCATGCAATTAAGGCATCCTTCAGAAGGACGTGACTGGAAAAGGAAAGTACATTTATCTCAAGATCACATACGGGTAACATCTTTCTTATCTTAGTTCAAATTTAAATATAGTTATTTAACTGCTATGTGCTTTACATTATGTTATTGAAATTGTTGATGCATGCATGTTTAAACTTGTGTGAAAATTAATTTTTGGATGTTAATCTGTGTCATATGTATTTAAGTGTTATTAGCATACACTTTTAAGTTGAAGAGTCATGTATGTTAATAATTGTGATACGGCGCTACATGAATCATTGAATCCTCAACCGGTTCCTCATAACTGGAACGATGCACATCTCTCCACGTCTGCTTAGTGCATGTAACCGTGATCATAAATGCATCAAGCATATCTTGTTGCCTATATATTGGGATTGGAAGATCATCATGGGAACTACACCAGAATCAATCCTCAAGAGCTAAAGTCTACCTTCCTGAAATTCTCTAACCTCTCAGTTCATACGTACTCATGGCCAACATGTCTGCATCATCAAATGACTCAAACACCTTAATGTTTGATGAGAGAATCATACTCTCAAAAATGGTTAATCTCTCAGATTTCAACGAGGCTGACTACAGAGTCTCAAAGTACTTCGATGTCGTCTGTTGGACTCCATTCTTCAACAATATCTCCTCACCATGGCGTGAGGAAAGTGTGCTAGAGTTCTGGAACAACTCCAAGGTGGTGTCTAATCAGGATTGGACTGGGATTAAGACGGAGGTGATGGGAAGACCAATTTGTGTGGACTACAACTTGATTGCTGAGGTGATCGGTGTCCCTGCTAGAGGAGACAACTTCTTTGAGAAATGGGAATCACTAAATGGTGGAACGTTTGTTCTTGATGAAGAATTGTTTGGCAGAAGACTCCTTGCTCCTTATAAGCATTCTCAACTTCTGGATATCCCCAGAACTCTCCTTGTTGTGTTGAACTGCTGCATCCTTCCAAAAGGAAGCAATAACTTGCTTATCAGTAAGCTAGCAAGGTTTGTGTTGGGTCATCTGTTGATGAAGAGGAGAATCAATCTTCCCTTCATCCTGCTGTATCAGATGATGTTCAGAGAAGCTTTGGGAAATGAAAACCTCTTTCCCCACAACACCCTGATAATGAAAATTCTTATGCATAAGGGCTTTCCTATGGAAAGTTACTTTGACCAACCGCCTCTTTACTTCTTCACTCCGAAAATGCATGCGCAGCTGGACCGGACCTTAGTTGAAAGAGAAGAAGCTCCAGAGAACCAGGTGGTCACCCATTCTCTCTTTGCTTCACAAAACAAAGAGAAAAGGCCTGCTACTCATCCGAGTGCTCATGGAAGGTCAAGGATGGTGTTAGGTGCATATCATCTGAAAAAGGTGCACAAGAAGATAAACAGGCTTGCAAAACGGCAGAAAGTAACTGAGAAGGAGTTACAAAAGTTGAAAGCAGAGAAAGAGAATGCAAATGCCATTGAGGACTCATCTGCTGACAATCATTGATCTTGTAGTGCCCTGTCTTAATTATAATATTTTAAAATTAATAAAATTCAAATTTCCTTGTTCTTTTGCATTTTTTTTGCATTAACTGTGTTATATTATATAGTTTCTGGTAACTATGCATTCTTCTAAATATGTCGCTCATAATATACACTTCCTTAGAATAATAAAGTTCATTGAAAATAAAATAAACTAACTTACTGAAGTTTTGGTAATGTCAAACTTATTAATTTAAAAAAAAAATTACTTTCTTGATGATTAACGAATTTAAGTAAGTAAAATCAGATGCTACTAAAAGGTTTTTTTTTTGTCTGTGTATGTTTCAGCAAAACAGATTCTAAAGATAATCCAAAGATGAAGATGGAACATCAGAAGACAATACCGTCTGAAAGGGTAGATCAAGACAACATTGTCTGAAAGGATGGGTAGTGTAACATCATCTTCATTCTTTGAACCTGTTCAGAAAGTTCTCAATGAACTTACTGAAATTGTGGGTCAAGAATGTTAAGGTGATTCATACACAAGATTCTAAGCCTACCTCAAATCTTAAGAGACAGATCTGACTTAGTACCATCCCTATTCTCTGAACCTGTTCAGAAAGTTCTCAATGAACTTACTGAAATTGTGGGTCAAGAATGCTGAGGTGATTGATACTCAAGCCATTGACGTCTATCTCAATTCTTGGGGATCAGATAATGATGATTACTGCTTATGAAGAAGAAACGCCTAAAGGAAGAAGATCAAAGACCAACAACAAGCTATCTCAGAAGATGGAAAGGACATGAAGATCGAGAAGTAGTCAGAAAATATATAAAGCATGAAGATCAAGATTATGTTGCTGATGCGCTACAGACAACTTCAGAAGATGAATATAACAAGACTGAATTTGAAGACAAAGTTGAGTCTTGTGAATACCCAATTTTATTCGGGCGAAGTTTTATTTTAATTTCGATTTTTGTTAAATTTAATTTGTAAATAAAATCTCAAAATAAAAAAAAATCTCAAAATAAAAATTTCAAAAATAATAGTTTTGAAAATAGTTTTAAAACTCAAAAAATAAAATAAAGATTCTAGAAATTCAAAAATAAATTTGATATTTAGAAAATTAAATCTAAAATTGTTTTAGTTAAAATAAAAAAATCAGAGTTTATAATCAGAAAAATAAAAAATAAAAAAATAAATTAAAAATAATTAAAAGAAAAAGAAAATTAAATAAAAAAGTAGTAGTTGTTTCAGAGATGGTTGTTAGAGAAAATAGTGGATGAGTAGAGTTGAGGAAGATTAGTTGGGATCATGGAGAGATAATAGGAAATTGTTTTGATTAGTGGTAGAAAGTAGTTACACTAGTAAAGAGAATAAAAAGGAGAAATATGATCTGAGTGGGTGGGGGGGGGGGAGAAGATTTTAGAGGAGGTAGCACTAAAACCCATTCCCTTTCATGAGGCTCTCGATCCCTTTGGCTACACGGTGGAACTTCCATTGTTTTCAAAATCCACCGTCATTGTTCCTTGTCTAGAACTAGAATATATCTCGTCACCTTCATCTTGTATGCATCATCCACCATAGTTTCTTTTGCTACCATCACACAAGCTTCCTCCCCATTGCGAAACTCGTCTCCCTAGCCATTAAACCACTCCACAACCATCTTCTTCCCCAACCATGCCCCATCCGCTGTCATGAGCTTCCGCTTCTCTCACCCTGTCTCGCCTCTGGTGCCATTGTCCTCCCTCTGACCACCGAGTCTCCACCTCGTCCCCCTTACCAAGCACGTTCCTGTACAACAACCACCAGACAGCTTTGGGAAGGCTTCACCACCGTCTTGCAGCCACCTTCTGGCGGTGCTGTTGCGGCGTCCAACACCACTTTCGCGGCTGCCAACTTCGCGGCACCGTGTTCCTTCTCCTCCCAGCGCTGTTGCGTGCACCTCCCTGTCACCCAGCTGCAGTAGCATCGCATTCCATGATCAACTATTCCCCCCGTCCTTCTCCATCTCTCTCTCAGGTTTTGCTTTTAATTATTTCCTTCTTTCCTTCCTGAAAATGAAGCTGCAGTATGAGATATTTGTGTTTGAATTATTTTGCATATTGCAATTTCTTCTTATATTCTTTATTTGCTATATTTAATGAGTTGGTCAATTTGTGGGATTTGTTTTAACTTGATTGGCTGTGAATCAATAAAGTGGTGGTATGCTCCATGTGATTATAATTATAAGAAACTGTTTGACATTCCATTAAATAGTTATGTGATTTAAAGAATATAAATATTTTATTTAATAAATTTTGGTGAATTTATAAATTGATTTTGTATCCTTTGTAAATATATTCGTTCTAATTCTAAATTGTTGAAAAAATATTAATGCAATAATTTGGTGATATTACGAATAACATTTCTATCGTTAATATTAGTCAAATTATATAGGACTATGGAGTATAGTCATTTGCTAACAAGATAGTCCTCGCAAATTGTAAATTATTTTTAAAATTAACAAAAATAATTTTTTTCCTAACAATAAAAATGTTAACGAGTAGCATTTCTACCGTTAACGGGACTATGGAGTATAATCATTTGTTAACAAAATAGTCCTCACATTTGTAAATAATTTTTAAAAGATAATAAAAATATTTTTTTAAAATAAACAACGTTAAGACTAGTGTTTCTAGCAATAACGTTATCTCTCACAAATAATAAATTGAAAACTTTTTACTCGATTTAAAAAATAAATTTTGCTAATAAAATCACTCAATGATCAAGTGATATTAAATGAATAGCAATTCTATCATTTAATATTATTTGAATCAGAAGGGTTCATTGTATAGCCATTTGCTAACAGAAACCCTTCAAGAGTGAATTCATTTTTTAAAATCAACTATTTCAAAAATAAAAAAAAAAACCTTTTCAAAAACATTATCAAAATTCAAACTCTCAAACAATCAACAAATCAATCTTTCAGAACTACGTGGCTTTTATTTCTACATTGCAGCTGGGGATACGTAGGAGCGGGAACCGGCCCCGTCAAGCCAAATAAATATTTTTCTAAATTTTCCCATAGTCTAAAAAATAAAAAAAATGTAAATGAATTTGTAAATAAAATAAAAAGAATTTTTTAGGGGTAAAATAAATATTTAATAAATTTGCACAATTAATTAAAGGTAACCGTCTTAGGACGGATATCGTAGGGTGCTAATACTTTCCCTACACATAACTGACTCCCGAATCCAAATCTGGTTTCAAAGACCATTTTTTTAAAGTGTTTTTCCGATATTTTCCCTCAAAAATAAATATTAGTGGTGACTCCATTGAAAACGATTTTTCAATACTCTTTTCGTTTCGTTGTCCCGTCGTGACCCTAGTTTCGATAGATGGCGACTCCACTGGGGACATTTGAGAGTTAAGCCTATCATAATTAATTGTGCAAAGTTGTTGACTTTTATATTTATTTTTCCCCTTTTGTTTTGCTTTGTATATATTGTTGTAAATACTTCTCTCCATATATTTGTAAATATTTTTCCTTGTACATTATGTTATGTATGTCCCTGATATTGTAAAAATATTATGCTTCAACCCTAGGGTAAAAAGACTTTTTTCTTTTTCTCTGTATATATTTGTGCTGCCCGATTTGTTTTGCAGATGGGGGTAGTCTTTTAGACTGCAAATTGGTACGCTCCCTGCACACACCTCACAATCACTTACCTCACACACTTATTGGGCTCTATACCCGAGCCTGTGCGAACCGAGGAGTAGGAGATGTCTCAACAATTGTCAATTGAGGGGCTTGATGCTCACTTGGCAATAGTTGATTCATCACTCAGATTGTTACTGGTCTCATCGGTTAGTCATAATTGAGATGAGTTCCTCCATACTTATGGCTAATTTATGGACCGGGTCCTTTTCTATGTGATTAGGGCAATCTGGGAGTCGTTACCCATAGAAGTCTAGACCCTTCCTTGAAAACAGTGCACTTTAAGTGAGCTTAGTGACTACCAAAGTTAGAGTCATGACCTTAAGGATATCTTACCATAGGGTTTTACCTAACTTAGGACACATGGGGAGCATTTTCCTTCCTTCGTTTCCTTTCATTATTCATTGTACATATTTACTATAGCGTTTATCAGTAGGACCTTACTTTGTATTCACATAAAACATTTTTTTTCAAATAAATAAAAATAAATGGATAGTGATTTTTTTCCCTTAAAAAATTTTTAAAAAAATAATAAAATAAAGAAGAGACATTTTCCTCTCCACCATGCCTTCATGCATATCATGATCATCCTTAGTTAGCATATCATCATTTTTTTAAAAAAAAAATCATGCAAAGGAAGTTTATTTCTTCCATTTTCTTTCACCCTTCATTGTCCATGTTCAGGGTGACATTTAATAATAAGGCACATCCATGCATGAAAGTCCTTTTTTTTTTCTTTCTTCTCTAAACCCAAAAAAAGCATCTCTTTATTAGCTTTATCATGTATCTCATACATTTTTCATGTATAGCGCAACATTCATAAAACATGCATCTTAACATGTCATGGCTCATAATTTTGTTAGATAAAAAGTCAGATTCATTCATCCTTTAACATAACTTTTCTTTTTAGAAAAAAAATAAAAGAAAAAAATTGATGATGAAAATATTTCTTTTACCAAAAAAAGAAGAAAAACAAAAAAATTGTTCATTAACATTACCATGCATCCCATACATCATTCATCCATATGATAATTATCCTCATCCATATCATTATTATGTTATCTCATATCGTACGAAAAAAAAAATCAACTCTCTTTTGAAATTGTCATGCACATCATGTATTTTTTGGACACATCATAATCATCCTTGGTTGGCTATGTCATTATTTAGTTCTTTCATGTCTAAAGAAAAATAAAAATAAAAAAAAGAGAAAAAAATAAAATTCATGCATGTTCATATGATCATGGTTACATTTGTCCATAATTTTATCAAAAAGAAAAGTCAGATTTCATTTTTTTAAAAAACAACTAAATTGATGATGAAAATCTTTCTTTTTCCAAAAAAAAAAAAAATAATAAAATAAAAGTAAAAAAAAGTTCTCCACTAGCATCTCATACATAATTATCTTCAGTTATATCATTGTTGTGTTATCTCATATCACACAAATGAAAAACAAAAAAAAATCAATTCTTGTTTTAATAAAGTCAGGCACTCCATGCATCTTTCATGTATATAATAATCATCCTTAGTTTGTCATGTTTTCTCATATCTCATAAAAAAATCATATTTTCACATGATAATGGTTATTGACCATAATAATCATTAAAAAAAAGTGTTGCATATGCATAAATTTTAAAGGCGTAGTAGGTTGCATTCCTCTTGCATGATAACATGTTCATCCTAATAATATGTTTTGCTTTTATCCAAAAAGAAAAAAAAATCATCAAGTGATTGTTTCCTCATCACCCTTACAAGACTTGTGTTAAGCAAGAATCATGGATGAACTTGAACACAATCAAGAGAAGTTGAGAGGCGACATCAACAAGATGAAGGGGCATATGACAAGATTTTTCTAATTCATGGAGCTTCACCTTAGTGCCCATCCAGTTTCACAGTTCTCAAGGGACAATGGTTTCATTAACAATGCATCCATCCAACCCAACCCAGCCACCCATCACCAATCCTCAAGGAACCCAACATCCACCATATGGCCTTCCACTCAGCTATACATCACCGTAGTCCACAAGCCCACAAGATGATAGCCCACCGGTTTTAACTTCCAAACCTGAAGCCCAATCCAGCCCAACCACCAAAATCTGACCCAAACCCATGAAGAAGCCTCACATACCATCATTTCCTATCTTCCTACCATGTCAATTCCACCCAACCATGCACCTGTTCTTAACACCAACCCCCCAAGAGACCGATACATCAGTGGTGACTCTAACATCTCAGCCACAAAATACCTCTCAGCCACACAACTGCCCACCTACATGACCATGGGGGAGCCCTAATCTTCACAAACATGGATGACAAAGATCTCCAGTGTCCCATGAATTCTGACAAAATACTATGCTAAAAAAAAGAAGAAAAAAAAGAAAAAAAGAAAGAAAAGCTCGCTAGGTTGAAAATCCGAAAGGACGACCTAGGCAAAAGTTAGAGCAACCCGCTGAGTTAAAAACTCGCAAGAGCAACTCAGGCAAAAGTTAGGGTCAAGCAAAAGAGGTGTTGAGATCATCAGCTGGGGTAAATGATGTGTGGAGACCGTGCACTAGGGCGTCAAGCAAAAGAGGTGTTGATCATCAACCGGGGCAAATGATGTGTGCACGGGGGCAAAAGATTTGACAAGTTATCAAGAGAGGTGGTGCGCCAGAATCACAAACTGGGGCAATTGCAAACCGGTGGAATATGAATGTGGAGCATAGTCATGTTCTTTGTTGCCAAGAAAGCTCAGAACTCAATGGAGGCAGTTATTACAAGGAAGTCCTTTTGGAAATAGGGAAAAGGGAGGCTTAGGCCTTAACATTTGATCATGAGCAATCCACCCAAAGATACCACATCATATCCCCAACCATACTCTTAAATGATGCTTGGTTACCCTTCACTTCCCACCCAGTTACAACCATTCATCTTCACACCACCTCAACCCAATCGATCATGAAGCCAAAAGCCAAAAGCCAAACCCTAGCCCAAACCAAAGAAGGCCAAACAGCCATAAAAAAAAGGGAAGAAACTTGTCCAGTTGACCCATGACTCAAATTGAGTCGGTATCCCACCTTACCCGCAACTCATTTATTGTCCTTCACCCACCACCTCTAGTTGGGCCACTGCATCCAAAAGGGTATGATGACCCAAATGACACGTGTATGTTGTGTTGTGGAGCTTTAAGGAAGTCAATACCAATCTTCTCCCAGATTAAGGAAGTGCCAGCAACAAATGCTATCAAAGCTCAACAATTGGGAGTTTTTCAAATTTCCTATGGTTTTTAGGGTTTGTCAAAATAATTTTGTATTCTTTTGCATATTGCAATTTCTTCTTATATTCTTTATTTGCTATATTTAATGAGTTGGTCAATTTGTGGGATTTGTTTTAACTTGGTTGCTCCATATGATTATAATTATAAGAAACTATTTGACATTCCATTAAATAGTTATGTGATTTAAAGGATATAAATATTTTATTTAATAAATTTTGGTGAATTTATAAATTGATTTTGTATCCTTTGTAAATATATTGGTTCTAATTCTAAAATGTTGAAAAAATATTAATGCAATAATTTAGTGATATTACGAATAGTATTTCTATCGTTAATATTATCCAAATTATATAGGACTATGGAGTATAGTCATTTGCTAACAAGATAGTCCTCGCAAATTGTAAATTATTTTTAAAATTAACAAAAATAATTTTTTTCCTAACAATAAAAATGTTAACGAGTAGCATTTCTACCATTAACGGGACTATGGAGTATAACCATTTGTTAACGAAATAGTCCTCACATTTGTAAATAATTTTTAAAAGATAGTAAAAATATTTTTTTTTTAAAATAAACAACGTTAAGACTAGCGTTTCTAGCAATAACGTTATCTCTCACAAATAATAAAAAGAAAACTTTTTACTCGATTTAAAAATAAATTTTGCTAATAAAATCACTCAATGATCAATTGATATTAAATGAATAGCAATTCTATCATTTAATATTATTTGAATCAGAAGGGTTCATTGTATAGCCATTTGCTAACAAAAACCCTTCAAGAGTGAATTCATTTTTCAAAATCAACTATTTCAAAAATAAATCAAACAAAAAACATTTTCAAAAACATTATCAAAATTCAAACTCTCAAACAATCAACAAATCAATCTTTCAGAACTACGTGGCTTTGATTTCCCCATTGCAGCTGGGGATACGTAGGAGCGGGAACCGGCCCCGTCAAGCCCAAATAAATATTGTTCTAAATTTTCCCATAGTCTAAAAAATAAAAAAATGTAAATGAATTTGTAAATAAAATAAAAAGAATTTTTTAGGGGTAAAATAAATATTTAATAAATTTGCACAATTAATTAGAGGTAACTGTCTTAGGACGGATGTCGTAGGGTGCTAATACCTTCCCTACACATAACCGACTCCCGAATCCAAATCTGGTTTCAAAGACCATTTTTTTAAAGGGTTTTTCTGATATTTTCCCTCAAAAATAAATATTGGTGGCGACTCCATTGAAAATGATTTTTCAACACCCTTTTTGTTTCGTTGTCCCGTCGTGACCCTGGTTTCGACAAGTCTCAACAGATAAGTTCTTCAACTTAAGTTTTTTTTTAAAGCTTAGGCTCATGATTTTGTAAAAATAACTGCCTCGGTTTGATCTTTTGTATGCATGAATTTCTTAGCATCGATTTTTTTTTTATTTATGCCCTCATGTTTGCAAATAATTCATCTTTAAAATGGACAGTTATTATAATATTAACTTATGTTTTGAAAAGTCACAATTGCCAAATTTTTTTTTTTTAAACTGTAAACATTGATGGCTTTTCACCTGTCTGCTACACGATGCACGTTCTCCTAAGTCGGCACTACAACTGCTATCTTTAAGGGCTATCTGAGCCTATTTATACAAGACAAGGGAAGCAATTCAAACCTCATCACCTATCTCATTTCCTCTGCAACTTCTCATCTGTCTCATTCAAACTTTTGACTCCTCTCAAAATCTCCAAAAAGACTTATCTCGCTTATCTCCTTTATGGCGTCCTCAGGCACCATCTTCCAAACTCAAACCGTGAACTTTAAAATCCTGGATGATGAAGGCTACGACATTGCCGAACTATTTGAGGGGGCTGGATGGCTACCCTTCTTTGAAGCCATTGACTGCAGATGGCATGAAGATAGTGTTTGGGAGTTTTGGAACACTACGAGGGAGGTGGAGGAAAACAATAGAATTCTTATGAAGGCCCAGGTGTTGGGTCAAGAGATTATTGTTAACACTGTTATTCTGGAGGAAGTGCTGGGAGTTAAAGCTCAAGGCGCCAAGTTCTCTGATATCTGGGAAGAATATCATGGTGGTGCGGGAAGATTCAACAAGCTAATCTACTGTGAAACTGGGATGAAAGACATTCCAAAAATTATCTTCAAAATCCTGCAGTGCTGTGTGATCCCAAGTATGGGAGATAATCACATCTCCAAAATGGAGAGGTTCTGTGTTATCAACCTTCTGATGAAGAATCAAATAAACCTTCCTTGGATCATTCAGTTCTGCATGATAAGAAGAGAAAAGGATCTTTCTGATATCCTTCCCTTCAACACCATTATCATGAAGCTTCTCCAGTATCACAGGGTTCACATCGAACACCTCTACGACCACAGGCATCCTAACATCTTCAAGGTTAATGGTCAAACTGAAAGAAGACCAGCCCTGGAAGACTCTGAGGTCAAGAGGCTAAAAATGGAGAACACTCTGCTACGCCGGAAGCTAGAGAATACTCAGAGGCATCTACTGAAGTTAAGAGAAGAAGTAGGGATTGAAGAAGAAGTTGAAACCAGTGGAAGTCAGTCTTCCAATTAATTCTTGTCAAAATTGTTCAAAATTTTCCTTCTCTCATAATGTTCTTAAAACTTTAATTACTATAAAGATCTTTCTTTTGTCAATGCATTAATCTTGGTATCAAGAATCTGAGAAATAATAATAAGGGAGAAATAATGATTTTTTTTAATTAATAACAAAAGAGGGAGAAATATATAACTAACAAAATGAAGTAAGAAAGAAACTCAGAAGATAACAAGCTATATCAAAACACTGTCATAACATGTGGTGTCCTTAAATTTTAATAAAGAATAACAACTGGTATCTAAAAGATTAACAACTGGTATATGAGAAGCTAACATTTGGCATCTCAAGAATTAATGTTTTTCTCAGGGGGGAGTTGACAACTTTTAGAATATAATCTCTTTTGGTAAAGTTTTACTCTTGTTGAAATTTACTGTGCCTTTGCTTAATCTGTTTTTTTTAATAATGACAAAAGGGGGAGAAATATAACTAAACAAATTCCTGAAAGTAAAAATATTTCAGAAATATAAGATGATAAAAGATATTCAGTTTAGGGGGAGTTTTCACAATTAACAAAGCCTCATCTGGAACATAACACAATCATTCTGTAACTTAAATCTTTTATGATATTTGTTAGTCATATCTAATTTGTCATCATTAAAAAGGGGGAGAATGTTGAGTCTCAGAATTAATTTAAGTATTCAAATTAGATTCAAGACTCATTATCCTTGGTTTTAATGATCAACAAATTAGACTAGATTAAAAGAAAACAGGTGCTACTAAGAAAGGTATTGTTTTGTTGATTGTGTTTTAGGTTGGAATATTTGTCTGAAGTATCAAAACCATAAGAAGAACGAAGGAAAATCAGAAGATGAAGCAACACAGAATCTGAAGAGAAGAAAAGACTCAATCATCTGAAACATATTCATCTGAAGCCCAGAAGACAGTAAAGGAAGAAGATATTCACAATAAAAATGAAGCAACTAGAAGCAAAGGAAGCTACGGAAAAGAATAGAAAAGGTTCAACTATCTGAAGACATGAAAGACTCAGATCGTCTCAAGATTCATCATCATCTGAAGCATATCCTCTATCTGAAGAAGTGATTATCATCTGAAGACTCGAAGATAAACTGAAGACTTGACTCGTATGAAGCATACCTATCATCTGAAGAATGGAAGTTGATCAGAAGCACTCTGTATGACTGAAGGACTGAAGGCGTCAGAACCAAGAAATGTTCTCATGAAGATATTTTCAAAGCATGAAGAACACTGTATCCAATGGACTACTTCATTTCGGCACAAAAGTTAGGCATACTTTTCTGCCTCAATCAAAAGACTTGCACAAATAAGGAAATCCTGCAACGACTGTTGCATCTGCAATCAAAAGGGTACTGTATACGCAGACATACTGCACCTGCTACGGTCCAAAAGCAACTCAGAAGTCTGGACAAGAAAATATCGAGAAAGATGTCTAAACTAATATTATTTAATTCAACATCTATCCAAATATCAGAAGAACTAGAAGAGACAAAGATGAATAAAGCTAGGATCGTCTGAGGTAAAGAAAGAAGCATTCTGATGAAGTAAAAAAGAAGAATATTTCTACTAAAAGGAAGAAGCATCTTGCTTTAATCATCTGAAGAAGAGAATAATCATATTGCCGGAAGAAAGGAGCAAGTTGAAAGCATTTCAATCTGAAAATTTAAAAGAAGCTTGAAGCTATCATCTGAAGGAAGTTATAAATGGCTTAACAGTCTGAAGAAATGAAACTCTCTGAATGCATGGAACAGATTTCAACATAGAAGAAGTCACAAAAGAAGTTGAGACCATATGATTCAACGGCTATAATATCATATGTCTTTATTCAAAGAGGAAACAGCAACAACAGCTACTATCCTTAGGACAAGACACCTCACTCAAAGAAGAAAGAGGAAACTGTGTCAGGAGCAAATGAAAATGAGTATATATAAATAAGCAAAAGGACAAATCCAACAGATACCTCCTCATACATACTCTAAAGGAAAACAGAAGAAAGTTGAGGAAAGTAGAAGAAAGCTGAAGGAAGCAGAAGAAAATCAAGAGAGAGAAGAAGCATAAAAATATCAAGGAAGCCTCTCAAAGGAGCTCATCAATAGAAGTGTCAGAACAAGATCGTCTGAACACTTATTTTGCTTAAGAAGAAGCAACCGTTTGAGAAGCTATTACACAACGGCTATATGAGCCACATCATCAACATCTCAATGGTATTATTAACCATATTCAACGGCTATATTTCATCAGAACATATAAATAGCCTCAAGATTGAATTTGAAGATGTTGGCATTTCTTGCTAACCAGAGGTAGTTGCCATGCCGGGCAATTCCTCAGAATGAAAAATATAAGTGCTGCCATGTATTATCATATTCATCCTTAACCCATGGCATATCACTGCTTACGCAGAAGAGTTTGGTTCATAGGAAATCAATTATCATATTCAACCAATCTTCTGAAAATACAGAGTTGAATTAGAGCTTAGAAGAAAATACTTTCTCTGTAAAACCTTGTACTTAGATTTATTCATTGTATTCTGAGTAGTACTCAGTTAACCTCTAGTACAGGAAGAGATTAAGTTTATGTTTCGTGGAAACTTAAACTTAGTTTAGTTTGCAAACACTTTATGTGTCTGAGAGCCTGGAGAGGCTTGGTGGAAGAAAGAATACTTGTTGAGCCTGGAGAGGCTTTGTAAGAAAGAATACTTGTTAAGCCTGGAGAGGCTTGTCTGTAAAAGAATACTGAACTGAGTTTCCTGGAGAGGTAGTTGAAAATAAAAGAATACTTGTGGTAGAGCCTGAAGAGGCTTGATAGAAAAGAATACTTGTATCTGTGGTTTCAGATAGTGGAAAATCCAGTGGTGGTTTGCCCTGGGACTGGATGTAGCTCACTAGGTTGGTGGGTGAACCAGGATAAATTTTGTGGCTAAGTTTTATATCCCTTGAACTCCTTAATTTACAACTTTATATTTCTGATGAGGATTGAACAGTATTTTTCATAATAAACTTAACACAACAAGTTCAATAAACTAAGTTTTCCAAAATAATAACTCATTCTGTTAATCTTATATCGTTTGAAGTATTACAAAGAATATACTTTGAAGAACGTCTGAAATAACTCTTTGAAGTGGATCTGAAACAGTTTCAATTCAGAAGTTAGAAGTATACTTCAGATGATGATCAATCATCTGAGGTAGCTCAGAAATAGTTCTGAAAAGATTCTTTGTGGTATCTTTCAGAGGGTATATTGAGATGAATCTGAATGATTAAGATTAATTAATTAAGAGTCCAAGTTAGTCAGCGTTTTGTTCAACTATCCTTAGTCTCTAACTTTGTCAAAATCTGTCCTTCTTATCTTCCGCAATTTTCATTTTAACTCTGATTTTAAGTTTCTCATTTTATTTTGTCTTAATAGGCTTGTAGTTTATTTTCAAGATTTCCAAAATGATCAAAATGTATAAAATACTATTCAACCCCCCTTCTAGTGTTGCATGTGGAACTAACACTACTTTCAGCCATTTACTAGTAGCCATTACCATCGAACACATAAGCTGATAAGGGTTGTTTCAACTTAATCAATGGTCTCGAGTTCGAGTCTTGGATATGCAGTTGTGTTAAATACTCGGAGGAAGACTTTGTCGCCCAAGAAGTCCTACCCGCACTATGCCAAAAAAGGCCATTAAGGGCGCTCCCGTGCACCATAAAAGGGCGCTTCCGTGCGCACTAATAGAAACTGCTCGTGTTTGGTCGTTAAAAGCAGGGCGTGCCTAGAAACGCTCTGACGGAAGTCAAAAGAGGGCGCTTAAAAAAAACACGGAAGCGCCCTAAGCACAGTGTCATTTTGGGAGGGTGCTTCCTTGGAGCGACCTCCTCATGCACAAGACGTGCTTAGGGAGGGCGCTCCAAGGAAGCTCCCTTGTTGTGTAAAACCTGGGCACTCCAAGGAAGCGCCCTTCTATTATTTTTTTAAACTTTTTGCATTTTAAATGAATCTAGGAATCTGGGAACACAATAATCGATTACAATAGTCCAGTAATCGATTACCAGAGAGTTTTCTCATGATACATGAAATCTAGAAATCAAGTAATCGATTACAATAGTTTATGTAATCGATTACCAGAGTTTGGCAGAGTTTCTTCTGTTTATACAAGTTTTCCCAATTTATCAAACACCTGTAAAACTCCATACCAGCAGCCAGAATTCATCATTGAAAGAGTTATAACTAGTTAAGAATATAACTTGAAAATATACACAATTCATCATTGAAACTAATGTCAAAAGTTTTGCATAGAATATGCTTAACAACATCAAAAACCATGACTTATACGTTCATTAACTGTAGTCATTTAACCTATAAAAATTTTGGCAAAGTTTCCTCTGTTTATTCAACATTTCCCAATTTATCAAACAGCTGTAAAACTCCATACCAACAGCCAGAATTCATCATTCAAAGAGTTATAACCAGTTAAGAATATAACATGAAAATATACACAATTTACAGAACTTGTCATTATACACAATTTTTTTCAACATTTCCACATTAAGTACATTTTTACTTACCATCATAATGTACAAAAAAATTATAAACTAGTGGTAACTACATGCTTTGTCCATTCTTCTCGAACCTCATCAAGTTGCTCCGTTGTGTAAGTCGAGCTTCGGTATTGAGCAAAGTACTATAAAAGGCAAAAATTGATTTCAATAAAAAAAGTTAGTAAATGAGGATTAAAAATACTTAATTGCTATCACAATTCATAATTACCTCTTTAGGTATTATTAGTGCGTTTTGATCAATGATCTCCTTCATAAAACGCATTACAAAGAGCCCACAGTCGTTGTTGTTTGTTTGGGTTGGACACTACAAGTATAATTAATTTAAAATCAAAAACACTTACGCACTAAGTTATGAAGAGACACAAGATGTATGTGCAATGTATTACCTTTATGCGGTTCCATGTGGGATCAGGGATAATCCTACTCCTTGATTGCGGGAAACCGCTTAATTTTCTATATTCTTTAAAAGAACTAAACCAATATAACAAATAAACTGTATCAGAACTCTTAACAATGTAAGTGTGATAGTATAAATTTATTTGACATGGAATACTTACTTATCAATCATAGTCTTCATGGGATGATAATGTTTTGGATCATTATACAAGGAGTCCAAAAAGTAAACCTTGCCAAAATCCCTTAGACTCAAGGCAAGAAGAACCCAATGTTGCCTACAACCACATTGTAAGTTATGTCAAATATACAGTTTTTTTAAAAACAATAATATTGAGAACATATACTTCACATACCCGTCGTGATTGTATGGAAGTAGGAACAATTTGCCTTGCCTGCGTTTATTGTACAACTCATGTGCCACAATTACTTCTTGCTTGGTATTCACATTGAATGTTGTAGTGAGTTGTGGTGACTTTTTTACGTCATGCAAATTAGTCCTTGACTTACTTAAATAGGCACGTTAGTCCCTGACTTCTAACTCCGTCAAGAAATTTAGTCCGGGAGACTAACTTCCGTTAAATGAGTGATGATCTGGCACGTTAAGTGCCATGTAACACCCAAAACGACCGCGTTTTGATGCTGAGGTTTTCCAGAATCCCCAATCTGCCCCCCCATTCCTTTTTTTCTCCCTTCTAATTCCTTCTTCTCTTCTCAACTCTTCGCCATCACCCCAAGTCCCAAAAGCTGGTCTTTCTGATACAGAAAGCAAGAGGCTGCTTCATCAGGGAAGGGTGGTACGTCAAGTATTCAAGGCTGCCAAATCTATCAATGAAAATATGTTGCTTGAAATGCCTGTGCCAGCAATTATCAAAGATGCACTTGTAAGGTAATAATCTTGTAATGTTGAATAATTTCAATACGATTTAAATTAAAATTATATATTTATTTCATTCTATAGTAATTCTAATAATATGAGCTTATGTTCTTGAACAATAAAATTGCATTCTTTTGATAGCCTAAGTAAGAGGAACTTTTCATTTTTGGCTAAGAAATTTGTAGGAATCATAATCAAATGCTACACTTTTGATTAATTAATTAAATTATGATTTTAACTGCATTATTTACTGAATCTGTTTCTATGTGACAGTTTGGGAAGGCAGGCCTTGGACAGGAACTGCACAAGGTTTTGACAGCTGAATCAAGCTCTGGAGAACACATGCTTAAATCGCTCAATTTGAACTCTGAACACATTGTCCTTGAGACCATTAATAGATTGGAAGCTGTTATATTCTCGTGGAGAGGGAGAATTAATATCTTCTTTCTCTTTTCTCCTTTTTATTTTAGAAACTTATCAAATCACTCACCAATACAGAGTCCTCGAAGTGTCCACTTTTTGGACAAAAGTCAAGCATCTTACATTTTTAGCAACAAAGAGCACGACAATCAGGGCAACAATAAAGCAACCAGCAGCAATTCTTGCAGTGAGAATATTTGTGGAAGCAAGTATCAAAGCCATTCCCCAAAATGATGAACCAAGATCTAGGGGAAAAACCAATCAGAAAAATGGTAAATGCAACTGAAAAGTCATCTTATCAAATTCAAATCATATGCATAAAAAAGGTTTAGGTGTTAGTGTGTCTACTCAAGGTTTAGAATATCAACATAGTTTTACATATCATTATGTGGAGGCACTTTGCATGTGTGCAACTAGTATCCAACCCGTGCGATGCACGGATTTATTATTCAAATAAATATTTAAATTTAAATTTTAATAATACATTTAACCTATTTAATATATGTAAACATTAAATCATAAGATTAATTAATTTTTAATATTTAATTTAATACTTGTTAGTAGATTAAGAATATAACAAATTAACAAAGTAAAATGGGTTTGGAAATATGAAATAGTCACATCTAATAATTACAAATGAACACTTTTAGCAACGAATTTTCTATCCGTCGCAAAATTCGTCACTAAATTTTTAGTGAGGGATTTTTCCTTCTTTAGCGAGGGATTTCTTCCCTCTCTAATCACCAAATTTTTAGTAGTGACTTAAAGTTCTCATCACATATAAGAATCCTAAGTCTTTGTTGAGACTTAACCCTAGATACAACAACATATAATTGACCATGAGATAAAACAGGCATTGGTAAATACACACCAACATGAGACAATGTCTGGCCTTGACTTTTATTAATGGTCATAGCAAAGCAAAGAAAAAGTAATGGAAACTGTCTTCGTTGAAACTTTAATGGGGTGAGATTTTCATATGGAATTAAATTCATTCGATGAATGAATACCTTTGTTCCCAAATGTGTTCCTGTAGTAACGGTTTCTCCAATGACATTAGAACCTAACTAAACAACTATTAATATCTAGTTCCATTGCAAAGATATCAAGATTCATCATTAGCATAACAATCACTTCAATCTTTAACATCAACTTATGATCATGGAGTCCAAAGCACCTAATATCATTTAAGAATTCAGTTGTCAACAACTTCAATATCGACTTCCTCATCCACCTTCCATATAGTATCAAAACTCAAGTACATCATTTCTTATCCTAGAAATAATGTCATGACATATTCATTGATGGAGTAAACAACATCCAATGTAGGAGCAAGAATTATTTTATCTTGAAACAATTCTATATTTTCAAAATTTGATAGCAAATTAGGATAGGCAAAAGAAACTATATCTCCAATTGTATTACCTGTAGACTATATCAATAAAGCCTCTAGTATTTCAATATCAGTTTGACCATCAATAATTCATATCAATATTAATATGACATGTAATCTTGTTCAATATAAATTTAATACTACATATAAATGTAAAATTAAAGTTTTATTTCACCTATCATATTTTAAAATTATTTTAATATAGAAATGAGATATTCATCCATTTAGAGTACTTAGAGTTTGATACGGTGTCTAAAGGAATAAAAAATTACATTCCAATAACAAATAAATTGATAAAAATAATTGGGAAGTAATCTTTTTATTAATTTATCATCTAACATGTTTCTTACTTTTTATATATATATATATATATATCTATATATATATATATGTATGTATGTATGTATGTATGTATGTATTTAAATGATCTTTAATTGTGACCATAATTGTAAAGGTTTGACACTAAATCCAACTCATTTATTTCAAGTTAAAGCCCGTATGACATTTATTAATTATAAAATAAAAATATGTCATTAGAAAAAAGAAATATTGAAAAGAAAAATCACAAAATCTTATAAAATGAAGAAAAAACAATAGAATGGTGTTACACGATCTAAAAATATTAACAAATAGATCTATTGATATTTATTGCACGGGTAACACGATTTTTTAATTTTCATATATAATTTAAATATTACTGTAATTATTTTTATAAAATAATGAAATTATAAGAAAAACAAATTAAAATTAAATATATTTATATCTTAAAAAATATTATGTTTTTTAATATTAGATAAATTATATTTTTCGTTCATGTTTTTCAGTTAACTTTTGACTTTGTCCCTGACTTTTAGAGCCTTTTATTTTATATCCTTATAATTTTAAAACACTATAACCATAGATTCATAGTGCCTAACATTGGGTTCTGGGTTATGCTCATTTTTACATATATTACTAATTTTTTATAATAAAATTAATTTATGATATAGTCATATACATCAATTAGTAGAATGTGAATATCATATTGTTATCATGTTTATAGAAAATAATAACAAATACATCATTAATATAATAAATTTAAAATATATTCACATTTGAGATCTCACAATACAATCATTTCAAAACTATGTAAAAGTGTATGGAAAACACCATTATTAGGAGAGCTAACCCCACAATAATATTGATATTCATGACCGGAGCAGGACTAATTCCTATGGAGGGTATTTATAGTTTATTAAAAAAATCACTTTAAACCTATAATTAAAAATTTTACTTAACTTTTAAACGTACTATATTAAATATATAATAAATCAAAATACAATATAATAATTTTATTCAAATAAAAAAATAAAAATAATTATAAAATTTATAATTCTATTTTGAAATTTTGTCCATAAAAATTATAATCAAGACATCATAAAAGTAATTATAAATTTAAATTTTATTGGTATCTGAGATCTCTCATCTTAGTCACCTAAAATCTATATAAAGTGTATGGACAAAACCGTTGTTGGAAGAGTTAGTTTCACCATTATATGGATGTTAATTGAAGGAACATGACTGCCTCATGTGTAGAGTGCTTGGTGTCATAAAAAAAGCATTTTATTGAAGTGAGAATAAAAAAATCTAAAAAAAATATGAATAACGAATGTGAGAAAATGTGACATGTGTACTGAGCGAAAAAAATTAATATAAAGTAGATAGAATAAATAAGAGAGATAATAAGTGAAAACATTAATGAATAAAATAGAGAGATAAATTTTAATATAATAAAAAATGAAAATGAAAATGTGATAAAAAATAAAAATAAAAAGAAAAATAGAAGAAAATGATTGGAGAATGATTGCCTCACATGGAAGATAACTGTATGGTTCGTAAAAAAAAACACTTTACTGTATTGCTAATAAAAAATTTAAAGAAACGCAAGTGAGAAAACATGACAAGTGTTATGGATGAGCAATTTTAATATAGAATAAATAGATAAATAGAATAGATAAGTGAGATAATAAATGATAATATTAATGAATAAAATAAAGACATAAATAATATATTTAAATATCATGTTAAATTCAATGTAAATCAATACATTTATTGTATTGCTTAATGTGAGTTTTCATGTAACGAAACAGATAAATAGGAATAAATAATGAGAGAAATTATTTTAAGATAATAATAATAATAAAGAAAATTAAAGTGTGTTAAAAAAGGAAAAAAATGTAGAAGGAAAACTGTTTCACATGGAGGATGGTGGATACTCATGGTTTATCAAAATATCACTTTTATAATGAAACAATTAATATGAATGGATAATCAGAGGAAATGTTTTAATATAATAACAATAAAAAATTAATTTGTGAAAAAAACAAAAAGAAAGAGAAAAAAATATGAGCAAAACTGTATGTCATGCAGGATAAATGTGGTTCATAAAAATATTACTTTACAGAAAAGAGAATAAAAAACTTGAGAAAACGCAGATGAAAAAATAACATGTGTACTATGGGAATAATTTTAATATAGAGTGAATGGAAGTAAATTGAAAGATAGAATAATAAGAGAGATAATAAGTAAAACATTAATGAATAAAATAGAGAGATAAATAATATATTGAAAAAAATTACATTAAAATTGATGTAAATAAACTCATATCGTATTTCTTTATGTGAGTTTTTATACAATGGAATAGATAAACATAAATGGATAATGAGAAAACTTTTTCAATATAATAATTATAAAAATTAAAAATTAAAATGTGATTAAAAAAGAAAAAGAAAAACACAGGAGTTGGACTACTTCGTGTGGTTTATAAAAAAAATTACTTTACTGAAATGAGAATAGATATGAATGAATAATGAGAGAAACTATTTTAAGATAATAACAAAAAAATTAAAGTGTGATAAAAAAGAAAAAAAAAAGAAATAGTATGAGCAGGAATGTCTCTGGTGAACGATACCCGTGATTTATAAAAAAAATCACATTTGTAATGAAATAGATTAATGAGATCAAATAATGAGAGAAAATATATTAATATAATAACAAAAAATAGAAAATTAAAACTGAGATAAATAGGAATTTTAATATAGATTAAATAGATAAATAGAATAGATTAGTGAGATAATAAACGAAAACATTAATGAATAAAATAGAAAGATAAATGAGATATTGAAATGTCATGTTAAAAAGCATAAAAAAAAGAAATATCGTGTTAAAAATAATGTAAATCAACACATTTAATGTATTCCTTAATGTGAGTTTTTATATAATGAAACAGGTAAATATGAATAAATAATGAGAGAAACTAATTTAATATAATAATAAAAAGAAAATTAAAGTATAAAAAAAAGAAAAAAAATGTAGGATCAAAACTGCTTCACGGCAAGAATACTCATTGTTTATAAAATATCACTTTTATAATGAAACGAAATAATATGAACGAATGATAAGAGAAAATGTATTAATATAATAATAATAATAAAAAAAATGAAATTGTGAAAAGAAACAAAACAAAAAAAATAATAGGAGCAAGACTGCCTCCTGTGAAGAATAAATGTGGTTAATGAAAAAATAACTTTATAAAAAAGAGAATAAAAAATTTTGAAAAAAATGAAAAAAGGATTTTATATAATGAAATAGAAAAATAAGAATAAATAATGAGAGAAATTATTTTAATATAATAATAAAAATAAAATTAAAGTATCAAAAAAGAAAAAAAAAATATAGAATCAAAACTGCTTCATGTGAAGGATACTCATGGTTTATAAAATATCACTTTTATAATGAAACGAAATAATATGAAGAAAATATTTTAATATAATAATAATAATAAATGAAATTGTGAAAAGAAACAAAAACAAAAAGAAAAAAGACCAATAGGAGCAAGATTGTCTCCCGTAAAGGATAAATGTGATCTATAAAAAAATAACTTTATAAAAAAGAGAATAAAAAATTTTAAAAAATGGAAAAATGTTTTTATATAATGAAACAAATAAATAAGAATAAATAATGAGAGAAATTTATTTTAATATAATAATAAAAAGAAAATTAAAGTATGAAAAAAAAAGAAAAAAATGTAGGATCAAAACTGCTTCACGCGAAGGATACTCATGGTTTATAAAATATCACTCTTATAATAAAATAAAATAATATGAATGAAACAAAATAATATAAACGAATAATAAGAGAAAATATTTTAATATAATAATAATTAAAAATAAAATTGTGAAAAGAAAAAAAAAGAAAATAATAGGAG
The DNA here is from genome assembly GCA_026901365.1 of Sesbania bispinosa. NCBI lineage: Eukaryota > Viridiplantae > Streptophyta > Magnoliopsida > Fabales > Fabaceae > Sesbania > Sesbania bispinosa. The sequence goes on along the minus strand of QLOH01000277.1, from coordinate 348,707 downwards.
CAAGACTGTCTTCCGTGAAGGATAAATTTGGTTTATAAAAATAACTTTATAGAAAAGAGAATAAAAAATTTTGAAAAAATGAAAAAAGGTACGTACATGTTAATAAGACTGTCTTGTAAAGGGTACATGTAATTCATAAAGTCATTACCAACAACGTATATGAATCGATCCAACGTAAATGTACAACCCGATAAAAAAGTCAATATAAAAAAAGTCAATGACTCACAATTTGCTTTTACCCAATAAAAAAAATAAAGCCCCTAATGAATAATAAATAAAAACTTACTCCTATATAATATTATAGATTTGGGCCCATAATGCAAACACAATGGCCCAAATGGTGATAAAAAAATTCCAACTTGAATAAATAGTGATTAAATAACTTTCACTATGTAATAGTATAGATATTGGGGACGGATACTAAAGTTACTGCTCACGCGGGTACGAAGATGGTCACTGTGGTACCCTGCCTAGAGGGTACCCATTGTCATCCCTAATTCAAAAGGTTTAGTGAAAAGGCCCAACAAAAGTCATTGAATGACCCATCAAGTATCTTAACCATAACAACAAAACAAAAAAAAAAAATATGAATGAACAGTAACTTTCCAACTTCACAAATATAATAGTATAGATTTCACATAAAAAACTTGGTGCTGTTAGTTTCATAAGATTGCTATGCATAAGACCCTGATTGGTTTATTCTAATTTAACTTCAGAAGATTACCCAATTGCATAGTCCATACCTGGTTTATATTTATAATATATTATATAATTAACAACACTATGTGGCATGAAAGTAACAATTAATGTTTTTGCTGAAAATCATGGAAGAAAAGTGCATTACATCCAGCAGGCAAGATCACCCAGTATATGCCACCACATGTCTGTGTTGACCCACCCTCATTTGCATGAACCTGGATTCCCTCCACCTATTGGCATCAGACAACCAATGATTCACCATTCAAAAGACAGAAATAAGTACAAAGAAGCTTACACCATTCCCTTGAATACTTGACGTACCACCCTTCCCTAATGAAGTAGTCTCTTGCTTTATGTATCAGAAAGACCAGCTTTTGGGACTTGGGGGTGATGGCGAAGCGTTGAGAAGAGAAGAAGGAATTAGAAGGGAGAAAAAAAGGAATGAGGGGCAGATTGGGGATTCTGGAAATGCGGTCGTTTTGGGTGTGACATGGCACTTAACGTGCCAGATCATCACCCATTTAACGAAAGTTAGTCTCCCATACTAAATTGCTTGACGGAGTTAGAAGTCAGGGACTAACGTGCCTATTTAAGTAAGTCAGGGACTAATTTGCACGACGTAAAAAAAGTCAATGAATGATTTGGGGGTTTACTCAAGAAAAAATTGCACAAAACATGTTGCAGAAAAAAAAAAGTTGAAGCTAGGGTTCAGGGACTTACCCTAGCCTCTTACACGGACGGCTGGTCGCTGCTGCTACTGCTGCGACGCCATTGCTGCCAAGGACGACGACGGAGACGCAGCTCACGGAAGACGGAGACGGCGACGGAGGCGTTGCTGCTCACGGATGACAGAGACGAAGACGCGGCTGCGGCCGGGAGACGAAGACGGAGAAGGGAAGGAGAAGGAGAACAAGCGCGCGGAAAGGGAGGAGATGCTCACCGAAGGGAACGGAGGGAGAAGCTCACGGAAGGGAAGGGTTTACAGAGAGAGGGACCTTTAGAGAGACAGAGAGAGGGACCTTTAGACGCACGGGAGTGAAAAAATAAATCAGAATTGGTTTTTTAAGTATCAAGGAGGACGCTCACTGTGTGCGCCCTAGAAAAAAGCATGCATGGAGCGCCCTCAATACCAATATATATATATATAAAATTAAGAGTAAACTAGCAAATCAGTCCCTAACTCTGCGGGAACCATGCAGTTTCGTCCCTGACTTTGCTAAAATAGCACTATAGTCCGTACTTTGTTAAAAACACATGCACTTTAGTCCTTATTTCACTAAAAACATGTACTTTAGTCATTCACTTTATTAAAAAATATGCACTTTAGGGACTAAAGTGCATGTGTTTTTTACAAGTACGGACTAAAGTGCTATTTTAGCAAAGTCAGGGACGAAACTGCATGGTCGTTGCAGAGTCAGGGACCGATTTGCTAGTTTACTCTAAAATTAATGATGGTGTAAACTAGGGCGCTCCCTAGAAGCGCCCTATAAAAAAAAGCATGCAGGGCACTCCTTGGAGCGCCCTCAATACCAATATATATATAAAAAAAATTAATGGTGTAAAAAAGAATGCCCACAACACCAGTGTGTTTAAAAAAAAATGAATCTTGATAACAAGGGTGCGCAGATGGAGCGCCCTAAAATTTACCTGTAAGGGCGCTCCCGCCCAAATTTTAAGCGCCCTGATTTTAAAACAATCATTTTCGGTGCTAACCAACACGGGAGCGCCCTAAAGTCAGTGCTCTTATATCCTAAAATTGGCGTAGTGCCGGTTTGAATAAGATTGTCTCCGATAAAGGATACGTTTAGTCTTCCACCAAAATTTACTATTAGCCATTTGCTTTTTCAAGTTAAACTATAATTTCTTCGGATCAATTGCTTAATGAGACGTGTCTAGGAGCTTTTTGGAGTATTCAAGTAGCTTGCATTGAGCAACAGAGTGTTTCCCGGAACCGGATCCTCTCTCGTGAGGCAAAACGGGAGGATCTCCAGTTAGATGAATTATAATCGTAGATGTAAAATTTTTATTGATCAACGGCTCACATAATATTAAGTAAAACACACTGTTTTACTAATGGGCAAATTCACAGAGTCTCCTTCAACCTCGCGTCTTCCGCTCCAATGTGGCTTGTTAATTAATGTCATCATTGCATCATGGTTTCTTGCTACTGGCCTAAAAGCTTTCCTCATGGCAATAACAATCCCCTTAGTCAGTCAGCACTTACACTTTTGAGAAATTGTGAAGGTTGTTTGCCCCTGTGTCCACTTTAACAACGTGTGATTGAATCAAATTAAGTAAAATTTAAGTTCATCAACATCAACAAATTTATATTCCTTACTCGTCTTATTTATATTGCATTGCCAAGGAACTCAACCCAATAGCTTACCATGTTGAGCTTGCTGTTTGGAATGTCGGAGCTCGCTCATGTGCAGTAGTTGCATACTTGCATGGTTGTGCACTTTTGTATGGGTTTATTGCTTTTTCTCAACCCAGTTTGCAATGTTAAGCTTGCTGTATAGAGCTTGCTCAAAATGGATTTGTATTAGGCCCCCTTTCCTTTTGAATGAAATGAGGTCTGGTCATTAAACACATGACTCAATAACCATTGTCTCCCTCCTCCAAGGTGTTAATGCCCGTTTGGGTGGGCGTTTGAAAAAGCAAAATCTAGGTTTTGCAGAATTGATTTTAAATCACTTCCGTTTAATGTGCTTCGAAAAACGTTCATCACTCATCTCAACCATTAATTTCTAAAATCAATTCTGCTTAACTGTAAACCAAACGGACACTTAGTCTATTGCGCTTCCATTTTTCCCTACCAGTGTATCTCTTTATTCCCATAAAGGGACATCGCCCCAAGAAATCAGAGGCGGCAAAGGCAGCAACGAAACCAGAGGCAGCGTTCGGTGAGGACGGTTAGACGAAGAAGCAAGTGGAGACTTTATGAATTTACTTACGATTTTCCCGTTAATAAAACGGTGTGTTTTACTGCATATCATGTGAGCCGTTCATCAACAATTATTTTTCATCTATGGTGTTGATTGATTTAACTGGAGATCCTCCTGTTTTCCCTCACGGGAGAGGATCTGGTTCCGCACTTCACTTCAACAACCATCAATCCATGAAATTCTTTAGTCTAGCTGTATAATGTGACCTTTAATTCGATATTTGATTTTGAACTTTTCAAAATTTTATTTTATATAATTAATTGATGGATTTTAAGTAGAATTGTTAATCTGGGCTACCATGTCTAGTAAGTCTGATTCGGGTAGCAGAATTTGCAAGTCGGGTAAAAAAACATGAAAGTTATTCTAGCTCCTAAAATAAATGTCTCAACCTTATTTTTTTTAATTTTTTTCTGCAGATTTATGGGATTGTTTTAATGGTTTGTGAGCTTTTGTTGGTTTTTTTTCGGATAAAAGACTTTTTATCGGATCAAAACTAAAAATTTTGAGACTTTTTTTTTTTTAATTTTAATGGGTTTGCAAGCTTTCATGACTAGACCGAGCCATTTTATTTTATAATTAAGCTCTAATTATAAGCATCGCTCCATTTATTTAAAAAAATCTATAGTATATTACAAATTTACAATCACACAAACTTAAAAAAAAAAAAAAAAAAAAATCGGATGTACAATCTACGTGTCAGCGTATTAACGTTTCAAATCAAACTCAGTGTGAACCGTACAAAATTTTCTCAAGCTTTGATGCCCACAACATCTGTGTCACCCATCCCAAAAAAATAAAAATCAATGTGGTAACGACAAGGACAACATTGGATTATTTCACTCACACCAGAACTAGATGCTTCCCTGCTATTGTTAGTGCTTCCCTGCTAAGTGTCAACCACTACACAGAGACTGAAAGAGCAACCATGGAAGCTGCATTATGCAGTCCACTTGCCCTTTCACCCAACCATGTATTCAATGCAGCGAATCCTAGTACTATTCTACGTTTTCTTTTTTCTTTTTCAAAACTGTTTCCTCCATCTTTATTCTGTTACTTTCATGAACAAGTTTCACTATTTGTTTAAACATTTTTCCAAAAAAATTAAAGGGAGGGAGGGGAAATGTGTTGTCTAATTAGATATTTCATTTCTAAGCTTTATTGTTACTTCTAGATAATTTTTTATTTCATTTTAAGTACCTTTGACGAGTAAATTTGTTCATATATTAATTGCTATTAACTTTGTAATCGCAGGAGATAAAAATTTTCCTTTCAAATATAGCAGAGATCGGAGTATTGTAATGACAGTGGCAGCCACTGTATTAGGAAAAGGTGGGGGGTTGTTGGAGAGGCCAACCATAGAGACAACATCACCTGGTCGGGAATCTGAATTTGACTTAAGGTAATCATAGCATTAGGTGAACAATTGAAAGTAATCCAATACTATATACTGTGTTTGGTTTACTGAAGAACGAGTGTTTTTCGGTATCTACGTTTTAAACGTGATTCTGGAGTAAACTTAACACACACTATACAGAAGAAATAAACATCTTGGAAATACTTCATATAGAATGAAGAGATGAGAAGTTCTGTCTGTTTAATTTAGTTAATTGAGTAGTTAGATGTTAAAATCCCAATTTATGAGGCCTTCAAATATGGAATAAGATCAGAAAAGAATTTGTGGAACTTTATTTACAGTCAAGAAAATGTGACCCCTAGTTCAGCGACCCCAAATATAGAATTAATCCATTTGTTACCACTCTTTAACATAAATTTATATTTTGGAATCGGTTCATCTAGATACTGCAGAGAAAGGGTATTTTTTTTTTCTCTGTTTGGGTTGAACTCTGTTGTATTATTTTCCTCTTCAGATATTTTAATTTCCTTCTTGTTTCCCTTAACCTATTCCTTTTCTCCTCTTTTATTTATCCATCTTCTTGTTTGCATTTGATTTTATTTCTAACCTGAGGCCAAGGAGAAGCACTGGTGTTTATTTCTTTAAGTCTTTGCATTTGATTTTGTTTCTTGCCTTCATTTTTACTTTCTAATTATTGTTAAAAGATTTTAATGATTAAGCTTGGCATTACCATTGAAATACAAAGACCTTGAACCTTAATTCCCTGCTGTGTTATTGTAGGATGTGCTATGAGTAGAGGTTTTTATTAGGGGCTAGTTCATGTTCCATAATTAAACTTTAATTGAACTAGACTCTATAGTCAGATGTGAAGTTTAGCTTTTAGAACCGTGTCTCTTGACTGACCAACATTATATTAGAGATCTACTAGAGTTGTTTTCTAGATGAGCTAAGGCATAATTGTCAATAGAAAAGTGGTTGAATGAGTGAATGATGGTTGTTTCTTTTATTCAGTCTTTGAAAAGAGATTGTAATTATGAAGTAGGCGAATCCATTTTGTGGAAACTTATTCCTGTCTTTCTACATGTGCAATCCCTTTTCTTTGTCTTTGCCTGTCTCATTGATGCTCATTCAATGAAACTTCTACAAAAGTACTTCTATGAGAAAAAAAATACTAGTTTGGATACACTTCTGTAAAAAAACTTCTAGAAGAAAAAAATAGAATGAATCAAAGAGGTAAAATGCATTCAACTTCTCCATAAGTTGAAATTAGTTATTTATCAAGAAGTTAAATAGGAGAGTTTCTAGAAAAGTTGAGTTGCAAAGACTGATTTCAACTTCTAGAACAAGTTGAATTCATTTTTCTTTCTTGATTCATTGCATTTTCTTCTTCTAGAGAAGTTTATCCAAACTGGGCCATAGAATGACGGAAGAAGGTAAAATGAATTTAACTTCTTCCATAAATTAAAATTAGTTATTTATGGAGAAGTTAAATGGGAGAGCTTCTGAAGAAGTTGAATTGCATAGACTAATTTCAACTTATGGAAGAAGTTGAATTCATTTTACCTTCTTCATTTATTGCATTTTCTTCTCGTAAAAGTTCTCTTGCCGAAGTGTATCCAAACTGGCCCTATATAACATGTTTTAAAGCAAAAAGGTAGTGGTCAAAACCTTTGATGACATGTTTTCTACCAGGAAATCACGGAAAACATCCCCACCTTACCGAGTATTGCTGCACAATGACAACTATAATAAGCGGGAATATGTGGTGCAAGTGCTGATGAAGGTGATACCTGGAATGACACTTGATAATGCAGTTAACATCATGCAGGAAGCACATTATAATGGAATGGCAGTGGTCATCATCTGTGCTCAAGTGGATGCTGAAGATCACTGCATGCAGTTGAGAGGAAACGGCCTTTTAAGTTCAATTGAGCCAGCTGATGGTGGGTGTTGATTATCATCAATAGAGAAGAAGAGAGACCAATGACGAGCTTTGGTCTAATAGTCTCATTATATGTTAGTAAGTATATTATACACAGTGTCCATAATGTCTACCTTTCCAATCATTAAAGATAGTTGAGTTGTATAGAAAATTAGTGACTAGGCAAGGAAAGGGACAATGCTAGTTAGTACTTTATGCAGGACATAAATTGCTACCAATAGGTAGCATTATTTGGATTTAACGTGTTATATATAATATCATTAGTTCTATATTTGAACCCTTCACTCAATCTGGCTCTTATATCAGCAATAACCAGAACATGGCCTATAAAATTGGTTGTCTGACATTGGAAAATAAATGTTGATATCTTGGATTAAGATGACTGGTTGATGCACAAGCTGAATTCAGAGTCAGTCAAACACCAATTGATTGTCTAGAATACTTTAGCCTTAAAAGTGTTAAGTGTTAAACCGTATGAAGTATTAGCAATGAATTTTATCCCTCAGTACCACACTCTCACTATAATGTCACAAGGAAGTTATATGAAGAATATTTTAGATGTTCAAGTCTACAGCATTGAAAAAAATGTGGCTATATCCATAAGTAAAACATCTATTACTACACAAAGCTAAATCCGAGTTGCTTGCAATTTTTGGATGTGTAGCATAAAGTAAATATATAATCAAAGATAAAAGAAAATCCAGGGATTAAGACTGACAAATAGCATGATATCACTGCTTACAATTAATACTTATTGTTTGATGTAAAATGAGAAAATCTACATGAAGACAGAGATGGTAGGCCACAGTGACTAAGTGTGTGTTTAGTTTTCATCAAAATCATATTTTAAACATGGATCCAGGTTAACGCTACTGAGAGTAGCTTCTGTCCAGATCCATATTCTAGTGTAAACCAAACACACTATAAGCAATATGAGATGAGAATTAGTGGTCAAACTGTGTTTTCCACATTCACAAAGTTCAAAAGTAACATAGCAGAAGCCCAAGAAGATCTTTGCTTCTCTACATAAGCATTGTATTTCATATGTAGTCTGAGTCTAATACACATGCAGTGCTTTGCCACCATTAAAATGCACCAATCAAATTGAAAATGAAAACACTAACGGTCCGTTTGGTTTGTATTTTCAGTGCTTTGCCACCATTAAAATGCACCAATCAAATTGAAAATGGAAACACTAACGGTCTGTTTGGTTTATATTTTCATTTCATGTTTTCATTTTGTTTTCTGTTTTGTGAAATTTTACAAAGGAAAAACCGGAAATACTGAAAACAAAAAATTTTTGTTCCTAGCATTTCCAATTTTTACTTTGTAAAATTTCAGAAAACGGGAAATATGAAATATGAAAACCCAGATCAAATAGGTCCTAAGTTATGTGAATTAATTTATACAAAAAGAATTAGAAAAGAGTTAATAGGTATTTAAAAAGATTTCCAAGTTTACATAAAAAAGAAAACTTTTTTAATAAGTGATGATAAGCAGAGCATTGAAGGCATTTAATTAATCGTAGGGAAATAAACACATCTCTTGAATTGAATTGAACCTGTAATGCTTTTTAATATATTTTATAAAAATATTCAATTTGTAACTTTGGACTTACAAATGACTAAATGAGGATATTGTTTAGATGCGGATTCGTGTTAACAACACAATTTAAACCTAAGACAGTTGATTAAGTTGAATTAACCTTTTGTGTTAGTTGATCCACACTATTTATGCTAATAATGACTTGTCTCTTCAACCAACTTTAGCTACGGAATAACTGCAGAATAACTAAGAAATCAAAATCCATAATTATTCCATAATTAAACAACTTGGTTGCGAGGCTCCTTACACTGCTAACAACACATGCGTTCTTTTTAATGTATTTTTCAACAAACTCTTTATTATTAAAAAAAATCAACACATTTTTAAGAAAAATGATCAATTTAGAAGGCAAGTGTTCGACTTTAAAAAAAAAAAACTTTTCATAGGGAGTAAAAGGTGTGTTGATTTTTTTTAACATATACATGTAGGGTGGAGATCAAGTTACTCCAGAAGTAACTCTTGATATGTTACTCTATTTAATGACTGTTGGGATGTTAAGTATTAATCCCACATCGGATAGGAATGAGTATGGAGAGCAATATGTAAGTGGAAAGACCCATAAATCTAACACCTTTAAGGTTTTGGGTTGGATGTGGTGTCTAAGCTCACTTGTGTGGTTTGCTCGTTTGCTCATTGGCCCTAGGCCCTATGTTGGAGGACTCCCTGGTGGTTTACGCTCCCTTCGTTACAACCATTGAGTAATGTGATATTAACATGAGGATCATGCATGTCAAATTTTAGATAAATTGAACACTTATAAATATGTAATTTTATAGTCTGCATTTACTTATATTTTGAAAAGTATATTATATGTTAAATTAAAGTTATTTAAAGAAGTATCAAATGGTTTTCAAACTTTATGAAACTTTGTATGTTGTAGAAGTACCATTTAAAGTATATTATACATTAAATTAAAATTATTTGATAAAGTATCAAATGGTTTTTAAACTTTATCAAATGATAGTATATATTAAATATAAGGAGTATTAAAATGATATTAAAAAAAGTATGTTGTAACATTTCTCACCTAAATAATATCTATAGTTGTAAGTTCAAAGTTACAAATTTTATAAAGTTTTTGGCTAAACAATATGCCAAGAAATATTTAATTAATTATTTATAAACAAAAAGTCTTTTCTTCGTGACAAAAATAAAATTTAGAGAATATTTTATTATATAACTATTGATGAAATGGAGAAGGTATAATTGATATTTGAATCTTAAACTGACAAGGTAAATAAGATGAAATCTATCACCATTATACACCAAGCATATTTAATCATAAACTGCATTCGGTGTTTGTATTTATCTAAAAATCTAACAAAAGAAAAAAAGTTGTATTTGTCTAAAAAAAGTTGTGGTTATAATATCCGTGTGGGATTGCTCTAAGGGGCTACAACGTCAATCAATTACATCCACCCAACGAAACCTCCTTTCCATTTTGAACCCATTTACTCCGATGGTCCTTCTTTAGCAACTACAAATATTATGAGTTATGACCATCACAGCCACCTACTCTATATATGAACATCCAAGTGTCGCATGAGACAACTCACTTTGCCCTGCCACACATTTACAAAATAAGTCGAGTATAATTGATTCTAGAAATCAATTGTTAAAATGAATGATACATGTTTTATAAAGTACGTTGGACGAAAATAATTTAAAATCAATTTCGTAAAATCATGGTTTTAATTTTTACAACGCCAAACCAAACGGATTAAGTGTTTGGTAAAACTAGCTGAAAGTTTAAAGTTAGCTGAAAGCTGAAAAACTCGCTGAAAGCTTAAAGCTAGCTGAAAGCTGAAAAACTATTGAATGTGTTTGGTAAAACTAGTTGAAAATGGTAAAATGACATTTAAGGACAACATTAATTATTAAATAATGATAAATGAGGATGGTTTAGGGCTAAACTTGTAATTAATTTTCAGCTAGTAGCTGAAAATTGGAGCTTTTTTATAAAAGCTACTCCGAGTAGTTTTTTAAGAAAAACTTGTAGCTACCCATAAAAGCTACCTTCTCAAACACTACTGAAATGATTTCAGCTATTATTTTCAACTTTCAGCTAACTGAAATGGCAAGGCAAACACACCACTGTGCTCATGGAATTTAAAACGCTAAGATAAAACATATATATGAAATAAAATTTTCTTTTCGTCATAACATAAAAATATAATATATTTTCTATCATCCAAATTACTTTCACTTTCCTTATCGAGCATTCCCTCAACCTTTTCCCTAGTGTAAAACAACACAGAAATATAATACAAAATTAAAAATATATTAGAGCCAATAAACTTTGCCAATTGAGTTTGACAACATCTAAATAGACAGAGACATGCATCCTCCAATATGGTGTAACGTATAACCATGTTATGTTATCAAATATTTTGTTATGGACAACTCTAAAACTGGAAATTAAAAATGTAATTGGATAAATGGTCCAATTCAAAGTAAACTAACAACGAGATAGAAATTGTATTAATTATGAAATATCATTAGTTAGTTAGTTATTAAACACAATTGTATAAGTAAGTCTAATTAGATAACTAATATAACTAGGTATCGGGTTCGAGTCTTGTGGATGGAAAAAATCCCCGCTGGGAGAGCTAGCTCCACCATGATGTGAATGTTCCCGACTCGAACAAAATTACCTCCCGTGAGGATATATGTGGTTAAAAAAAAAAAAAAAAAAACTGATATATCCTAACACGTTTAAAAAGTGTATAATGAGATTAAAATTATTCTCATGATAGTTAATTAATTTTCTTTTCTTCTTTCAATTTGTCCAATGATTAATCTCTTTCTTTCATTTTATTTTCCCAAATACTAACACCTATCTTTTATATGTTAATCCAAAACACAGATATTAAATCACAGTATGATACACAAATCACATAGAAAATGAGTGCGATTTGTGGAAGTTTGAGGGATTCGGATTCTCTGCAGTCAGTTTTCCCCTACATTCACGCAATCAGCGAATCCGGACCGTCCGATGGAAATCGGACGGTCCAAAGGCCAAGATGGTTATTACACCATCTCGATCTTTGGACCGTCCGATCTCCATCGGACGATCCGAATTCGCTAACTGCAGTGAAGTCAACTGCAGAGAATCCAAATTCAAGTTTGAGAAATAAAACAAAAGAGATAAAAATAATAAATTAAATGAATAATAATATGTGAAATTTCAATATAAACAGTAAATAGCATAATTCTTTCAATCACTTGATGAATAATTAAGGTTATGTTTGACAAAAAATTAGTTGATAAACTAACTAAAAACTGAAAAGTTAGTTGATAATTGAAAAGTTAAAATTTTAGCTAAAAGTTGATAAGCTAACTTATAAAATTTGTTTGATAAAATTAGCTATATTGAAGTAATTGATAAATATAAATTGACATAAAATGATGTATTTGTATAATAATTTTTTATATAAATTTTAATTTTATTTAATAAATAAAATATGTTTTGGGTAATTATAATTTTTAGATTTTTTAAATATGAATTATTTAAATTACCCTATTTTTAGTCTTAATTATTTAATTTTTTCATAGAGTATATTTAATTTAAAAATATTTTAATAGAGTTTTTAAAAAATTAACAGGGATATAAATGAGATTTTTTAAATATTAAGGATAAAAATATAAAGAAAAATAATAAGTTATAAGCTTAAATTCTACTTGTAGTAACATTTGGAAGAACGTTGTAAGCTACTAATATAAGTTTCTTTACCAATAACAGATATACTTTGCTCAAATAAATTTATAAGCTAGTTAAATAAATTATAAGTTAAAGTATTTACCTTGTCAAACATAATAGATTACCTCAAATTTTTCTATCCTTGTTGTGACAAAATTTATACATAAAGTGTATTGCAGTGAAAATTGAAGGATTCTGAGTCAAAATATGTCTGTTAGGGTTTCTAGCTCGCCGGTGGGACTAACTCCACACGAGAAAGACCAACTATACAGGAACAAGAAAAAACCAAAGGCTACTACAGCCTTCTCACAAGGTGAAATGATAGTCGTTGAGACTCGCTTGTCTCCATGTGTTGACTTGAAGAAGAATGAGGTACAAGGTCAAACAACAATTAAATTTCAAACGATTATGGGAATGGGATTGGAAAGGAAAATGGTGTCATATAAAGAAATTTTCCTGGGGTGAATGGGCATAACACAAGTGTTGAGGACGTTGAACTATTTGAAGAAGATCTGCTATAGGACTGTCAATAGGAGAAACGATCAAAGGGATGAAAGAGAAACTAAATTCCTAGGAGATCCCCTATGTCCTGTGGTGAGACTTTCTCAGGAGGAGAGAGAATCCATACATATTCCATGGCAAAGGTCGATTCTAATTAAGCTTATAGGAAAAAGAATGAGTCTTAAGTACTTCCATGCGAGACTCATGAAACTGCAGAGACCAAGTGCCCCAATGAAGGTGATAGACTTAGATAATGAGTATTTTATCGTCTATTTTCAAGATCTCAGTGACCTACAACATGTGTTCGAGGGTGGTCTTTGGGTGCTAGCGGATCACTACATGGTGATTCAAAGGAGGCAACTAGAGTTCTTTCCTCTAGAAGATGATCTGCGCAGTGTGGCTGTCTGGGTCCATATTATAGGTATGCTAATTGAATTATATGACAAGAGAGTTCTTTGGATAATTGGCAATGTATTTGGGGAAGACAGTGAAAATTGATACTAACACCCTGCGTGAGAAAGCTGATCATGCTAATGGTGCATTTGCAACTGAAAGGGGAAAATTTGCTAGGGTGTGTATTGAAGTGGACTTGAGACGTATCTTGATTTCAAAGTTCTCATTAAAGGGTAGAGTGTACCCTGTGGATTACAAGGGACTACACCTAGTTTGTTTCCACTGTGGTGGGTATGGGCAAAAAAAGGAGACATGTCCCCTACTATGTAATGTTGATCAAAAGAGTAAAGAGACTAGTTCCAACATAGCTCACGATAACGATGTTCGTCGGGATGTTAAGGTGGCAGCGGAGGACAACAAGTTTGGGCCATGGATGATTGTCTAAAAACCTCAACACCGTAATTCCACGTTTTCTAGCGCAAATGATGGAAAAGATATCAGTCAGACTACGAAGAAAGTGATAGGTGATCAGAGGCAAATCCTTGATCAAACTAAATCCATAGGTAACAAATCGGGAATGGGATCCAGATTTAATTCCCTTTTGGCAGACTCCTCTGATGATGTGACTTAGGTAATGGATGGAGAAGAATTATCGAAACATTCGATTGATAAGGAACAACATGTTCGTGAGAATTCTCCGAGTGGAGTTGTGACAAATAGCCATGATACATTTGGCAAGAGAATTATTAAGCTAAGAAAAGGAGTTACTCAGGCGAATACAAAAAAAGATAGGGATGGTGGAGTACCATTTTTGGTGAGAAGACAAAAAGGAGAACTTAGCGGGCAAAAGACGCAATCAAATGAGGCATTTATTATCCCAAATGATTCTCAGAGTTATGAGAGAATGGTCGTACAAGAGGAAAGAATCATGATTAATAGCGTTTCTCGGGATTTCGAAATGGTTGCAGTTAATGGAAATCAAATCAAGATGAAAGCACCTCGATACAGATCCCAAAAAGATGTTTATGTGGATAAATCAAATATGGCTGACTTGGTGAATGCCAAACCTAGGTTGAGCACTTTAAAAAGGGGGAACAATGTAGACAAACATAATAGACTTAAAATGAGCCTAAATTTAAAGTCTTAGGTAAAGTTTAAGAATATTAAATAAGCGGCCCGAAGAAATTACCTTCTTCACGACCTCTACATCCATGGGGAGGGGGAGTGTTTTGAGTTGGTAACTTCCCAAGACCCAAAAGGTGATCATATTGAGTTGGGCCCATTTGGGGTTTTGGAAGTATATAATCATAGACCTCCGAATATTGATATTATGAAGGGTAGCACGGAGGTGGATGTTCAGAATGTTCCAGACGTTTTTTGTGATGGAACCCATGAGTATGTGGAAGTGGCTAAGACCCAATCTTTGGGTGCTAACTCTGCGTAGTTTAGATTCTTTTGCTCGTCCTCTCTTTTTTGTGATTTTTTTTATGAAGAATGTAGCTTGGAGTGTTAGAGGTGTTGGATCTCGTACTTTTCTTAGACTCATCAGAGACTTATTAGAGAACGTATTGATGGAAGCTTATGTACTGCTTCCTGGCGTATAAGATTCTCTGAGGCAAACGTGACCCATCTCCCCTATTTTTTCTCAGATCACAAAGCTCTTCTTTTGGACACCAATCCGAGTGAGTCTGGTTCTCATAATAAGGAGTTCAAGTTTATGGCTAGTTGGTTAGAAGATTGCTCATTTGATGATATAGCTTGAAATTCCTGGGGAGATGATCGATCTTGGAGTGAAGTTGTGACGATCTTTCATGATGAAGCTACGAGTTGGACTATTAACAATTTTGGGAATATTTTTAAGAAAAAAGGAGGGTGTTGGCTCGTTTGGAAGGTGTGAATAAGAATATATCCATGAACCCCCATGCTAGTTTGAATAACTTGTATAAGAAATTGTGGATGGAATACTAATCTATTTTGAGCCAGGAAGAAGAGTTTTGGTACATAAGGCTAGGAAAGATTGGCTCCAATTTGGTGACAAGAACACGAGATTTTTCCATCTGAGTACTGTGACCAGGCGCCATAATAACAGAGTGGGAACTTTGCTCGATGCTTCGGATAGTTTTGTTTCTAGGCATGAAGATATAAAGCACTTAATTTTGGACTATTACAAGGAGTTGTATAAGGACCCTATTTCCTGCCCCAAGTGATGTGCTCCAGAGTGTACATGATATACCCTTGTCTAATGAAGTTCGTAATGCTATCTTTGATATGGTTCCTTGGAAGGCTCCTGGACTGGATGGGCTACACCCCATATTTTTTCAGTCTCAATGGGATAAGGTGGGGAACTCAGTATATGATTTGGTCAAATTGGTCTTTAGACATTCCCAGCATATTGCTGGGATTAATCACACTCTTATTTCTCTTTATTCTAAAGGTGGCTCATCCAAATTTGGCTAAGCAATTCCGTCCGATAAGTTTATGTTATGTGGTTTATAAGGCGATTACAAAAGTTATTGCAAATAGGATGAGGAGTTTGATGTCTCAACTGGTCCTTCCTAACAAGTGTAATTTCATTCCGGGTTAGAATGACATTGACAAAGTAATCATAGCTCAAGAGATATTCCACTCCATGAGAAGAACTAAGAAGAGATATGCTTACATGGCTATTAAAGTGGACCTAAAAAAGAATATGACAGGCTGAACTAGTCCTTCATTATTGATACTCTTAGGGACATTGGTTTTGCTGAGTCTTTGTGTGGTCTTATTTTTCAGTGTATATCTACCTGCTCCATGAAAATCATTGTTAATGGGGATCGTACAGAGGAATTTCTTCCTTCCAAAGGCATTTGTCAAGGGGATCCTCTATCCCCCTATTTGTTTGTTCTGTGCATGGAACACTTGGGGCATCTGATTGAAGAGCTAGATTGATGAAAGCTTGGAGTCTTATTACTTTGAGCCCGGGTGGTCCCCTCTTAACGCATCTTTTCTTTGCAGATGACCTGCTTCTTTTTGGGAAAGCTACTTTGTCCCAACTTGAAACCATGTTAAATTGTCTTGATATATTCTGTTCTACTTCAGGAGAAAGAGTCAGTGTAGAGAAGACCCGACTTTTTGTGCCTAGAAACGTCGATCATTCTAGAGTCAATGATCCGTGTACTCGTTTGGGTTTTATGCTTTCCTCGGATCTTGGAAAGTACCTTGGCATCCCTATCCTTCATTCTAGGCAAAGAAAGAAGACATATGACTATATTATGAAGCATGTCCAACACAAACTCAACATGTGGAGATTTGAAGCTTTGTCTTTCGCAGGAAGAATTACTCTAGCATAGATGGTTTTAGCTGCTCTTCCTCTGCACACCATGCAATCTACTCTTCTTAAAGGAATTTGCAGCATAATTGAAAAGCACTGCAGAGATTTCATATGGGGGGACAAACCAAATAAAAGGACTTAGCATACTGTTCCTTGGGAGGATTTTGTGCTCCCTAAGGATATGGGAGGTTGGGGTTTCAAGAACCTTCATAGCTTTAATAAGGATATGATCATGAAATTAAATTGGGGGCCTATGACTAATGTGGATGTTCTATGGCTTAGAGTTGTTAGAGTCAAATATCGTTGTGGTCCTGATCAATTTCATATTATTTCAAATAAAGTTCATGCCTCTAATGCTTGGCATGCTATTGTATCTACTTGGGCTGAATTTTGTAAAGGCTTATGTTGGTCAATTGGCAATCGAAAGCAAGCTTCTTTCTGGATTGAACGATGGCTTCCATCTAATATTATTATTGGAGATAATCTGATTGGAGATATCCCAAACAACCTTTGATCATCTTCTGTTGCAGATTTTAGCGACTAGGGAACAAACTGGAAGTTGTGAGATGTTGATAATGTGATCCCTTTTTATATCTGCCATGAGATTATGAGTCTTCCTCCTTCTTCTAATTTCTTGGAAAATGACAGGTTGATTTGGAAATTTACAAGTAATGGGGGATTTACCACTCGCACCGTGTATGACATGATTGAAGCAAATGATACCACCAACAATTCTGTTATGTGGCGCCGAGTTTGAAAGCTTCACTTGCCTTAACGGGTCAATAGTTTTCTCTAGATAGTTCTGAAGGGTGGTCTGAAGACGAATGCTAAACGTTTTAATTGTAATATTGCCAACTCATATATCTGCCCATTGTGTATTTCAACTTCTGAATCAGACCTGCATATCCTTCGTGAGTGCGATGTTGCCAAACAGGTCTGGACAAGGTTGGGGTTCAATTTAAACTCTTATTGGACAGGAACTAATTTAGTAGCTTGGATGAGTTTTAATCTGCTGAGGAAAAATAGGGAATGTGAGGGAGCTTGGGACATTAAATTTGCCTTAGCTTGTTTGATTCTCTGGAAGGCGCACAATGAATTTGTGTTTAGCAATTGTGTGTCTCAAGTTCTTAACATCGTGTACCGAGGGAACCATCTACTGGTGGATGTTCAGGAAGTTGCTAGTAGTAACATCCATTCAGGGAAGGAATATGAAGAGCTTCTAATTGGTTGGTCTGCTCCAAACAGAGGTTGCTTCAAGTTCAATATTGATAGGTCTGTTCGTGATCATGGTTAGAAGGAAGCTTGCGATGGACCTTTTCATGATTCAAATGGTAGGGGATTGTGGGTTTTTCTCAAAATTTGGGATCTAGCTCTGTTTTAAAATCGGAGCTTCATGGAATCTTGACGAGCTTGGAGATAGCTTTGGATAAAGGAATTAGAAATGTGAAGGTGGAATGTGATTAAAAAATAGCAGTTAACCTTGTTCTGGATGGTGTTCCTGCTATTCATCCTTATCACTTTTTAATTCAGCGAATCAAACTTCTTATGAGAAGAGATTGGGGTGTTCATATCTTTCATGTCTGGAGAGAAGCAAATCATGTTTGCGCATCGTATTGCTTACTTGGGTCATTCTTATCAACTTGGTATCCATTTGTTCCATAGTCCTCCGTCTTTAGTTTCTATTAATATGTTTACTGATCAGTGTGGTAGTACCATTCCTAGAAGAGTAGTTGTGTAATTCTTTTGGCTGTGTGCCTCCTATTATAAAAAAAATTATACATAATAATGAACTACGATTAATTTCAGAATCAATATTAAATAATGATGATATCTAAAGAAGTTTATGAAACTCACTTTAAATTATTAGTTTCCGAATCATCATTATTTCCCTTTAAAATGAAAATATTTCTTTTGGGAGAAGTTAATTTTAAGGTGTCATTTTGGGTGGCAGTGAGTTTTCAATTTTTGGTTTTAAAAAAAAAATTCAACCAAATTTTTACAACTCAAAACTAAAAAAAATTATTTTTTGTGGTTTTCAAAATAGACGTTTTGAAAACCACAAAAAGTGATTTATATTTAAATTTAAGATAACTTTTATATTTGTGATTTTTAAAATGGACGTTTATTTTATACATTTTTCACACCTAGTCTTTTTTAATATCTCTTCTTTTCATATCACATTAAAATATAATTTTAAATAAACCTAATATTTTATAAAAAGTAAAAAATAACTATTAAAATAATATTTTCACTATGAATGGTATAAAGAAAAAAAGTACTGCTTATTCCCTTGTAGATATAGGGTACGTTTGGATTGGCGTTTGCCAATCCAATACGCACATTGTGAGCCTCAAACGTGAGTATATATTATTTTCATCTTGTTTGGCAATTGATGTGATACGTGCGTATAGGAGCGGAACGCGGGTTTAGCAAGACCCGACTATTTGTTGCTTTTACGTTTCAAATATGTGAGTCTGATAATACATGAATCTGAAAATGCAATCCCTGACTCTTTTTTCTCGCAATGCCCCTGGAGCTGCTGCACTTGGACACGAGGAGCTGCACTTGGACGAGGAGGACGAGCTAGGTGCTGCTGCAACAAGTGGCATGTATCTATATTCCAGTCCAACTTGTACAAATATATATGTCTCTTTTTAGCAGCATGAAGTGCCGATTGTGTGTACATCTGAGTGACCAAGAACCAAGAAACTATAACATATTCATTATAGTAACCTTTCATATATAATATTTGAGTGACCAAGAACCAAAATTTGTTCATTAACTTATTATTTTACAAATTAAAGTAAGGAAACGTAGATTTCTCATAAAACTTAACCCATTTAGATATGTTGAGTTGACCTCTTCTCTTCTGATATCAGGCACGCCAGACCTTTTTGTTGTTTGATTTATTTATTTGACAATTATATTGATCAAAACTCTAAATTAATTATATTTTATAATTTTATCTTTAAGAATATTTATGATTTTTAATTCTTTTACTACTTATCTCATTTTATTTTTAACCTTTTAATATGGTTATTTTTTTTTTATTTCTTTAGTTAAAATATTTTATATATATATATATATTTTAATTCAATAAATCATCATAAAATATAAAAATGGTGTAAATATGTTTATTTTCTATTATTAATGTTAATATCAAATATATTTAATATAGAAAAATAGAATTCTAGTAAACTTTGAACAACAAGTCCTTTTTAGTAATTACATCTCTAAACGTGATTTTTATTGATATCATCTAAACAACATTCACTTTGTTAGACTCACGTTTGCAATAAAATATCCAAACATGAAATCACGTTTACGCAAACTCAAATTTACCCAAAATCACGTTCACTAAAACCACATTCATTTAAACTCAAATTTGAAAACGCTAATCCAAACACACACATAGATATAAATAAGAAGACAAACACAGGCAACAAAAACTTAGAAAAAATAAATTATACGTAATAATAATATGATTTATATAACACTCTCCATAAACTTGTATATTTACGCAATTACTCAAACACAAAGCCAACATTACTTAATCAAAAACACTGAATGATTCAGAGTCGGTTTAATTTACCGCGGGCTAGAATTGATTAGGATAGATTTCACAACATTTGAATAATGCAACATTTATAAAGTACCATTTATAAATCAGGTTAACACAGAATTGATTTTTACTGCTCCCTAATGAAACGAACCAGACACTTAACAACCAGTAGTTCAACACTAATGTGATCCATCTACTGATTTGAGCATAAATACAAAACAAAGCACAGTAAAATAGACTTTTCTTTAAGCATGCAGATAAAAACAAATTTAGCCATCTAATTCTCTATTCTTAATTCTTAATCTAATAGTAGTTACTACATTACCAAACTCCTTTCTCGTTACTTTAATATCTCCATCCACCAACCAACAAATCAATCTGATGCAAGCACCTCTCTCTCTCTCTCTCTCTTTTGAAACCATTAAAGCCAAGCACCCACCTCAACTCCACACTCCACACTCACTCTCTTTAGCAGAACCACCAAAAATGGCTCTAAACCCACCATTTTTGGCCCTCACCTTGTCTCTTTGCATCATTTCTCTTCTTCCACCTACAACCTCCTCTCGCACCACTCCATTCTCCACCACTGTTCTTGATATCTCTTCCTCTCTCTACCAAGCTCAACAAGTCCTCTCCTTTAACCCTGAATTTCTAGAATCTTCTCAACAACAAGAAACCCAACTCACCTCCACTTCTTCTTCTTCCTCCTTCTCTCTCCACTTACACCCAAGAGAGACCATCCTCAATGAAAACCACCATGACTACAAAAACCTGGTCCTGGCTCGACTCGCCCGTGACTCAGCCCGAGTCAACTCACTCACCATGAAGCTCCAACTCGCTCTCAACAACGTCAGTAAATCGGATCTCCACCCGACCCAAACAGAGATCCTACCCGAAGACCTCTCCACGCCGGTTTCCTCCGGCACCGGCCAAGGCAGCGGCGAGTACTTCTCTCGGGTCGGAGTGGGTCAACCCGCGAAGCAATTCTACATGGTTCTCGACACTGGAAGCGACGTGAACTGGCTACAGTGCAAACCCTGCTCCGATTGTTACCAACAATCCGACCCGATTTACGACCCGACCGTATCCTCCACCTACGGCCCGTTAACCTGCGAAGCACAACAGTGCCAAGCTCTTGAGGTTTCAGCATGTCGAGACGGAAGGTGCCTCTACCAAGTTGCCTACGGAGACGGTTCCTTCACCGTCGGAGAATACGTCACTGAAACGGTGTCGTTTGGTGCTTCCGGGTCGATTAACCGGGTCGCTATTGGTTGCGGGCATGATAACGAAGGGTTGTTCGTAGGAGCTGCTGGGTTACTTGGGCTCGGAGGTGGGCCCCTCTCATTAACCTCTCAGATCAAAGCGTCGTCGTTTTCGTACTGTTTGGTGGACCGTGACTCGGGAAAATCGTCGACGCTCGAGTTCAACTCGCCGCGACCCGGTGACTCAGTCACCGCGCCGTTGCTGAAGAACCAGAAACTCGACACGTTCTACTACGTGGAGCTCACCGGAGTCAGTGTCGGCGGTGAGATGGTCTCCATTCCGCCGGAGACTTTCGCGGTGGGACAGTCCGGTTCCGGAGGGATCATCGTGGACTCGGGAACGGCTATAACTCGGTTGCAGACTCAGGCTTATAACTCGGTCCGCGACTCGTTCAAGAGGCTGACTCAGAACCTGCGACCCGCAGAGGGATTTGCGCTTTTCGACACGTGCTACGATTTCTCGTCTTTGCAATCTGTGCGTGTCCCTACGGTGTCGTTTCACTTTAGCGGCGACAAAACGTGGTCGTTGCCGGCGAAGAATTACTTAATTCCGGTGGACAATGCCGGAACTTTCTGCTTCGCGTTTGCGCCGTCGTCGTCGGCGTTGTCAATCATAGGGAATGTGCAGCAGCAAGGGACACGTGTCTGCTTTGATCTTGCAAACTCTTTAGTGGGATTCTCACCCAACAAGTGCTAGAATTGTAATTTACGTATTTAACCTTACACCTCCTACTATAATATAGTATTAGGAGGGAAAAAAAATTAAATATGGTATAGATTTTGATTTTTATTATGATTATGAGATTTTAGGGGAAGGGAAAAAGCCACGCTCTCTTAGCATTAAATTGTTTGGGTGGTAAAGGGTCCCACTCAAATAAATTTTGAGAGATGGATTTGGCTTTGGATTGTGTGGGTTCATAAATTAGCACTGAATGGTTAATTTTTGTGTTCAGAAAAAAAAATGGTTTGTAGTTGTATACTTAATGGCATTGCTTGCAAATTTGCTAGACTTGGGGGCCATTTTAGCTAGATTAATTGAAGTTAAGGTTTATGGTTTGTAGTTTGTGGTGGTATTGTAAAGAGATGCATGTAGGCCACCTGGCAAGCAAGGACAATGATATGAGACTAATTTCACATGGGTTGGGAGAGATTAGTGGATCTCTTTTATTTGGATAATAATAATATAAAAGGGAATTATGGTATGGATGTTTGTCTCTTCATTCATTTGTAGTTTCTTTTCTTTTCTTTTGATTTCCCGGCATTATGTAACTGAATTCTTTCTATATCTATCTGAAAGAATAATGATAACAAACCTTGACAATAATGTAGTTTGGTACTAGCCAAAAGTAATATTTCATCAATGTTTCTAGGTGGCGTTGGTTTAGAATATAGCGAGAGCAGTGTGTCAATTTAAAAAAAAAACACAATTTTAAAAAAAGTTTAAATATGTTTTTAGTTTGTGTTTAGTTTATATAAAATTTTTTACTTAAGTTTAGTTTCTTATTAATTTTTTTTGTTTTTAAGTTTAACTTTTTTTGTTAATTTATACTGTTAAGTGATGACTTGACACTGTTACTGTATACATGTCTATTTAGGCTGATGTGACTGGTGGACTTTTCTGAAATTATCTTTCTTAATTTTTTTAATTCTTAATTTCAATATTAATTACTTTAATTACTTTAATATTGGAATTAAGAATTAAAAAAATTGGAGAAAAATAATTTCAGAAAAATTCACCGTGACAGCCATATCAGCTTAAATAGACACGTCAATATATTGTAACAGTGTCTGATCATCACTTAAAAGTGCAAATTAAAGGTAAGGATTAAACCTGGAAACGAAAAACGTCAACATATTGTAACAGTGTCTGATTATTACTTAAAAGTGCAAATTAAAGGTAAGGATTAAACCTGGAAACGGAAAATTAATGAGGAATTAAATTTAGGTAAAAAAAATTATAGGGACTAAATAAAAAATTACTAATATTGTAGGAACTAAAAACATATTTAAGCTAAAAAAATTACGCAGATTAAGAAATATAATCATTATTTTTTTATTTATGAAAATAAATTTTAATTTTCTTTATTATTATTATTGGATCACATTCATTTTTAATAGTGGATAAATTGGAGAATTCTGTATTTATTATTATGTTGGATTTATATATGGGCAATTAATTTTGAACATTTTTTTTTAAAAAAAGGACAATGAAATGAGGTAGTAGTAAAATTTATTCTTAATGTTGATGTTCTAAAATAATCAAATGATTCAAACCCATAACTTACTTTGGTGTTGACTTTTCAATACACTTAAAAAATTGATCCCTTAAATGGCATGTATAGGAATAGGAGTAATGTTGCACCTTTTATTATTTTTCAAATATTAACATGAGATTAGAAATAAACAATGTACTACTCCTTCCCTCCCACTTTAAAAAAAAATTACACAAATTAAGAAATATAATCATTATTTTTTTATTTATGTAAATAAATTTTAAATTTTTTTATTTTATTTTTATTATTATTATTGGATCACATTCATTTTTAATAGTGGATCAACGGGGATAAATTGGAGAATTCTGTATTTATTATTATGTTGGATTTATATATGGGCAATTAAAATTGAACATTTTTTTTCTAAAAAAAAGGACAATAAAATAAAGGAGGTAGTAGTAAATTTTATTCTTAATGTTGATCCCTTAAAGTAATCAAATGATTCAAACCCATAACTTACTTTGCTGTTGACTTTTCAATACACTTAAAGATTGATCCCTTTTTTTTTATACTAAAACTTGATCCCTTAAATGGCATGTATAGGAGTAATGTTGCACCTTTTATTCTTTTTCAAATATCAACATGAGATTAGGAATAAACAATGTATTATGAGTTACCATAACAGCTTTATAGCAATGCTTTTTTTTTTTTTTGGTACAGTTTATAGCAATGCTTTAAAAACTAAATTGGTGACTGGTTTAATGGGCCACATTATAAAGTGGTTTTTGTTTATGTTTTGTTATTATTCTTGTTTACATGATTTGATTTGATTATTAAAAACGCAGTATTGGTTATGGGAACTCATCTGTTTTGTTGACAGGTAATAATTATAGCGATTTAGGGGTCAAATTGTGGGGTCCCAATCCCCATACATTAAATTGTGGGGTCAAGTATCCGTGATTGTCGGCCAAATAATGCATGGATTCATGGGTCGTAGTAAATAAGATTGATTGGTCTGGTCTTTTAGATTGGATATCATGTCCTGTGGCGTTTTAAACAGCTGGAACCCACTCCCTCTTGTAAAACTATAGCACGCATATAAAAAATATATTGTACAGAAAAAATGAATTTAATTTGTATGTAGAATTAATGTAAAAAAGTTGTAATAAAAAATGTAAAAAATTATAATTATTCAAGACTTAAATGTATTTTTAGTTCCTATAAATATGAGTCATTTTACTTTTTGTCCCTGTAATTTTTTTTTTATATTTCATCCCTACAAAATTTCCTATCTTTTTTGTTCCTACCGTTAACTTTAAGCTGTAGTCCCTATAAATATGGTCATTTTGTTTTTAGTCCCTATATTTTTTTTTTATTTTTCATCTCTATAATTTTTTTCACCTCTATCTCATCTCCATCAAATATCAGTGTCCTTTTGCTTATATTGCATTGTTATACTTGAAAATTTTAAACTCCTCATGGGTTTAATAAAATAAATTATTTATGCATTCAATTATTTGAAATTTCAATGCACTTGAATTCACTCTATAAACGGGGGAAAACTTGTAACGACCTTTTTTTCTCTACTAATTCTTTTTTTTTTCTATTTACTAAAAATTTTTTCATTCGATTTATGTCTAGTAACCTGTAACTTAATGAGATTTGTGCTGATTAAAAAAGGCTTGTAATTGTAAAGCAAATGAAAATTTTGTCAATTAATAAACAGAAAAAAAAATTGCATAGAAAAAAAATGCCATTACAGGTTTTTTTTCCATATATACAGTGAATCCAAGTGTTTTGAAATTTTAAATAATTAAATATATAAAAAATTTATTTTTTAAATCCACAAAAAATTCTAGAATTTCAAGTGTAATAATGCAGTGGAAGCAAAAGAACACTAATATTAAATGAGGATGAAATTGAAATAAAAAAATAAAAAAAATGTAAAAACTAAAACTAAAAAAATCATATTTATAGGGACTAAAAATGAATTTAGATTATTCATTTTAATCAAATAGCATCTTTAACCGGGAGTGCTTATACAATTCACTCCCCATTAGAGATTGATGAGCAGGATTGCTTAAAATGAATTTGAAGAATCGATCGAGATGCTTATTTTATCATCCAGGTTTTACGGATTCTTAGCAAAAACGTTAAAAAATGCAAAGTAACTAAATTTAGTGAGTGACGATCAAGTCAGTTGATACAAAAATTAAATAAATTACATAAAAATTAAATAACAGAAACAACCAAACACTATAGAAAAATTAAAAAATATAAAAAATACTAATAAAGTACAAAAATTATAACGTCCTAATTTCTAAAATACAAAAATTAAGCCGGTTGGAAGTAAAATTCCTGAATTTCTAAAATTATTTCGCGCTATTTTAAATATCGCACAAACATACATCACATATTGCTTAAGCGTCCAATGAATACTTAAACGGTATATGGAAACATAAGTTGAAAATACATATATAAGTGCCAACAAGGCTACATGTCTATCAAATACACAATCATAATTTGGGATACCCCCATTCATGTGCCCTAAACAAAAGAGAGGCCCAGAGGCTTCACATGTACAACCATATCCCTCAAAATAATACAATATCAGTACCAATCATCAAATATAAACATCTAAATACTTAAAATATCTAAGAGCTCCCGAGCTCCACCACGCTCATTGCCCTAGCCGGGGAGGAACCTATGCATCTAAAAGATAACCACAAAACGTGTGGTGAGACGGATGTCTCAGTGAATATAACTATGCTCATACAGTGTAGGAAAGGCAGACAAATGCTATGCAACAATTAATTAAATAAATGTTAAATAACACAATCATTTTCAACTCAAGTAACTAAATTACTCATGACCCGCTTTTCCCGGCAGACGGGGTCTTTTCACTAATTCTAAGGCTAGACCTGAGCTCAGACTACAAGGAACGCCTCTCTTGGGGACTAATACCAACCACTTATTCTGGACCGAAGTCAAGTTTTCATAAACTTTTCTGGGCCGAAGCCAATACTCATAATCTGGGCCGAAGCCAAATATTTTGGGCTGAAGCCAAACTTATTTTAGTTTTATTCTGGATCGAAGTCAAGCTTGATTAATTAGGGTTTGGTGGCCGAAGGCCAATCTCATTTTCAACTCCCAATGTGTAAACTAACCATGCTAACAATGTACAAGTGTACCATGAATACTCAATCATGAAGTAATTTAGCTAAACCCCAACATACAAGCTCTAACTCATGCCACAATTCTCAATCTACAATCCAAACCAAATAAAGAACAAAAAATAAGCATACAAAGACATACAAAGCTAGAGAAAGGATAAGAGAAGGATTAAGGCTTATTCAAGAGATTCAACCAAGATGGAAGTGGGTGTGTGAGCTACACTCACCTCAAGGAAGCTCAAATAGGAGGGGGAGGAGTTGAGGAGGATTGGGGGTGGATATCCTTGGCTTTCTCTCCTTTTTCCAAGTCCAAGGGCACTTTCTCTCACTAGGAATCCTCTCTCTACACGAAAAGGTTTGGAGAAATAAATGAGAAAGGAGCCCTAACTTAATGTTTTTAAAGCTGACACGGGCATTCTCGCTCAAGTTAGCCCTTCTCGCTTGAGCGAGAATGATGAAGGGATTCTGGATTCGTATTCCCGCTTAAGCAAGAAGCCTCTCGCTTGAGCGAGAATACTCCAGAGAGCATCCCCCTTCTCAGGATGAATTTCGCTTGAGTGAGACCCTTCTCGCTCAAGCGAAATTCTTCCAAAGAGCACTCCCTTCTCTGGGTGAATTTCGCTTGAGTGAGACCCTTCTCCCAGAGAGCACTCCCCTTGCCCCCCTGTTTCTCGCTTGAGCGAGAGCTTCCTCGCTCAAGCGAGAAAACCATAACACAAATTTTACAATTTTTTCTGATATGCTTGCTCAAGCGAGCTCTTCTCGCCTGAGCCCCTTCTCGCTTAAGCGAGGACATCAGGACCTAAAATCCTGATTTCTCACTTTTACTTATTCTAACCCAGCTTTTCTCACTCATTTCTTAATTATTTTCACAAAATTATTACACTACATATTATCCTTTATAAATTGATTTAAATTCTTGGGATATTATAGAAATTATACAACAAATTAAATAATTTAGGAAAAATGAGGGAAAAAATAAATGAGGAAGCAGAGAAGTAAATGATCGGTTGAATCTGGAATGAAGGCAACCGGAAAAATGGCAGATTGATAACATGCACCATGAAATCTGAGAAGAAATAGGGGAGAAGTCAACAGAGGGAAAAAATCAACATAGGGAACACGTCAGGGCAACAAACGAAATACAGTGTTGTTCTCATTTCTCATAATAACCAATTGTTCTCACCATATACACTGCCTATACAAACACATATACTACTACCTCCATTGTCATTTAATTAGCAACTTAGACGAAAAACACACAAATTAAAAAAATACAATTTACTTTTATTTTCATAAAAATAAATTTTAAACTCTATTTTACCCTTTATCTCTCTTAATACTTTTAGGTCTCATTAGTTTTCACTAGTAGGCCATTTATTAACATAAGGGTAGAATGGAGAAAAATGCAAGTATTACTGCATTGAGTTTGTAAATGGACAATTAAATAGAAAAAAAAATTTCTCCAAAAGTGGACAATTAAATAAAATCAAAGGTGGTGGTACTTTATCCCATGCAATGCATGAAAAATATATCCATATTTATATGAATAATATATTTAAAATATATATTTTTATAAATAATATATTAAAATATGAAGCATATGTTGAATTTAAAAGAAATGATTATAATTTGATATCTAATTATTATAGTATAATTAGTTTATATTGGGAATTTAGTATAATTGTTTAAAATAAAAGATAATTATTCTGAATTTGAATTATTAATCTATAAACATTGATTATTTCAATCAAATTCTTTAACCAAAATTATTTCATATAATTTTAAATTATCATATCCTTTTGTACTTTTTTTTGTCTTTAATCGGGAATACCTTATGACAGTGTTGTGGGTTTAACCTTTGGGTCAGGGGTGGTTAGGTAAAGCCCTCTCAAGAGTAACAATTCCATGATTCGAACCCCTGACTATCCAGGTAAAGTTCGTCTGAGACCACACTCCATTTCCATTGCGACAAACCACTATTTGGTTATATAGTTTAAATCTTGAGATACTAAACAATAATCATATTATTCAAATTTTTAAATCTGATTATTTGTTGAAATAATTGTTAATTGAGGAATGGTAGGGATAAATTTACTTCGAGAGTAACTCTTGGCATAGTTACTCCACTTGTAAATTTGTGTAGAATATGAATTTAACAAATCTAATCGTTAAAAAATGTGATATTAATATGATGATTATACACACCAAATTTTAGATACATTGGATATTCATAGTTATGTGAATTTAGAGTAGATATTTACTTCTATTTAAAAAAGTGTATTGTATGTTAAACTAAAGTGATTTGAAGTATCAAATAATTTTTAAATTTTTATAAACTTTTGTAGGCTACATCTACTTAATAAAAACTTTCAATATGATAGTTAGATTGATGAAATTCAATGTTCGTATAAAATTATTACACAAAGTAACTTTGTTAAAAAGTTACTCCAGGAGTAATTTTATCTCCACCCATCCAAGAACATATATTATTCAATGATAATGATAATGATTCGAATTTAAATTGAAAAAGTATATATTCAATATAAAACAGGGTTAAAGATTAGAATCATAATTGTTTATATTTTATAATATTAATTTTAAGTGATTGAAAAATATCTGAGGGAATGTTAAAAAATATTTGTGAGAGAGGTGTGTGAAAGACACTCCAAGAAAAACAATAAAAAATACAAAAAGTGATATTTGACTTTTCTAACAAAATTAATATATAAAGAGTATATATATATATAAAATAAAATAAAAATGACCTGAATTGTAATATCTATTTTTTTGGAGGAGGGGTGTACAAGGCTGTAAAATAAAACACTCCATAATATCAACCAGAAGAAAATTCACAATATCTAAGTAACTAAATAATATATTGATAATAAGATTTAATTTATTTAATCTGTAGAAAATAATGATACTTAACTATCTATATAAAGGAACAATCGCCATCTTTTAAGTTATTTTTTTTCTAGAAAAAATATTTTATTAATTCAGTATTTTTGAAATGAAATTTGATCTATATAATCTCTAAGATAATCCCTAAAAACCTAAAATTCTTAGTTATTTCATTTTTCTATTTATTTGAATTTGACCATGCGATCTTATTGTAGTTGAGGACTTAATGCATTGAATGTGTCAAGCTATCAATTCTTATTTATTATCTGGCTCTTTGGTTGAAGTGATCAGGTGATGGTATTTTGGTTACAGTATATCTATGAGACAATTATAATGTGTGTTGTAACACCCCTCTACCCCAAACTCTTATACATTCAACGAAGTGAAAGATTTAGGAAATAACAAACCACATTGGGTAAAAAGGTTCACATATCTCTCATCAAAACGTCATTGATTCAAAGCAACTGAATTAAAACAGAAATTAAGGTCAACCGTTTTCAAAGTAATTAAAACATCAAAATCTCAATTATCAACATCAAAACATCCTTATTGGCCATGTAAGGCACTAAAAATAGTTTTCATAAAATAAAACCCCTATTACTAAGCCCTGATGTCACAAGTATCAGAACGACTCCCCATTACCCAATACTCAACACCGTTGGTGTCATCGTCGTCACCTGTAAATGATAACCACAGATAGAAACGGTGAGGTAAAAGAATACCAACTCATACATGCACATAGAGGCCATCCCATCCTCATCCACACATAGCACAACATCATGTTCATCATATAATCATTCATCAAATACACATCACATAATATTCATCAATAAATCATCATATGACACTCATCAATATACTCATCATAATTATATAAGTCACACATAATAGTTCACCAAGAAAACACATCCTCTATTCTTAACACATAATATTCACGTCGTCATTAATACTCATATCATCATAACAACAATCAATTTCATCATTAAATGCAATGCATGTTCATGCACACCAAACCTCATCATTCTCATCAACACCTTGTCAATACCTCATCCCAAGGATCATGACTTGGAACTCCGCACAATGGGTGCACCTCGTCAATCACCCTAGTTGTTACCAGTGATGGCCTTACCGTTAATCACCACACAGGCCGGTAAGTTGCACAAACACTACCGTTAATCACCACACAGGCCGGTAAGTTGCACAAACACTACCGTTAATCACCACACAGGCCGGTAGGCTTGTACAGAGACATCCGCCCCACAAAGAACAACCCTACCGTTATACACCACACAGGCCGATAAGTTGCACTTCACCCCACTCTAGGCTTGTGCAAGAATGTCCCTCACCATGGTCTACCTACCGTTAATCACCACACAGGCCGGTAAGTTTCACACACAACACCACCGTTAATCACCACACATGCCGATAGTGTTGCTCAACGCCCCTCTCTTGGGCTCGTGTATCTTAGACACCACATCTCATATGCCCAATGCATAATCATCATCGAATCACATCTCATATGCTCAATGCATAATCAACATCGTAAAGATATATACATCATCATCATCATCATCATCATCAAACATCGTCAATCATCATTATCATCATAAATCATCACACATCATCATCATAAATCATTATAAATATCATCACTCAATCATCATCTTCATAATCATCATAAATATCATCCATCAATCATCACCATCATAAGCATCATAAAAATCATCAATCAATCATCAATATTCATCATAATAAACATCTATCATCAGGACATACTCATATCGTCATACTCACACCAAATTAAGGTATAACAATCATCATCAAACATTAAGATTACCAAAACCACTCTGGTAATCGATTACAACCTACTGTAATCGATTACCCGCGACACGAAATTACAGTTCTTGCGATTTTTGCCCCTTTTGAACCCTTATATTCATCCTCTAATCATTCCTCATCATCAATACATCAATATTATACAATTATACCACATAAAATTGACCAAAGACTCAATCTTTACAATAAATTCACAATTAATCATCAAAATCCCCAAATTGTCAAACCTTCATTAACCCCTTTTCACTATTCTCACTATTCTTATTCGATTCAATCAAAGATTCATCAAGATTAACACTCATAGGCATCAAATCACAGATTTTCATCACAAAACAACACATATTCACATATTGATTTCAATTATTAAACTTTATAGGTTATTCTCACTACCCAATCACCCCCACATACACATACAAGCAGCACCCTCTCCCCCACCGTACCTTAGAGTTGACGATCAGAAACGAAAGATAGAACTCTCTTGCTAATCTACTCTGTGACACCCCCTCCTTGTGAAATTGCTTCTCTCCTCCCTAGGGTTTGGTTATCTAACGTTTGAAAGCTAATCAGGTGAAATAGATAATCCTCCCCCTATTTAAATATCTAACTGAGTTGGACCTACTCCTACCCACCCATTATCCTTTTTAATTAAATAATATCTTTTTCTGAAACATAATAGTATAATGATATTATTATTATTTTCTTCATAAGTCTTATTTTATTTTATTTATTTATTAGGAATTATTAGGATATTATAGAGTCCTTATCCGTCTATATTCAAATTTAAATTCAAATCTTATAATTAAATCTTATCCTAAATTTGTATTGATTCTTACCCTTAATCCTTGTGATCTCAATATTCCTATTTTAAAACCTTGTCTTAATTTAAAACACTAACCATATCTCTCTCCTAAGATTGTCCCTATTAATCCTGGTATTATTATATTAATATAACAATTACTATATTTATAACAATTAATGTTAATTACAATCTTATGATTTATCTCTTAATAATATTATTATTATATTCAATATAAACATATTTGACTAAGATCCTAATAATCTGATGTCTCCCCTACTATTTATAATTTTATATTATATTATTATCTCATTAATACAGTTATATTAATATTTACTATTATTTATTATGTAACTTCTATTTTTCTACAGCTAACGTCATCGAAATATAATTATACATATTTAAATTATATTTCTAAATTTTGGGATGTTACAACTCTACCTCCTAAAAAGAAAATTCGTCCTCGAATTTTGACTTTCTATTCTCTTAGATTGAAGTCTATGACACAAAGTATTGATAACCTATAGCTTGGGTTGGATATCATGTTTCTATTATTAATAATCGTAAACTAACTATTCAGAGTCCAGAATAAATTATATTCCTAAACTAAATCCATTTAATCCTCAGTCAAATTTGCCATAAATCAATTCTCTATCATAAATCTAAGCTCCCTATCTCCAAGTATAAATTCTAAATACTTTCATAGGATCAAATACTTATGCAACTACTAAATAATTAATTTCAACATATTAAACGTTCATAACTTAAATAACTATAGATATGTTTGCCTTAACCCCATGATCATATCCTAATTAGAAAACTATCAAGACTGTAAAATATCGTTATCAAAATCCACCTAGATCCAATGAATAATCAATACCTCTAAACATTTTACATACACCACCAAACAAATTTCTATCAAACTTAATATTTGGTCTTTATCTTGAAATCTTTATACTAAAACCATAAAATTTTCACAATTATCAAATCCCTATCTCTAAACCATCAAATTAAAGGAAATCTCTATCTCTAAAAAGATTAAATATCTACCCTTTAAGTCATAAAAAAAATTAACAACATCAAATCTTTATCCTTAAAACTATCAATTAAAAATTAAATCTCTGTATCTAAACCATAAAATAGGCCTAACTGTTTTTCCTTAATTAAAAGATCACTTAACTTCTTGTAGGACAATATCCAACTTCCTAGGTTCTAATAATTCATCATTAATGTCGAAAGATTTCTATATTTGATTACAGTCTTCTTAGATCAAATCATATACATAACATAATTCAATTACCTATAAAAGTTTCCTCATTTCCTAGTTTCATATCGTCATCATTCTTACTTTCTCATACTAGTGATTATAATTAACGAGTGTATACCAATATGAATATTAATAGGATTCTTTCCTAAATTTTCTGAAAAATCATTATTTATTTTGAGAAGGTTCTATTGTCTAAAGTATATATATTTTTAAATACTAGGATCTCTCTCTAAAACTTCTTTACCTTATTTTATCTTATAATTCCTATTTTCCTCTAAACAAACTCTAAAATATATAGGGAATAATAGTTATTATTTCCTTACAAAGGCACTATAACAATTACAGATGTATATACTAATTCTAGTAAAGAAAGGAATCTACCATAAATAAAATCAGTCACAATAATTCTCATGATTCATAAAATAAAATAACATTTATCCTAAAATAAATTTATACTATCATAAATAAAAATTGATGTTTAACATATATCACCACATAACTCATATCTAACGTTATCTTAGCTATATATCATCTTTCCTTCGTAACTCTATCTATTTCCAACAAACCTTATCTTATTTTACAAACATTATTATTTATCTTACAACATCTATTTCCTCTCAATCTCGTAATACTATAGAATAGTTTGTTGGCTGCTATTATCACTACCTTTATCAAAATCTTAGCTATATTCCATAAATTTCTAACTTTCTATAATAATTAAACCTATAAGATAGTCAAATCCCAAAATCTTCCAATTTAAATTTAAATAAATCCTAACAATTTTGCTTTTATATAACAAATTCTGTCCTCAGAGACATCTAATCCAAATCTAAATAAGATCTTATCTTAATTTGAAATTCATCATAGACTAATCCAAATTTCTAAAATTTAAATTCATCCTCAATCAAAACCTTCTCATCATTTTAGCTCACCTTGTAACTACAGATAAAATCTAAACTATCTAAATCCAATTTATATTAATCACGTAATCCAAATCTGACCAAATCCTAACAAAATTTCAAAATCATATCCAAATTTTAAAACTTAAAATCAAGATACATATCTTTCATATCCAACAACTAATGAAATTCTAATCCTCACTTCAAATTCAAATTATGCACATTATTCAAATCCAATTTAGATAAATCCTAATCCAATAAATTCAAATTAAAACACATACAAACACACACATACATATATCCACATATATTGTTAGTCATATTACTTGACAAAAGCATCTCAATCTTAGATATTCACCAAATTATTATTTATTTATTCTTCTCAAACCTCTCACTTAAATCTAAATCAATCTAAATCTCTAAAATTTTATTTTATCATCATCCACATCACATAATATGATAAAAATCATCACAATTTAGCACCACAGAAGCACAACAAACACATAACTCAAGGTCGATGAACCGACCAATCAAACAAACAGTTAACTCAAAGCAATATAATTCACTCAATCAACATAACACATTAGCACCACAGAAGTACAGTAAACTCAAAACTCAAGGCCAGTGAACCGACCTGCTCTGATACCACTTAATGTGACACCCCTCTACCCCAAACTCTTATACATTCAACGAAGTGGAAGACTTAGGAAATAACAAACCACATTGGGTAAAAAGGTTCACATATCTCTCATCAAAACGTCATTGATTCAAAGCAACTGAATTAAAACAGAAATTAAGGTCAACCGTTTTCAAAGTAATTAAAACATCAAAATCTCAATTATCAACATCAAAACATCCTTATTGGCCATGTAAGGCACTAAAAATAGTTTTCATAAAATAAAACCCCTATTACTAAGCCCTGATGTCACAAGTATCAGAACGACTCCCCATTACCCAATACTCAACACCGTTGGTGTCATCGTCGTCACCTGTAAATGATAACCACAGATAGAAACGGTGAGGAAAAGAATACCAACTCATACATGCACATAGAGGCTACCCCATCCTCACCCACACATAGCACAACATCATGTTCATCATATAATCATTCATCAAATACACATCACATAATATTCATCAATAAGTCATCATATGACACTCATCATATTTATATAAGTCACACATAATAGTTCACCAAGAAAACACATCCTCTATTCTTAACACATAATATTCACGTCGTCATTAATACTCATATCATCATAACAACAATCAATTTCATCATTAAATGCAATGCATGTTCATGCACACCAAACCTCATCATTCTCATCAACACCTCGTCAACACCTCATCTCAAGGATCATGACTTGGAACTCCGCACAATGGGTGCACCTCGTCAATCACCCTAGTTGTTACCAGTGATGGCCTTACCGTTAATCACCACACAGGCCGGTAAGTTGCACAAACACTACCGTTAATCACCACACATGCCGGTAGGCTTGTACAGAGACATCCGCCCCACAAAGAACAGCCCTACCGTTATACACCACACAGGCCGGTAAGTTGCACTTCACCCCACTCTAGGCTTGTGCAAGAATGTCCCCCACCATGGTCTACCTACCGTTAATCACCACACAGTCCGGTAAGTTTCACACACAACACTACCGTTAATCACCACACATGCCGATAGTGTTGCTCAACGCCCCTCTCTTGGGCTCGTGTATCTCAGACACCACATCTCATATGCCCAATGCATAATCATCATTGAATCACATCTCATATGCTCAATGCATAATCAACATCGTAAAGATATATACATCATCATCATCATAATCATCATCAAACATCGTCAATCATCATTATCATCATAAATCATCATCATCATAAATCATTATAAATATCATCACTCAATCATCATCTTCATAATCATCATAAATATCATCCATCAATCATCACCATCATAAGCATCATAAAATCATCAATCAATCATCAATATTCATCATAATAAACATCTATCATCAGGACATACTCATATCGTCATACTCACACCAAATTAAGGTATAACAATCATCATCAAACATTAAGATTACCAAAACCACTCTGGTAATCGATTACAACCTACTGAAATCGATTACCCGCGACACGAAATTACAGTTCTTGCGATTTTTGCCCCTTTTAAACCCTTATATTCATCCTCTAATCATTCTTCATCATCAATACATCAATATTATACGATTATACCCCATAAAATCGACCAAAGACTCAATCTTTACAACAAATTCACAATTAATCATCAAAATCCCCAAATTGTCAAACCTTCATTAACCCCTTTTCACTATTCTCACTATTCTTATTCGATTCAATCAAAGATTCATCAAGATTAACACTCATAGGCATCAAATCACAAATTTTCATCACAAAACAACACATATTCGCATATTGATTTCAATTATTAAACTTTATAGGTTATTCTGACTACCCAATCACCCCTACATACACATACAAGCAACACCTTCTCCCCCACCGTACCTTAGAGTTGACAATCATAAACGAAAGATAGAACTCTCTTGCTAATCTACTCTGCGGCACCCCCTCCTTGTGAAATTGCTTCTCTCCTCCCTAGGGTTTGGTTATCTAACGTTTGAAAGCTAATTGGGTGAAATAGATAACCCTCCCCCTATTTAAATATCTAACTGAGTTGGACCTACTCCTACCCACCCATTATCTTTTTAATTAAATAATATCTTTTTCTGGAACATAATAGTATAATGATATTATTATTTTCTTCATAAGTCTTATTTTATTTTATTTATTTATTAGGAATTATTAGGATATTATAGAGTCCTTATCCGTCTATATTCAAATTTAAATTCAAATATTATAATTAAATCTTATCCTAAATTTGTATTGATTCTTACCCTTAATCCTTGTGATCTCAGTATTCCTATTTTAAAACCTTATCTTAATTTAAAACACTAACCATATCTCTCTCCTAAGATTGTCCTTATTAATCCTGGTATTATTATATTAATATAACAATTATTATATTTATAACAATTAATGTTAATTGCAATCTTATGATTTATCTCTTAATAATATTATTACTATATTCAATATAAACATATTTGACTAAGATCCTAATAATTTGACGTCTCTCTTACTATTTATAATTTTATATTATTATTATCTCATTAATACAGTTATATTAATATTTACTATTATTTATTATGTAACTTC
This sequence comes from Sesbania bispinosa, assembly GCA_026901365.1. NCBI lineage: Eukaryota > Viridiplantae > Streptophyta > Magnoliopsida > Fabales > Fabaceae > Sesbania > Sesbania bispinosa. The sequence continues at coordinate 311,112 of QLOH01000277.1, read as the reverse complement.
TATTTTTCTACAGCTAACGTCATCGAAATATAATTATACATATTTAAATTATATTTCTAAATTTTGGGATGTTACATGTGAGGCTTCCTTACTAAATTTGTGGGCTATTAAAACAATTCTTCAAATCTTTGAATTAGTTTTTAAACCAGACTTAGAAAAAGCTTATGATAGAGTTGACTGGAAGTTCCTTAAAGAAACTCTTACTCTCTTTGGGTTTCCTGATGAAACTATTAACTTAATAATGTTTTGTGTAACTTCCTCTTCTTTATCTTTGCTCTGGAATGGTAATAAACTTAATGCTTTCTCCCCTACTAGGGGTTTGAGACAAGGTGATCCCCTTTCCCTCTATCTTTTTATCTTGGTCATGGAAAGGCTTGCTCTTATGATTAATGAGGCCATTGATCAAGGTATTTGGCATATTCAAATTTCTAGAAATGGTTCAAAAATATCTCATCTATTTTTTGCAGATGATACTCTTCTCTTCATCAAAGGTAAGGTCTCTTAGGTTCGAGCTATGAATGATATTTTAATTAATTTTTGTTCGTTGTCTGGATTGAAGATTAATATTGATAAGTCTAGGGGCTATAGTTCTAAAGGGATTACCTCGGCTAAAAAAGATAAATATACTTCTATCACTATGCCAAAAAAGGCCTTAGAGGGCGCTCCCGTGCAGCCTTAAAGGGCGCTCCCGTGCCCACTAATAAAATCTGCTCTTGTTTGGTCAAGAAAACGAGGACGCTCACTGGAGCGCCCTGACAGAAGCAAAAAGAGGGCGCTCCCGTGCAGTCGTTAAGGGCGCACACTGGAGCACCCTCCTTAAGCACAAGACATGCTTATGGAGGGCGCTCCGAGGAAGCGCCCTGGTTCTCTAATACAAGGGCGCTCCTAGGAGCGCCCTCCTTTTATTATTATTATTTTTTTTAATTTTTGTTAAAAACAAGGGCGCTCATAGGAGCGCCCTCCTTTCTTTTTTATTATTTTTTTAAATTTTTGTTTAAAAACAAGGGCGCTCCTTGGAGCGCCCTCCTTTTATTATTATTTTTTTTAATTTTTTTTTGTTTTTTTAATCCACTTTAACCTGCATATTTATTTCAGTCTGATCCCAATGGCTTAATCCAAAAATATGTATATTAATTCCTTAAAATTCAAACACTTAGTCATTTTATGAACAACACACGTATCTACTTGAAATAAGAATTCAAACTTGACATAATATGAATGATTTCCTATGCAAGCTATACAATGTAGTGAAAGTATGAAGTACCTATACAACTATATAGAATTCAAAGATGACATCTCACAATAATCTACTCAGTTGGTAAATATACATGCATCTCATAATGTACATGTTTACTTACCCTCATAATGTACAAATCAATTACAAATAAGTGGTAACTACATGGTTTGCCCATTCTTCCCGAACCTCATCAAGCTGCTCCGTTGTGTAGGTTGAGCATCGGAACTTAGCAAAGTACTGTAAAGGAAAAAATTGATTTCAGTATATAAACTAGTGTATGAGGGTTGAAAAAAGTACTTTGCTATCACAAGTCATAATTACCTCTCTAGGTATTATGAGTTGGTTTTGATCAATGATCTCCTTCATATAACGCATTACGAAGAGCCCACAATCGTCATTGTTTGTTTGGGTAGGACACTACAAGTATAATTAATTTAAAAATAAGTGATGCTTACGCGCTTAGTAATGAAGAAACAAATTGTCCAGAATAGATCAATATTACCTTAATGCGGTACCATGTGGGATCTGGTAGAATACTATTCTGTGATTCCTGCAATCCACTCAACTTTCTATACTTTTGTAAAGATCTAAAGCAATATAACAAGTACATTGTATAAGAGCTCTTAACTATGTTAATGTGATATTAAACCAAGGAATACTTACTTTTTAATCATATCCTTGATGGGATCATAATGTTCTGGAGGATTACGTAAAGAGTCCAAAAAGTAAACCTTGCCAAACCAGTGAGACTCAATGCAATAAAAACCCAATGTCGGCTACAACCACAATGTAAATTATGTCAAATAAATGGTTTTGTAAAAACAAGAATATTGAGACATAAACATATATTACACATAACTGGCATGATTGTATGGAAGCAGGAACAATTTGTCTTGCCTGCATCTATTGTACAACACCCTTCCCACCAACTTATGTTGCTTGGTGTTCGCATTGAATGCTGTGGTGGTTTGTGGAGATATGAAAACATATCGATCCGTGTTGGAAGATGGAGCTAAGGCTGAATGATATAAATAACTATACGAAAAAATGTACATAATGTCAAAGCAAGGAAAACAAAAACGAAATAAACAAACTATGAGATGCTTTGGATTGAAATTACCTACAATAGACATCAATCACGGTGGCATCCAACCACTCACGGTACAAAACCGAATGAAGACAATCGGGATCGATCCATCCAATCATAATATCAGTACTAACAATGCCTGCACCTATCGTGCAATTAATCACAACACCATCTTCTTGCATCTTTTCAGAGTAGTACCTCTTCAATATTTGCAACGATGTTGTGGTAGATGCAGCAGGCTTTGAAGTCACCACCTCTGGCGGGCATTCACGAACAGGAATCTTCCGCGTAATTGAGTGTGGTGAATTACGAGTCTCCACATGCGGCCCCGCAACAGAAGATTGTGTAGTCTACAAATTCCACAATTTGTACGTATTAATATTTGTAGCTGAAATAATAAAAATGCACTTTTGACACAAATAAAATACAGACATACCAATGCATCCAATCCAACATGTGAAGATGGCCATGCGATGAAACACCCTAATGCCTCAGTAATAGTGCTCAGTTCCCCGTAGGCGTCAGGGAATGGAAGCGCCGCATGGGGTTCAATAGCAATTTGAACCATCACCTTAATTGAGTTGGCTGGAAGTGGGGAATTGTGTAAATCCTGCCCTGGGAGATTCCATGCTTGTCCCTTACCCACTACTCGTAACACCGAGTCTCCCAAGTACAATATACATTGAAATACACCCTATATAATTAACACAAGGAATCAAGTTTATGGATAATTAGTGCAAAAAAAAAACATAACTATTAAGAAGTAAGAAATACCTTAGGCAAGCCAGGTCTAGTAGAAGAGGTAGAATCTCTGTAACTCCGTTCTGTCCTAACTTCGTGAAGCTCTCTTCTTGTTTCATCAAGTTGTTGTTGCATGTTCATGTATCCGGCTCTCATTTCTCTCAATTCCGCAAGAACGTCTTGAAAATTTTCAGGGACTACATTTGGTTGGGGTTTAGGAGCATTATAATATTGTCCGGGATATACACCAAAGCCCACACCCCGAACACGTCCCCTATAGACATCCTTCTTCAAAACTTGGTCAAGAACTTGTCTATCATCAGAGGGACCACTCTCATCAGGTTGAGACAATATTTCCTCCTAATAAGATAAGGGCAAAAATATAAACTCCACGATCAAGAAATACATGAAATTTAACACACAATGATAGGAAGTATATACTTACACATTGTGTGAAGACCTGTTCGACTTCTTCATTGTTCGCATTTTTTTTTTGTTAATCCTAGCGGTTCTCCATAACATATGTCTTGAAACTTCCGAGGTTCCATCCCCCGCTTGTTGTATCTGCAAAGTATTTTTGAGACATAATCAATACTAAAAAATACTACATTGGGATAAAATGTTAACGACAATAATTACCAGTTCTTGCTCAAGCCTGGCATAACCCTTACGTGAACCTCTATACGGGTATTGAGGATTAGAAGCTCTGGCCTTGTTTTTTTTCACTTTTTTCCTGGAATAACACATGGTAAATATATTGAAGACCTCTTTGACGTGTAAATATGTTGGTTAACTTGACAATGTTTAAAAAAATAATGTATTAATGCATATAGTACCTTAAAATGTTCTTGTGATCGTATGACAACAAAATAATCCCATTGCTCCTGTGATATTATCTCCCCATACCTCTTAGGAGGATGTGGGATGACATTGCCATCTTCGTCATGCATAAAATCAGTGGATAATGTGGACCTAAAAGATCTATGTCTTTTACCAGCCAACATAAGAACATATTTTTTATGACATTCTTCAACATTAAATGTGGACTACATATAAAACAAAACATAATAAGATAATGAGTTAGTCATGTGCCTTTATGTCCTCCAATTCTTATTAATAAATTAAGGGGAAATAGTACATACCTTAATGTCCTCCCAAATCATTTCCTTGTATCCTTTGCATTCATCGTCCCTCCATTCCCTTATTGTAATTGGTACCCTTTCACGAGCAATGGCACCAATGTAACTAGATAGTGTCGTGGCACCGGGTCCAATAGGTTGGCGCTTGTTATTCCACTCTACCTAACTAACGGGACTAAGTTTATAATTACATAATTCAACTTAATAAGCATAAATTATAGCAATGGTTCCAATTAAGTGCCTACCTTGATTATATTTCCTTTGTTTCTTTCTTTAACTACTTGAGCCATTGTTGTAATCCCACGTCGGTGCTCTCTATCCAGGGTTTGAGCATTATCCTGGTCCGCGCCTGACATGACAACTGCATAAAAAAATATAAGAGATTAATTACAAAAAATATAAGAGATTCAAAATCTTTCAGAATAAAATGCAATTTTATAAGTATCAACATGCATACATTAACTAACTCATTCTCTTTCTTTTTCTGGTTGGTATGAAACTTGTGGGTCGATTTCTAATACGAATTGATGGGTTGATCCAAATACCCTCATCGTGGTCCGTTCTAGTGTAACAAACATCATCTGTTGTGGAGTCACCTTGTAATATGTGTGTTGTCGTAACAAAAGGATCATCTTCAACATCCTCCAGTTGGTCATCATCCACATTTGGGGAGTTATTGAATTTGTTACTTAACATCACTATGGAGCAATTTTTGTCTGCGGGATCACTAACATAAAAATTTGCTGAGCCTGGAAGCTAGGATGAATGGTTCATCTTTGTAACCCTGCTTGCTAAAATTAACTTTCATCTTTGACATTCAGTAACGTGCCAATAACACTCTCGCACACATTTTTTTTCTATATGCATCACATCAAGGAAATGTCTAACAAACAATGTCTTCCAATATGGCAACTCAAAAAAATGGACTTCTTTTTCCAACCTCCGGTAACGAGTTGTGCGGCAAAAGGTTTACCGAAGTTGTGGTCAAGTTACCCACCTTTTCCCACAACTGCTCACCAGTCAATGGAGAAGGACCTTACCCTCTCAGGTAGAACATTGTCCTCCGGTAACATCTCCTTCAACAAGGTGAGTAACTCTATGAAACTCTTGTCAGACCAACCATTTGTTGCTTTTTAAATTATACAACTTCAACACAGCTGACAACCTTGTATACTTGGTGCACCCGTTGTACAATGGCTTCTCAGCATCACTGGCTAGGGTATCAAACATTTGGGGACAATCTCTGAGGTCATCTTCAACCACCTTTCGAATCTCATCAATTCGGTCGCAATCCTCCCACCCGGTCCCAACGTCATCATCACTTGGTTCTACATTGACATTATTCTCTCCCATACCACTTTGTTCACTCCTAATCTCACCATGAAATGTCCAACATGTGTAACTCTGATCAATTCCAAAACAGAAAAGATGGTCCCTCAACTCTGTTTCACTAACTTGCTTAGAACAAAAACACTTCGTACAAGGGCAGGGAATTCTACTAGGGTTTGTTGCATGGTCAATGGCAAATTTTATAAACATTTCCACTCATTCCTCATACTCATGTGTCAGACGGTTTGCAAACATCCAAGAACGATCCATATTCTATCAACATAAGATGACATCATTAATAATTAACTCGAAAAGTATATATGATATTCTTTTGATGTAATGACTAACTACATGCCTAATTTTCTTATTAGTTTATGACTATTGTTCCTAGTCTATGAAAATTTGAGCGCATTTCATCTATTTCTTTAACATTCCCAACTTAAAGAAAAACAATTTTAACTCTAAACCAACAACACCAGTCCAAAAGAGTTCAATATGAGTAATGTATATTTATATAACATTACTAAATTTATAAAACACATTTTTAACTCCAACCAACAACAATAAAACCAAAAGTGTTCAATAATAATAAGATACACATAATTAATTTTCATATTCAAATTTCAATGTTATTTAAACTTACTAACATAATTACAGTTCAGATAGCAAAACAGTGGGTGTAGATAGCAAAAAAGTGGGTGCAGATAGCAAAACAAAACATGGGCAGAAAAAGGGTGTACAAGGAAAAATAAAGGTGCAGACAGCAAAAAAAGGGTATGGTAGGGTTTCCCTTACCCTAGTGACCGCGAAATGAGAGTGGGGAGAAGGGAATGAGCCGCCACGCACTCACCGAAGTGAGGGAAGGAGCACCGCGCCGTTCGGACCGAAGGTGAGGGAAGGGAAAGAGCTTGCTCCCTTCAAAGCTTGCTCCCTTCGAAGCTCTTGCTCACGGTGAGGGAAGGAGAAGTTGCAGATAGAAAAGGAGGAGGAGCTTGACGGAGGGAGAAGGAGAACCTTGACAGAGAATGAGAAGCTTCACGGAGGAGACAGAGGAGACGTCTTGGAACAATGGGATGGAGACAGTGAGGGAAGGAGACGAAGGAGCTTGAGGGAGACGAAGGGCTAGGGATACGGTTTACAGAGAGAGACAATGGAATGTGAGAACGCGGGAGAGAATGTTACAAAAAAAAATAGATGGTTCATCAATTTGTGCTAGAAAAGAGGGCGCTCCAAAGGAGCGCCTTGGAAAAACAAACAAAAAAACATATGAGGGCGCTCAGGAGCGCCCTCCTTTCATCAGAATTAAAAAAAATCACCCCGGGAACAAGGGCGCTCCCGTTGAGCGCCCTGGAAAGTAGCCAAAGAGGCGCTCAGGTGGAGCGCTCTGGAATCATAAACAGAAAATCCAACGAGGGCGCTCCTAGGAGCGCCCTCCTTTCGTCAGAAATAAAAAAAAAAACAAATTAACATTGGGAACAAGGGCTCCTTGGGAGCGCCCTGGAAAATGGCCAAAGAGGGCGCTCCCCCTGAGCGCCCTGAATTTATAAACAGAAAATCTAATGAGGGCGCTCCTAGGAGCGCCATCCTTTCATCAGAATTAAAAAAAAAAAAAAAACAAATTCACGTTGGGAACAAGGGCGCGCTGTTGGAGCGCCCTCTCTTCTACCTATCAGGGCGCTCCCGCCCATGTTTTGAGTGCCCTGGTGTTTAAACGATTGTTTTAGACGCTAGCCCGCACGGGAGCGCCCTAAAGGGAGTGCTCTAATATCCTCAAATTGGCGTAGTGTATCTCTCGTATCCGCTTTACAATTGACCTGGGTAAATATCTTGGTTTTATTGTCAAACCAGGTAGAAGAACTGTTTCAGACTTAATTTTATCATTGATAATATCTCTACCAGGCTTGCATCCTGGAAAAAGAGACTTTTAAATAAAGCTGGTAGAGTGACTTTGGTTAAATCTTTGATTTCCTCAATTCTCCTTTATCCTATGCAAATCCATGGATGCCTGACACAATTTGTAATAAAATTGATTCCCTTTCTCGGAACTTTATTTGGAAAAATAATAGTGAGAGAGGATTAATCTAGTTAGTTGGAATAAGATAACCAAAAGTAAGAAGGAGGGGGGCCTTGCTATCCGATCTGCTCGTAAACAAAATGTTGCTCTTTTGGGAAAAAATGTTTAGGATATGATTCACAGAAAGGATAAATTATGGGTCCAGCTTATTCATAATAAATATGCTATATCTCTTTGTTTTCTCCATGTCTCATCTTCTGCAGGTTCTCATGTCTGGAAGTCTCTCCTCAAAGATAGAGACACCCTTCTTCCGGGATACATATGAGAATTGGTTATGGAAGCTCATCTTTCTGTTATGATCCTTGGCTTCAGGGGCAGTGCATATGTAACTTGGTGGACTTTGTTGACATTCAAGACAACCGGCTTTTAATCAAGGACGTGTAGAGGAACAATAAATGGAATCTGAATGAGATAGCCACTATTCTTCCAGACCATGTCAAAAACTCAATACATCTTTTAACTCCTTATCTTACCCTGCCACTGAAGATAAATTGTAACAACCGCATATTAGACTTTATAAGTCATAAGATTTTAACTAAGAATACTAGTGAATAATTGAGGAAAGGGAAGTAGAAGAATTAAGGAATCACAATGTAAGTTTTAAAAACTAAGTTAATATTTTCACTTAAGCAAATCTAAGAATTTTGTTCTGGTAATCGATTACCAGAGAGCTGAACCTGTGGTAATCGATTACGTCATCGATTACCTGAGAGCAGATTTTTTGTGTAATATATTACTCACAGGGTAGTCATCGATTACCTGAGAGCAGATTTTTGTGTAATTGATTACTCACAGGGTAGTCATCGATTACCTGAGAGCAGTTTTTTGTGTAATCGATTACTTACAGGGTTGTAATCGATTACCTGAGGACTGAGTTTTTGGTAATCGCTTACCAAGGGGTGTAATCGATTACCAGTTTCCCAGAAACGCTTTCTAGTGTAAAATTCTACCTCTGGTAATCGATTACAGCATTACCGTAATCGATTACCAGGTGTTCTATATAAAAGATCGGACATGCAAAATTCAGAACGCATCATTTTTCTTCTTCCCTCTTTCAACCCTAGAGAGAGAAAGTGAGAGTTCTAGAGAGAGGAAGTTAATTTTGGAGCCTTGGAAGGAGATTGAAGCTAGAATAGACAATTGGATTACTTCAAGCTCTCAATTCCTCCCTTAATTTCATAGATTGGTGAGTATAACTCACATTTATGGTAGAATCTTTTGGTCTCAATGCATGCTCCCACCCCTTTCTCTTCCCTTTCTTGATGCTGGCTAGTTGATTTATAGATTGATAAATGTTTGTTTGTTTGGAGTGATTATTGATAGATTGAGCATAGGAGTTTAGAATCGAGCGTTGAATTCTTTAGTTACGAAACTATCGAAACCCTTGATTTTAACTCATATGACCATTCTAATCGATTATATCCCTTTATTTAGTACTATTATGGATTGGAAAGGCTAATTCGATGTTTGGACTAAAAAATTGAATGTTGACTTATAGGGGTCGAAACGTCGAAATAGTCTAAACTAGTTTAATTGTTTGTAATTGCTAGGAATGAGGCATAGTGTAATTATGATATCAAATTATATGATTAAAGTGAATTCAAGGCGGCATAATGTCGTAAGTAAAAGATTAATGTTATTGAAAACATGGCTTCGACCCAGTTTGGGTGGGATTTATCCCCGGGAAAGCCGGTTCCCGTAGTCTGAGCTCAGGTCTAACTCTAGAAAGTGATAATATCATGTCTGCTGGGCACAGCAGTGAGTGCATCATGTTGCATATACTCATTTGATAATTGTGTTGAATTTCTATAGCTTCTAAATTGACATAACTATCTTTTCCCTGTATACATGCATATGAGTTATATTCACTGAGATTTTATCTCACCACGTGTTATGTGGATTTTGTTTAGCTGAACAGGTACCTCCGTCGTCGGATTCCCAATCCGGGAAGTGAAGATCATGGGGGATAGATATTTGTCTTATTCCTTTTTGTTTTGACTGAATCGACATGCTTAGTTGTATATATGGATTAGTAGAACTTGGTGTCATGTAGTATATGTACTTTGTATATCTTAGTGGATTTGGAAAAGTGTTCTATGTGAAGGTTGTACCTAATACTGGACTATTATGTATTAGTTAGTATGTTCATTAAATTGTTGGATTTTCGTTGGATTTCTTACAATTTCGTGATACTATTGGATATTCAAAACGTTGCGCTCCAAATTCTAAGTTAAGAATTTAGTTTCCAACGGACTAGGTTCTTACCTTGGAATTTAAGGTGTTACATTTTGGTATAGGAGCAGTTCAATCCATTTGGACTGTGAGATTAAGATATTCCGTGGTTTGTTAATGATTCCATATGTATTATTTTGTGAATTAAGAGACTGATCACCTCGAAATTTGCTTGATGATATGTAGGGAATTATGGCAGGCGGCAGGAGAGGTCGTCCAAGGGTCAATTTTCCTCCTCCTCCATCATCATCATCATCATCATCTTCTTCTTCTTCTCAGGGTTCTACTCAGGATCCTGTGGCAACAACTCTTCAAGCCCTGACTCAAATGATGGGAGAACAAATGAATGCGAATCGGGTCCAAGCTAAAGCGGCTCGGAGTTAATGTGGACGACAAATGGTTACATGGGACTTCTAATTTTTTGAATTATAAATTGAAGTCCTTTCCTTTCTCTTATTTGTGGTTACCTCTTGGTGCAAACCTTAGAAGGAAGAATACTTGATGTCTGGTTATTCAGAAGGTGGAAAGCGATAATCAAGTTGGAAACGTAAGGTGTTGTCTTTTGGTGGTAGTATTGTCCTTTTGAGGTCAGTACTTCATTCAATTGAGATCTTGTTCCTTTCTTTTTTGTGGGGTGGGACTTTTGACAAGAATACATTTTCTTGGGTTGCTTGGGAGGATGTATGTAAGGAGAAAAGACAAGGGGGTTTGGGTATTCGAGATTTGAAAGCTTTCAATTTAGCACTGTTTGGAAAATGGATGGTGGCAGTTGTTAGTAGATAAAGGTTGGTTTTGGCATAGGATTCTTCCTTCCATCTACGGGGAAAGGATAGTAAACGTGAGTGGTATGATAAAGAGAGGGGGGTCCTATCTGGTGGTCTAACTTATGGTCAATTGATATCATAATGATATCACGTTGGATTGGTTCTCGTGATGTTGTGTCAACAAAGTGGGGACTGGGAGTGATACTCATTTTTGGAAGGATGTGTTGCGTGGTGGTGAGGTATTGTGTGACTAGTACACTAGAGTAATGTTATTTGCTAACAATAAAGATGTGCCCGTAGCTAATATGTTAGTTAGGAGTGAGAGGGTTTGGCATGGAATTCGAGTTGCGTCGAATCTCATTTTAGTGGGTAACGAGATCTGTTACAACAACTGTATCTTGAGTTACAACCGGTGAGGATGCTTGAGGATCATATCTTGGAGGTGGAGTGCAGATTCAGCGAGCTTCTATTATGCTAAATCCGCCTATAACTGTAAATGAGGTTATTTATACAAAATTTCTTGTGGGTAATTTTTTGTGGTCTAGATTTGTTTTCAGTTAAGATTTTAGGTTTTGTGTGGATAGTTATAGTAGGATCTCCACTAAACAAAATTTAATCAAAATGAAGGTAATTAATGCCTCGGATGGTGAGTATGTATGGTGTGGACAAGTGCCAGAGTTCACATTGCATTTGTTCTTTGAGTGTTCATTTGCTCACAAAGTTTGGATGTCATGTGAGTGTTCTGTGCTGCATAATTCCAATGGGGAAAACTTTAGTCAGTTTGTTGGATTGCTCATGTGTAATGATCCAAATAGGTTACGTTGGTCTTGGTTTGGTTGGTGGTGATTTGGTCCTTGTGACTTGCCCGTAATGACATAATTTTTTCTAATAAGATTGTAAAGCCAATAGATGTGGTGAAGCTAATAAAATCACAACTCGGAAGTGCTTAATTAAAAGCTAAAAACTCCTCCTTATATTATCATTTCATAATGTGGTAAGTTGATGTAGGGTCCTGCTAAAACTTCCTTTCTTCCTGTATAAATTAATCTGGGTTGTGAATATATAGTTTGTTTCTGGCTACTGCTCAATTTGATACTTGTCTTTAGGCAAACTGGTGGCTACTTCAATTTGGTTCATGACATTTGGTTATTTGTTGTTGTTACCTAAGGTTTTAATTTTTTATGCGATCATGTAATCATCCTGGTTTTGGGCTAATTTGATTTGTGATCACCATTTACATGGAATGGTGTAGTTATTGCGAGTACCATGTGCAGGTGTTTTAGTGGTATTCTTCCAATGTTCCTCTACTGGTGGCCTGCCTAGGTGGTGGTCATGTTATTGGTTCCTTGTAGAGTGGATTAATTTTGCTTCTTTGTTGTGCTGGTTTCCCCTGTGCATTTGGTTTGTAATTTTGGTTGTTATGTTGGTGTCTCATTTTTCTTAATTAATTTCTTTTGCTTATAAAAAATGCGATCTTTAAAATTTAATTTGTCTCCTTAAAAGATAATACGACATGCCTAACAAACTAATTATATACTACCATCGAGCACGTGGATCAACCGGTAAGGGACTATTTCAGTTTAACTAGTGGTTTCGAGTTCGAACATGAATGTGTATGTTGTGTTAAATACTCGGAGGGAGAGCTTTACGGAGGATGACAAATAGAAATGCGGCGATGATATGCCAGTGGTAGGGGAGAAAGCCAACCATGCAATGGTGGCTAAAGGTGGGAGACTCTGTTTTTCCACTCTTTCGCTTTGTCTTATTCTCTCTCTAGTGTCTGATTTTCTTTCAATTTTCTAATCTATTCTCTTTTGTGAAGGGATGGTGGGGTGATTGGGTCCTGAGAGGGAGTCGTGCGACGACACTACCACGACAAATCTATATGGCAGCGATGTGGTGGTGGCTAGAGTGGCCATTGAGGATGAAGGGCGACAGGTAGAAATGCGACGGTGATACACCAGTGGTGGGAGGAAGAAAGGCAACATGCATCGAAGGCTAGAGGTGGGGGACGCTCTTTCTCATCTCTTTTCGCTCCCTGTTGCATTCTCTCTTTTTGGTGGTGTCTGATTTTCTCTCAAATTTTTATCTTTTCTTCTCTTTTGTGAAGCGTTGGTGGGATGATTGGATCCTGGGAGGGCACCATGCGTCAGCACGACTGGGACAAAGGCGCGACAGTGACTTGGGAGATGGGTGGTAGCGATTTGGCAGAGGGTTGGAACTATGACTGGGTAGTTTAGACGATGATCCGACGATACTTGTTGGTTCGCCGACTGATATTCTATCACAGTTCTTTTTGTTTTTTCCTGTATTAGAAAGGTGTGTTTATTTACAAAAAATCTGTTTTAACCAACATCTCACCTTACCGTTTAGTAGTTAGTTTGTTTAGTTAGTAGATAGTTTGTTTAACTGCTTTTTTATTACATCAGTTTACTTAGTTAGTTTTTCTAGTCTTTCTATAAAAAGGCTTCTGTATAACATTTTTCAGGCGTGTAAATTCATTCTATCTTAATAACATGGTATCGATTGTATATCTTTCTCTCTTTTCTCTCTCAGTCTTCTAACTTCTACCAGTTTTTCACCCATGGCTTTCGCAAATTCATCTAATCCTTCCCAAGATCCAACCAACACTTACTATGTTCATCCTAATGGGAATCCTTCTTTGGTTCTTGTTTCTCCTGTTCTTAAAGGATCCAATTATCATAGCTGGGCTCGAGCCATGACTATGGCTTTACAGATGAAGAACAAATATGAATTTGTCGATGATTCTATTCTTAAATCTGCTTCCACAGATCCTCTCTTTTCTGTGACACCCTTCTACCCCAAACTCTTATATGATCAACAAAGCGGAATACTTAGGAAAATAACGAATCACATTGGGTAAAAAGGTTCACATTTCAACTCAATTAAAACCTTAATTCTTTCAAAGTCAACTTATTCAAAATAGAAGTTGGAGTCAAAAGGTTTTCAAAGTAAATAAAATATTACAACCTCAAAAGTTAACAGTAAAAATGATTCTTAGCCTTATAAGGCACTTAAAACCGTTTACCACAAATCTCTCCAAAATAGAAATATAAAATAAAACTCCTAATACTAAGCCCTGATGTCATATGTATCAGAACGAAACCCATCAACTCAATACTCGGCACCTGAGGTGGCATCGTCATCACCTGTAAATAATAACCACAGATAGAAATGGTGAGGAAAAGAGTATCACTCATACATACACATAGGAGACTACCCTATCCTCACCCTCATGTAAACAACATCATCATATAACTTATTCTATTATCAAATGTAAAACATAATCATCATCATATACACCAAAAACATCATCAATATCACCACAATCATCATAATCCCCAGTATCATCAAATCATCATATCATCATATCATCATTATCATCAATATCATCATACTCATCACAATCATCAATATCATCATTTTCATCATATTCATCATATCATCATATCATCATCACCATCATGCACCTCCCCGAGTTGTACTTCACCCACTCTAGGCTTGTACACCTCAGGTACCATATTCAATTTCATCATAATCAGTGTTCACCTTCCTGAGTTATACTCAGGTACAATAATCAACATTATCATAGTCATTACTCACCTCCCTGAGTTATACTCAGGTACCATAATCATTAACATAATCAATACTCACCTCCCTGAGTTACACTCAGGTACTATATCACCTCCCCAAGTTAGACTCGGGTACAACATTCACCTCCCTGAGCTACACTTCACCCCTCACTGGGCTTGTGTATCTCAAGTACAATCACCTCCCTGAGCTACACCCCACCCCTCACTGGGCTTGTGTATCTCAGGTACAACATCATATATATACTCAAGCATCATTTTCAGCATAAGGTTAATTAAATCATCATCACCATTATCACCTCCCCGAGTTATACTCAGGTACAACACTAACTTCATCATCATCAATCATTCTCATCATGGTTCATCATAAATATCACCACTCATCATCATCATCAATCATTATAATTAACACCATTCATCATCATCATGTATAACATACATATTCACCACCATCATCATAAAAATCATCATAATTATCACCAAATATCATTATCATCATAATAACACCAATCATCATAATTATACATCAAACTCGATATAAGCAAGCATCCATCACAAGTATTCACCAATCCACACTGGTAATCGATTACACACCTCCTGTAATCGATTACCTGCAAACAAAGTCTCTGGTAATCGATTACCTGCAAGCAATCACCCCTGGTAATCGATTACCAAACTTCTGTAATCGATTACCTACACACCAACTCTCTGGTAATCGATTATAGCATCTCTGTAATCGATTACCTGCGAGCAAACAGCCCTCCTGGTTGCCCAGAACCCTCTGGTAATCGATTACCACTTCTGGTAATCGATTACCCGCGACGCATATCGCAGTTCGCACGATTTCTAACGCTTCTAAATCACTCTAATCAATCTTTAATCACTCCTCTTTGCTATAACATCACTCATAGTCGATTATATTCATCAAAACTCATCATAAGCATCAATCCTTAACAGTTTACATGGTTTTCCCATCAAAACCCCAAATCATCAACCCTTTATTAACCCTTTTTCGCTATTCTCATTATTCTCAATTAATCCACTCAACATTCATCAAGAATCATAAAACTACTCATCAATCATAGGTTTCGTCATCTATATTCAATACATCATTTATCAATACAAATTATACTCTTAGATTACTACCCAAGTATCCCCCACATGCATATATAAGCAGCACCCTCTCCCCCACCGTACTTATTAAAGATCGATCAATCATCACGGAAGGTTCTTTCTTGGTTCCTGATGATCACCCTTCAGCAATCTCTCCTTGAGACGTTGTTTTCTCCCCTCCTTAGCGTTTCGCTCTCTGACAATTATACGAATAACGATTAGGGTGAACTGAGAACCCCTCCTTAAATAAATACTTAATTGGGCTAGGCCCACTCTCAACCTACTTATTCTATTTATTATTCTTATTATTTATTAAATAACCTTATGGATAAAACTACTCATAATATTAATCCTATTATTTATTTATTTATTTCTTCTACTTTATTTATTTTATTTTATTTTATTTTACTTAATAAAATTCAGGATGTTACATTTTCTGCATGGAAGAGATGAACATGTTGGTGCTTTCTTGGTTGAATCATTCTATGTCTCCAGAAATTGCCACTAGCATCATTTGGATTGATACTGCAGCCGAAGTATGGAAAGATCTTAAAAATCATTTTTCTTAAGGTGATCATGTTAGAATTTCTCAATTGCATTCTAATTTTTACTCCCTCAAAAATCTGATATTTCAGTCACTGCTTATTGCATCGAATTGAAGATTTTTTTGGGATGAATTATGGAATTTTCGGCCTATTCCATCTTGTTCTTCTCCTAATTCTTGTTGCCTGCAACACAGTCAAGATTATGCAAAAATACAGAGATAATGATTGTGTGTTATGCTTCTTACAAGGACTCAATGACAATTACGCTTCTATTCGTTCTCAAATTCTATTAATGGATCCTCTTCCCACTTTAAATAAAGTTTTTCTCCATGGTTATTCAGCAAGAAAGGCAATTCGGTACTCCAATTCTTCCTGATTCTGCAACCTTGGCAGTGCAAACCAACCCTCATTCCAATTAATCTTCTCAAGGCAAGGGTCGTTTTGGCAACAAGCAACCTTTTGCTAAATCTGACTCACAAAGGCTTTATGCTCATTGTGGCAGAACTAATCACACAGTCGATACACGTTTCTTGAAGCATGGTTTTCCACCTGGTTCTAAACCCAAGAAAGTTGTCAATTGTGTTGCTGCTTCATTTTCAGATGATGACTCTGCTTATCTTCCTTAACTGCCTTAACCAAGGAACAAACTCAAGGTCTTTTGTCCCTCTTACCTCAGTCTAATCCTACAGCTACAACCCATTCTTCTAATCTTGTTAGCACACACAGTGTTACCTCTTCTCAACCTTAAGGTAATTCTAATAATCTTTGGATTTTAGATTCCGGAGCCACTGACCATATTTCTTCATCTTTATTTTCTTTACATCTTATAAGAGCATCAAAACCTATTTATGTTTCTCTTCCTAATGGCCAACCCATTACTGTAATTATTCTGGAACAATCTTTCTTACAGAAAATTACATCTGAATTATGTTCTTTATATCCCAAATTTTTCTTTTAATCTCATTTCCATAAAAAAGCTCACTTTCACTTGTCCTGTCAAGTTGTTTTTACAATAATGCATTTTACATGGAGATCTTCATTGAAGAAGTTTATATGAATGTGCCTCAAGGATTCAGACTATTATTCCCAATCTTGTTTGCAGTTACAAAAGTCTTTGTATGGGCTAAACAGGCTAGCAGAGAATGGAATTTTAAATTGACAGCTGCTCTTACTTCTCTAGGCTATAAACAGTCCAAATATGATTATTCTTTATTTGTAAAGGTCACAGGTTTCTCACATCACTGCCTTTTAGTATATGTTGATGATATTGTACTAACAGGTGATTATTTGCAAGAAATTCAGACAGTGAAATCCTATCTTGATCATCAATTCAAAATCAAAGACCTTGGCCCTCTCCAAATTTTTTTCTGGTATTGGAAGTAGCTCGATCTAAAGCAGGAATCGGTCTCACACAGAGAAAATATGCACTTGAGCTACTTAATGATGCTTGGCTTACTTGGTTGCAAACCTGCCACAATTCCAATGTCAGTTGGTTGCAAACTTTTGAAGGATACTGGTTCTCCTTTCATGATCCAAAATCTTATAGGAGACTATTTGGGTCAATTATTGTATTTAACCAACACCAGACTAGATCCTTATTATGCTGTCAACACTCCCAGTCAGTTCATGTCTAATCCTATGCAAGAACATTATGAACCATCACTTAAAATTCTACGATATGTCAAGGTATCTTCAGGAAAAGGCTTATTTTTTTCTTCACAATCTGATTTTCAGCATAAAGGTTTTAGTGATTCAGATTGGGCTTCATGTCCTGATTCAAGGAGGTCAATTACTGGTTTTTCAATCATTTATGTCTCTTCTCTAATTTCTTGGAAGTCTAAAGAAGCAAGGTACTGTCTCTCGATCTACTTCTGAAGTCGAGTATAGAGCTCTAGCAACAACCACCTGTGAAATCCAGTGGATTTTATATCTTCCTGTTGATCTTCAACATCCTATCTCAAAGCCCACTTCTTTGTATTGTGATAGTACTTCGGCCATGCAGATTGCTCATAATCCCACGTTTCATGAGCGTACAAAACATATAGAGATTGACTGCCATCTTGTTAGAGACAAAGTACAAGCTGGTGTGATTCATTTACTGCCAATTCCTTCTGCTGCTCAATTGGCCGATATTCATACTAAGGCTTTGCTTCTCCATCTCCTTTTAATTCAATTGTTTTCCAAGTTGAACATGATTGATATAGGGGAATGTTAATAATATTTAGTTAGTAATTTAGTAGTTAGTTTGTTTAAATGCTTTTTGTTACAACAATTATCTTAGTTAGTTTTCTTAGTCTTTCTATAAAAAGGCTTCAGTAATAACACTTTTTCATTCCCTCTTAATAACATATTCTATCACTGTTCTTTTTGCTTTTTTCTGTATTAGAAAGTGTGTTTATTTACAAAAAAAAATCTTTTTTAACCAACATCTCACCCTACCGTTCAATCATCTTAATATTACATCTAATGACTAAAATTAAATGGCAAACTATACACCACTCAACTTAAAGATATATATTAGTCATGACGTAAGATTTCATCTTCTAGCAAAAAGCAAAAGTTAAAAAGGCATAGAGTAGTTAACGATATTCAAACTAAAGAAATGATTGTTTACCCAAAATCAAAGAATAATGAAATGATGGGTCAAAGCGAAAGGGTGTAACAAACGTACAATGTAAGATGCAAGACAAAATAAATGAAGTTGCTTGTTCAAAAATGATTATAATCGAACACAAAATATACTCTCTCGGCTCCATTTTACAAGAAATAAATAACTAAATTATTTGATCAATAAAAAACATTTAAATCCGTTGATTTTAATTAATAATGTCCTAAATTAATTTTTTTAAAAAATCCATAATGCATCCACTCATTAACATATATCTCACCATAATTATGGATATAAAAAAAAATTTAGCAATAAATGTACATAATTAGGATAAAAAATTATACCATTTTAACTTATAAAAAGAAGTAAATGAAGTATTTTTTTAATATGCTTTTTACTATATTTAGTAAAATTTCAAGCAAGCTCTACTGATGAAGAGCGGAACCAAATTATTTAGTAGAATCTATGTATATGAATTTTTTTAATAATAGAAAATATTAAAAAATAATGTGAATGCTATCTTACTCATATTCCTCCTAAATTAAATGTATCGTTGAATTTTTTTCACTGTTCTTACAACACTCATACAGTCATACTCCTTTCAATCATAACACTTTCATTTTTTTTTTAAAAAAAAAACTGTCAAATTAAAGGAAAAACATTTTGAAGAGTGTAAATATTATGAGAGTAATGAAAATTCTCGTGGCGGTGTGTAACATTATTGACATTGCATGGAAGACTTCAAGCTCCAACATTCATGCCATTGACAAATGACAATGCATCAACACAAGTAGGTCAACCACAATTGCTGCAAATTAAAGTGTGAATCCCACATCTGTTCATCAATTATAAAATGTTTCAAGTTGTTATGCCACTAATGAAGCCTCAAATCTTGGCGCTTTTCCTCATCCGATGTTTATGTGGGTAACTGCTACCTTCTTGTGTGTACTACACTATATAATGGATTTATGATGCGTTCACTTTTTGAGCTTGTAATTCTCCTACTGGAAAATCACTTTATGTTATTGGATTAATAATGCAAAGAGGTATTGATCAAGTATAAAAGAAAGGACGGTAAGTGTATACAAAAACAAATGCATTTAACCAAACAATGGTTTGGTCGAAGTGAAAGTGTGGAAGTGTGTTGTGCCTCAGACGGACTTTACCTGCAAGGTAGGGGTTCAAATCCTGGAATCGCCACTCTTGGGAGGGAGGACTTTACCTAATCACCATCCCCACACCTCCGGCCCGAGGGTTAAAGCCACAACTATGTCTGTGGGATTTCTCGTCAAAGACAAAAAAATGCAATTAATTAAAATTCGATTTCAAAATCAAGATGCATTTAAAAATTTAAGGGTTAAAATGTTTTTTTGTTCGTGAAGTATATGATTGGAAATTCGATTAAAAACAAATGCAATTAATTAAAATTCAATTTCAAAATCAAGATGCTTTTGAAAAATTTAAGGGTTAAATATGTTTTTTTTTGTCGTTGAAATTTGATTTTAGTCCCTAAAGTTTAAAATTATTAATTTGGGTTCCTTGTGTTCTGAAATCATGTAAGTTTAGTCTCTCTCCTTAACACTGTTAACTTTGATGTTGATGTAGCAAACGGATTTATTTGTCAACTTGTCCAGTCACCTTTAATGAAAATGATTTGTCAATTGAATAACACACCAGCTCATTCAGTCATATTTCATTTAACGTTTTATTAAATGTGATGAAACTGTCAATTTAAAATAGAAATTACAATTACCATTTACTGTGTTGAAATTGTAAAAAGAAACCCCAGTATGTGTTTACCAATTATCAAATCATTTTCAATAAAAGTGATTGGACAAGCTGACACAAAAATATGTTTGCCACGCTAGCAGTAAAGTAAACGATGTTAATGGGAAAGACTAAACTTAAGTGATTTTAGAACATACTCAAACCAACAGTTTTAAACTTTAGGGACTATAAAATCAAATTCGGGTCATACTTCAGGGACTAAAAACATATTTAACCCAAAATTTAACTAAATCCCAATTAAGACCATTCCCTAGTAATATTCTTTTTTTATAGTTATCTATATTCTTTATATATTCATTGAATTTTATAATTCTTTATTACAGTGTAAAAATATTTTATACACTGTCATCCAATTTTTTTACTGAATTTATTTAGTGTTATACACAAGATGTGTATTATACACTATTATCCAATGATATTCATAAAATAATTTGACAACACATCATTTTTTTAAAACCAGAATGGAATCTTCATTAATTGATAACTTCTGAAGTCGCAGCTAGAGAAATACATGACGGGACTTCAGTCCACCTAGTACTATCTGTTGAGTCTAAAAAATATTATTAAGTAATTAATAATGTTTTAACTCTCATAATCCTAAGTTTTAATGAATAACAAATTTGGTTAAAGTATTATGAAAGATATATAGTACAAATTCTCTTAAAGGTATTTTCTGTGTTTCAGCAACCTCTGAAGTGGTGCAACCTTCTGAAGTAAAGGAACCCTCTGAAGAGTTAGGACATGCTAAAGTAAACAACCTTCTGAAGAGAAAGGCTATCTGAAATGAGAAGACTTTCTGAAGGCATCCAACGCAGCTTACTGTCTGAAGTCAGAAATCAAATAGAGTGAAGCCCTCTAAGGATTACTGCTCAAGACCCAAAGCTTTCTTAACGTCTTATGCAATATGTCTTCTTATGGAAAGAAGTATAGAGACCTTTGCACATAGTTTGAATCATCGTACCTGAAAAGGAAATCTCTGTTTCATAGTACTTGCAGTGTGTCAGAATAGAGTCATCACTGAAACCTGCTTTGTACAGTGTCAGAAGCCATCAGAAGATTGTCTCACAACGGATTCTACAGCATTAAATGCTATCTCTTAACGGTGAATTCAACAATCTTCAACGGATATGAACCTCATCCTTATAAATAGCTTCGTGAAGACTTGAAAAGAGACAGAGAACAGAGAACGAAACAAGCCAATACTCTGCCAAAATTCAAGCTGCAAATACTTTCTGTTTATTGTACATAAATTTACATATCCTGAGTAGTACTCAGTTATCCTGTACAATCTCATTTCAGTTTAAGTTAGGAACTCTGTTTTAGTTCAGTAACTTAAACAAATCTCTTTGTGTACACTATCCAAGTGTCTGAGAGCCTGGAGAGGCTTGGTGGAAGAAAGATATACTTGTTGTTGAGCCTGGAGAGGCTTGTTGTTTAAACAATACTTGGTGTAGAGCCTGAAGAGGCTTGATAGAAAAGAATACTTGTTGTAGTAGAGCTTGAAGAGGCTTGATAGAAAAGAATACTTGTAATCTCTGAGATTAGTGGAAAATCTTTAGCTGGTTGGCTTTGGGACTGGACGTAGCTCACAGTGGTGGTGGGTGAACCAGTATAAATCTTTGGCTAAGTTCAGTTTATACTAACCTGGATGGTTCTGAGATTGTTGTTTTATAACACTAAGTTGAAAAACAATTTTTCTGAACTGTTTTGATTGAACCTGCTGAAGCAACTTCAACAAGTACACAAATCCCAGTTTCAGCAAGTTATAAAAATCACTTTGTGAAAAGGTGCTGCTTGTGAAAGGTTTCCAAAAGTTGCTTAAGATTTATAAAACACTATTCAACCCCCCTTTCTAGTGTTTCCTGTGGTTTCTACAGTTGGTATCAGAGCTCAACCTCGGGTTGAGCATCTAACAATGCTGAGGAAGAAGATCCTAGATGGAAACCTGATGGTTTCTGGCAAGCGAATCAAAAATCCAGTAGTATAATAGTAAGAAAAGTATCGTATCCACAGGGAACGATCAATTCGGGTATATTCGTGATATAATTATCAAGGGAAATAATGGTTTTGAGAGTATTGTTGCGGAAATTGTAAATAGCAAATTAATAATCAATTGAATTAGAAAGGAAGAGTTAGAGACACTTTACTTAGATTAGGATTGGACTTCATATCATCACACCCTTTGTGCATGTAAAAACTATCTATTATTTTAGGTTTACTCTATAATACTGTAGACAAACTATATTGCTAAGACCCTGAGTTACTAGCGGCCTCACACACTCAAAGGTAATCCATGCGGGCTCTCCCAGGCGACAGACTTACCCTCGGCTTATTTTGCTTTCTTTTATTCCGTTTGTAAAAGAACTAATTGATAAACGAGGCCTACTACTCGGACGCACCTTCGCTAGAGTACTGTCACTACCCATCACTCATTAGAATACATCCACGTTTCGCTTCCTGGATTGATAATCAAATAATCCTTTGCTATCGGTAATTTAATAACCATGCCTATCCTGTGGACGCCCTTCATTAGAGTACTCACAATACCCATCAATCACTAGCAACGCCCATGTTTCGGTTCACTGGCTACCGAGTCCTCTTATTCACTCAGAGAATTGGTTTCTTCAGAATCCACTCCCCCATCCTCAATCCTAGTCGAAACTAGCCTATAACTCCGGCGCAAGCACGAAAGTTAGGAATTAAGCACAGAATAAGATTACCAATATTATAGACAGAGAGCTCAGGAAATAATAATATAGAGTTTACATACACTTGGGGATAGAATCAATTACATCCAATCCTAATGGAGAGTTAACTACACAAGGTAGCCATACAAACCACCGAAGATGCTGTCACCATCTTCAATCCTTGTGAAGCGCTCCTCCTCTCCTACTCTAAAATTAGTTCAAGTGCATTATCACTGAAATATGACTGAATTACAATAATTGTGTACACCTAATCTGGTGCAAGAGGGTCCTATTTATAGGCTAAGGAAAGACAAAGAAAATTGGGGAGAAATCTATCTAAAAACGGCAACAGGGCGAGAATCAGCGTGATCTGCGCTTCACCCTGCGCTACAGCGCAGGATGCAGCGCAGGTTCCAGAGAGCTTGCGCTTCACCCTGCGCTGTAGCGCAGGTTGAAGCACAGCATGCGTCCTGCAGCTCCAACTTTCTCTTTTTATTTGATCTCTCCCCGAGACTGGTTTTAGCTGATTTGTCTTTCCTTTTTCCCTTTATTTTCTGAAATCTTTTGTATTTATTGAGCATCTTTGATTTATTTGGGGAAGGTTGTCTGCAGAATCCTTGTTTGATTTGGCAGTGATATCTTCATTAATGGCTTCAAATAATCTTCAAATCTTCATTAAATGTCTTCAATCAAACTTCAATCTTGCAGATATCTTCCTATTTGAATGCATATTTCCTTCAAATTCAATAATCCTTGCAATATTCTGCAAAAATCAGCAAATCAGCAATATTTCTATCAAAATTAGCATCAAATTCAAATCTAGGAGTAATAAATACAATTTATCTAATATTTAATAAAAGTTGATTAAACTGGGGCAAACTACCATTTTATCCTTGATAAGTAAACCTAAAAAGTGCTCTAATTATCATGTGATTTTCACTTATCAAAATACCCCCCAACTTAACTTCTTGCTTGTCCTCAAGCAAGAGACCTCTTTGCAATCAAAAATCAATTCTATTCCCTGTGTATAAAAAACAATTCAAAAACAATTCAAGGAACTCTACTCATCATCTCCTTGTTAAGCAGCATCACTTTCCAAACATAAAAAAAATCAGGATTAAGAGATGTTACCAATCCTCAATCAGAATAGAACACAAACATCAGTCAAAGTCTCAAAAATAGCAATTAAGCCAGTAGTGATAAAACAAGGGAAATCTTCTCATTCTCACGGGTAGTGTTTCCCTCAATCTTTTTCACCACCGTTGAACAACTAGAATTGATAGTCGTTTCCCAAATCTGAACCTGCAAGTAGTTTATATGGATCAAAAGGTCTTTTCTTTGGTTGTAATGAGGCTGGGCTATCACGAAATCATGGTTTTTCTTAGATATGCAATTGAACACTTTGAATAGAGAGCAATCTTGTGGTTGTGCTATGGAAACTTCTCTCAATTCACCAAGTTATTCTTGAACTATCACCCTTTTTCAACTGGCCTCTTTGTTGAAGAAGATACTACTCCCCCCAACTTATTCAATTTCCACACCTTTGTGCAGATAAATTTTTTCATAAACAATAACATAGATAATTTTATGTCATGAGGGAGTACTCTTTCTTTTTGATTTCTTTGTGCCTGCTCTTTGAAAATTCTTTGATCCTTCAATCACACCAACCTTTTGTCCCATCTGTTGTGTTTGCACCTTTGCTCTCTATCCCAAGTGTGAAGGGACATGATAAATCATTAAGTATGGCTGGGTTGCATCAAAAGAAACATTAAAGGCTCAACTGGGCTCTCATGAAAAATTGGAAAATATAATCAGGTTGGCTATTTGGCACTAAGCAGAATATTATAATCACAAAATATGCCTTTGTCACTTCCATATCTTCCACTAGCAAGACAAAATTTCAGGAAAAACTCAAGCAATAATAGTTGACAAGCAGCGATGAATGAAAGCTCTCAATTTCAGTGTTTGGGCTCACCAGCTCACTGGTTATTGGCTAAACTTCTTGATAAAGCACTTACTGGTTTAATTAACTATCCGATAGGTTCTCTTGAGAAGTATCCTAAACTTACCTGATTATGGAATTAATCATAAAACCTTATCATCTTTCCTAGTCTGGTTAGTTAAACTACTTAATTACAGAGAATTTTGAAAAAGTTACCTTAAATCCTAATCCTAAGGTCCTAAAAAATTTAAAAATTCTAAAATTAAAAAAAAATGAATATACGAAACAAACATCCTATAAAATAATAGAAAATAAAAGAAAAACTAAATGAAAGAAAACACCGGTATCAATCTTCATCCTCTGTATCCTGTAAGTTCTTGTCCTGCTGCTGCTCCACCTCCCCCTGGATGAATATAGGCCTGTCCCCAGGCCACTGCAAGAATATCCAGACTCTTCAAGCAACATGCTTAGGTATGGGTCTAGTACTCTCTGATTGGTTTGAGGTCAACTGGTCTTTATACTTTGCAGCAGTCTGTGCAATTCATGAAGACATGGAAGCCTATCATTAACCATTTTGCATGCATAATTCAAAGAATTAATATTTCACAACAAAAGTTCAGTGCACTTGGTAATGACTTCCTAAAAACAAATCATACTCATTTATTTTGCAAGAATTCAATCAATCCATGGAAAGTGAAGTTCAAGATTTTGAAGAAACAGAGCATAACACTTTCAAATTCAATAACTCACCAAAACAAAGGGCAATTCCAATTAAGCAATTGTTCTTCATGTTCCACATAGTCATAATCATATTCAGATAGCAATTATCAACATTATACACATTCATAATCCTAAGTTGCTATCCTAAAATTCAAATCAATAGAGTAAATGAAGATTTCAATTGGTAAAAATCAAACTTGAAAGTTTCAAAATTGATGGAGATTTGTGAGTGGAAAAAGTGAAAAAAAAAAGAGGTTAGGAAGTAGAGAAATAGTACATGAGGAAATAGAGGATTTTAAAAAATTCGTACTGCTGCGCTTCACCCTGCGCTACAAGCGCATGTGAAGCGCAGAAGACAGTGACTAAAATTGCATTTATGCGCTTTACCTGCACTACAGCGCTAGAAAACATAATTTAATTTTGAAATTTTCAGTCACGTTTTCTGCTACTTCCTATTATTTAAAATTTTTATTTCCACAAACTTATTCCAATCAATTTTGAAAATTTCCTAAATCCTAAAAAAAATGAAAAATCCTAACAAAAAAAGAATAAATAAACAAAACTAAAATTAATTAAAAACTTAAAAATCTCTGGGTTACCATCCCATAAAGCGCTTGTTTAACGTCTTTTCTAGCTTGACGCCTGGTTAATCAACCCTTTTATGGTGGCCTCAAGTGGAGGATGATGTCTGGCTCCATTCCAGTTCTTCCTTTAAGATCCCATCCTCCATGCCAATTCTTGATTCTTCCATCACTGTCACTGTCTTCCTCAGTATCAGATGTTGATCATTTCCTTCTCTGAATTTGAATTCCCATATTGACTCTGCTTCTTTACCCTCATCTAAGCTTCCTCAGAAATTCGGAGCCTGGCAGCTTTGTTTGATTTTTGAAAAGGCATAAGTTTGTTGTAATTTGGGAATACCTCTATAATATGACAACACAATACTTTCACCTTTTTGAGCTCAGTTCATATTTTCCCTCGATCAACATCAATAATCATCTAAGCAGTTTTCATGAAAGGTCTTCCTAAAATTAGGGGACACCGGCATCCTCCATCCTCGTCTCTGCAATGTAGAAGTCTACAACAATATGCAAATTATCCACTTTGATTTGAATATCTTCTATTATCCATAAGGGCATTGAGCGGATTTATCTGCAAGAAGCAACTTCACCCTTGCAGGCTTGACCTTCACATTACTCAACTTGGTTAAAATACGATAGCAACATCAAATTGATGCTCGGCTCCAGATCCAATAAAGCTTGAGTAGGAGGGTAGATTACTAATAGAGATAGGTATAGTAAACTTACATGGGTCAAGGACGTTACTTGTGATTATAGACTTTTCTTCATGATATTCTTCCTTTTGTGCTGTTTTTTTCTTCATCTTTCTGAACAATCTCCTTGGATGTGTCGTCCTGGGGCGGTTGTTCTTCATAGATGATTGCACTAATCCTGCTCCAGTTCTACAGTCTCTTCAGGGATCTTCCTCTTCTTGGTCATCACTTTCTTCATGAATTTTGCATAAGTTGGCCCTTGTTCCATGGCTTCCAGTAGAGGGATATTGATCTGCAGTTTCTTCATGGCATCCAGAAAGCTGAAAAATTTCCCTGTCACGACTCTTTTTTGGTGGGGAATCTTAGGGTAGGTAGGTAGCTCTCGGTGATGAGGCTCTGGTGAAGGTTCTTTTTCTTTATTTCTTGATTTAACCTGGTGCTCTGGTTCATCTCTCTCTTTTTCATCCTTTGTTCCATTTCTTTCTAGGATCTCCTTTTTTGTTGTCATGTTGCCACCAATACCCTTTCCTATTCTTTGCCGCTTCTAGTAGATATTGATTTGCAGACTGCTTGTTGTCAGCGAACTCCCTTCTGATCTTCTCCACTTGCTTTGCTAGATGTAGCAATGGTTCTTGTATTGCTTTTCTGATTGGCTATCATATCTGTATGAGCCGTTTGAGCTTTTCTTCAATCTTGGAATTGATATCAGGCACTGTGGTGCTGCTCCCTTGATTCTGATTTTGGTCATGGCTCTTATGTCGTCTAAGAAACAAACTTGTTCATCCAGGATTCGGGGTAAGCACAATGCCCATTGGAAGTGATTTTCTTTACAAAGTTGCATACCAAGCTTGAAGTCATTTCTGCGGCAGTTTGCATCACTTGCTGTTGTTGGAGGATCATTGCACTTGTTGGCTTAATTTCTCATTTGTTGCTCAAGGAATTTGACATTATCTTGAAGAGAAGCTCTTCTTTTTGAATATCTTGTCCCCAACATAAGATTATGTTGACTGCGCCGAGCACAGTGTCAATGACTTAAGTGCCTTTTCTACATTTACTGATAGAATTGTTCCTCCCTGCTGCGGCATCTATGAAGGATTTGTACTTTGGCTTGAGTCCTTGCAAAAAAGTGATTTGTATAGCATCATCAAAGCACATGATTAGGGCACTTATGCAACAAGGATTTTTCTTTCTCCAAGCTTCATATAAGGGTTCGTTTGCTTCTTCTCTGCTTGAATGAGGAGATGTTGGTTTGGGCTTGAAAGTAACGTGGTAGGGGAAAGAATTTTCCCAAGAATTTCTCTTCTCCCATGTTCCAATTATTCAGACCTTGACTAGGTTGTTGACTTCAACCACTCCTTAGCTTTCCCTGTAAGAGAAAAGGAAAATTAAACGTAAGTGAGCAACCATCTTGTCTTTTTCCTTCGAAACCCATAGTTTCCAACTAAATCAAAAAATGTAGATAGGTGGTCATTTGGATCTTCGTGAAAATTATTAAAAAAAAATAAAATACTTTCTCCCTCGTCTCCTTCTTTGTGTCTACTTTTGTTCTTCTTTGATGTCCTTTCTATTTCTGGCACAAATTATAGTTGATTTGGGTACACCATGGGTTTCTCAAAAGCAAAACAAAAGACTTTGAAAAAAGGATAAGTGTTAAAGAGAATTAATAATAATAGAAAAACTATAAATTTCCTAAATAATAATAAGAATAATAAATAAAGAAATCCTAAGATAGATATCCTTGATAATTAGACCTCCAAGTTCTACACAAATTGAACACCGTTCCCGGCAACGGCGCCAAAAATACTTGATGGGTTTCTGGCAAGCGAACCAAAAATCCAGTAGTATAATAGTAAGAAAAGTATCGTATCCACAGGGAACGGTCAATTCGCGTATATTCGTGATCTAATTATCAAGGTAAATAATGGTTTGAGAGTATTGTTGCGGAAATTGTAAATAGAAATTAATAATTAATTGAATTAGAAAGGAAGAGTTAGAGACACTTTACTTGGATTAGGATTGGAATTCATATCATCACACCCCTTGTGCATGTAAAATCTATCTATTATTTTAGGTTTACTCTATAATACTGTAGACAAACTATATTGCTAAGACCCCGAGTTACCAGCGGCCTCACGCACTCAAAGGTAATCCATGCGGGCTCTCCTAGGTGACAGACTTACCCTCGACTTATTTTGCTTTCTTTTATTCCGTTTGTAAAAGAACTAATTGATAAACGAGGCCTACTACTCTGGACGCACCTTCGCTAGAGTACTGTCACTACCCATCACTCATTAGAATACATCCACGTTTCGCTTCCTGGATTGACAATCAACTAATCCTTTGCTATTGGTAATTTAATAACCATGCCTATCCTGTAGAAACCCTTCATTAGAATACTCACACTACCCATCAATCACTAGCAATGCCCATGTTTCGGTTCACTGGCTACCGAGTCCTCTTATTCACTCAGAGAATGAGTTTCTTCAAAATCCGCTCCCCCGTCCTCAATCCTAGTCGAAACTAGCCTCTAACTCCGGCGCAAGCGCATACGTTAGGAATTAAGCACAAAATAAGATTACCAATATTATAGACAGAGAGCTCAGGAAATAATAATATAGAGTTTACATACACTTGGGGATAGAATCAATTACATCCAATCCTAATGGAGAGTTAACTACACATGGTAGCCATTCAAACCACCGAAGATGCTGTCACCATCTTCAATCCTTATGAAGCGTTCCTCCTCTCCTACTCTAAAATTAGCTCTGGTGCATTCTCACTGAAATATGACTGAATTACAATAATTATGTACACCTAATCTGGTGCAAGAGGGTCCTATTTATAGGCTAAGGAAAGACAAAGAAAATTGGGGAGAAATCTACCTAAAAACGGCAACAGGGCGAGAATCAGCGTGATATGCGCTTCACCCTGCGCTACAGCGCATGATGCAGCGCAGTTTCCAGAGAGCTTGCGCTTCACCCTGCGCTGTAGCGCAACATGCCTCCTCCAGCTCCAAACTTTCTCTTTTTAATTTGATCTCTCCCCGAGATTGGTTTTAGCTGATTTTTCTTTCCTTGTTTCCCTTTATTTGCTGAAATCTTTGTATTTATTAAGCATCTTTGATTTATTTGAGAAGGTTGTTTGCAGAATCCTTGTTTGATTGGCAGTGATATCTTCATTAATGGCTTCAAATAATCTTCAAATCTTCATTAAATGGCTTCAATCAAACTTCAAATTTTGCAGATATCTTCCTCATTTGATGCTATCTTTCCTTCAAATCAAATCCTTGCAAAAATCAACAATATTTCTATCAAAATAGCATCAAATTCAAATCTAGGAGTAATAAATACAATTTATCTAATATTTAATAGAAGGGATTAAACTGAGGCAAAAATACCATTTTATCCTTGATAAGTAAACTAAAAAGTGCTCTAATTTATCATATGATTTTCACTTATCAAAACCTCTACAAGCAATCCTCATTACATCGCAGAAGGCGCATCTGTGTCAAGGTCTCCAACATTTAACAGAACTGATTATCAATACTGGAGATAACATATGAAGTTGTTTATTGAAAGCAACAATCTGGATCTCTGGGATATAATTGCTGATGGTGATTATATTCCTCTGAGAAATGGAGTGCCTATTCCAAAAGCTGAGTGGTCCTATGAGCAAAAAGTTAAAGTAAAACTTAATGCTCAAGCCAAGCTCTACTTAGTTTGCTCTCTAAACAAGACTGAGTATGAGAAGGTACAAGGATGCAGCCCTGCCAAGGAAATATGGGACATGATAGCTTCATCAACTCATGAAGAAACTATGGATGTCAAATCAGACTTAGAGGATTCTACCTCAGAATGGAAAAGACTTATCTGAAGAAGCAAACTTGTGCTTGATGGCAAGGCAACTTTCTTTAGAAGGCACAGAGTCCAAGGTAATGTCATTAACTCTCCAAGATGAATATGATGATTTGGTAGACAGTTCCAAGGAACTTTTCAAAAAGTATAAGAAACTCTAATGCATACACCGTGGTATGCAATGAAAATAAATTTTTTGAAAAATAGAACCTTATACTTAGAGAAAAGATTCTGGAACATGAAATTAGTAATTCCAAAAATCTATTTGAAGAAAATCAAAGTCTTTAAAGACAAATTTAGGAACATACTAAAAACCTAGCCAATTTTGTTGAAGGAACTAAATCTTAGTAGATTATTGTGAACTCAAAAAAGGTTTAAAGACAAACATGGCTTGGGTTTCTCTAATAGACCATCATTAAATTCACCAGCTTCTGAATTTCCCAAGAAGGCTAAAAAGAATGTAGATGGGTGTACTCATTGTGATAAACCTAGACAACATGTGTCTAAGTGTAAACAAAAAGAAAAATCTATACCCAGGACTAACCAAATATGAGCATGCTGAAATTTGTGTGTTTGCTAAAATAACTGTTACTTGCTGAAGTGTTTTGATATTGTTGAACACAAATACTTTCTGAAGTGTCACTTGATGACGTGGCTATATGAGATGGTTGGCTTTTCATCTTTCCAAAGTCTCTTGCACGACGCACGACTCCCTGTCTGCGGAGCCTGTAACTGTCATCATTACTGCTTAGTGTTAAGTCTATTTATAGAGCGCGTGGGAAGCTATTCAAGGTTACTCTCTTTTTGCATTCTCAAACACTCAGTTTCTAGAAACCTTTCAGTTTTCCTTCATCCTCAAGCTCTCGTCCTTCTCAAGCTTTTTGTTTCATCAATGGCTCCTAAGAAAGTGATGCTGCTGCTTCCAAGGCTGGTGGGAAGATTGTCCCTACCAGGTGCGTAAATATTGAGAAACTTGTTGAGTATGGTCATGACTTCACTGAGTATTTTGATGTTGAGGGATGGACTCCTTTCTTTGTTAACATCTATTGTTCTTGGCATGAGGCAAGTGTAATAGAGTTCTGGAAGAGTGCTAGGGTTATTGAAGGGAATAAGCACGTTTCTCTTAGGGCAACAATAATGGGGGAAAACATTTTTGTTGATGCCTCCCTTTTGGCAACTGTAACCAAGATGAAGGCTGAAGGAGAACAGTTCGTTCCTGACTGGGAGATGCGCAATGGAGGACCTAGGATGTATAACAAGATGTTGTTTTGTTCGGAAACTCCCTCAAATATGAGTGGAACTGGTTTCCTGGAAGTTCCTAGGTTTTGCATGCCATATTTGGTTGTTGTGTGCTTCCTAAAGGTGGTAGCAAGAACAATGTTTCTGAGTTGGAAAGGTTTTGCCTTATCCACTTGCTACAGAAGAAGAAGCTCAACTTGACAAGGATCATTCTCTACAACATGATTAGGAGGGCAAGAGATTCAGCGGCCAACCTTCCACACAACACCTTGATAATGAAGATTATGCTTCATTACAAGATCCCAGTGGAGAAGAAATATGATCAGAAGCCTCCATCCTTCTTCATGTAGGAACACAGGGAAACACTAGAAGGGGGGTTGAATAGTGTTTCTAAATATTTTAGAAGCTTTCGCAAACAGGTGTTAAAAACACGATTTCAGACAGGCTCTTAAAGGGCTGTCTGAAGTTTTCAGACGGCTTGTAAAAACTGATTTTAAAGATGTTTTGTGCCTTTATAAAATATCAGATTAATTACTCTAACCCCTTGATTAGTATAAAAAGAATTGACAAGAGATAAGGGTAAGAAAACTTAGCCAAGGAATTTATCCTGGTTCACTCACTACCACTGTGAGCTACGTCCAGTCCCAATGCCAACTAGCAATTGGATTTTCTCTTAATCTTTCAAGATTACAAGTATTCTTTTACAGTCAAGCCTCTTCAGGCTCTACAACCAAGTATTCTTTTACACACAAGCCTCTCCAGGCTCAAACCAACAAGTATTCTTTTTCAGACAAGCCTCTCCAGGCTCAACAAACAAATACAGAGAAGATAAATGCTTAAGCTTACAAACTATATCAGTCTTGAAGCTTAAACAATTACAAATGTACAAAAAACTGAGGTATGCTCAGGATATTACGATATGTGTACAAAGATAAATATTATCAGAGTTGTTGCAGCGAAAAACTTCCAGAGTTTTAGTTCTTTTTCACAAAATTCTTCTCTCTTGATGGTCTTCAAAGGAGGGGGTATTTATACCCAAATATCAATCCGTTGGAGAAAACCACCGTTTAGGAATAGCATGAAATCCGTTGTGAGACAGCCTGCTGTGAGCTCTGACATTCTCTGACATTTTCTGACAATTCCTGACACGTTACAAGTTTTGCTCCTGCCAAAAAGCTGCTGCTTTTTGTTGTTGCTGCAAGGGCTGCGTAGCATAGGACGCGTATGGCAGAGAACGTGCTTAAAATTCAAAAAGGAATGCCAGCTGTTATAACAGAAAATGTGCTTGATTCAAAAAAAGCTTCAGACGTCTTCACAATCTTCAGACTAGAGGTGCCACGTCATCAAAAGACTTCAGACGACACTGATACTTCAGACGGGTTGAGCTACTTCAGACAACTTCAACTCTTCAGACGAGTTCTGCTTCTTCAAACAGCTTTTCAACACTTAGTCTTTTTATAGGCTTATGGTGGCTCTTGCTGAAATCATAGATAAATCATTAAAGCATTTGTGTATCTATGATAAATATTTTAAGTCAAATTTGTTAACCATTAAAACTTAGGAATATAATTGTCTTAAAACATCATAAACCACTTTATGATATTTTTGAGACTCAACACTTCACACCAACCAACATTAAGCAGATGGGTATTTCTCATCAAGAAACCTACTCCTGAACCCACCTTAAAAGAAACCCTAGTTGCTGAGAAGGCTGCTGCTACTGGAAGGTCAGTTCTTGACATTCTGAAGATGAACTGCAGGGAGATGCAAGGAAGGATGAATTCCAACTTGCTGTTGAAACTCCTGTGAAGAAGATTGTTAAAAAGAAAAGTAAGGTCACTCAGAAGGTCCCTGAAGCTGCTGCCACTCAACAGGTTAGGGAGGTTGAAGTTGCTGATCAAAGGGCGACACCATCTGAAAAGGTGGCTGAAGTAGCACAAACTCAAGTTGTTGAACCTGTTCAGAAGGTTCCAAGTGAACCTGCTGAAATTGTGGGTCAACATGCTGAAGTTGTTGCTACCCAA
The DNA here is from genome assembly GCA_026901365.1 of Sesbania bispinosa. Classification (NCBI taxonomy): domain Eukaryota; kingdom Viridiplantae; phylum Streptophyta; class Magnoliopsida; order Fabales; family Fabaceae; genus Sesbania; species Sesbania bispinosa. The sequence continues at coordinate 277,105 of QLOH01000277.1, read as the reverse complement.
GTTACTAAGCCTACCTCAACCCCAGAGGGACAGGCCATGGTGGTTGATCTACCAAGTGAAAGTTCTTCTGAAAAACAAATTGCAGTTATGCCTTTGGCTACCAGCAATCCAGATCCAGAACTTCAAGAAGATAGCTCCCTAGCCATGCTTTGGATGAGGAATAGGCTAGAAAGCAAAGGAGCAAGAATTCTAGACCATGCTATTGCTATTGTTGCTCAACAAGCAATTCTTGAAGATGAAAGGTTAGAGAGATCTTCCAAGCCCAAGAGAAGAGAGTATCTAAATCCTTGAGGTGAGGAGAAGAAGACTTCTTTCTCCATTTCGTGAAGAGCCTCCAGCCCTATAATTACAAGAAGCAAATCTATTTAGAAGGAAGATGCTGTGAAATTCCAGTAAACTACTGAGGAAATACGATCAAAGGAAATCTTGGAGCTTAAGCTCTTAAAGCTAAAAGGACAGCTGCTCAACCTGTTGTTGAGGCTGTTCCTTACAAAAGATTAAGGTCCACTTTGGAAATCTAGATCCCACAGATTTAGAAGATGATCTTAGCCCTTCTGCTGTACTAGTGAAGGCTGTTGAACCTTTTGTTGTTCCTGTTAAGGTAGTTGAACCTACAACTGCTGAGTTCATTGCTGCTGCTGCACCACCTTCACCACCTCCATCTCATTCATCATCATCATCTTCATCCTCATCTCATTATGAAGAAGAAGTATCTTATTCTCCTATTCAGATGTATCCATTGTTCCTTTTGTTCCAAGGAGAATTAACTGGCAAGAACAAGGAAGTTATGTGTGGAAGAAGAAGGAAAATTTGTTTGGGAAGGTAGCCACCCTCCAAGGGATAACTTGCTGAAGCCCAAGTCAAGGGACTTGTCAAGAAAACCATATTTTGATAGGGTTGTTCCCATTATCAGCTGGGATGATCTTCTAAAAGCTGCTTAGTTTCCCCATAAGTTCTATTCAACTCCTTATGGACACAGGATTAGAGTGCCCAAGTTTCCCAATCTTTATGAGGAGTTGTTGTTCTTCAGAAAGCATCCACCACTACAAAAAACATGATGGACTTCATGTGGACTCCTTGGATGCTGCAAGGGAGAAAAGGAGAGCTGCACAGAAGGAGATAGGAGGAGAACTACTGTCTGATCAGCTTGAGAGGATTAGGAAAGGAGTTGAACCTCCTCTTCATTACTGGAAAAAGATTGATGTTGATTCTCCTGACAACATGAAGATACCTGCTGAAGATTGGACCACTATAAGGCACTTGAACCTGAAAACAGAACTCTTTCAAAGGCACAGTCTCTCTTCTGCTGGACTTAAAGGTTTTAAGCCTCCGAAGCCTCTCTCTGTCAAACCATCCACCAAGATCTTCTGGCAACCAGATAGGATAGTCCCAAGGCTACCATTTGCTGAAGGTCCTAATGACAAGAAGAAGGAACCAAAATTTTATTCTGCCTATCTAAATGACATGGAGCCCATGACTCAAGAACAGTGGGAAAAGGTTCCTGATGATGTAGAAATGTATGGTGGACTGAATCACAACTACAGAGACTGGTTATGGAACTCATATTGGCATGAAAGAGAAAAAGAAGGCTCTTGCTCAGGTACCAAGTTTGATTTGCTGACTCCACTACTAAGAGCACCTTATCTATTCAAGAATGGAGGACTTGGTTCCCTGGAAGATTTCCTTGCTCATATCGTGAATTTCATGAAGATTGGGTATTGCAGAATAAGGTTCCTGCAATATACTCCTGTCCAGTGGTCAACCTGCTGACTTTGGGTTACCAATTGGATTTGGATGATTGAGTTCACTTGCCCACATTTTACTATAATTTTCCATGAAGCTGATCTCATTGAGGCTTTAGAAGTAAGAGAAAGAGAAATCAGAAGGCTGAGAGAAAAGAATGAGAAGCTGCTGAGAATGATGAACCAAATGCAAGCTGCTCAAACTCAACCGCAACCTCATGTACCTTAAGTATCAAGACCTGCTAAGCATAAGAGGAGTTGTAGTCTGTGATGGCTTAGCCATTTACTTCAAGAAAGCATTTTGTGTTCATAATTTCTTGACACTTTCTTAAGTTTTTAATGCATGAGTTTGTGCTTCACGTTCTTATGATATGACCACGTACTTAATTGCTCTCGTCAACACTACTACCTGTGCGCGCTTATATGATTGTTTGAAGTATTTAATATTCTGAAATTTATGTTTGTTCTGATGCAATTACACCCTGAATTTAATGCTCTGATGTGCATTATTACTTCAAAAAGCTCTGGATACCCTTTTGATTGAACAAAAGGGGAGTAATATAAACTAACAAAATCTGAAGTTTAAGTGTTTCAAACAAGGAAGCTTCAGTTCAGGGGAACAAGCTTTTTACCTAAATATCTGACTAAGGGCAAGAATTCTTTAAACTTAATTATATATTATTCCCTTCAGATATTTGTATGTTTAAGCGAATTTGTCATCATTAAAAAGGGGGAGAATGTTGAGTCTCAAAAATATTATTAAGTAATAAATAATGCTTTAAGTCTCATAATCCTAAGTTTTAATGAATAACAAATTTGGTTAAAGTATTCTGAAAGATAGTACAGATTCTCTTAAAGGTATTTTTCTTGTTTCAGCAACCCTCTGAAGTGGTGCAACCTTCTGAAGTAAAGGAACCCTCTGAAAAGTTAGGACCTGCTGAAGTCAACCTTCTGAAGAGAAGCTATCTGAAATGAGAAGACCTGCTGAAGGCATCAAATGTGGCTTACTGTCTGAAGTCAGAAATCAAATAGAGTGAAGCCCTCTGAGGATTATTGCTCAAGATCCAAAGCTTTCTTAACGTCTTCTGCAATGTGTCTTCTTATGGAAAGAGGTACAGAGACCTTTTCACATAGTTTGAATCATCGTACCTGAAAAGGAAATCTCTGTTTCATAGTACTTGCAGTGTGTCAGAATAAAGTCATCACTGCACACCCTGCTTTGTACAGTGTCAGAAGCTATCAGAAGATTGTCTCACAACGGATTCTACAACATTAATGCTATCTCTTAATGGTGAATTCAGCAATCTTCAACAAATAGAACCTCATCCTTATAAATAGCTTCGTGAGACTTCAAAGAGACAGAGAGAATGAAACAAGCCAATACTCTGCCAAAATTCAAGTTGCAAATACTCTATTTATTGTACATAAATTTACATATCCTGAGTAGTACTCAGTTATCCTGTACAATCTCATTTCAGTTTAGGAACTCTGCTTTAGTTAAGTAACTTAAACAAATCTCTTTGTATACACTATCCAAGTGTCTGAGATCCTGGAGAGGCTTAGTGGAAGAAAGAATACTTTTTGTTGAGCCTGTAGGGATTGTTGTTTAAACAAACTTGGTGTAGAGCACGAAGAAGCTTTATAGAAAAGAATACTTGCTGTAGTAGAGCCTGAAGAGGCTTGATAGAAAATAATACTTGTAATCTCTGAGATTAGTGGAAAATCCTTAGCTGGTTGGCTTTGGGACTGGACGTAGCTCACAGTGGTGGTGGGTGAACCAATATAAATCTTTGGCTAAGTTATCTCACCCCTAAACTCCATTTAAATTCAGTTTATACTAACGTGGAGGGATCTGAGATTGTTGTTTTATAACACTAAGCTGAAAAACAATTTTTCTGAACTGTTTTAATTGAACCTGCTGAAGCAACTTCAGCAAGTACAAAAATCCCAGTTTCAAAAAGTTACAAAAATCACTTTGTGAAAAGGTGCTGCTTGTGAAAAGTTTTCCAAAAACTGCTTATGATTTATAAAACACTATTCAACCCCCTTCTAGTGTTTCTTTTGGTTTCTACACTATCAAACAAAAAATTTGCATTTGTTGTCAAACTATGAGCTACCACATTGGCCTTAGGGTGAACAAACGCAACAGTACAATAATGAAATTGAGAAATTAAGAGTCTGTTTGTTTATTGTTTTAAAAAAAATGTTTTCTTTTTTTAAAAACAGAATACTAAAAAATTTGTTTGAGAGACAATTTTTAAAAACAGTTTTGAAAAGTGTTTATTATTTTTAGTTTTTAAAAACTAAAATTCTAAAGCCACTTTTAGATGTTTTGAAAAACCGTTTTTTAGTTTTTTTTTGTGTTGGAAAATGTTGTAAATAAATAATTTCATTTATAAAAAAAATTGTTTTTATAATAGTTTTGTAAAACAGTTTTCAAAACTAAAAACAAAATTGAATCAAACACACCCTAAGTCTAAATATTATGAACTAAATGAAGATATATCGTGTAAAGCGAAAATCAGCTTCTTACAATCAATTTCAACAATTATGTTACCAACATCCCATAACAATGCTTGATGAAGGACCTATCTTAGTGCCAAGGATTCTTCCAAGAGGGGATTAAATTGTGTATTGTGAAATTTACAAGCGCTACTTGCATGTTTCTAATAGAATCTCAAATAATTAACCCAAATCTCGTGCCTTTCTGTCCAGACCACCCTGCATCAAAATTTAGCTTTAGTTTTCCTTCTTGAACATGTCTAATGGACCCTTCTTTTTGCTAATGTATTCTCCATTCTCCAATAGTCATTAGCAGTGAATCATAAACAACTTCAGTCTTGCCTTTAAAACGATTGTATTACGATTGTAACATCCCAAATTTTAACTCTTTTCACAAGTGAAATTATAATAAGAAGAGGTTTTCATGAAAGGAATTAGGTTAAAGAGGGTTAAAAATGTTAAAAAGGGCATAACATTGTCCCCTTTTTCGCTTAAGCGAGAAATGGCTCGCTTGAGTGAATGGAAATGGAAATTTGTTAATTCCATTCTATGAGATTTTTGCTTGAGCAAAAATATTAGCAAAAACTGGGTAGAAAATTTCTAATAATTTCGCTTGAGCGAGGGATTTTCGCTTAAGCGAAATTAAGGCAGAGAGTTAAGGGTTGGTTCTACCTAGTTTTTGCTTGAGTGAAAGATTCTCGCTCAAGTGAAAACTCTTGAGCGAGAATAAGGCAGTAGCTCACTGTCTGATTTTCGCTCAAACCCCTGAATCTGTTTGTTTAAAACCTTTCCTTGGGGGATTTTAGCCAATTTCAATACATTTCCCCACCCTCATTTGTGCCCTAGCAGAGCAAGAGAAAAGAAAGAAGAAGAAGCCTAGGATTGACACATCAAAGGAGGAGCAAACCACTCACAACCCTCAATCCCCCTTCCTTATTGTCTCTAGAGGTGAGTGTATACCACCCCTCACTCTCATATTACTTAGAGATCCTCAATGATCCCTCCTCTTGAATTTCCCTTCTTTATTACTTGTGATTGGTTGGTTATTAATTATTATGGGTTGTTTTGGTGGTTAAGTTCATGATTTTGGTTGTTTAACTTGAGATGATGAAATTCCTAGGGTTAGGGCTTTATATTCATGACTCCTTGCATGATTAAGTTTAGGATATTGTCCACATATATTATTTTCTATTTTAAGTTCATGAAATGAAATGTACAAGACAAGTGAACACATGATTAGTTACATGGGTCTTTGACCAATAAAGGGAACAAGAAAAGATGAGAATATCTATGTTGTTTGAAAATATCACGTGTTAAATGACGAGGTATAATAACCGTGGGGAGACGTTCTCTGCTAAGATACTAAACTCATATCTGGCCAATGGAAAAAGCACAAGTGGAAAGACCCCAATGTTTGGTGTATGAATTGTTATGATTTTGAAGATGTTGTAGGATGATGAATTGTGTGTACTACTTGATGCATTTCCATTTGTGTGCTCTCCCTACATTGTATGCGTGTGTACACTCATTGGGACTTTAGTTTCGCCACACGTTTTGTGGATTTACTTTTAGATGCATAGGAGACTCAACCCGGGCCATGATTAGGAGGATTGATGTCTAGGGGTGGACTTTCCCCCCATGCTTTGCTTTATTTTGAATACCTATGTTTCATTGGACTTGGATAATCATGTAATATTGAGTTATTTGTATTATTTGATTTGTAGCCATTGTTGGAAAACATGAACGATCATTATTTGTATAATTTGATAATTTGGATTTCTGCTTATGTCATTGGACTACTTAAGCGAAATGTCTTGTGTATGTAACACGATATCGGTAATGTCGCGAAAAATATTCTGTAAATTCGAGAATGTGCTTCCAACTAGCATTATTCCTTAGTTTTCGAAATTATGACGTTATATTACGTGCCTTCCACATTGTCCACATAGTCATTGCCACATCTGCCAAGTGATTATTAGACACGGAATGAAACCAAAATTTCCAACCATGATGTGACCTCATGTTGGCCATTATAATCGGTAACTTCAGGACATATTGTAGACCAAATAGTGTGAGCTCGATCATAATGGAAGAGCAAATGATCTTTTGATTCCACTTCATCTGCATTACCACATAACACATGTATTATCAACTTAAACACCTCGTTTTTGAAGATTTTCCTTACAAGGGATGCGTGAAGTAGAAGCCTATGAATAACATGCTTTACTTTTGGAGGAATTTGAAGTTTCCAAATGTGATTCTAGTCTTGTATCATTTTGCCTGAATTGGATTCATCCTCACTCCTCAACATCATCAGCTTATGATAAGTAAAAATTACTAAAAAAACACCATTATTTGTGAATCTCAAATCAATCTATCTTTTGTGGACACTCCAAGCTAAAGGAATTTGTAGAGTTTGTATGGCCTCCACTGAATGGAAGATAGAATCTACTAATTTAGAACAACAAGCTAAATGTGACACCATTATTTTTGGATGGAGGCCAATCATTGTAAAATGTTTTCATAGTAATTTATAAACCAATTAAATGGGCTTAAAGATGAATGAGCTCCTTACTTTTCCACCCCCACATTTTTCTTCCCATAATACCCCCTCTCTCTTTCCCCTCCCCCACCCCACTGTTTCCACTCCCCTCCCCTCTCCACCCCCTTCCCCACCCCCTTCCCCTCCCCTTCCCCTTTTCCCCTTTTCCCCCCTTCCCCTTCCCCCTCCCCCCCCTTTCCCTCCCCTTTCCCCTCCCCCTTTCCCCCTGTTCCCTTCCCCTTTCCCCGCCCCCTTCTCCCTCCCCCCCCCATTTCCCTGCCCCCCTTTCCCCCCCCTTCTCCCCTCCCCTTTGTCCGTATTTTGGGAAGAAAAAATTTTCAGACAAGTCCGTAAACCACTTTTTTTAAAAAAAAAAATAGCTTACGAATTGTCCGTGATTTGTTACGGACAAGGTTGTCAGGAAATTATTCCCTACAAACAGCCTTGTCCGTAAGCCCAATTAACTAAAGGACAATTTTGGGTTTTTGTTTAAAAAAATGAGGGGGTGGGAAATAGCGAAGAAAAACTACTCGTGTGGGAAAAGCAAGGGTCATCGAGTTTTGATTCTATGTGACATTGTATGACTTGTACGAACATGTTCCCCTTGAGCTCACCCACTGTGTATGGTCAGTTCGAGTTTTCGAACCGGATCACGTGATCCTGCAAGCTAACCTGGAAAAAGGGGATGGATTGTGGGCCTTTGTCCAATTTGTTGAACCCAAGAAGAGTTATATAACTAATTAATATCTTTTAAAAAAATTAAACAAATGTTTATTTGTATATATCAAATTAATTATATAATTTATTAATGATTGTTGATTATAGGTGATACAACTTGATACCTCAAATAGAACTTACCTTTTGAGGAAAATACATGTGGTCAAGAGCATAAATAATTATATAATTTAAATATATTTATTTATATAAAAAACATAAAAAATAAGAAAAATAAGTTCCGTGCTATATAATTTTACTATATTTTCATACCATTATTTGTCCACAAGAGGCTAACGTGGCGTCTTTAAACAACTTATCTTTCTACACTTGTATTTACCATTATTATACTAACATTTATTTGAAAACTCACTTATTCTAGGCATTTTAACATATAAATTCTTTACCTTAAAAAAATAAAGCAGTTCATATTATTTACTTTATATTTTATTTATTTACATATAAAAAATTAATTAAAAAATTATAATATATTTATTTTATATAATTTTAATAAAAAAGATAATGAAAACAAAAATATGTGCATAGCTCGCGGGTATCATTCTAGTTTTGTCCAATTCCCAAATTAATTGAAGATGACTTACGTTACGCGGCACCAGCAGAGCAGCTCCCTTTACACGTCCAATTCTTAGAAAAAAAAAAACAAACAAAAAAAAAAGGAAAGAAAGAAAGGTTATTGTCTGAGCCTTTTACCTTCAACAAGTCCAACATTAGCATGTTTTTTATAACAATAATAATACAGACATCCATCTAATTTAAAAACTTGGTTTAACTTTTAACACCTCACGTTATCTCTCTTTTAACATCAAATCACTTATCAATTATTTTTTAAGGTGTAGACAAACCATTATCTCTTTAATTTTAATTTTTTTCATTTACATTCACCTTTTTTTTTTCTATATCTTTTTCTTTTTCATGATATCAATTATCATATCTCTCATTTTTTCTATCTTTTAACATTTATTTTTCTATCACCAAGTGAGTGAAACAATTGACTTACAAAATAAAATATTTCTTGCTTATATGAATTATTAATCCTAAAATATGAACTATTTGGTTAAATGACTTCCTATAACTGGTAGAATAAAAACTGGTGTAAAACTACACCCATTTTTTATTGGTTGCATATTAATCAAACCCGTTTTTGTCACTCTAAACCAACGCGTTGCATCTTTATCAAATCCCTTCAGCAAAAGAATGCGCTTTGCTTCCAATCAAATTTGAAATTCAAGTGAAATGAGAGTTTTAGTAGAAACAAAAATCCATGTGCGAAGGGCCATTTGTCAGTTCAAAAGTTGGAAACGTGAGAAGAAGAAAGACACTAATGCTTCACTTCTCCACTTGGCAAGGAAACATGGCCAAATGAGTAATGACCAAGATATGATCTTCATAAGGACCATGAGACGCCTTCCAAAATAGCAGATAACGATAGATAAGTCTGTCCTTTAGTTTATAAAATGCGGTGCTATGACTATTATTTTGCCATTCTCGAGTATATGTATATAAAAAAGCGCCTCTATATTCATTGCAACGGTGGATAGAGTTAAACAATTTATATGACAAATACATTTTTTGATATTTGAATATCGACAATATGTTCTCGTTCCGTTTGTAAAGATGACCACCGAAAAGGGGTTTGCATAGCCACTACGGTGCACGTGGAAGATCAATGTTTCTCTCCCCAATCAGGAATTCCTCTGGACCATTACTGCAGAAAAAGAAAAGAGTTTAAGAGTCACTGAAAATTCGCATGGCCGACAGTATAATAGTGAAATTTAGATCACCATATTTACCTCAGATGACTTAGAGCAGACATTCGGTAGAGACAAGTGAAGACCAAAACATGCAATCCAATGTTATAAAGAATGCGAAAGTCCGGGCATACCTGCGAGAGGATTCTTTATCAAATAATGAACGATTCACAATATTTATCCACATATGCAAGAAGGAACAAATAATAGACTCGATGTTCCTAAAGTGACAGTTAAAACTTGAATAAAAGTTCAAACAAAATGGCAATAAAAATTGTCTCAATTAGCAATCGAACAAAGTCAACTCAAGATATTGGGACTCCCTTATTAGTAGGTTATTTGTGAAGTACAACTGTAGCTCCTAGTCAAGATTTGTGGAATGCTCTAAGCCTCTAACCTCGAAATGAAATAACCTCCTCCTCTTAACCTTTTTTGTCAAAAAAAGAGTTAAAATAAAAAACTGAGGTAGTATCTATATGATGGCAGGGGATATGATATGGAGTGAAGACTGTATTTACACCATAGGTAGACTCCAAATTGTGGTTGGTATAAAACACCAAAATGCTATTTCAGTCCCTTGGAGACCGACAGATCATTAAAAGCTTCCCATGGGAAGGACATCACAAAGAGAACAATAATTCATGACCTGTGAAGACAACCGTTAAAACAAAGCTAAAGCTTACTAACTTCCTTGGTTTCAGCATGGGTATAGCAGTTTTATTAACTGGTAAATACAGTATTGAGAAATCATAGAAGAGAATGAACTGCAAAAATGTGTTACAGAACATATTAATGTTCATTAAATATCACAAAAAACAAAAATAAGGAAGATGGCATCAATAACTGATTGGTAGGATTGCATAAACTGAAACTGAGGTAGTAGAAAAAACATTGTTTTCAGAAAACAGAACAAGAAAGATGATTGGAGCTTCCAACCTGTGAAAGCAAATATTTTCATGTAACATTGTTGGTGAAACAAATAATGAGGACTTATGAGCACAGAAGTCAATGTATTAGAAGAATTGAGAAAGTTTTCTGCCTTCAATAATTACAACATCAAACAGATTAACAAATTATTAACCAGGAAAAAACAGGAACATTGGAGAATATCTGAAATAAAGCATAAGCATTCAAGCATACTTGTTACCGAGGAGAAAACGTCCACTACTGAGCGTAATTCTGTCCCTGAATCCCAATTCCTTGTATCTTTGATCCCTTTCCTAGTTAAATGGAAAATAGATGGAGCAGTTCATAATTAGAATAATATAATTGATTAGAGAACAGAGTGACTGACAACTTCTTCATGTTTCCAATCAATCACTTCATTATCTTCCCCCCAACCCAATCCATCCTCTGTTTTCCAGGTAAGATGGGAGATGGGAGAGGGAGATCAATATATAAGGAGAGTGCCTAGTACCTGATTTCAATAGTTTCAACAGGCAACATCAACTATTAAAATGCATGTTTAACAAATAGAAGTCTAGGCTTTCAATCAGGACATGAAAGGCATTGTTCCTTGAATCCAAATGACTAGAAATATACCATTTTCAAGTCTCAGTAATAATACACATGAAACCTCATTTTCTATAAAAGTTATTTTACAAACACAAACAGTAGTGAAGAAAATGTGTTCAGACAGCATTGACCTTAAAACAGATAAGAAGATTCCTTCAAAGATCTTGTTCTGTGGTTATCTCGGACAGATAGACTTTTCAGTTTCAACATATGCAGATTTCATTGTAGAGAAGCTGTGCCACTAAATACAAACTTAAACTGCATATGCCAATTTAAGAGAAATGCCATGCTTTATTACAGTAGTTAAGATGAGTCACCTTTTTTGAGAATGCGGCAAAAGGATTTATATCATCCTCATATATCTTCTTGTATTTAGATTCAACATCTGACGAGAAACCACTTTCAACATCTTCTACATACTGAACAAACAATCATAATGAAATGTGAAGTTCAGGGTAAAAGATTGAAAAAAAAAAGATATTAACGTGAAGAAAGAACATGATGTTAAAACGAAGAAAATTCAGGAAACCTTTTTAGAACCCCTAGAAACCACTTTCTCATGATTATAATCCTGTACATAACGAATCTTCCCGTATAGTTTGACATTATCAGCTTTGGTCTTTTCCAATTCCACTGTTAATACCCCAATCTTCTCCTTCAACTGCCTTATTTCCTATTAAAAATGAAGAATTCACCCAAATCAACACCACCACATCCACAATCTAAATTTGATTGAATAAGATTTAGATGGAAGGGATAAAAAGAAATGAGTTGATATTGATTAAAAACACACCTCTTCTGTCTCCCGCAAACGCGCCCTAAATCGATCTCTCTGATTACAAATCACTTTAAGCATTGAACTCTGATCTTGGTCCAATGATACCTGCCGTTGATCTGCTGTATTCTGATGTAAAAGAGGCAATTTAAGAGTTCATTAAATCCAAATGGGCGAAAATGCAGCTTAACGCAGAAGAAAATTTCAGTGTGTGGTTGTTTCACTCACTACAGAATTATCCAGCAAAAGAAATTTTTCACTGTTCCCAAAATCATAATCTTCTAAATACACGAATTAAATTTTAAGAAAATCAACATTCACACCCAGAGGCTTCATTATTTAAAATATCAAAGAATACATTGTATCCTTAGACTATTTGACTCAAAAGCTTAAGTTGTTAGGAAAAAGCTGAATCATGGTACAAAACTTTCACACAAAGCCTGTAAATAGTCTAGTGACGCAATATATTTACTTTGATATTTTAAATATGATGCCTCTGGATATGAATGTTAGGAAAAGCTGAATCATGGTACAAAATATTTCACGCAAAGTCTGTTAGCTTGAAGCATGGATAAATTACATTTAAATTTCAATGTGGGGATGTGAATGACAAGGATTGATCTATTGATGGTCAAACAGGCTTTCAACCATGTTATGAACTAAATATCCCAAAAGCATTTGTTAGGAGAAAGCCTATGATGGTTTTTTGTTAGAAAAAATCATTAATGAGAACTAATTATGTCCTCCATTTTCCTAAAAGAAAATAGTAATATACAACAATTGGGATAGAGCATTTTTTTTTTTTAATTGTTGAATGCATGAGACTTGGTTTCTATTGAAAATTATTCTTCAGAATGAAATAAAAAGCAGTAAGAATGCTAGCATGGAAAGAGGACTTTACCTGAGAAGCCTCACCCCCACCTACTTCTGAAAGATCCCAGTCATCAAGGAAGGTCCCTTTACGATCTTTTGAATTGGAACTGTATCCCTGTATCAAAAGGGGCAGCTAGGTGCATTAAACACATAAAAGCCCTAAAATTTAATCATAATTATAAATGCATAAACAGAAATGAGCAAGAGAGAGGGGTTCATATTCTATTTAAAGTGGTGGATATAGTCATAGAGGTGTTAGTAGAAATAGTTCCAAACCTTTAATATATCATCTTCCAACTTCTGTATCAATTTTGTTGTTCATTAACCTTTGCTGTCAATTCTATTATCTTCTTTTCTGTTGTTTCCAGTGAGGATGTTTTCTCAGAAAGCGTGACCTGAAAATGGTAGAAACTACATCTGAATAACAAAGATACCTCAAAATGCACAGCAATAAAACCAGAAGATCATCTTGAAGAACAGTCTTCTACAAGGAATTGTTATTGATTTCACAACATGGAAACTGTTTAAATGCATGAAGTACAAGGGTCCTTCCTAATTGGCATTGCCTTCATGGAAAGCTACACTACATAAACGACCAATGTTATTTGAGTCGATTATTCCTATCATTATTATTTTTTCCGAAGTCTTATTTATTTTGGGACCTGAGGATTGGATGTCCCATTGCTAAAAACTCATGAACATACCTTTAATTGTGTTAGTTCATGTTCCATTTTACGGTTCTTATCAAGAAGAAGAGACTCCATCTTGCTCATCTCCTCCCCACTCGTAGCTACTTCCCAGTCTTCAGCCTCAATTGAATTATAACCTACTGCCTGCATGTATAGCTCACAAGGAGTTAGATATATAGTGATGCCCACAAAGAAAGGTCATTAAATGGTCATTAGAGAATACAGAGAACAATAAAACAACCTGTAAAATTTTCACTTTCTTGCGCAGATCATCAACCATTTTTTCCGTAGGCCTTGTTTGAAGTTCTTTCTTCATCTCTTCAAGAGCAACTTCCTATGTTAAGAGAAGGGTAATGAAAAAGTAATTTAGAGCCAAAAATGTGACTATATATTGATGTTATCAGCACACATGTATTGTAACCGTTTAAAACTATAAGATAATTGTTTTCAATAGACAGAACAAATGCTACTAAATTAGGGTATCGTACACAAAAACCACTAAAGGAAGAGCACTATCATGCACTTCCATATCTCAAGCCAGGGAAAAGAAACTTCCATCACCCTAGAAGCTGTTAGGTAACCCCTTAGTTGGTTATTAGAATAGTTAGTTAGTTAGTTAGATGGTTACTAGAATAAATAGTTAGTTAGAGAGTTGGTTAGTTGGTTGAGTTGTAATAGTTAGAAAAAGTAAGGCATGTTGCCTATAAATAAGAGGGAGAGTTGAGAGGGAAAGGTATCTTGTCATTTGAGATAGATTTAGGGCCTTTAGGCATTGGGAGATGCAGACCCTTGAAGTTCTGCAGTGCTATTCTGTAATCAAGGGAGATTTTCCCTATTTCATTCTAGTAAAAGACCAGTTTCTTATAGAAGCAAAGTTAACGGAGATGCCCCATGCCAAAACCACATTATGAATTGAGAATTTTGGGAATGGGATAGTTTAAAAATGGTTTCATAATTCCGTGAAGAGTTAAGAACTAAATTATGTGCGGTGTAAAGGATTTGTCTGATTTCTTTGTAATTGCTAGCATATCAACTGCAATGCATGTGATGTGGGACTTGGTCAGTTCAAAACCCAAATATATGAGATCAAAATCTCTGGGTATTCATAGAATACATTGAAATATTACATTATGGAAATCTTTAAAGACTTCACCTACTGAAATATCACCTTTTCATTGAGCCTTGCAGTAAGTTTCTTGACTTCATTTATGTGTTCTTCTCTTTCATTTGATAAGGTTGTTTCAATACTGTGTAGCTCCATGTTCAGTTCAGAGATTAGCTTCTCTTTGGCATTTAAAGAATTCTCAAGAGCATTATTTGAGTCTAAATTATCACTGCAAAATAAAACCAATAGGAATCTGAAGACTATAGTCCAATTTAAAAAGAAAACAAACAGAGAAGGAAATTAGGAGGATTTGAGCAGTATCGATAAGTGAGTATGCATACAACTAGATAGAGAGGCAGATAAACAGAATATGAAAACAAGTAGCTCTGCACCAATGGATAACTTTCAGAATGATGAGTTAATCACAAAAAGTATGGTTTGGTTTCTTTTATAGATTGTATTTATCAATTGCCTAGCTGACAATACTTTCCCCAAGGAAATATTAATAGGTTGAGGGAACCAAATAATCACTTCTATTAACAGAAATAGATTAAGCCGAAGGTGAAGAATGGAGTAGATGTCTTGTTTAGACACTGTGCTCAGGATTTTATTAAGTAAAGAGATCTTGTTTATACTAGCTTTACAGCTGTACAAAATAATTAACATAATAACACGTGAATCTAAATTTACAGATTTAAATAATAAGACTGACAGAAATGTCCTAATATATTTAAGGACTTCCGATGTGTTTCTTAGCATATATGGAGAATTGTGATATATCATATATGTATCTTCACTCATTCTGGAAGAAGCAGTTGCAACTTCACTTGCTTCCAAGAAAAAAGGAAAATGATGGTACACATTAAACTAATTTGCTCAATCAAAAAGGAAGATGTTTTAGCTGGGTAATCTTTAAAAAATTGAACTGGGATGCCTTAATTATAATGTTTGTAAGAACCAAGACCAAAGGATCTTTGAAGGAAATGCAGAACAGAAATGTTATTCAATTAAAAGGGGATACTAAAAATGGATAGTCCGATTACAAGCTTACAACAAATTGTTTTAATTTAACTACCAACAAAAAATGTTTCACTATGTATAATTTGGAAGTAAAAAACAGTAGATCATATTCATTTTAGAAATGTAAATGTGTATTACCATTACTGCTTTATTTGCTTGAGCAGCAATATTATTTATCCAAAAAGGCAAGAGATGAGGACTACCATACCTTTTCTTAATTCAGTCTCTTCATTTGCTGTTTGTAACTGAGATTGGAGAACCCCCTGCATAGAGACAGAAGGATCACTAGAACAAACAGTAAGTCTAGCTGAATATGAAAAGCATCAGCACTCATCAACTTGAGACAAGATTCATTCCACTTAGGGATGTAAAATATGCAGAACCCACAGAAATTCTTTCCATCCAACTATCTTCCTCTTACCCTTATTGATACCCAAACAAGGGACCATCCTTTAGTTCCCCCCTCTTCCTTTCCATCCCACCCAAAGTTTGCATACCAAATAGAACCTTAGCTATCATAAGAGTTGATTATGAACTAAAAATTGTATCCTTACATCATGCAGACCCAAGAAACACCTACCCCACAAACACATAGTTCATTCAAACAGTGTGAGAAAACTACACACTATATTCAACTTACAATCATTGATAATAACTTCTGTGAATAATATAATCTTGCAACCCTATTCTTTATGCCTAAAGGTAAGAAGAACATTGTCAGAGAGACCAAAACAGTATGGATAGGGGGCTAGGCCATCAATAGAAATTAAAATTTGAGTATAAATGATATGTTCAACACAAATCAAAGGAAATTTAACAAAAGAAGGGAAACATATTCAGAAACATACAACAGCAATAACCAAGCCTTAACCCAAGAGGAGGGTCACCACATGGATTGATAAATAGACGACTACTCAAACAGAAATAAGTCCACAAGGAATAGTTAATCGGGTTACAGAGTTTTGAAACCATCTTCCTAGCCACTAATACTTTGTCTGTGTTTCTTTTTGGCAATATTTTTCTGGCGAAATTTAGATAATTTCTATTTTGAAAATTGCCGTGTTTTTTTTTTTTTTCTCTTTTTAATTTGACATAGGAGGACTCTGTACTGTGTATTTAATATGTATATATTGATTGCAGATGTGGCAATTTTTTTAAAAGAATTGAAACAACAAATTGGTATAACTTACAACTCAACAGAGCACCTAATCTGAAACAAAAATAACAAAAAAAAAATACCCAGGCCTTATCCCACTAGGATGGGTTGGCAATATGGATCAATGATGCAATTGAAGAACTTGAAGAATTTGAAAACAGAGAACCTAATACACAATTACAAAAATCAAACTTCAAAATCAAATAAAAGTTTGTAAATTTCACCTTCTGTCTTTCCAAACTAAGAAGCATTGTTTGTGCTCGTTCAACTTCATCCATCAGAAGACTGACCTCTGATTGCTTAGCTGCTCTCTCTTCCTCTGAAATTTTCAAGAAAAGAAGAGATCCACTTTCTTCAATACTGAATATTATTAGGAGAATCATGGTTTTAAGATCCGGAAAGAAAGTCATAATGCCAATATCATATTATAATGTAAGACCCGATATACATATTCAAGTGAAGAAGTGCATAACTAAAATTGAAATCAAAACTATTTGATTACCAGATTGGGCACGGAGTTCAAACAACTGGTTTTTGTGCAAGTTCATGCAATTTCTGCATATTGGCAACACTTTCTTTGGCATGTTGCAACTGGTCTTGCAGTGCTTGTTCCCCTGCATAGGATAAAGAGATCACCCATCTAGGTAAGCAATTGCAAGGCAGAGAAAGACAGTTCCAATAGAATAGTAGTTGTCTGTCTAAGTACAGTGCAAGAGGGCGGCCAAACTGATGGGAATGTATTCAAATTCAATTATAGAAAAAAGTGGGAACAATTCCCAATTATAGAAACAGTTACTCAAGTATAGACTCTCCCTCAATCATAGCAAACAGGAAAGCTAATGGAAACACTTAAAAACAGAAAAGATAACACAGCTCCTTCGAGAGACCTGTAATAGCTCATCTGATCCTACACCATTCCTGCTTGCCTCTCGCTCTCCCTGCCTTCCCTCTCTAATACTTTACATCCTTAACATATTTTGTTTCTTTCCTCCCACCAACCTGCCACGTGTGCAGGTAGTTGCTTGAAGCCAAATTGTTTATTCGGCTCATAGGGCACATGCTTCTCCTCCGTTCTTCCTATAGACCACCTTGGCAATAGTAGGAGTGCTAACACAAACATATGCCTCAATGCAGTTGTCTTACTCTTATGTACTAAACTGAATAAACAAACAATTTGCAATAGCAGAAAATATACTAGAAGATACCTTTCTTTCAGAACTTCCATTGTTTTCTGGTTCTCTTCTGCCAGACGGCGCTGCTATAATCTCCACCAATTTCTTTCACCTTCTCTTCCATCTGACTCACATAAGTTCAAATGATAAATTGAAACCATGAAAGACAGTAAGGTCTGATCTGTAATTGAATTTGAAAGATGTTGAGGATAGAGAGATTTCTAGTCACGTTGCAAATGTCTCATAAGTAAACAAAAAATCAATACACTGATTGAAAGGAACTTATTACTTTATCAAAATAACAGTAGAGAGATTAAATTCAGTTAAACTAGGAAATTAATTTAATGCAGGTCATAAATGTAAACAGTAAAAACCTTTCTGCCAACATCTATTGGTAGACATTTGGGAGCAGTCACCACAAGTAACAAATTTTCTTTATAACAAATGGAAATTTTTTTGCAGTTTTTTGTTTGTTTGTGTATGTGTAGGTTCAACAATTTGCAAATATATATACATACAAGTATAACAAGCATGAAAGTGTGAATACATGTGAATTCAAATTAAAAAATTAGCAACTGATGAGAAAACTTTTACTGAAACTAGAGTGCAGTATCAGCACCTTGGTAACTATTACTTTCCCCCCCTTTTCTTTAAGTGCAAGGTAGTATGTAATGCCAAAAATAGATTTAGAGTTAGTTATAGTAAATAGCATTAAATAAAGCACATATGTAAAGCAACCTTTAGTTGATATTATACTTGTAATTACATATAACTAAATTTTATTCATTCTTAAATTGTTAAATTAAATCAGACGGAAACAATGATAAAGGGTACTAGTGTTAGATATGTAGAGTTTAAAACCATTCATGTGCTTCAATCTAAAAGCTTAAGCTTTTCGAAGAGTTGGAACATGACAGAAATGAAATCAGGTAGTCATACTACGATCCTGACAACTCATGCATACAAAACCAAAAATGGGTAGCAAAATAAAAGGCATCAATAGGTATTTTCCTCCAGTATGTTATGTAATTATATACACAATATCACAAGCATTAATAACCTGTTGCTCTAATTGTCTATTTCTCTCTTCAAGTCTTCGTATTGTAGCCTGCTGATTCTTTAAGTGAGTTGCCTCTGTCCTGAATTCCTCAAGCTCAACTTTCATTTTTCGGTTCTCAGATTCAAGCTCAGACAACTTGAGATCTTGCTCCTGTACGAAGAAAACATGAGCAACCACATGCAGATATGCACAAGTAGATGCATGCCAATGCACACAAGTTTTGTACATACAACTGAGCAAGCAGGAAAATGAAAATTCTTAGAAGCATAAAAAGTTATGGAGGCCTAAATTGGTATCTTTAAGGTAGCATTTGGCACATGGACAAAATATAATGGAATCGTCGGTTCTATTTTGTTAACTTTGGTTGATACCTCTTTAGTGGAATCCAAATTTACCACAATTTTTTACCTTATATCCTGTTCTATTTTACTAGTAATATACACCAAACATAGAACAAAACTCATATGTTCTGTTTTGTCCTGTTCCAACCTGCCTCCCAAATTACTATGTACGTATACAAAATGAGAAGGCAGCAATCTGTCTGCAAGTCGAGGTGAAAACACTGTAAAAACAATTGTGGGAAGAACACCAAAGAGATACTAGAAACACAATCTTGACCTAAAGTAGATTTGATGGCACAGAACACCCTTAAATATGCATTGTGTTCTGAGGTCAAAGGACACACCTAGTGCTCATTGATAACAAGAGCATCATTATGACAATATATTTAGATCTGAGAGCCATGCATTTATAACCACCTCATGCATGTATGTGTAATACATCCAATAAGATTACAAAAGGTCTATCCTGTACATATAAAAAAAGAATGGGGCACCTAAGTGAAATGCTATAACTCACAGCAACTGATGCAAGAGCTGGATAATGGATCTGGAGCTTCATAAAGCTTTTGATAGATATTGAGAAAAGCATTTTCTCCAAATTTTGCTCTCTTAGTAAGATGTCAACCTCTTCCTGGTAGCCCTTAAGCAAGGTATTAAACAAACTTAACTTCTCCTCTGGCGAAGCTTTCTTGAAGTCTGCAAGCAGCATAATTTGAGATTTCTCATACACATCATCCATTCAGTACCTCCAAACAATAACATACATCCAGCAGCCAATCAAATTGTTCAATGGGTACAATGCCCAACCTCTATGTGTATGTTTTCTAGCATAATTTGGATTTAGGAAACAGTAGCGAATCACTAAGCATACCTCTAGTGTTCTCTGCGAGCTTGCGCCTATTTTTCTGACTGTTTTTCCTGGTTCTCTGCAATACGAAGCCCTTGTTCATCCAATACAGATTTCTCCTTCTCCAAATCAAAATCTGAAAAAAAGAAAAAAAGGGAGGAGGAAAAGTTATAAAATCATCGCAGTAAAGCACTAAAAATCATTCCAATTCTGCTCTCGGCTCATAAAACAGCGTTTCACTGAGCAGCACCAATTCAAACGTTGTGGCAACAACATCATAGATTAGAGATCACTAAGATGAGAGCAACGAAAATTGATCGAAAATTAGGAACATTGTTACTTAGAGAAGCAAACGTGTGATTGAAGTCTCGGTGTTGTGCACAAAGATTCAGCCGCAATACCTTTCCAGAAGGCGGAGACGACGGAGATCGGAGAAGAGGAAGGAGTGTTGGATTTGTCCCTCTCGGGTCCGGACCCGGATCACCTTGCGGAGTCTCCATTTTTGCACTTCTGAATCGGTTGAAGATCTCAGGTTTCTTCTTATTCACCAAACCGAAAAACTCTTTGGACGGTAATAATGTGGGAGCAGAAAAACGGATATAAATGTTTACGAAGAAAATGTGATGAGTTTAACTATCATCATCAAAATTATAATTATAATCACTAATAATCATCGTCATCATAATCCGGGCATTTTACAGGAGCGTCGGGTTTTCAAGGGAGCAGGCTCGTCTTCGTAATCGTTGGCCAAGTTGACCCTTCGGACTTTTTTTTTTGGTCGAAAACCCTTCGGACTTTGGGCCCCCAATTTTTATTCTGTTCCTACGATTGTTGGGCTCATGGTGTATTTTGCGCCATTGCTATTCCCACCCCTTTTTATTTTTTATTTCAAAATACCCACATTCCATAAATTTTTTATTAACCCGAATCTCTTCCATGCTGATCCCCACCCTTCTCCTACCTCATGTGAAGCATAGATTTCCTTTTCCCCATATCAATCTTCTAGATTTTTCTACCTTCTTAGTATGTATTTTTTTTTACTGCAAAACCAAGAATTCCATTAACTAATGTGGTCTGGTTATAATGCAGATTCACTTGAGTAGCAATACATTTTGGAGTATCTTCCACCCATATAGAATATGGGTTTTCGAGAGCAAACTTAACTAAATAATGAGCTGCAAAATTTTCCAACTCTTATTACATGACAAATGCGAGAGAAATGAATTCTTGTTTAAAGGAAAGACAATCAACAACTAAAAAGTCAAATGTTGATGATCCTAAGACTGTATTTGAAATGGCAGATATCAACTGTAGACAGTCTGACTCTGCTTGCAACTCCATGAAACCCATATCCAAAGCAAATTGGAGTTTCTAAATACATACCCAAAGCTTCTGCTACCTTCACTTCAGGCCCGCAATGAATTTGCCACGCGGGGTGCACCAAGAACAAGACCTTCATGATCCCTTACCACCACTCCTACTCCCATGTTGTATCGTCCTTAAATTCCACGTCTGTATTTAATTTGAAAAGTCCATCAGGGGGTGCCCTCAATGACCGAATGGATGAGTTGCTGGACCGAGTGTTGTTTGCTTGTTGAAATTGAGATGATTGTTGCATGGTTGTCTCTATGACTTTCCATATTGGAGTGGCTTGATTTTCAAAAACCAATTTTTTACGGCTGTGCCAGAGACTATACACTAGTGAAGCAAATATATTGACATCTAATTGGATATGATGGTCCAGCATCTTGTCTATACACTCCCTGGAACAGTATTTGGGCATTGTGAAGGATCAGCACTATCCCTAATGGTGACACACTCTAAAATTGTTTAGACCAGGTACATGAGAAGAAGGCATGATCAACAGTTTCCTCAGCTTCCGTACATCTAAGACAAACGGGGTCAATTTGCATTCCTCTTCTAATCAGTTAAGAGCGCACCAGAATGCACCCTTTTTTCAATCTCCATAAAAGATGCTTTTGTTCTTGGAGGAGCATTAATTTCCACAGTTTTTTTCCATAGCCGCTAGTCATTGTCTGAAATACTCCCAGGAGAGGAATTATTTGCGTCTATATTGTTGTTGATAAAATGATAACCTGCTCGAACTGAATATTCACCTTGCTTAGAGCCTTCCCAGTATAACATATCTGGTCTGCGCCTCCTAGCTAATGGAATTTCTAGGATCTGGTCAGTCTCATAGTCAAGGAATAGACTCCTCAAAATACCAACATCCCAGTTTCTTGTATTCGGGGTTAATCAGTGAAGATACTAAGGAAATTCCGGACGGTTAGGGGCTGGAGACCATATATGATGGCCATGTTGGTGAGGTAGCCAGTCGTCATTCCATATATTGACACTCTTGTCCATCCCCAATAGTCTAGAAGGCACCTCTTTGCAGAACCCATTGAGCACTATGAAGTTCTTCCATGTGAAACTTGGGCAATGTCCAAGAGGGGCATTGTATTAAAGGTACTTCATGGAAAATAGTGAGCTTTCAGGCACATGGACATGAGAGAGTTCTCATTCACCATTAGTCTCCAACCTTCCTTGGCAAGAAGGGCCCAAATTAAAAGCATGGAACTCCTAAAACTCAATCCTCCTTCCTTCTTTGGAACACACAGTTTTTTTCCAAGAATACCAATGCAGTTTTATTCTCACCTCCTTTGCTCCCCCACCAGAAACGGTTAATCATGACCTCTATAGAATCACACAGAGATTGAGGCAATACAAAGCAGCCCATTATATAGTAAGGATTGATTGAACTACATATTTGATAAGCACCTCCTTCCCGCCCGAGGATAAAAACTTTCTCCTTCAACCTTTTAACTTCTTCCAGACTCTATCCCAGAAAAACTCAAAAATTGGGATTTGTATCTTCCAACATAAGTTGGATACCCAAATATTTGTAGTGATTATCAACTGCCTTAATTTGCATCCAACCTCGGATCAAGAATTTGTCTATCAAAATGGACATTTCGCTCTAAAGATAATTCAAACTTTTCCAGGTTATCATTTGGCCCGAGGCTTTCTAATAAATCTCTAAAATATTCTTGATAGCATTGACCTCCTGATCTGTACTCTGAAAGAAAATTATACTGTCATCTGCAAAGAAGAGGTGAGTAACTTTAGAGCTCTTCTGGAGATTCTAATACCATGAATGGATGAGTCAACTTGGACTTTTAGGAATAAGTCCAGAAAAACTTCAGCACACAGAATAAAAAGGTAAGGAGATAATGGGTCTCCTTGCCTAAGACCTCTATATGCGGAGCAAAGAACTCACATGGGAATCCCAATCAGTAACACCACAGAAGAAACAAAAACTAACACATCTCATGATAAGAGACATCAGGCTCACTGGAAAACCCATGGCGTCATGGTGGCCTCTAGAAAATTTCCATTTTATTCTATCATAGGCCTTTGCCATATCAAGTTTGAGGCCTATGTACCCTTTCTTTCTGGAATTCTTCTTCCTCATGAAATGAAATGTATCGAAGGCAAGCAATGGCATTATCAATAATAAGCCTACCAGGGACAAAGGCACTCTGATGGATACTAACAATACTCAGGAGGGATTGGTTTGATTCTATTTGCAATGGTTTTAGTGACCAGATTGAGCACTACATTGCATAAAGATATTGGCCTGGAATCACGTGTGTGTTTTGGCTTTTTTACTTTAGGAATCATGCAAATGTGAGTTTTATTTTATTGGGTCGAGATCAGCATATTATTCAAGATATCCAATATGGTGTGGAGGATGCTTTGACCAACAATTGTCCAATACTACTGAAAGAAATAAGCAGGTAAGCCATAGGGCCTGGTGCGGGCCCCAGGCCTTCATTTGCTTTTAAAGAAGCCAAGACTTCAGTCTCCTGGAATGGTTTTGCCAGCTCCTAGACCAAATGAGGTGGAATTCTGTCCTGGACCACTCTCATCGCCGTCAGCATTATTGGAATTCTACCAACTGAAAATAGGCCCACAAAAAATGGGTCAATGATGCGGCCAATGTCCTCTTCTTCATCAAAACCTCCTGCCCTCATCATCATGGATGATATCTATCCAATTTTTGTCTCGCCATTGATTAGCTTTCTGGTGGAAGAATTTGGAGTTACGATCTCCATGCCGTAGCCATGAGGACCCTACTCCGTTGTTGCCAAAAGATTTCTTCAGAAATCAATAATGAATCTAGCTTCTCCTCATTTTTTCGAATTAGCTCAGGAACCTCAGGTTCATTGATTCTTTGATAAAGGCGCTGCAATTCTTTTTGAAAATTTCTTGATTTTCTTGGTATGTCTTTGAAGATGTCATCTCCCCCATTTATCCAGAGAAGTTAAGCAGAGTTGGATTTTGGTTGGGAGATCTCCATAAGTTATCACTCCATGCATTAGAGACACGAGAAGGAAGATCTTTTTCTTGTATCCATGTTTCTTCAATGGATATGCCCCTTGCTGTTTTTCTCCTGCGATTCATAGAGGGGAAAAGATCGAGTAACAGGGGTTATGGTTAGAATGATAACTGTTTAAGTGATGCACCTTTGCCTCCGGGAAGGAAGATTTCCACTCTTGCGAAGCCATCATCCTATCAAGGCGAGCTTAGATTAATCCCGCACCAGTTTGGCCATTGCCCCATGTGAAAAGGTTGCCCTTCATACCCCAGATCAAGGAGTTCAGACTCATGAATTGCATTACGAAACAAATTTAGCACTTGATGAGAGGGTGAGCTACCCCCTACTTTTCTTTCTTGTCAGCAATTAGGTTGAAGTCTCCAAAGAACACCCATCTGGGCAGATGAGGAATTTGCTAGATCTACACAATAACTCACACGTTTTATATTTGTTAGAGCATTCTGGGTAACCATACAAACCAGTGCCTCTCCACCATGTTTCACCATCATCTAGAGAAATATGAAAGTCATTGTGATTTAGAGGGTAGATACAATTTCAATTTTCACATCCCTTGTCCACATAATAGCGAGACCACCACTCCGTTCCCTCCTTTCTCCCCTGCAACTAACTGCGAAAATATTTGCTAGGCCACCAACATTTTTGAATTTCATCATTTCACTATCCTTCTTCTTGGTATCCATTAGAAAACCACCTTGGGGAACTTAGATACCACTAGCTTTTTTAAAGCTCTTATTGCTCGTGGGTTCCCAAGCCCACGGCAGTTCCAAGCTAAGAGTTTCATTAGTCTCGGCCAGCTTGGACATCTAGGCCTGCCGTTGGAGATTCTTGGTAGCAAGCTTTTTTGGTAGGAAAGTCTTCAATTGGAATGGCATCAATCATATCAACATCCATCCTCCTCTTCACTCCTTCATTATTAGCTTTGGGCAGCTACATCTGTTTCCTGCATATTTCCAAACCTTTTATCCTTTTCCATGTTTTGGAATTGTTTTTAATGATATTAGATATGCACTTGAGTGGGGAGTGCTCCACATGAGTCAGTTCAACCATTGGAATATTTCCTTTTCCTTGGTCTCTTTCTATTGGAATGGGGCTTTTTCCAGTACACATAAATTTTTAGGGCCTATTAATTCTTTCATCATATCTACATTCTCCTTCTCCACCGGTCCATCCGAACAGGCTTGCATAAGAGTAGCATCATGATCGAGGTCGTACTCAATCAAATAAAAGGAATTAAAGTGCAGTAAGGGTTGGTTAACCCAAAGTCGTTTCCCAAAGAATTCAATCACAAATTCAGAAATTCAAGATCAAAGTAACACATATACTCAGGGGGAGATTGTTTGGATTTTTCAATTCTATGATTCTAAACAACAGAAACTTAAATTCGAAATTAACCAATTGGAGATTAAGATCAATCCTCTGCACATGCATAACCTGGATATATCATTGGAAATCAAGAGGCAATTCTATCAAACATATATGAATCCGAATTTCACCATGAATTAATCAATAAGCATTAACAACTCATGATTCAAGTTCTTGCATTAAGCATGCAATGTTCATCAATTAGGTTAGTGATTAAGCATCCCTAATTCTAATTGAATATGAATTTAATTTGAATTTCCAATTCTCAAGCATAAAGCATACTTGAATTCAATTCTACAATCCCTAAATTCACAGTTTTAAGCAAACCGAAATTCATGTAGGAAGAAGAACAAAATCGGAATTGGAATTGATGTGAAAGATAGAATCTGAATTACAACTAAACCTCAAGATCCAAGCTAGCATTGATACAGAGAATTAACCTTAAGAAGTTAGCCTTCCATTTCCATGGAGGTGAAATCCGAAATTGCAAGAAGAGGAAGAAGAAGAGAAAAAATCGTCCAAGGCAAGAAGAGAGAAAAAGAGAGGGAAAGTGAAGAGTCAAATTAAAATTCTGAAAAATGAGGAAAAAGTTTTTAACTATTCAGCAACACGCCTATTTATAGAGCCTAAATCACTAACAACCTGATTAGGCCTTAATTGGGCCAAAATTAATTAAAACAAGCCCACAAACTAATTACAAAACTAAGCAAAATCAGATTTGTTACATACAACATCAGTAGGCGATTTTGAAACAGCAACTGTTCCTAATTGCTTCATGGGAATATGGTCATATAGCATATCAATTAAAGCCCCGGAAGTTAGCTTTCCAATGCTGGAATCACTCAATCGGATCCTATAAGCTCCAAATATCATCAAAATAAGACAGGTAGGTCAGTAGGCTTAAAAATCCGAATTTAAACAACATTTACAGTTAAAGCCCAATTAGCCCAATTTGGTAAATTCCAATTAAAATAGTGGATTTAATCACAATTAGAGTCCAAGAAAGCTAAAATTAAATATGCAAAATGTTGAATAAAAATGTGTTCATCACATCATCCACAACTGTTGTCTCTGTTCCCCATTAGAAGGTGCATGGTCTTTTGTGACTGTTAAGAAGATAGCATATGTACGAGTTCATTGGAGAGATGTGCCTTTTTTACTTGTTTTCTATTGTAATTTGGGTTCACATCCGGCCCTTGGCTATGATTGGGAAGTCTTCGCCCAAATTGTGACGCTCTCATCCATGGCCCTAAGGTTGGTCTTCTTGATTTTCATCCCGACTCCTCTTGGAACTACATCCATTCTCATCATGGCCAACTAGGCCACAAGAATAACATAATTGCGATAGTCGTTCATATCGGAAATCAACCCATGTACACCATAAGCTCTACTCCCTACGTTAATCCTCGATCTCAGAGGTTTTGTTGTATCGAAATTCACCACAAGCTTAATAAAAGAGCCTTTCTCATTGATTTCAAAAATCTCTGATTCCAGAACCTCTCCCATACATGCACCAAATTTTCACCCCATTTAGTTGTTCTACAGTGTAGAGGAAGGCCCATATTTGTATTTTTAGTGGCACCATGGAGAAATTTAAACCCTCCACCTCTTGCCCTCTTTCCGATCGCCTGAGTTATAGCTATGCATTCCGGAAAATTCATGGGCTCCTCTGTTGGGGTGAAATTTACAAATTTTACTAAGTTAATACAACAATGATATTTTCAATTTCGATGTCTATAATGAAGAATTTGAAAGGCATAATTTAAATCGAAATATATTATAACTTTGTGAAAGATTGAAGTGTACCTATTTGAATTCGAAACAAAGGTATTATGTATATGTATTCAAAAGGATATAGAATTCTGATTAAGTTCTTATTCGAATTCGAAAGGTATTTTGAATGTGAAGGAAAGGAAAAGGAGTTATATATTAAAAGTCTGAAGTATAAAGAGATAAAGAAATAATTCTCTATTCATGTACGAATGGTGTTCGAATTACATTACAGATTCGAATTGGAAAATACATAAAGAAATAAAAAGTACATGAAGTTAAAAGCTATTCTAAATCGTCAGAGAACTTGAATCCTGTCTTCCTGGGTTCAGGGAACTTGACTCTGTCTCCTTGTTCTTCATCTGACCCTACCTGACCTTCATTTGACCCTCCTCGTCCTTCTTCTTCTTCTTCCACAAGCTTTGATTGAACCACCAAGGTAAGGGCATTACGCAGCTTTGATTAAATGACCCTGCAGTTCAAATTAAAAGTGAGAAAAATGGGGTGAAGACGAATTGAAATTCTAATTGGCTATTACGTTCAACCAAGAAAATCCTTAATAAGGATTAAGAAGCTTATAACTTTGGCTATTCCGACAACCTCATCAAAGATGAAATCAAGAAGATTAGGTTGATCGTAATAGCCAAAGAAAGAAATTTCTTCATTTTGAACAGAGAAATAGATGAAAAAGAGAACTGAATACAGAAGAACATTGAAGCCAATGCCTAATTAAATCAATCAGATTGGACGGTGCCATCAATGTGTTTGTAGAATGGTCCAATCAGTTTCAAAGTCAAATCCACGTGTGGTCGGTGGTCAAGTTCAATACTGAATTGACCAATCAGGATTTTAAACACGTGAAACTTAAGGAAAATTAATCAGTCAATATTTGGTTAAGTTTCCTGATATAAGTTGATAGTTAATTAAAATCGAAATCTGGTTCGATTTTGAAAGAAGTCCAATAACTTAGCAGAATTTACGAAGGCAGAAGCAGTTACTGGAAGTCATTTCGAAGGAAATTTGAATTTCAAATGGAGAGGTTATTGGAAGATTGTTCAGAGAGCGTTCAAATTTCAAATAAGCAGTTAGTGAACGTTGCTGTTTGAAACAGGTGTCAAATCTCAAGCAGTCATTTATTGAGAGATTGAAGATGGTTGCTGATTTGAACGCGTGGCATACTTAGAAATTTGACACGTAATCTAGGCCTGTAAACGTGTCAAAATCTGGTTAAGTGTCTGTTAGGATAGAAGTCTATAAATAGGTCAAAATCTGATGTAACAAGGGTTGGATTTTCATTTACGGAAACTTCTCTGAAACACCTAAACGTCTAATATCGAAAACGACTCAATGGTTTACTGAGGAGAGTGCCCAGTATGTGTATCCATACCAACTTTCAATTAATGTCATTTAACATTCTGCCATTTTCTTTTCTTTGATTTACATTTTTGTTCTTTACATTCCTGCATCTTTTCTTTGCTTTGTTATTTTCTGCATTTACTTTCTGCAAGTTTTTCTTTTCTTTTATTTAAATTTTACACTTTCAATTCCTACACTTTGTCCTTTAAATCTTCATCTCTTTGAAATTCTGTTTATTCTTCAAAATTGATTTTCGAAGTTATTTTCTTTTAGAAAACAAGTGATTCAAAATTCTTTTACTCTTTGAATACAATTTCTGAGTAAACCTGATTTTAAAAAGAACCTTTAGAGGATTCAGATTCTAGTCCCAGATTGTACTTTCAGAATCAAGAGAGTTTTTTATTTCAATTGAAAATTTTCACAACAAACAAATTGGCACGCGCCAGTGGGACTAAGTGCTAAATCGTTTTAGAAAGTGTATGATCTTGAGAAGTGGTAGAACCATTTCTAATTCAATGGCAAATAATAACAGAAACAGAAAAACTTCAGAAAATGCCACTACAAACACTTATGCAAATCAAGGAAGTCCTACAAACCAGAGGAATAACAATGAATCTGTTAATAATAATGAAACCAATGGAGTGGAAAATAACAATAGTTTGAACCGTGATCAACGTGATTCACAGTTGAACACTACTCAGGCTGAAGATCCTTTAAGGACTCAAGCTATGAGTACAATTCCACCATCAAGTGGGGGCATACAGTTTACAAATGCAAGTGTCAGGCCTCCCCCATTATATGGACTTCCCTTTGGTTTTGTTCCTCCTATTCAAGGAACAACCCCAGTCACGTACGCAAGTACAACGACACCTGCATTCAATCATGCTAGTTCTTCAAACTTAGGCATTTTTGGAACTGGTTTTTCTGGATTGAATTCTGGGCAGATTTCGAATTCATTAACAAATACTGCTTTGAATTCGATTAGACAACAAGTGGACGAAAATAATCATGAAATGGTTAATATGTTGACTACTCAATTGACAATAGTGATAAATCCACTTATTGAAAACACTAATCAAAATTATAATACATTGACTAGGCAAATGGCTAGGATTGATGATGTATTCGGCGCACCCCCAGACCTTGAAAACCAACAACATGTTAATGTTGGCCTTGATCAAAACCAAATCAGAATCTTGGGAAAATAATGGCCCAAGGGAGAATAATGAACATGTTCTTCGAGAGCCCGTTCAAAATGGAAATGCTCAGCCATTTGTTTTGAATAGGAATCAAAATGCTGATGAGGTTTTAGAAAGAATAAGGCAAAACAATATTGGGGGAGAACAGAATATAGCAAATATAGTTGAATTAGTGTTGAATAGGCATGGATTTGATGTAGGTCAAGCTACTAGACCACGTTTCGTTTCTCCATTGACACCTTATGTGTTGCAAACTGAATTACCAAGGGGATGGAAAGTCCCAAAATTCACTAAGTTTGCAGGAGAAGCTAATGAAAACATTGTTGAACATATTGCAAGGTATCATGTAGAATGTGGGGACTTAGCTAATAATGAAGAATTGAAAATGAAATATTTTCCAAGTTCCCTAACTAAGAATGCTTTTACATGGTTTACAACCTTGGCTCCTGGTTCGATTCACGCTTGGAACCAGTTAGAAAGACAATTTCATGAACAATTCTTTAGAGCTGAAACGAAAGTCAGTCTTATGGATTTGGTTACAGTTAGACGAACTCCAGATGAATATGTTGAAGACTATTTGAACAGATTTAGACAAATGAGGGTAGATGTCTTGTACCAATTCCTGAAAATAAATTAGTTAAAATTGCAGCAGGGGATTTGACTATTCAATTCGAAAGAAACTCGTAAACCAACAATTGAGAGATATGGCTCAATTGGCTGAAAGAGTTAGGCAAATTGAACAGTTAAAAATCGAAAAGGAAAAGCATAGGAAACTTGAAAAGATAGGGATAAGAGATAAATTGCCTATGTTGATGTTAATGAAAACTTTAGTGATGAAAACTCAGATTTCGAAGAAAACGAAATTGATGTTGCTAAGTTAAAACCAGGACCTCCTTATGCATGTTCATTCCTTAGACCATATAATAGTTCAGGGAACCAAAATTTACAAAGTAAATATCCCAAAAAGACATATGGTTTCGATATATCAAAAGCTGAACAAATTTTTGATATATTAGTAAAGGATAAACAAATTATCCTTAGTGAAGATCATAAAATTCCCTTTTTCGAACAAAGAAAAGGAAAGAAATATTGTAAGTTTCACAATGCATTTGGACATTGGACTAACAATTGTATTCGTTTCAGGGATCTCATTCAAGAAGCCATTTAAGAAGGTAGATTGAAATTCGAAGAGAAACAAAAAATGGCAATGAAGGTTGATACTGACCCTTTGAATGTTAATGCCAGTTATGTTGATACTATTGAAATCAATATGGTAGGAGTTTAACCTGCTATAGATTCAAAGACAACATCTGACATTGCAATAAAGGAGTTTGAGAAAGAAGTGAAAGATATCTTTCCAAAGAGTGATGAGACTTTGGTTGATTTTCTGCTTCGAAAGAAAGAGGAAAATACTGATGTTTCCCTTTGTCCTCGTTGTAATGCAGTCTTTGATCAATCAGTGGCCAAATCTTTTGAGTCATCCGGAATCAAGAAGCATTATCAACAAACTTTAAATCAAAGGTTTCAGAAAAGCAGCAAAAACCTGTCTCGAATATTGAGGTTTGGAAACCTTCTTTTCAAAAGAAATATGAAGTTAACAAGGTACCACCTCCCATGTTCCATAAGCCTAAATCATATGTGCCTCCTTCGAACATTCCTCCTAATAAGTGGATTCGAGTGACAGACAGTCAAGAATACCGTCAAAATCCACAAGTACTTAGACAGTATAATAACTTCTTTAATGGAAAGTCTTTTATGACTAAAACGCAATGGAGAAGAAACCAACGTTATCGAAAGGCAGCAATGGAACAAGGGGGCAGTACTTCGAACTTTTCAAAGAATTTGAATGCCAAGAATGCACAATTGATTCAAGTGCAAGGGGCTTCTAGTCAACCTACATATTCCCAAATCCTGCAAAAAGATAAGTTAAGTATTGTCCCAAAGAAAAAGATTTTGGTTGAAGAAGACTTACTTACTGATGACTTTGAAACTGGATTCCCAGATAGAATCGAAGATATTTGTGTGTGTAGTTTCGATTCTACCTGCAGAGTTCGAAAAGGAGTATGAAGAAGGTTTGGAGGATGATTTCATAGAAGATGAATCATCAGAGCCACAGACTTGTTATACTTGTTTATCAACACAGGCTGTTAAACAAGATTTAGCAGTGTTTGATAGACCTTCTATTGGAATGGTGTCTCACATAAAACCTTTATTCATTCAAGCTCAAATCGAAGGAGTCATTGTAAGTAAAGTATTGGTTGATGATGGAGCGGCAATCAATTTATTGCCAAGTTCTTTGTTGAAAAAATTCAACAAAAAGAAGTGCGATTTGATGCCACATAATATGATCATTACTGATTTTAGTGGGAAGACGTCAAAATCTGAAGGACTGTTGTGTTTTGATGTGATTGTTCGTTCAGTCAAAAGGCCCACTGTTTTGTGGTTGTTCCGTCGAAGGCAAATTATAATGTGCTTCTTGGGAGAGAATGGATACATGGTGTAGGAGTAGTGCCTTCGACTGTTCATAAAATATTATGCTTATGGAATGATGATGGCATTCCAAAGTATGTTGAAGCTGATCAAACATATTACAAGGTTAAAGCAGACACGGTCAATGCAAGAAACTGTGAAAAATGGATAATGAATCAAACACCTTGTACAATTGAAAAGTGTGGCTTTGTGTCTGGCAAGACTCCACATAAGGCGTTTTTCAATGTTGAATATGGTTTGATCATTCAAAGTGAAACTGGTCCTTTTGGGACCACCTCTACTTTTGGATGGATTTCAGAAGAAGAGTAATTTCGAGCTTCATTGCTCGAACCTCAGCATATACTGCTAAGAGGAAGTTTGAAGCGGCCTTAGAGGCTGCAAATTATAGAACGGTCTACGAG
Organism: Sesbania bispinosa; assembly: GCA_026901365.1. Lineage (NCBI taxonomy): Eukaryota > Viridiplantae > Streptophyta > Magnoliopsida > Fabales > Fabaceae > Sesbania > Sesbania bispinosa. The sequence continues at coordinate 244,303 of QLOH01000277.1, read as the reverse complement.
ACCGGAGTTAATGTTAATCAAGAATTTGAAAAGAATTTTGAAACGGTTTCAGTAGCCATACAAGATGCTGAATGTATAAGTATAGAAAATTCAAACATGAGATTTGAAGAGGAAGAAGTATTTCTTGAAAGACTTGATTGCATCTATGATGATACTCCTTTTGGGTTCGAAAGAGCTTTATCTCATGGAATTGAAAAGATGGAGGTACAAGATCCTCTTGAAGAAGTAAATTTGGGTGATGTTAAGGACCCAAGGCCAACTTTTGTAAGTAAAAATCTATCAGAAGATTTTAAATCGAAGTTGGTTGAATTACTTAGAGAATATAAAGACTCTTTGCATGGGATTATCACGAGATGCCTGGTCTAAGTAAAGAGCTTGTTGAATACAAATTGCCTACATTTCCTGATAGGAAACCTGTGAAGCAAGCACCTCGAAGATTTGCGCCTGAAATTATATTGAAGATCAAAAGTGAAATCGAGAGGTTATTGAAAGCTAAGTTCATTCGAACTACCAGGTATGTTGACTAGATTTCAAATATAGTACCAGTTATTAAGAAAAATGGTTTTTGAGAGTTTGCATAGATTTTAGAGATTTGAATAAAGCAACTCCTAAAGATAAATATCCTATGCCAGTAGCTGATATGTTAATAGATTCAGCAACATGTAATGAAATACTAAGTATGTTAGATGGTTATTCAGGATATAACCAAATTTTTATTGTTGAAGAGGATATTTCAAAAACTGCTTTTCGATGTCCCGGTGCAATAGGCACTTATGAATGGGTAATGATGCCTTTTGGACTTAAAAATGTTGGTGCTACTTATCAAAGAGCCATGAATTCTATCTTTCATGATTTAATAGGCAGATTCATGCAAGTTTATATTGATGATGTAGTAGTAAAATCCACATCAAAAAATGATCATCTTTCGAATTTGAAAGAAGCATTTGAAAGGATGAGAATGCATAAATTAAAGATGAACCCTATTAAATGTGCCTTTGGTATTAAATGTGCCTTTGGTGGAGCTGCAGGTAATTTTCTAGGTTTCTTGGTTCACCAGAAAGGAGTTGAGATTTATAAAAATAAGCAAAGGAAATTCTTGAAACTTCTCCTCCTTCGAACAAGAAACAATTGCAGTCTTTATTGGGTAAAATAAATTTTCTTCGAAGATTTATTGCAAATCTTTCAGCCAAAACCAAGGTGTTTTCTCCTCTGTTGAAACTCAAGAAAGAAGAGAAATTTGAATGGAAAGAGGAACACCGGGTGGCATTCGAAGAAATAAAGAGGATTCTCACAAATCCTCCTATTATGAAACCTCCAATTCAAGGAAAGCCTTTGAAATTGTATATTTCTGCATCTGAAGAAACTTTGGGAAGTATGCTTGCCCAAGAAGATGAAAATGGAGTTGAAAGAGCAGTTTATTATCTTAGTAGAACTCTAAATGATGCTGAAACTCGATATTGTGCTATCGAGAAATTATGTTTATGTCTTTACTTTTCTTGTACTAAGTTAAAGTACTGTTGGGATTTGATTTTCAATTGTTTCGAATTCCACAAGTGACAAGGGTATGATGCCATTTCGAATTTACAGAAGAGGTAAAATCACCTCATTTCGAATTTTGATAATAAGTCTGTTAATTTAGAAAAATTCTTGATCGAAGTTAAGGCAAAAGACTTTAGAAATTCGAAAAGAAGACAAGTGTAAATTCGAGAAATAATACATTACAGATATTCAAAAAAGGTGCATGATAGTTCTTTTATTCATGATCCAAATTCGAATTACATTAGTTCGAATACATTGAAAATATATTAGAAAGTAAGCTATCCTAAGTGCCTAATACATTAGAAAGGAAACTATCCTAAGTTATAATGAGTCCTTTACTCATGTCTTCCGCACCTCTTTCTCTTTTCCTCCCCCACAGGCTTTGATAGAGCCAAGGCAAAGGAGAATATGTTTTCCAATTTGTTGAATCACCTTCGACTTGGGGAAGAAATCAAGGTCGGCATGGGAAAACAATAATAGATTCATTTATTATATAAATGAACCTATATTTGGCTATTACGTACAATCCAAAAGCAAAATTTAAAGGAAAAGTTTGAAAACGCCAATGGCTTTGACCATTACGTCAATCCTATCAAAAATGAAATCATTCCAGATTGGATTGAACGTAATAGCCAAAGGAATTAACTTCTTCATATTCTTTGAAGAGTTTCTTTAAAGAATTTAGAAGAAAGAGAAGAAGAGAGAATGAAGAATTGTGAAAAGAATGTGCAAAAGACTCTTATTTATAGGAGTGAAAAGAGGCAAGTGCCATTAATAACACTATTTTAACATCCAATGAGAAGAATTCTCATAATGAAGTTAAGTGGGTGGTGGCCGGTGGTCTTTATGATTTGGAATGGTCAAATGAAGTTTGACATGTGGCACAGGGAAGACTGGAGTTAAAATCTCGAAAAGAGAAAAACTCATTAGGTTCAAATGTCAAGAAAAGACTAAGTCTTAAAGTTAAGGATTTTCTCGAATCCATGAAGTCAAAATTCTAGAAAGAAGATTTCGAGAAAACAGAAAGAAGATTTCGAGGAAAACAGAAAGAAGATTTCGAGAAATTAGAAAGCAAGAATTCGAGAAACATGAACAGAGAATTCGAAGACAAGATATCTGAAGACTTAGAAGATTTCTGAAGAAATCAAAAGGAAGTTTGAAAAGTCAGAAGGTTGTTATTGAAGATCAGAAACGATTTTTTGGTTAGCAGAAGACGTGGCAAGCATGCACGCTGCCAGCATAGGGCTAGATGTGTCATATGTACATTAGTTAGCCGTTAGGATTAGGAAACTATAAATAGGTGAACTCTTGATGTAATAAGGGTTGGCAATTCATTACACTCATACCCTTAAACACATTCACGTCCTATCACACTGCGACTAACAGGTTTACAAGGATTGATTGTATGTGATGAACACATCCACTTTTATCTTTATGCAACTTTTCTTTCAATTCTTTTACTTTCTGCACTTTACATTCTGCATTTTATCTTTCGAGCAATTTCCTTTCTTTACTCTGAAATTTGCGTTCATACTTTTATGAATCTAAAAGAAGTCAAGTAAAAACTTAGAACTTTGATAAAATTCTGAATCAAGTAGTTCTAACTCTTTGTGGAAGATAAGTTTTTTTTGATAGAATTCTGAATCAAACTCTTTGAAACTTATCATTTCTGGATATTTGAAAAAAACAATTGACTTGGTGAAATTCTATACCAATCAATCATTTTTTTTTCTCCAGAAAATTGAACTTTTTGAAAACCTTTTACAAATCTGAAGCACCATAAATCTACTTTTTCAAAAGAGTCCCGTAAGAGGATCTGATTCTAATCCCCAAATTGTTCTTTGAATCAAAGTGATAAATTCAATTTTCGAATTTGTATTTTATCACCACAAACAAATTGGCACGCCCGGGGGACAAAATTGCCAAAAAGTAGTGTGTGTTATGATTTTCTGAAAAAATCTATTATTGCATGCGCTTGAGAAGTGGAAGAACAATTTCTGTTCAAATGGCTAATAATTCAAGACAAAATGGAAATGGAAACAACAATAGGGATAATACTAATGTTACGATTTCTGAGAATTCATCACCCCATAGAAATGAGTCTGTAAACAACAATGAGAATGGGGCAAATAATAGTGTTAACAGAGAACCATCAACAACTACTACTACTACTATGCCAGAACAGCCTGTAGTAAGTCAAATTGGTTCTACTATCCCTATACCCAATTTTGTTTCTATGTCTCAAAATGGACAACCAGTTTTTGGGTTGCCATATGGATTCGTCCCAAATTCTGGGACGGCCCCACCAACTATATCAACAGTAGGTCCTACAGTAACTCGTGGACCCATTTTAATCCCTTTGTGGGAAGTTCTTCTTCATCTATTACAAATTCTACGTTGCAAACTCTAAGGCAACAAATGGATGAAAGCAACCATGAAATGGTAAATATGTTGACAAGGCAGATGGCCACAGTGTTTGATCCACTAGTACAAACAACAAATACTAATTATAATTTGTTGGCTAGGCAAATGGAGAGGATTGCGGATGTGTTTGGAACACCCACAGATCCTATAGTAGGACACGTGGCTAATATGAATCCCCCTGTGAATCAAGAGGATCAAAATAATCAAATACCAAATCTTGTTAATCCTGTCGAAAATAGGGAAGAAAATGCTCCTAGAGTTATCCTAAATAGAAATCAGAATGCTGATGAAATCCTCGAAAGGATAAGAGCAAATACCTTAGGGGGGCAACAAAATGTTGTTGGAATTGTCGAACAAGTCCTAAACAGACATGGGTTTAATGTAGGATTTGCGAACCATCCTTATGTAGTGTCTCCTTTTACCCAGATGGTATTGCAAACTGAATTGCCAAGGGGATGGAAAGTTCCCAAATTTACCAAATTTTCTGGAGAAGTAGGAGAATCTACTGTCGAACACATTGCTCGATATCAAATCGAAGCAGGTGATTTGTCAAATAATGAAGAACTAAAAATGAAATATTTTCCTAGTTCTTTAACCAAGAATGCTTTTACTTGGTTTACAACTCTTTCCCCAAATTCTATTCATTCATGGAATCAATTAGAAAGAAGTTTTCATGAACAGTTCTTTAGAGGGGAAACAAAAGTTACTCTTATGGATTTAGTGAACATTAAAAGATCTTCGAATTAATCCATAGATGATTATTTGAATAGATTCAAGCAAATGAAAGCAAGGTGTTTTACCCAAATTCCTGAATATGAGTTAGTCCAAATGGCCGCTGGAGGGTTGGATTATTCAATTCGAAAGAAGTTGATTAATCAACAACTTAGAGATATGGCTCAATTGGCTGATAAGGTTAGGCAAATTGAACATCTTAAGAAAGAAAAAGAGAGATTTCGAAAACCTGAAAAGACTTTTCGAAAAGATAAAATAGCATATTTGGAAGTATCTGATGATAGTGATTTCGAATATGACATAGAGGATAATGATGTTCATGTGGCAGAACTTAAGCCTGGACCTCCTTATGTTTGTCAATCTTTGAAACCTGTTGGAAATACTAATAATGATATTAAAGATAGGTTTCCTAAGAAAAATTATGGTTTCGATATTTCGAAAACAGATCAAATTTTCGATATATTGGTAAAAGACAAACAAATAACTCTAAGTGATGACCATAAAATTCCTTCTCAAGAGCAGAGAAGAGGTCGAAAGTATTGTAAGTATCATCATACCTGTTGAGTCTCAAAAATATCATAAAAGAAAATATGATGTTTAAGACAACTCAATTCCCAAGTTTTAATGCTTAACAAATTTGAGTTAAAATATTTATCATAGATACATATATGCTTAATGATTTATCTATGATTTCAGCAAGAGTCACTATGAGCCTACATAAAAAGACTAAGTGTTGAAGCTGTCTGACGAAGCAGAACTCGTCTGAAGAGTTGAAGCTGTCTGAAGTAGCTCAACCCGTCTGAAGTATCAGTGCCGTCTGAAGTCTCACTTATGACGTGGCACTCTCTGCTGAAGCTTGTGAAGACTTTTCTGAACCTCTGCTGCACGTACCTTTTCAAACACGATTATGCAAGGACACAGAGACCTTTCCTGGTGATTTTGAATTTCATACACCACTGAGGAAATCTCTGCAACGCAGCCTCTGCAACAACATTTGTAGCAGCCTTAATGCACAAGAGAAACCTTGTATCGTGTCAGAGATATCATACTCTCAGAAGCAGGTCTCACAACGGATTAAATAGCATTTAATGCTATCTCTAAACGGTGGTTTTCAACGGATTAAAGTTTGGGTATAAATACCCTCTATGAAGACCATCAAAGGGAGAACAGACAAGAGAAACGAAGAAAAAAAGTGAGAAAATCAACATACAAGAAAGCCAAGAGAAACATCACGCTACAAGTTTTTACTCTGTAAAAACTCTCCTGATAAAATTTCGATGTACACATGTGTATATCCTGAGCATACCTCAGAATTTTATTGTACATTGTATTCGTTTGAGCTTCAAACTTGTATAGTTTAAAAGCTTAAACTCCTTTCTCTGTAAACTCATTTTAGAGCCTGGAGAGCTTGGTTTATAAAGAAATACTTGATCATAGAGCCTGGAGAGGCTTGGTTGATAAAAGATACTTGATTGTAGAGCCTGAAGAGGCTTGACTGTAAAAGAATACTTGATTGTAGAGCCTGAAGAGGCTTGACTGTAAAAGAATACTTGTAACTCTTGAAAGATTAAAAGAAAAATCCAAGTGCTAGTTGGCATTGGGACTGGACGTAGCTCACAGTGGTAGTGAGTGAACCAGGATAAATTCCTTGGCTAGTTTTCTTACCCTTATCTCTTGTTATTCTTTTTATACTAATCAAGGGGTTAGAGTAATCAATATGATATTCTATAAAGGCACAAAAACATCTTTTAACATCAGTATTTTTGGCCGTCTGAAAACTTCAGACAGTCCTTGAAGAGCCTGTCTGAAATTGTGTTTTTAACACCTGTTTGCGAAAAGCTTTCTAAAATATTCAGAAACACTATTCAACCCCCCCTTTAGTGTTTCCCTGTGTTCCTACAGTTGGTACCAGAGCTCTACTCAGGGTTGAAGCACCTAACAAGTGACTGAGGACTGAAAGATCCAAATGGAAGCTTCTAACAGCAACAGGCAATACATCACAGAAGGAGCCTCTATCACAAGACCCCCAGCATTCAATGGAGTGGATTACCACTACTGGAGAGATCGTATGAAGTTGTTCATTGAGAGCAACAACATTGATGTTTGGGATGTGGTCACTGATGGAGACTATGTGCCTATGCAAAATGGTCTGCCTATACCTAAGACTGAATGGACCTTGGAGCAGAAGCTTAGAGTCCAGATGAACGCTAAAGCCAAACTCTATCTGATATGTTCCTTGAATAAATCAGAATATGAGAAGGTCCATGGATGCACTTTGCCAAGGAGATTTGGGATACTCTTGCAGCAGCCCATGAAGGGACTGAAACTGTCAAGCAATCCAAAATCAGCATGCTTATACACCAGTATGAGATGTTTAAAATGGAAGAAACTGAAAATATTGACCAAATGTTTGGGAGGTTTCAGACCATAACCAATGGACTCAGATCCTTAGGAAGAACCTATGAAATCGGAGACAACAACAGGAAGATTCTAAGAAGTCTACCTAAGTCCTGGAGACCCAAAGTCACTGCCATTCAAGAGGCAAGAGATTTGAACTCTCTGAGAATGGAAGAACTGTTGGGATCTCTCAAAGTCCATGAACTTGAGCTTGGAGAAGATGACAACAAAAAGAAGTCTCTAGCTCTAAACTCCAAAGCCAAACAGTCTAGGACATAGCAGCATGAAGGCTATGCAAGCTGAGGAAACTTCAGAAGCAGATGAAGATTCTGAAGACAAGCTCAGAAGATGAAAACGATCTTGCTCTTTTAAGCAGAAAGATCAAGAGAATGTTGCAGAACAGAGGAAAGTTCAGAAAGAACCAACCTTCATCATCCAAATCAGGTAAGACAGGTAAAGAGTCTAACTCTGATAATATTATTTGCTTTGAATGCAAGCAACCAGGACATATGAAGACTGATTGCCCAAGACTTAAGAAAAACAACTTCAAGAAGAAAAAGTTTTTCAAAAAGAAGAAAGGTCTCATGGCAACATGGGAAGACCTTGATGAATCAACCTCAGAAGAAGAAGAAGACACTTCAGAAGAGGCAAATCTGTGTCTCATGGCTAGTCTATACCATCTTCAGACAGCTCTGAAGCTGAGGTATTTCCTCTTACTCTACAAGAGATGTATGATGATCTGGTGGAAAGTTCACAAGAACTTTTCCAAGAGTATAAGAATCTATCCAAAGCCCACACAGAAATGTGTAACAAATATGAGGCACTTGAGATAGAACATATTATGCTCAAAGAAAAAGTTCTTGAGACTAAAAACTGCAGTTCACAAGCTGTGTCTGAAGAAAATGAGAAACTTCAGGAGCAGATTGTGGAACTGACAAAAGATCTGGCCAAATTTGTCAAAGGAACTAAAAATCTGAATATATGCTTGGAAATCAAAGGCATTCCCTTGACAAAACTGGACTAGGCTTTTGTGATCATAACTTGTCTGAACCTCCTACTGTCTTAAATTTTTCTGAAAAAAAGGTTACTGGGTGTTCTCACTGTGGTAAGCCTGGACACAATATGGCTCAGTGCAAACACAAGAGAAAGACAAGGTCTAAAGCTAACAAGAAAGGACCCAAAAGAATATGGGTACCTAAAAACTTAATTATTCCTGTTGCAGATGTGTTTAACAGGACAAAGGAGACCCCACAAATGGTACCTGGACAGTGGGTGCTCACGACACATGACAGGAGAAAGGTCTTTGTTCCAAAACCTTAGACCTAGAGCTGGTGGAATGGTCACCTTTGGTGGAAATCAGCAAGGGAAGATCATTGGAATAGGGACTGTAGGTATATCTCCTTCATCCCTTATTAAAAATGTACTTCCTTGTGGAAGGACTACAACATAATTTACTGAGCATAAGTCAATTATGTGACAGTGGTTATGTGGTATCCTTTACTAAGGAAGGATGCATAGTCAAGACTCCTCTGAGCAAATCCTCTTTACTGCTAAGAGACACAGCAATGTGTACAAAATTGATCTAGAGGATCTAGCAAGTCAAAATGTAAAGTGTTTTATTTCTGTTGAAGATGAAAAAACAGATTTGGCATCAAAGACTTGGGCATGCCAGCTTGAGATTAATCTCAAAATTAGCAAAACACAATCTTGTTAAAGGATTGCCCAAGCTTTCATACAAATCTGACATTTTATGTGAAAGCTGTCTAAAAGGGAAACAAACAAGACACTCTTTAAGAGTAAAGATGTTGTTTCAACTAGCAGACCACTAGAACTTTACACATTGACTTGTTTGGTCCTATTAGAACAGAAAGTCTTAGTGGTAAGAAATATGGTTTGGTCATTGTTGATGACTATTCTAGATTTACTTGGGTGTTATTCCTAAGAAGCAAGGATGAGACTTTTAGGAATTTCACAGTATTCTGCAAGAAGGTACAGAATGAGAAAGGATTCTGTATTTCTGTTATCAGAAGTGATCATGGTGGAGAGTTTGAGAATGCAAACTTTCAAATGTTCTGTGATGAGAATGGGATCTCACACAATTTCTCTGTGGCTAGAACACCTCAACAGAATGGGGTTGTTGAGAGAAAGAACAGAAGTTTGCAAGAGATGGCAAGGACCATGCTCAACTCATGCAGCTTACCAAGAACCTTCTGGGCAGAAGCTGTTAGCACAGCATGTTACCTTCAAAACAGAATATTGATAAGACCAATTCTGAAAAAGACTGCCTATGAACTGTGGAAAGGAAGAAAACCCAATATATCATATTTCCACACCTTTGGATGTGAATGTTTTATACTCAACACCAAGGATGATCTTGGAAAATTTGATGCAAAGTCTGATAAAGGATTTTTCATTGGATATTCTGAAACATCTAAAGCCTATAGAGTGTATAACTCTAGAACTTTAACTGTTGAAGAAACTATTCATGTTAAATTCAATGATAACAAAGAGACTGATAGGGAACTATCAGATCTAGAGGATGATTTTGCAGGAATGGAGCTGAATGACCACAACAGCTCGAAGGATGAGCAGCTGTCTGAAGTACTCTACTGTTACTAAACCTCTTCAGACAAATGTTGAGTCTCAAACAGAACAAACAGATGTAATACCTCTTCAGAAACCTGACTGGAAATACAAATCACATCATCCTAAAGAGCAAATCATTGGCAGCACTTCAGAAGGAGTTAAGACAAGATCAAAATTCAAGATTCTGAATACTATTGCTCTCCTATCTGAAATAGAGCCAAGGAACATTGATGAAGCTCTGCATGATGAAGGGTGGATCCTAGCCATGCAAGAAGAGCTGAATCAGTTTGCTAGGAGTGATGTCTGGACCCTTGTTCCTAAACCCCATGGGAAAACTATTATTGGAACCAAATGGGTGTTCAGAAACAAGCTGTCTGAAGAAGGCAAGGTAGTCAGAAACAAGGCAAGATTAGTTGCTCAAGGATACAACCAGCAAGAAGGTATTGATTTCACTGAAACCTTTGCCCCAGTGGCCAGGTTAGAAGCAATTAGAATTCTTTTATCTATGCTGTAAATAATGGCATCAAACTATATCAAATGGATGTTAAAAGTGCCTTCCTCAATGGTCTCATTGAAGAAGAAGTCTTGTTAGACAACCCCCTGGTTTTGAAGATATTGCTTTTCCTGAACATGTTTTCAAACTCAAAAAGGCTCTCTATGGTCTGAAACAAGCCCCAAGAGCTTGGTATGACAGATTGAGCAGTTTTCTAATCTCAAATGGTTTTGAAAGAGGAAAAGTGGATACAACTCTTTTTAGAAAACAGTCAACAAAGATCTTATACTTGTTCAGATATATGTTGATGACATTATCTTTGGTTCAACTAACTCTTCATTATGCAAGGAGTTTTCAGAGTTAATGCAATCAGAATTTGAAATGAGTTTAATGGGTGAACTAAAATTTTTCTTAGGACTTCAGATTAAGCAAGATTCTGATTGTATATGGATCCATCAAGAAAAATATACAAAGGAAATGCTTAAGAAGTTTAACTTACATGATTGCAAACCCATGCCAACTCCAATGCATCCCTCTGCATCTTTAAATAAAGATGAGAAGGAAGAACCAGTGAATCAGACTTTGTATAGAGGAATGATTGGATCATTACTATATCTAACAGCAAGCAGACCTGACATAATGTTCAGTGTATGTCTGTGTGCTAGATTTCAATCTGATCCAAGGAGTACTCACTACAAAGCTGTAAAAAGAATTTTCAGATATCTTAAAGGTACTACTAATCTTGGTCTGTGCTATAAGAAAAGTAAGGATTGCAGGTTAATAGGTTACTGTGATGCTGATTTTGCTGGAGATAGAATTGAAAGAAAAAGCACTAGTGGTGGATGTCATTTCTTTGGAGAAAATATGATTAGCTGGTCAAGTAAAAGGCAAAGCACAATTGCCTTATCAACAGCTGAAGCAGAATACATCTCAGCAGCCAGTTGTTGCTCACAATTGTTATGGGTGAAGTATCAGTTAGAAGATTTTAACATTACTATATTTGCTATACCTGTTTTGTGTGATAATACAAGTGCTATAATCTGTCTAAAAATCCCATTCAACATTCTAGGGCTAAACATATAGAAATAAAACATCATTTCATTAGAGACTATGTTCAGAAAGGTGTTTTTGATATTCAGTTTGTTGATACAGAGCATCAATGGGCTGATATATTCACAAAACCTCTGACTGAAGATAGATTTAAGTTCATTAGAAATAATCTGAACATACATGCTTTTTAAGTGTGTGTGATCTGATTGTATCTGAAATTTCAGCTTGTCTGAAACAAGTGACTTGTCTGAAATTTTGAGGTTGTCTGAAATCTATATGGGGTTCTGAAATCTGTCACTTGTCTGAAGTAAACAAATGACGTGGCTTTATGAGACGGTTTAATTCCATTTACTTTGTCTTTTCCACTTCGCACGTTCTCCTATGTCTGCGCACCCAGTAAATGCCATCATTGCTTTATGGATCTTTAAATACGGAAGCTAGTGGGTCACAGAACTTCACTCTTCACGAATCAGTAGTCATCCCTTGAGAATCCTTCTTCTACAAGATAATTCTTTTTTCTCTCAAGTCTCTTCAGAAAAACTCTCCAATGGCCCTAAGAAATCTGCTGGAAGCAATATCGTGAAAACTAAGGGCGTAGCCCTGGAGGATCTTCAATCTCTGGGAATGGACTTGTTTGCTGAGTTCGATGCAGCTGGGTGGACTCAGTATTTCAATCAACAACTTGACACAGTGGCATGAGCAAGTGTGCTGGATTTCTGGGGCTACTGCCAGAGGAATACCCAATCCTCAGGGTATCTACACTAGCATCAAGGCCACAGTACGTGGTATTCCTGTCTTCGTTGATGAAGATATCATTGCTCACATCTGTGAGGTCAGAACTGAAGGAGCTGTATTCACTCCTGGCTGGGAAGCAAGAAATGGAGGACAGAAGCAGTTCACTGAGTTTCTGTATGGCACCTCTGAACCAGTAAGCTTGGATGCAAAGCATATGTCAGACAAGGCTAGGGTTTTGCATGCCATCTTAGGATGCTCTATAATCCCTAAAAATGGAAGCAGAAACCATGTTTCTGAGTTGGAAAGATTTTGTCTGATTCACCTACTGCAGAAGAAGAAGGTGAACCTCCCCAACATCATAATGTACCACATGCAGAAGCGTCTCAGAGACTCTGCTGGGAGCTTCCCTCACAATACCATCATCACCAAAATCTTGCTGCATTTCAAAGTTCCCATTGAAAGGCTTTTTGATCGCCTTTCACAACCTATGTTTGGTGAATCAAACCTCAAGAGCATGGGAGTAAAGCTGACTCCAAGACCTCCTCTCCGTCCTTGAAGGAGAGCCTTCTTCTTGAGAAAGCTGCAAGAAGGCAGACAACAATGGAGGTTCTTGAGAACAAACTCAGAGGAGACATAAGAAGCATGAGTTCAAGCCATCACAAACCCTCTCCTCAGGCAAAATTGAAGAAGCTACCTGTAAGGAGTGCTGGTAAGGTAGCATCTGCATCTGGGCAGAGTCAGGTGTCTGAACCTGTTCAGAAGGCATCACAAAGGCCATCTGAAATGTGGGTCAGATGTCTGAACCTGTACAGACTCCCACAGCCTTCTTCTGAGATGGAAGGACAGACTCAAGAGGCAGAAGGAAACTAATGTAGTCATAGCTGAGCCATTGGCTGCGTGCCCATCTGATCCTGAACTCATTCAGGTGGCAGCTTTGGCTACTGCTTTGGAGCAGGAGGAGCTGGAGAAGAAAGCAGAACAAGAAAAGACAATAGAGCTATTGCTATTGCTTCACAATTGGCCTATGCTGAAGATGATAGGCAAGCAACCATAGCTGAGGGAGCAAAGAAAAGGAAGAGGTCAAGTGCACCTCAGAGAAGGAGAACCAAAGGCAAGCTACTTCAGACTGCACCTGAACCTAGGGTGACTAGAAGTATTGCCTCTCAGCTGACAGCAGAAGATGAAGCTGAGAAGTATCAAAACTTTGTTAAAGCTCAACAATACTTTAAAAGGAAAAGGGAAGAAAAACAAGCACAAAGGGAGAAGGAAGAAGCAAAGGCAAAAGAATCTGAGGTAACCAAGCCTCCCTACAAGAGAATTAAAGTGAGATTTGATAATGTAACTCCTTCACCACCCTCCTCACCAGAAAAACAAACACCTCATCAACCCTCACAACCTTCACCATCACCTTCACCAAAAACCCTATCACCTATAAACCAACCATCTTCACCTCTATCACACCCATCACCACCTCCACAAACAGAAAACCAACCCTCTGAACCTTCCAACCCTCTGAACCTACCTCACCACAACCTTCAGAGAATCAACTCTCTGAGCCCACATTACCTTCCCCACAAATCCATGACCCTGCTCTAATACCACTCCTACCTTCATCACCTCCACCTCCTACACCTTCTCTGGAAGAAGAGCTCTCTGTTGAAGAAGAGCAAGTGCTTGCTGATCCCTGCTCACTGCCCAAGTTTAGCACCCTGTCTGAAGAGCTACAGTATTTCAGATCAGCACCTGCTGTATCCTTGCATCCTGGCTTAATCAGGAAAACTGCTGCTGAAGTAAGGAATCAATACAGTGCTTCTTCAGGTGGATTAGACAAGATCAGGAAGGGTGTCCCTCTTGCACATATTTGGGCTCCCATCAATCCATTCTCAAATGATTCCCTGAGGCTGTCTAATGATGAATGGAGCTTTGTGAGGCAGCTGAACACTGAGTCTGAGCTGTTTCAGAGGGATCTGCACAAGGGAGTTGGGATGAGAGGCTACAGGCCCCCTAGAACCTGTTCAATCAGGCCAACCACCAAAATCTTGGTGAAACCTGATAGAATAGTTCCTAGGTATCCCTTACTGGAAGAGAAATTCAAAGGAAGCTAAAAGCTATTCAAAGAAAAACTCACCTGTGTCTGAAGTGATGAGTCCATCAGAGTGGGACTCTTTACCAGAATTCATCACAAATCTAGGAGGAGGCCTGGATCATCTACTTCAAGATTGGATGTGGTCCTCTTACTGGAAGATCAGAGAAGATGCTGGATCTTCTTCTGGATCAACTGGTCCTGATGCTGATTCTGGTGTTGGACTTGGAAAGGCAACCACTGTCAAATATCATTATATGAGAGATCACTTTCCCCCACCTGCTGACTCTTTCAATGAAGATTGGGTTCTGCTGAATCCTATTGGCACCTTCTTCTGCCCTGTGTTCAGCCCATCTGACTACAGCTTACAGCCAGGATTTGGAGTGCTTAGATTTGTTTGCCCCTACATCCAGCTCATCTTTTATGAATCTGAGCAAGACTTGGCTGAGGAAAATCTAAAGTTGAAGTCCAAAGTGCAGAAACTTGAAAAGAAGTGTGCTGATCAAGAACAGAAGACTAAGCATCTGATTGCTCAACAAGAACAGATTCTTCAAGAACAGCAGCTTATCAGAATCTGGTCAGCAAGACTTGAAAAACCTCAGTGGAAGCTGCAATAACAAAGGCCAAGGACGACTTGATTTCCTTTCTCACTGAGGCCTTGCTGAAGAAGAAAGATTAGACTGTTCATCTTAGCCATTTGTCTTTTGTTTATGCTTATGACAAGTGTCTGATTGTTTGTTTCTTTATTTGAACATTCCCATCTATATACAATCAGTGGCTTTTTCTCATCCTTTTATGAGTGCATTGTTCTCATTATGATATATGTTCTATATGCATTTATTGCTCTGTTCCTGTTTAGCTCTGATATTCCCTTTTGATTGATGACAAAAGGGGGAGTATTAAAATCTAACAAAATCTGAATCTGAAGTAATTACAGGACTCAGGGGGAGAGTATATAAGAAATTGATTTTTGATCAAATCAGTTTAAGAGATCACCATCTGAGGGGGAGCTATCTATACTTTTATCTTTAAAACTCCTTTCAGATTTATGTATTTTAAACAAATTTGTCATCATTAAAAAGGGGGAGAATGTTGAGTCTCAAAAATATCATAAAAGAAAATATGATGTTTAAGACAACTCAATTCCCAAGTTTTAATGCTTAACAAATTTGAGTTAAAATATTTATCATAGATACATATATGCTTTAATGATTTATCTATGATTTCAGCAAGAGTCACTATGAGCCTACATAGAAAGACTAAGTGTTGAAGCTGTCTGAAGAAGCAGAACTCGTCTGAAGAGTTGAAGCTGCTCTGAAGTAGCTCAACCCGTCTGAAGTATCAGTGCCGTCTGAAGTCTCACTTATGACGTGGCACTCTCTGCTGAAGCTTGTGAAGACTTTTCTGAACCTCTGCTGCACGTACCTTTTCAAACACGATTATAGCAAGGAACACAGAGACCTTTCCTGGTGATTTTGAATTTCATACACCACTGAGGAAATCTCTGCAACGCAGCCTCTGCAACAACATTTGTAGCAGCCTTAATGCAAGAGAAACCTTGTATCGTGTCAGAGATATCAGAGCTCTCAGAAGCATGTCTCACAACGGATTAAATAGCATTTAATGCTATCTCTAAACGGTGGTTTTCAACGGATTAAAATTTGGGTATAAATACCCCTCTATGAAGACCATCAAGAAACAAGAAGAAAGAAAAAAGAGAAAATCAACATACAAGAAAGCCAAGAGAAACATCACGCTACAAGTTTTTACTCTGTAAAAACTCTCTGATAAAATTCGCTGTACACATTTGTATATCCTGAGCATACCTCAGAATTTTATTGTACATTGTATTCGTTTGAGCTTCAAACTTGTATAGTTTAAAAGCTTAAACTCCTTTCTCGTAAACTCTTTTAGAGCCTGGAGAGGCTTGGTTGATAAAAGAATACTTGTTAGAAGCCTGGATGAGGCTTGGTTGATAAAAGAATACTCGATTGTAGAGCCTGAAGAGGCTTGACTGTAAAAGAATACTTGATTGTAGAGCCTGAAGAGGCTTGACTGTAAAAGAATACTTGTAATCTTGAAAGATTAAAAGAAAATCAAGTGCTAGTTGACATTAGACTGGACGTAGCTCACAGTGGAGTGAGTGAACCAGATAAATTCCTTGGCTAGTTTTCTTACCCTCATCTCTTGTTAATTCTTTTTATACTAATCAAGGGGTTAGAGTAATCAATATGATATTCTATAAAGGCACAAAAACATCTTTAACATCATATTTTTGGCCGTCTGAAACCTTCAGACAGTCCTTGAAGAGCCTGTGCTGAATTGTGTTTTCTTGTATTTTAACACCTGTTTGCGAAAAGCTTTCTAAAATATTCAGAACACTAGTCAACCCCCCCTTTTAGTGTTTCCCTGTGTTCCTACACATACTTATGGACATTGGACTAATAGCTGTGTTCGTTTCAGGGATATTATTCAAGAAGCTATCAAACAGGGTAGATTGAAATTCGAAGAAAGGTTCCAATGGCCATGAAGATTGACTCTGACCCACTCCAGGTGAACGCAAACTACGCTGAACCTGCAAGTGTGAATATGGTCGAATTGGAAGATTCCAATTCTGTGGGACAGGCCACAGAGATGGCCCTTGATGGAGATCAGGAATTACATGATGTTTATCCAAAAGGGGGCGAATCCTTGTTGGAATTTCTGAATCGAAAGAAGGCAGAAGATGCCTCAATTGAACTTTGTCCAAGGTGTCATGCTGTATTCGATAGGTCTGCAACCAAGGCTTTTCGTGGATCAGAAATGAAGACACACTATCAGCAAGTGGCTGCCCACATCAACAAAAAGAAAATAAGCAGAAGAAGCCTCATCCTTCTTATGGGTGTTGGATTTCGAAGTCTGAATCCATTTCTGGAGGAAAGACACCTGTTAACTAGGTTCGATAAGGGAAATAACCCATGAATCCAAAATTTCATGAAGACAGGAAGCCTCGAACTTTTGTACCATCATCATCAACTCCCCCGAATCAATGGGTTCGTCCTGGCTACATGAAATATCAGAATAATTTCCAAGGTTTTCACCAGAAACCTTATTATGGAAATAGGCCTCAAATGACGAAGACCCAATGCAGAAGGGCACAAAGAATGAGAAAGGCTGCCTTCGAGGAACAAGAAGAAGAACATGATTTTTGAACAAAACAATCAACAACCTAAGCATGTGCAAGTAAAAAATGCTCAAGTAATTCAAGTCCAAGCAAATTCTAATCACCATACTTATGCTCAAGTGGTGAAAAAGAAGCCTTCATTCCAAGTTATTGGAGGTTTTTTTGATGAGAATGAAGATGACTTATTAACAGAAAATTTCGAAACTGGGTTTGCAGATGGTCTGGATGACATCTGTGCAGTTGTTTATGTATTACCTGCTGAGTATTCTGAGGAACTTGAAAAAGGCTTAGAAGATGAGGACTTTGACGAAGATGATATAGGCGAGGATCCAATATGTTATACTTACATTGGCAAACAAATTTGCCAGAATACTTCTTCAGTATTCGAAAAACCAATTGAGGAAATGCAACTACACATGAAGCCTTTGTTTATCAGAGCTTTAGTTGGGGATGTAAGTATTGGAAAGGTACTCGTAGATTCTGGAGCAGCAGTAAATCTGATGCCGAAATTTATGATGAAGAAATTAATGAAGACCAAGTTTGATCTGATGCCCCATCAGATGATTATTACAGATTTTAGTGGCAAGACTTCGAAATCAGAAGGTGTGTTATGCTTAGAGTTAACAATGGGAACCATCATGAGACCCACTATGTTTGTTGTGGTTGATCGAAGGCAAACTATAATCTGTTACTTGGAAGGGAATGGATCCATGGGGTAGGTACTGTTCCATCTTCAATGCATCAGAGGCTTTGCATGTGGACCAAAGAAGGTGTACCCATTTATGTTGATGGGGACAAGAATTATTTTAAAGTCGAAGAAGATGTTGTGGATGTGAGGAGTACAAAAATGAAGGTTATGAAAACTAGACCATATGAAGTAATTGATAAGTATATGTTGGTGCCTACCAAGGTACCTTATTCATTGAGATTGAACCTTGATTGTGGTTTCATGTTACAATGTGATGTCGGCCCTTTAGAGGCCGCAGAAATAGCTGAATGGTCAGACCCAGAATAGATTCGAGCTTTTGGGCTCGAATTTCGGCCTATATGGCCGAAAAAAGGGTAGAAGCGGCTCTCGAAGCCGATTTTAATCAAAATAAACAGGATAAAGAAGAAACGACCCCCAAGGCCGAATGGCAAGAAGGAAGGATGGTTATTGAGGAGATAATAGAAGAAAAAATTTCTGAAAAGATAAAAATTCTACTGAGAAAAATAAAGATTCTGAGAAGGAATATCTTGAGGAGATGGTCAAAAAGGTCGAGACATATGTTCAAGAAACACAAGGGTTTGAGTTCGAGAAACTAGATTGCATTTATGATGACTCCCCTTTAGGTTTTGAAGGATTTTTGTCTCAAGGCATTAAGAAAATGGAAGCTCAGGATCCTTTAGAGGAAGTAAATTTGGGAAATAATAATGAAAAAAGACCCACGTTTATAAGTCAGAATCTTGGAGGAAATTTCAAAGAGAAAATTATTGATTGTTGAAAGAATATAAAGATTGTTTTGCTTGGGATTATCACGAAATGCCTGGTTTGAGCCGAGAACTGGTAGAGCATAGACTTCCAACCTTTCCAGAAAGCGACCAGTAAAACAGGCTCCAAGAAGATTTGCTCCAAAATAGTTTCAAAAATCAAAGAAGAAATAGAGCGTCTTCTAAAGGCTAAGTTCATTCGAACTGTCAGGTATGTTAACTGGATTTCTAATATTGTGTTGTTATCAAGAAAAATGGATCTTTAAGGGTATGTATTGATTTTCGAGATCTTAATAATGCAACCCCTAAAGATGAATACCCAATGCCGGTTGCTGATATGTTAATAGATTCGGCAGCAGGAAATGAACTTTTAAGTATGTTAGATGGGTATCAGGTTATAATCAAATCTTTATTGCTGAAGAGGATATTTCGAAAACAACTTTTCGATGTCCTGGGGCAATAAGCACTTATGAATGGGTTATGATGCCCTTTGGCTTAAAGAATGTTGGTGCCACTTATCAAAGAGCCATGAATTCGATCTTTCATGATTTAATAGGAAAATTTATGCAAGTCTATATAGATGATGTTGTGGTTAAGTCTGAATCAAAAGACTTACATTTAGATCATTTGAGACAAGCTTTCGAGAAAATGAGAAAGCAGTTTAAAAATGAATCCTATTAAATGTGCTTTTGGTGTATCTGCAGGAAATTTCGTAGGGTTTCTTGTACACAAGAAAGGTGTTGAGATTGATAAAAACAAAGCTAAAGCTATTCTCGAAGCATCTCCACCTACTACCAAGAAGCAATTGCAATCTTTTCTTGGAAAGTGAATTTCCTTCGAAGGTTCATCTCGAATCTATCAGGAAAGACTAGGGTGTTTTCCCCATTATTGAAATTGAAGAAAGAGAAAACTTCAAATGGGAGGATGAACATCAAAGAGTCTTCAGAGAAATCAAAAATTTGACAACTCCTCCAATTATGACTCCTCCTTTCCGGAAACCTTTGAAGTTATATATTTTTGCTTCAGAAGCCACAATTGGAAGTATGTTGGCTCAAAGGACGAAAATGGCGTGGAAAGAGCTGTTATTATTTGAGTAGAGTCCTTAATGATGCAGAAACTAGATACTGTGCTATAGAAAAATTATGTTTATGTTTGTACTTTTCTTGTACTAAACTTAAGTATTATGTCAAACCTCATGATGTATTTGTAATTTCACACTTTGATATAATAAAGCACATGTTATTAAAGCCTATATTGCACAGTAGAGTTGGAAAATGGGCATTGGCATTAACTGAGTTTTCGTTAAAATTTGTCCCTTTGAAATCTATGAAAGGACAAGTGGTTGCAGATTTCTTAGTTGATCATCCCCCAATTCCAATTGAAGAATCAACATATGTAGGCTTGGAGCCTTGGAAACTATATTTTGATGGATCCAAACATAAGAATGGATCAGGGATTGGAATTCTACTATTTCACCCAAAGGATTCCCAACACGAATGATGTTTGAAAAAAACATCCTTGTTCGAATAATGCAGTAGAGTATGAAGCTCTTATTGCTGGTCTCAAAATTTGGTTTCTCTAAATTCGAGAAATGTTCATATTCGAGGAGATTCACAATTAGTTATCAAACAGGTAACTAAGGAATATAAATGTTTAGATCCAAAATTGGCTAAGTATTTGGTTCAAGCCAATAAACTTCTGGAAATGTTTAATGAAGTAAAAATTGAACATATTCCCAGAGGTCAAAAATTCAAAGCCAATGAATTGGCTCAAATAGCTTCAGGATATAGAATTTCAATTGGAACTCTCAGAAAAATCAGTGATATTCAGAGAAGGTTTCCAATGAAGGAATTTGATATCCATAATATAAATCTTTTAGATCAGAATGATTGGAGAAGTGAAATTGTTAATATCTCCAAAATCCTTCCTTGGTAAATAAAAGACATTGAAATATAAAATTCTGAATTATTGTATTTTTGGTGAAGAGCTTTATAAAAAGGCTATTGATGGGAATTTACTTCGATGTTTGGGAGAAACTGAAGCTTATTTGGCTTTAGTTGAAGTCCATGAAGGAGCTTGTGGCGCTCACCATGCAGGAAAGAAAATGGAATGGATTTTGAAAAGAAATTATTCTTTTGGCCTTCAATGGCCAAAGATTGTCACAATTTCGCAAAATCTTGTGAAGAATGTCAAAAGCATGGAAATGTACAACAAGTTCCAGCAGGTGAATTGCTTTCAATAATAAAGCCTTGACCTTTCAGAGGATGGGCTTTAGACTTAATTGGAATGATACATCCAGCTTCTTCGAGAAATCACAGGTTTATTTAGTTGGAGTTGATTATTTTACCAAGTGGGTAGAAGCAATTCCTCTAACAGAAGTTACTCAAGAAGATATCATTCGTTTCATAGAGAAAATATTATATTCGATAAACCATTACAACAGATCAAGGAACAATGTTTACTGGAAGAAAAATGGTTAGGTTTGCTGAATCAAAAGGAATAAAATTACTTTCTTCTACACCTTATTATGCAAGCCAATGGTCAGTTGAAGCAGTTAATAAAACTATTATTGCTTTGATTAAAAGGCATATTGGGCGTCCCAGAAATTGGCACGAGACTTTAAATCAAATTCTTTGGGCTTATAGAAATTCTCCAAGAGAGACTACTCGAACTAACCCTTACAAATTGGTATATGGTCATGATGCTATATTACCAGTTGAGGTAAACTTACAATCAATAAGGGTTCAAAAACAGTTTGAGTTACCTTCTCAAGATTATTGGAACTTGATGTTTGACGATTTAAATCAACTTGATGAAGAAAGGTTGGCTGCTCTTGAAAATATAAAAGACAGAAAGAGCAAATTACTCGTTGTTATAATAGAAAGGTTAAGAAAAAAGTATTCAAAATTGGTGATTATGTGTGGAATTGATTCTGCCAATTGATAAAAAGTCTAAGAAATTTGGTAAATGGTCACCTAATTGGGAGGGACCTTCGAAATTGAGAAAGTATTTTCCAGTAATGCGTATTCAATTCGAGAGTTAGTTGGTGATTTGCGTATAATGTCAATCAATGGAAAATATTTGAAAGAATATAAACCAAACTTGCAAGAAATCAAATTGTGTATAAAGGAAAATAAATTGTTCAGAGGACAATAAAGATTCGAGCCCATGCTCGAAAACAAAGAAGTTAGAGAAGAAACAAAAAAAAAAAGGCTAAAAAGGAGCTTCGCTCTTTAACTTAGCAAAGTTATGCATAAGGTCTTCATAGTAGATCTTCAGGCTGCTGTTATTTCTTTCGAGATTATCAATGTCTTTGACAACTGTAACAGCATCCCTCGAAATACTTCGAACAGAGTTGATGAGGTCCATTCGAGTAGACTTCTGCCTTGACAATGTGGTTTCGAGCTCACTTTTTTCCAACTTAGTTTTTTCAGCTTCTTCTTGATATTTCTTGATGAGGCCTTCGAGCCTTAAATTTTCCTTTTGGAGCTCTTCAATTTTCAGAGTATTCTGGTCGATGGATTGCTCATATTTGGCAACTTTGGTCTTGTTATCTTGCATCTTATCCATCAACTTAGTTTTTTTTTTCTGCATTGCTAATTTCGAAGTTTGTTCGATTTGGCCAAGAGTCTGAACAGTACTCTGATATAACTCTGAAAAGCTCTTAATCCACTCTTGTTGAGACTCAGAAAGATGAGAATTTTCTTGTCAAAGAAGATAAGGTAACTTTCAATCTCTTCTCTATAGAGACGATCCTTGGGAATCTCTTTCATCATGGATTTCTCGAAAACCAATTTCTTGAAGCTTTGGAGAGATTTATCAATAGAGTCTTCCTCACTCAATGGATTCTGAACTGTAGCTTCATAGTGAGCAGATGATAAAGAGACTTCCCCTGAAAGCACTTCAAGGATCAAGAATGGATTTATCCAGATCTTTCAGACAATCATCTAAGTCTTTGGCATTATACACAGGTGTTGACCTAGATAATCCCTTGAAAAGCCAGGAGATTTTGCAGGAGTGCCTAATTCAGTCTGATGTGGTTTGGATTTCCTAGGGAAGGAGATTCTTTGGTTCCTCGAGAATCAGGATTTTGAGAAGGTGAATGATCATCTTTTTTGTCTTCGTCTTCTCGAGAATCCCCATTGTTTGGATCAGAAGGAGATTGAACTTCTTCTTCTTCCCCTTTTTCTTCTTGTTCCTCACCACTTTCTTCGATATGGCCTAAGGTCTTTTCTGTGGTAAAGACTTCTTCAAAGAAGTAGCCTGAAGTGGACTCTCTATGTTTTCTCGTTCGTTACCACCACTTTCAGCTTGGGAACTCGAAGAAATGTTTATCTGAAACAGAAAATGACTGAGTTAGATAAACAAGAGTAGAGAAGAAGAAATTAATAGTTGACCTTTTTTTCTTTCGAAAAGAAAGTTAAAAGGTTTACTTGCTCCATAACCCTACTTGGGATTTGTTCCTTATAGGCCTTAACCCATTAAACCTTTGGCCAACTCTCTGATGTTTTACATAGAGAAAGCAACTTCAAAATCAGAAAGAACAGAGAGGAGTTCTAAAGATGACTTGAAAGAAAGAGAAATTGGAAAACTTACTGCTCCAATTGTCTTTCCGGGAGGAATGACTGAAAGAACTTTTTTTTTTGGGAGTTTGTTTTTTGTCTTCTTCTTTCTTTTAATTTATTTCTCTCAAAGGAACAACTTGTTGTTCAGGAGTGGTTTCCTGTAAAAGCAACAGAGACATCAGATTTCTCGAAATTTATAAAATTTCGAGATTGATAATAAAATTCGAAATTACCTCTGAGAGAGATTGTTCTTGAGATTTTTCAGATGGACTCTTCTCTGACCTTTTGCTGCTTTTATTAGTTTCTTCTTGAAGATTGGGAAGCATCTGCTTGATCCTTCTTACCCACTGAAGCGGATTGGCTTTGTCAGATGGTTCGTTAGTCTTTTCGACCTATGCTGGACGCAGCCTTCTTCCTAGATGTAAAAGCAGTAGTCTAAAAGAAATAAAAGGAAGGATCTGTTAAGGATTCGAAGAGCCAAGGTTAACATAAGTTTTAGATTTCGAAATGAAACTAGTACAGAAGGTTTTGAGAGAGGATGGAACTTTCCTTTTCTTTGATTTCTTTTCAATGACTTTTTCCTCCTCACTTTCCCAATTTTCTTCTATATCCTTCGAGAGTTTACACTCTTGAGCTAAAAATAAGCGAGAAAATTATAAGTATAGAATTGGGATAAGTAAGAAATATAAGGAAAAATATTTTCATGTATTACCTTGAACTATAAAGTCCTTAGAGATTATTCTCACATGTTCTATATCCACATGAGCTACAAAAGGATAATTGTCCAAAGTATATTTTGTTAAAGTAACTCTTTTTGAAAGAGGTTTAAGACTATTGAAAAGAAAATCAAGACTTGTAGGTCTAGGTCCATTCAGGACCATATAAACTCTTTGCTAAACCAAATTTCGCTGTTGGTAAAGAAGGAAACTTTGGACAATACTTTTCGAAGACAGTGGTACCATTGGATTTACAAGTTTAAAACTTTGTTGATTCAAAGAAACTTTTTCTTTTAAGGAAGAAGCTGCTTCAGAAATAGTTCTATGAATTTTATTGGGAATATAGAACACATGAAAATATTTCTCGAAAGCTTCAATTTCTTTGATGTGCGTACCTTTAGACTTCTTGATAGATTTCTGCGGAGGAGCATTGGTTAGTCTCGAAAAGCAAGTATCTTCATCTACTAGAATACTAAGAAAGTATTAAGACCACCATTCTTCAAATGACAAGGTACAGTAGTGTGAAAGCTCGAAGGAGACTGGCTCAATAGATAAAGGCTTTTGAGCCTTCGAGAGTTGTAATTTCTCGAAACCTTCTTCACCTTCAACTAAATCTTCAATCAGAATTTGATCTCTGGAAGTGTAGAAGGGTGTAGGACGAAGCTGGCTTAAACCAAATTGACGAGCTACAAATTGTGGTTGGTAATGAAAGACTCTAAAGTCTTTAAGTTGGAAGCCACAATATAAAAGGTCAGGGGACAAGAATTGTTTCCAAATTTCTAAGCTCTCAGATTGTGCACCTGGGGTATCACAGGGGAACTTTCGAGTTAAACCAATCAGGTCCTCGAGTTCGAGAAGCAAAAGGTGGCAAGATTGGGAGAATGCTTTTTGATTTTCAGGAAAAGAGAAATATAAGACTTAAAGCGTTCGAGCCGGTTCTTTTTCGAGGAAGGTGTGAGAAAAGACAGCCTATAACCCTCAATTGAAGTGGGAAATTTGGACTCTGGAGGTTCAGAACTTTCGAATTTATTTTGGAAGATAGCATTCAACCAAAGTTGAAGGAACCAGAAAGGACCACAAAGGTTTCGAACATGATCTTTTAACTTAAGTGTATAAATAGCTTCGGAAAGCATGTCATAAACATGAGCCAAAAGACACCTATTTAAATCAATTCGAATACCCTTGGCTAACATCTGAGCCATGGGAAGGAAAGATTTGGGAATTGGTTGGATCTGGAACAGAAAACAAAAGCAGACAACCAATATAGGAGAAATGCAACATGTTCATTTTCAGAAACTTTACCAGATTTGGCATTGTTCTGAATGAAATTCGAGTAAGTCAGTTTGTCAAAATTTGGCTCAACATGTGGTTCAGGGACTTTCATGAATGGAAGAATTAATTGGCCTTCAGGTTGAAGGCCGGTGGATGGCAGTAACATCAAAAAGTGTTGGTGTAATCATGCCATAAGGAAAATGAAAAGAATTGGTAGATCTTTCCCAGAAAAGAAAGGAAGAAAGAATAAGAGAAGGGTCGAAACTAAGATCAAATTTACTTAGTTGAATGAGATAAAAAATACCAAGTTGCTTCCACAAAGCTTCCATAGTACTTTCGATCCTATTCAACCACATGACATAGGAATCTTTTCGAGCAGGAGGAGATGCTCGAAAAACATCAGTAAGGTTTTCGACATGATCAGTTCAAATAACAGATTTGAAAATTCGAATTTTCTCTTCTGGCAAACTTGGGAAAAATTCATCGTACTGATCAGAGAAGAAGGAGGTGTAATGGACCAAGGAAAGAAAATTATTTCTTCCTAATTGAATAAGGGATGAGTACCTGGGAATTCCAGATAGCTAACTTCTCCTCAGCACTTTCAGGCTCAGGGACATAAACTTGGTCGTCCCTAGCAAAAAGATCACCTTTGCAAACAGCAAGAGGCACTGAAACAGAACCTTCAGAAGCCATTAATGGTGTTTCTTGGAGATCTTGAGAGAGAAACACAATGCGACAGTGCAAAAGAGCTGAAAATGCATCAAGAAAAAGTAAAGTCAAAACCTTTGAGATGTTTATAATCGGTGAAAATCAAGTCAAAAACGAGGAAAAGTGATTAAGAAGGGATAAAAATCATACCTTGAAGAAAAGCAAGAAGACGTCGTAGAGAGAAAAGTCTGAGTTCTTAAGGTTGAAGAAGGTGAAATTAAAACTAAGGGTTTTTACTTGATATTTATATGAGAGAGAAATAACATGATTACAAAGGAGTTTAAAAAGTAACCATGATTACACGTTTCCTGGAACGTGAGTTAATAGCCCAAAAACGTGGGAAAATCAGTTAGCTTTCAAAAAGTAACTGAAATATTAATTTAATTGGAAAATGAAAGGTTTTTTTATCTGAAACATGTATTTAAGTTTTCCTTTTAAATTTTGAATAATTATTATTAGGAATATCAAAGGTTTTGTTCCAAAAATATCTCTTTATGCAAAAATAGATTATTACTTGAAAGAGACTATTTTTGGGGGGGCATCTGTTGGGATTTGATTTTCAATTGTTTCGAATTCCACAAGTGACAAGGGTATGATGCCATTTCGAATTTACAGAAGAGGTAAAATCACCTCATTTCGAATTTTGATAATAAGTCTGTTAACTTAGAAAAATTCTTCATCGAAGTTAAGGCAAAAGACTTTAGAAATTCGAAAAAAAAGACAAGTGTAAATTCGAGAAATAATACATTACAGATATTCAAAAAGGTACATGATAGTTCTTTTATTCATGATCCAAATTCGAATAACATTAGTTCGAATGCATTGGAAATATATTTGAAAGGAAGCTATTCTAAGTGCCTAATACATTAGAAAGGAAACTATCCTAAGTTATAATGAGTCCTTTACTCATGTCTTCCGCACCTCTTTCTCTTCTTCCTCCCCCCACAGTCTTTGATAGAGCCAAGGCAAAGGAGAATATGTTTTCCAATTTGTTGAATCACCTTCGACTTGGGGAAGAAATCAAGGTCGGCATGGGAAAACAATAATAGATTCATTTATTATATAAATGAACCTATATTTGGCTATTACGTACAATCCAAAAGCAAAATTTTAAAGGAAAAGTTTGAAAAAGCCAATGGCTTTGGTCATTACGTAAATCCTATAAAAAATGAAATCATTCCAGATTGGATTGAACGTAATAGCCAAAGGAATTAACTTCTTCATATTTTTTGAAGAGTTTCTTTGAAGAATTTAGAAGAAAAGAGAAGAAGAGAGAATGAAGAATTGTGAAAAAAATGTGCTAAAGACTCTTCTTTATAGGAGTGAAAGAGGCAAGTGCCATTAATAACACTATTTTAACGTCCAATGAGAAGAATTCTCATAATGAAGTTAAGTGGACGGTGGCCGGTGATCTTTATGATCTTTGGAATGGTCAAATGAAGTTTGACATGTGGCACAGGGAAGACTGTAGTTAAAATCTCGAAAAGAGAAAAACTCATTAAGTTCAAATGTCAAGAAAAGACTAAGTCTTAAAGTTAAGGATTTTCTCGAATCCATGAAGTCAAAATTCCAGAAAGAAGATTTTGAGATATTAGAAAGCAAGAATTCGAGAAACAGGAACAGAGAATTCGAAGACAAGATATCTGAAGACTTAGAAGATTTCTGAAGAAATCAAAAGGAAGATTGAAAAGTCAGAAGACAGTTATTGAAGATCAGAAACGGTTTTCTGGTTAGCAGAAGACGTGGCAAGCATGCACGCTGCCAGCACATAGGGCTAGATGATGTGTAATATGTACATTAGTTAGCCGTTAGGATTAGGAAACTATAAATAGGTGAACTCTTGATGTAATAAGGGTTGGCAATTCATTACACTCATACCCTTAAACACATTCACGTCCGATCACACTGCGACTAACAGGTTTACAAGGATTGACTGTATGTGATGAACCCATCCACTTTTATCTTTATGCAACTTTTCTTTCAATTCTTTTACTTTCTGCATTTTACGTTCTGCATTTTATCTTTCGAGCAATTTCCTTTCTTTACTCTGAAATCTGCGTTCATACTTTTATGAATCTAAAAGAAGTCAAGTAAAAACTTAGAACTTTGATAAAATTCTGAATCAAGTAGTTCTAAACTCTTTGTGGAAGATAAGTTTTTTTTTATAGAATTCTGAATCAAACTCTTTGAAACTTATCATTTCTGGATATTTGAAACATAACAATTGACTTGGTGAAATTCTGTACCAATCAATCATTTTTTTTTCTCCAGAAAATTGAACTTTTTAAAAACCTTTTACAAATCTGAAGCACCATAAATCTACTTTTTCAAAAGAGTCCCGTAGGAGGATCTGATTCTAATCCCAGATTGTTCTTAGAATCAAAGTGATAAATTCAATTTTCGAATTTGTATTTTATCACCACAAACAAGTACTATGTAAAACCTTTCTACGGTTATGTAATTTCTCATTATGATATAATAAAGCACATGTTATGGAAACCTATTCTTCACAATAGAGTAGGAAAATGGGTGTTAGCTTTGACTGAATTTTCGCTAACATACCTTCCATTAAAGCTGTGAAAGGCCAAGTTATGGCTGATTTCTTAGTTGATCATCCTCCTATTCGAATTAACGAATTGGACTTCATAGGTTTAAAACCTTGGAAGTTTTATTTTGATGGATCAAAGCATAAATATGGTGTTGGGATCATAATCCTTTTGATTTCACCTGAGGGGTTACCACCAAAAGTAATGTTTCGAATAGGAATGGATCGTTCAAATAATGAAGCTGAGTATGAAGCTTTGTTACTAGGATTATAGATTTTGATATCATTTAAAGCTAAACAAGTTTTAATTCAAGAAGATTCACAATTAGTGATCAAACAAGTCACTAAACAATATAAATGTTTGAATCCTAGACTATCAAAATATTTGCTAAGAGCCTTTAAGCTACTAAGATATTTTAATGAAGTTGAATTCAAACACATATCTCGAATTGATAATGAAGTTGCCAATGAATTGGCACAGATTGCTTCAGGTTATAAAATTAGTGAGTTTCAATTCGAACAATTGATTCGATTAGAAAAGAATGTTTCAATCTTGGAGTTTGAGATTTTGGACATTGAAACTTTAGATATGAATGATTAGAGAAAATCTTTGGTAGAATACTTGCAAAATCCAAGTATGCTAGTAGATCGAAATTAAGATACAAGGCTTTACATTATGTAATTCTGGCTAATCAATTATATAAGAAAGCACCTGATGGGAACTTACTTCGATGTTTAGGAGAATCAGAAGCGTATCAAGCTTTGATTGATACTCATCAAGGGATTTGTGGAGCTCATCAAGCAGGTCGAAAAATGGAATGGGTTTTGAAAAGACGAAATTTATATTGGCCTTCAATGGCCAAAGATTGTAATGATTTTTCAAAAGCTTGTGAAGAATGTCAAAAACATGGTTTCATTCAACAAATCCCTGCAAGTGAGTTACATTCAATTATAAAGCCATGGCCTTTTAGAGGATGGGAAATTGATTTGATTGGTCAAATTCATCCTACGTCATCTAGGGGGCATAAATATATTATATTAGCTATAGATTATTTTTCAAAATGGGTGGAAGCAATACCATTGATGTAAGGTCCAAGACCCTTTGAGCAAAGGTTTTAATGACAACAAACTTTCACAACAATATTCTAAGTGTTCTGAATACTTTGTACTAATGCTTTCACTTGAGAATGCTTGAAAGAATACAGGAAAAGTTACAGAAGAAAGGTGTAAAGATAAAAAAAAACATCATTTAGCATCAGAACATGTGTCCAGAAGCATGTTACATAGAGCTTTCATGTCAAAAGTGATGAAACAAGTTCAAGAAATAGCTTCTTAGCTTCAAGAAGGTCAAAACAGTTCATCTAAGATCCCAGGAATATTAAACTGAGTTGTATCAAGCTTCAGAAGCAAAGTTGAAGCTTTGGAAGGATCATTCAAGACCACTAAAGCATGAGAAGGAGCTTTCCATGAAACCTGCCACCTTCTGAATGTGAAAGATCACTTAAGCAATTCAAGCATAATCATTCCAAGTGTTGCTGATGCAAACAAAGCAATTGGAGAAGATCAATGCCACTAGAAACACAATTTTGTCCTTAGAAGCAAAACTTACAGTTTCTGCATAAGCATCAAATACTTATTTGAGGTTGCAAACAAGATCAAAGTATCTCTAGAAGCATTGAACAAGTTCCCACACTCCTCAAGATATTATCCTTGAATATTTCAAGTTGAAGAACACTAAAAGGAGCTTCCATAAGCATGACTACTTCTCTCACAATGCAAATAAAGCAAGGACAAAAGATTGGAAGCTTTACAAGCATATTTGAAGAAGAAACAAAATTTCTGCACACTTCCAGAAGATGCAGTTTGCTTCTGCAGAAGAAACAGAATTTCTGCAGAAGAAAACAGAATTTCTACACACTTCCAGAAGATGCAATTTGCTTCTGCAGAAGAAACAGAATTTCTGCAGAGATGCAGTTTGCTGCAGAAGGAAGAAAACAATTATGCAGAAGAAACCTAATGACAGACTTTCTGCAGAAGATACAGAATCCATCATAACTTGCTAAATTCATTTCTGAGGCTGCAGTTAAGTTAATTATAGTTAAATAATCTGTATCAAGTTTTTGAATAAGCCCAGGTTGATTACAGAAGAAAAATCTGCAGAAAGAACCAAGTTGAATTTCTGCAGAAGATACTGTCCAGAAGGTATGACTGATCAAAGAAGACAGCTGTATAAAGCTGTGGCTGCTGCAGTGAGAAAATGACAGATCCAAAGGCACAACTAGGTGTTCAAACTTGTCTTCCTCTCCAAGCATTTCCAACGGCTAGTTTGACCACCATAACTCTATAAATAAAGCCCATTCAATTGGGCAAAATCAAGGAGAACAAAGGGGAAGAAATCCAAAGAGGCATAATGTAGAAATCCCCTTCTAGAGTGAGGTTCTCCTTCAACCACTCCAATATGCAGAGCTGTTGCGCATAATTCTTAGAGAGTGTGTTTAGGCTCAGCTTTGTAATGATTAATCCACTCCATGAGTGTTTTGTGAGCCATATGTAAAAAACCCATCTCTTGTTGAAGAGTATTTGTAATCTCCTAAGCTAACTAGAGAGAGTTAGTGTTGGTTTGAGAAGGTGTAGAGCCTGCAGAGGCTGAGCAAATAATACTGGTTTTAGAGCCTGAAGAGGCAGGTAAATAATACTTGGAAAAGAGCCTGAAGAGGCAGGTAAAGAATACTAGTGGTGAGGTGCACCCAAGAAGTCATTGTATCAAGGTTGATATAGTGGAAAATCCTACAGGTGTAGGTATTGGATGTAGCCCAAGGATTGTGAGGGTGAACCAGTATAAAAAATCATTTGTGCAATGTCTCTTACCCTTTCTCTCTTTAATTTTCTGCACATACATCTATTGCATTGCTAGTTATTGTTCATATTTTGAATATTTAGCAAGATATAAGCCATATTTTGATAAACTTGTTTTTAAACTGATATTTTCACATAAAACACATCCATATCAGTTAAAATACTGATCTGGAAAGTTTCATTACATTATGGAACTGTTTGGTGCTCCAGAAGCACATTTCTTGAAAGATATTCATTGTTCAACATTGGAACTTGGGGTTCAAAACTACTAAATTTTGATAAACCTATTTTTGAACTAATATTTTCACATAAATCACATCCATATTAGTTAAAATACTGATCTGGAAAGTTTCATTAAGTTATGAAACTGTTTGGTGCTTCAGAAGCACATTTCTTCAAATCTGTCCATTGTTCAACATTGAACTTGGGGCTCAAACTACCAGATCTTTACAAACTTGATTTTAATAAGATTTAACTTTATATTCTGGTTGTTTACTATTCAAATATTTGATCCGGAAAGTTTCATCAAGTTTCAAGTTCATTTGATCCTTCAGAAGATTGGTTTAAAGTGACAGATTTAATGTATTGCTTCTGCACAACTGCAGAAACTTTATATTATTCTTCTGAACAGTTTTTTCTCACATAATCTTATTAGTTATTGGTTAAATAACTATTCTGGAAAGTTTTATTAAAATACAAAATCATTTGACCCTTCGGAAGATTGATTTAAAGTGTCAGATTCATTGTTTTGCTTCTGCATAACTGCATAAACATTGTATTATTCTTCTTAACCTTATTCTGAATTGTAACTACATTAAATACATTATATGGAAGAATAACTTTTGATGATATCAGTCCTTATGATTTGGCTTGCCTTTAAGAAGATAGTTTTAATCTACTTAGTTGACATTATACACTAACCACTATCTTTTAGAAGGAACTTCTAATAGCCAAGGCATTCCTTGAGAAAAGATCAGTAAGTTATTCAAAGTACTTGCAGGTTGGACCAAAAGTTTTCAAGAGTCACAATTCAACCCCCCTTCTTATGACTCTGTGATTTACTTCAATTGAAAGATGTAACACAAGAAGATGTGATTAAGTTCATTCAAGAAAACATAGTTTTTCGATTTGGTCTTCCTGAATCTATTTCAACTGATCAAGGAACCGTGTTTACAGGCCAAAGGGTTAAGAGGTTTGCACAAGAAAATGCAATCAAACTTCTCACTTCAACTCCTTATTATGCACAAGCAAATGGGCAGGTTGAGGTTGTAAATAAAACAGTTATTTCTTTGATTAAGAAACATCTTGACCAACGACCTCGAAATTGGAATAAGACACTAAGTCAAATTTTGTGGGCATATTGAAATTCTCCTCGAGATGCAACAAGATTTACACCTTATAAGTTGGTCTATGGTCATGATTCAGTTTTACCAGTTGAAATTCATTTACAATCAATGAGAGTGTAAAGACAATTCGATTTACCCACTCAAGATTATTATAACTTGATGTTGGATGAATTAAATGAATTAGATGAGTTTAGATTAAGAGCCTTAGAAAATATCATCAGACAAAAAGAACAAGTATCTCAAATTTACAATCGTAAATTAAAAGTTAAGACTTTTGATGAAGGAGATCTTGTTTGGAAATTGATATTACCTGTTGATAAAAAATCTAAACGATTTGGAAAATGGTCTCCGAATTGGGAAGGACCATTCGAATTTGAAAAAGTATTTTCGAATAATGCATATTCAATTCGAGAGTTATCAGGTGATGATCGAATTATAAGCATAAATGGAAAATATTTAAAACAATACACACCAACTTTGCATGAAATTAAGATTGTCTGAAGCATTCAAATTAATTGGTGATTTTAAAACACCAATCCAAAAGTGTTTTTACAAAAAGCATAAATGAAGCAAAGTTAAAATGGAGGATTCTTCTTCATGGGTTCATAAGTCTGGTTCAGATTTTGGTATTGCTGCAACAAGACTTTGTCCCTCTGATTAAGCTCAGTCAGAAGCTCATCCGATTTGACTAACTCACTTGAAACATACTTCACACCTTCAAGGAGTACGAGCTCTCTGCTTTCGAGTTTGGACATTGAAGTCTTGCAGTTATGTTCTGTTGAGTCTCAAAAATATCATAAGGAAGATTATGATGATTTAAGACAGCTCAATCCATAAGTTTTAATGTTTAACAAATTTGGTTAAAAGAATTATCATGGATACATATGTTTTTAATGTTTTATCTATGATTTCAGCAAGCCACTTTAATCTTAATAAAGACTTTCTGAAGGTTCAACCTGTCTGAAGTGTTGAAGCTGTCTGAAGGTTCAACCTGTCTGAAGTGTTGAAGCCATCTGAAGTCTTATTTTATGACGTGGCACATCTTGCTAAAGTTGTGAGAAGACTTGTCTGAAGTTCTGAAGAGTCAAATCTCTCTTTGCTGCACGCAACTTTTCAAGGTTATTTTGGCAAAGACACAAAGACCTTTCCTGGGTTGTTTGAATTTCATACACCATTTGGGAAATCTTTGCAGCGCAGTTTTTGTAGCAACAGCTGTGGCAGCTTTTGTCAGCAGCGACCTTGGATGTTGTCAGAAAAGTTTCAGAACGCACAAAATGCTCAGGAGCATGTCTCACAACGGATTAAAAGCATTAAATGCTATCTCCAAACGATGATTTTTCAACGGATTGAAGACTGGGTATAAATACCCTTCATCTGAAGATCATTGAAAAAGAAGAACAAGAGATTACATTTCAAGAGAAACAAAACGCTGCTAGTTTTACTCTGTAAAACATACTCTGATAAAAATTCTTTGTACATCATTTCATATATTCTGAGTATACCTCAGTTATTTGTACATTGTAACTAGTTTAAGCTTCAAACTGGTTTAGTTTTAGAGCTTAAACAATCTTTTCTCTGTAAAACTGTTTTAGAGCCTGGAGAGGCTTGTTGTCTAAAGAATACTTGTTTGTAAGAGCCTGGAGAGGCTTGTTGTCTAAAGAATACTTGTTTGTAAGAGCCTGGAGAGGCTTGACTGAAAAAGAATACTTGGTTGTAGAGCCTGAAGAGGCTTGACTGTAAAAGAATACTTGTAATCTGGTTGAGATTAAGAGAAAATCCAAGTGCTCGTTGGCATTGGGACTGGACGTAGCTCACAGTGGTAGTGAGTGAACCAGGATAAATTCTGTGGCTAAGTTTTCTTACCCTTATCTCTTGTCAATTCGTTTATTCTAATCAAAGGGTGTTGAAAAACTGTTCTGATAATTTATAAAAGCTAAGAAACGTTTTAAAAACATATTTTCAGAACCTGTCTTAAGAAACTTCAGACAGCCCCTTTAACCTGTCTGAAATTTCATTATAAAAGTTGTTTGCGAAAAGCTTTCATAAGTTATTTAAGAAACACTATTCAACCCCCCTTCTAGTGTTTCCCTGTGTTTCTACAGTTAGTATCAGAGCTTAACTCAGGGTTGAGCACCTAACAAGTGTTGAAGGTTTAAAGATCCAGATGGAAGCACAACCAAACAGCAGCCACTACATCACAGAAGGAGCCTCTGTGACAAGGCCTCCTAGCTTTTAATGGTGTAGACTACCATTACTGGAGAGATCGCATGAAGTTGTTCATTGAAAGCAGCAACATCAGTCTCTAGGATATAGTAACTGAAGGTGACTATATTCCCATGTGTGGTAATGAACCCATTCCTAGGTCTGAATGGTCCATGGAGTAGAGAGCTCAGGTTCAATTAAATGCTAAGGCAAAACTCTACCTGGTATGTTCATTGAACAAAGTAGAGTATGAGAAAGTTCATGGATGCTCCTCTGCCAAGGAAATCTGGGATACATTGGCATCAGCCCATGAGGGAACTGATAATGTCAAACAATCCAAGATAAGCATGCTTGTTCATCAATATGAGATGTTCAAGATGCATGAGTCTGAAACTATTGACCAAATGTTTGGTAGGTTTCAGACAATAACAAATGGACTGAGATCTTTGGGAAGATCTTATGAATCTGGAGATAATAATCGAAAGATTATGAGAAGCCTTCCCAAGGCTTGGAGACCCAAGGTTACTGCCATTCAAGAGGCTAAAGATTTAAACACCTTGAAAATGGAGGAACTATTGGGCTCTCTCAAAGTCCATGAGTTAGAACTTGGAGAGGATGAATCCAAAACTAAATCTCTGGCATTGAACACCAGGACCAGACAGACTAGGCATGGGAACATAAAAGCCATGCAAGCTGAGGAAACTTCAGAAGCAGATGAAGACTCTGAAGATAGCTCAGAAGAAGATGATGATCTTGCTCTTCTCAGCAGAAAGATCAAGAGGATGCTGCAGAACAGAGGAAAGTTCAGAAAGAACCAATCCTCTACCTCTAAATCAGGTAAGGATTTACACAATGACAAAATTATATGTTTTGAGTGTAAACAACCAGGTCACATGAAGGCAGAATGCCCAAGACTAAAGAAGAATAACTTCAAGAAGAAGAAGTTCTTAAAAAAGAAGAAGGGTCTGATGGCAACATGGGAGGATCTTGATGAGTCTACCTCAGAAGAAGAGGAAGACACTTCAGAAGAGGCCAATCTATGTCTTATGGCCAGCCTGCCCTCATCAGACAGCTCAGAATCTGAGGTATTTCCTTAACCCTTCAAGAGATGTATGATGACCTGAAGGAAAGTTCCAAGGAACTCTTCAAAGAGTATAAGAATCTGTCCAAAGCCCACACAGAAATGTGTAGTAAATATGAGGCTCTTGAGATAGAAAATATTATGCTCAAGGAGAAGATCCTTGTATCTGAAAACAGTAGTTCACAAACTGTGTCTGAAGAAAATCAAAAACTTCAGAAACAGGTTGAGGAACTAACAAGAGACTTAGCCAAATTTGTCAAAGGAACAAAAAATCTTAATATAATGCTTGGAAATCAAAGGCATTCCCTTGACAAAAGTGGTTTAGGCTTTTGTGATCACAACATCTCTGAACCTCCTACTGTCTTAAATTTTACTAAAGGCAAAAAGAAGGTTATTGGGTGTTCTCACTGTGGCAAGCCTGGACACAATGTGGCTCAGTGCAAACACAAGAGAAAAGCAAGGCCCAAAGCTAACAAGAAAGGACCCAAAAGAATATGGGTACCTAAAAACTTGATCATTCCTGTTGCAGATGTGTTTAACAGGACAAAGGAAACCCCACAAATGGTACCTGGACAGTGGATGCTCGCGACACATGACATGAGAAAGGTCTTTGTTCCAAAACCTTAGGCCCAGAGCAGGAGGTGTGGTCACCTTTGGTGGAAACCAGCAAGGGAAGATCACAGGAATAGGGACTGTAGGTATGTCTCCTCTCTCCCTCATTAAGAATGTTCTTCTGGTAGAGGGACTGCAACACAATTTACTGAGCATAAGTCAATTATGTGACAGTGGATATGTGGTCTCCTTTACTAAAGAAGGATGCATAGTCAAAGACTCTCTTGATCAAATCCTTTTTACTACTAAAAGACACAGTAATGTGTACAAAATTGATCTAGAGGAGCTAGCAAGTCAAAATGTAAAATGTTTTATCTCTGTTGAAGATGAAAAACAGATTTGGCATCAAAGACTTGGGCATGCCAGCTTGAGATTAATCTCAAAGTTAGCAAAACACAACCTTGTTAAAGGACTGCCTAAGCTTTCTTACAAATCTGACATTTTATGTGAAAGTTGTCTGAAAGGGAAACAAACAAGACACTCTTTTCAGAGTAAGAATGTTGTTTCCACTAGCAGACCTTTAGAACTGTTACATATTGACTTGTTTGGTCCTATTAGAACAGAAAGCATTAGTGGTAAGAAATATGGTTTGGTCATTGTTGATGACTATTCTAGATTTACATGGGTGTTATTCCTAAGAAGCAAGGATGAGACTTTCAGGAATTTCACAATATTCTGCAAGAAGGTACAGAATGAAAAAGGATTCTGTATATCTGTCATCAGAAGTGATCATGGTGGAGAGTTTGAGAATGCAAACTTCCAACTGTTCTGTGATGAGAATGGGATCTCACACAATTTCTCTATGGCTAGAACACCTCAGCAAAATGGGGTTGTTGAGAGAAAGAACAGAAGCTTGCAAGAAATGGGAAGAACCATGCTCAACTCTTGCAACCTACCAAGATCCTTCTGGGCAGAAGCTATTAATACAACTTGCTACCTTCAGAACAGAATATTGGTAAGACCAATTCTGAAAAAGACTCCTTATGAATTATGGAAAGGAAGAAAACCCAACATATCATATTTTCATCCTTTTGGATGTGAGTGTTTTATACTCAACACTAAGGATGATCTTGGTAAATTTGATGCTAAGTCTGATAAAGGATTTTTCATAGGATATTCTGAAACATCTAAAGCCTATAGAGTATTCAACTCTAGAACTTTAATTGTGGAAGAATCAATTCATGTAAAATTCAATGACAAGAAAGAGACTGATAGGGAACTATCAGATCTAGAAGATGATTTTGCAGGTATGGAGCTGAATGATCATAACAACTTGAAGGATGAACAGGTGTCTGAAGCACCATCTGTCACTGAACCTCTTTCAGACAAATGTTGAGTCTCAGACAGATCAGACAGTATCTCAGAAAACTAACTGGAGATACAAGTCACATCATCCCTAAGGAGCAAATCATTGGCAACACTTCAGAAGGAGTTAAGACAAGATCAAAATTCAAGAATCTGAATTTTCTTGCTCTCCTGTCTGAAATTGAGCCAAAGAACATTGATGAAGCTCTGTATGATGAAGGGTGGATCCTAGCCATGCAAGAAGAGCTAAATCAGTTTGCTAGAAGTGATGTATGGACTCTTGTTCCTAAACCCCATGGGAAAACTATTATTGGAACCAAATGGGTGTTCAGAAACAAGTTGTCTGAAGAAGGTAAAGTGGTCAGAAACAAGGCAAGATTG
Source organism: Sesbania bispinosa (assembly GCA_026901365.1). Classification (NCBI taxonomy): domain Eukaryota; kingdom Viridiplantae; phylum Streptophyta; class Magnoliopsida; order Fabales; family Fabaceae; genus Sesbania; species Sesbania bispinosa. The sequence continues at coordinate 206,042 of QLOH01000277.1, read as the reverse complement.
GTGGCTCAAGGATACAATCAACAAGAAGGTATTGACTTCACTGAAACCTTTGCTCCAGTTGCCAGGTTAGAAGCAATTAGAATTCTTCTATCTTATGCTGTAAATAATGGCATCAAACTATATCAAATGGACGTTAAAAGTGCCTTCCTCAATGGGTTCATTGAAGAAGAAGTTTTTGTTAGACAACCCCCTGGTTTTGAAGATACTGCTTATTCCTGATTATGTTTTCAAACTGAAAAAGGCTCTTTATGGTCTGAAACAAGCTCCCAGAGCATGGTACGACAGACTGAGCAGTTTTCTTATCAAAAATGGTTTTGAAAGAGGAAAAGTAGACACAACCCTTTTCAGAAAACAGTCTAACAAAGACTTTATACTTGTTCAGATATATGTTGATGATATTATTTTTGGTTCAACTGATTCTTCCCTATGTAAGAGTTTTCTGAGTTGATGCAATCAGAGTTTGAAATGAGTTTAATGGGAGAATTAAAATTTTTCTTAGGGCTTCAGATTAAGCAAGATTCTGATTGTATATGGATCCACCAGGAAAAGTATACAAAAGAAATGCTTAAGAAGTTCAACATGAGTGATTGCAAACCCATGTCAACTCCTATGCATCCCTCTGCATCTTTGAGCAAAGATGAAAAGGAAGAACCAGTGAATCAAACTTTATACAGAGGAATGATTGGCTCTCTGTTGTATCTAACTGCAAGCAGACCTGACATAATGTTCAGTGTTTGTCTCTGTGCTAGATTTCAATCAGATCCAAGAATTACTCATTACAAAGCTGTAAAGAGAATTTTTAGGTATCTGAAAGATACTACTAATCTTGGTCTGTGCTATAAGAAGAGCAAAGATTGCAGGTTAATAGGATATTGTGATGCTGACTTTGCTGGAGATAGAATGGAAAGAAAGAGCACCAGTGGAGGATGTCATTTCTTTGGAAATAACATGATCAGCTGGTCAAGCAAAAGGCAAAGCACCATTGCTTTATCAACAGCAGAAGCAGAATACATCTCAGCAGCCAGTTGTTGTTCACAACTGCTATGGGTGAAGTATCAGCTTGAGGATTTTAACATTCCTATCTCTGCTATACCTGTTCTTTGTGATAATACAAGTGCTATTAATCTGTCCAAGAACCCCATCCAACATTCTAGGGCAAAGCATATAGAAATCAAGCATCATTCATTAGAGACTATGTTCAGAAAGGTGTTTTTGATATTCAGTTCATTGACACAGAGCATCAATGGGCTGACATATTCACAAAACCCCTAGCTGAAGATAGATTTAAGTTCATACGCAATAATCTGAACATACATGCATTTTCTAAATGATTGTCTGAAATATGCTGTTGTCTGATATATTAAGTGTGTCTGAACTTATAGCTTGTCTGAACTTTGTGTGGGTGTCTGAAATTCTCATATGTCTGAAATAACTGCTGACGTGGCTATCTGAGACGGTTGATTTCCATTATTTTAAAGTTTTGTCTCTTCCACTTCGCACGTTACCCGAAGTCTGCGCAGCCGGTACAGAGAATCATTGCATCGTGGGTCTATAAATACAACAGTAAGTGTGTCGAGGAAGTTTTTACAGCTCTCACACTATCTCTCTCTCTTCAACAGTCAAGAAAGTTTTCTCTCTCTCGAAGCTTTTTCTCTGCAACAACAATGGCACCTAAGGCATCTTCTGCAAGAAATGTGGTCAGAACCAAGGGTGTTAACCTAGAGGAGCTTCAAGACCTTGGTATGGACTTGGTTGGTGAGTTTGATGGAGCAGGATGGACTCCATTCTTTGAGAACATCTACACTGCATGGCATGAACAAAGTGTGGTGGAGTTCTAGGACTTATGCTAGAGGTATTCCCAACTCTAAGGGAGTATATACCAGCATCAAGTCTACTGTGCTTGGTATCCCTGTGTTCGTTGATGAAGGGATTCTTTCCACCATTATGGGTGTGAAAGTTGAAGGTGTTACCTTCACTCCAGGCTAGGAGGTGAAGAAAGGTGGGCACAAGGAGTTCACCAAGTTGCTGTATGGAACAGAAGAACCTAGAGAGCATGAATGCAAAATACATGCTGGAGAAAGTCAGGGTTCTTCATGCTATCTTGGGGAACACCATAATCCCTAAGAGTGGAAGCAGGGATCATGTTTCAGAACTGGAGAGGTTCTGTCTGATAAACCTGATCAAGAAAAGAAGATGAATCTTCCCAGCATCCTTCTGTTTCACATGCAAAAGAAGATCAGAGATTCTGCATCCAGTCTTCCCCACAACACTCTCATCACAAGAATCCTTCTGCACTTCAAGGTTCCCATAGAAAGGTTGTTTGATCACAAAGGCCCAGTTTTCTTTGGAGAGAACTAACCTGAAGAGCATGCAGATAAAGCTGACTCCAAGGCCTCCATCTCCCTCTCTGAAGGAGAGCATTCTGTCTGAGAAAGCTGCAAGGAGGAGAACAACCTTAGAAGTCCTTGAGGATGAGCTTCAGGGAGATATAAGGAAGAAGGAGTTCAAGCCTTCCAAGCCTTCCCCCCAGCAGAAGAGAAAGAAACTCCCTGTAAGGAGCTCAGCAAAAGTTTCTCTGGAAGCTTTACAGACTCAGGGATCTGAACCTGTTCAGAAGGCTCTGACAAAGTCGTCTGAAATTGTAGGGTCAGACATCTAAAGCTGTTAAGCCTCTGTCTCCTAAGCCTACTTCTGAACCAGAAGGAAAGCTCAAGAGATGGCTGAGATTGCTGAACTCTGAGGCAGTACCAGCAGAACCCTTAGCTGCATGTCCATCAGATCCTGAACTGATTCAGGTAGCAGCTCTTGCTACTGTATTAGAGCAAGAAGAGTTGGAGAAGAAGGCAGAACAAGAAAAATATGACTATGCTATAGTTGTGGCCTTTCAGCTTGCTATTGCTAAAGATGATAGGCTAGCTACTATAGCCCAAGCATCTAAGAAAAGGAAAAGATCAAGTGCTCAGCAAAGGAAGAGTGCAAGGACAAAGTTGTTTTAGACAGCCCCTGCACCACCTGCCAAAGTAACAAGGAGCACTGCCAGCCGGCTTGAGGAAATGGATGAAGCTGGTAAGTACCAAAATTTTGTTAAAGCAAACCTCTTTTTCAAGAGGAGAAGAGAAGAAAAAGAAAAGGAAGCTGTCAAAGAAAAGGAATCTGAGGTTGTGAAGCCTCCTGTAAAAAGGCTCAAAGTAAGGTTTGACAATGTTACACCATCTCCACAATCCTCACCTGAGAAGAAAGAGGAGAAGAAGGAAGAAGAGAAGGTTGTAACTAAACTTGAGAAGGACTTAGAGATTCAAGAAGAATAATCTGCATCATCACCATCATCATCCCCATCATCTTCAGAAGCTATACAGTCTGAAGATTTCTTAGAAGATCAACATGAAGAAGGCCATTCACAAGTCTGGAAGGGAGGTATGCTGCCTGAGCAGCTGAGGCTAGGTCCTAAAAGTAGGGATTTCTTCACAGAACCTACTTTTGACCCCTATGCATGGCCCCTTACTGATTGGCATTTTGAGTTAGCCTCTGAAGTTCCACACATCAGGTATGAAGGCCTGTTTACTAAAGGGTCAGGGTTCCCAAATTCCCTAATCTATTTGAAGAGCTTCAATACTTCAGAGATGAGCCCGCTATCTCTCTACATCAAGGTCTTATCAAGCAAACTGCAGCTGAAGTAAGAGCAAAGTACCAAGGAAGTTCAGATGAGGCATATTATAGTCAACTGGAGAAGATCATAAAGGGTAAAGGCCCTGCTCATAAGTAGGCTCCTCTTAACCCTTTTTCTGCTGACTCTTTGAAGCTGTCCAATGAGGATTGGAGCTTTGCTAGGCAACTATCAACAGAGGCTGAGCTGTTTGAAAGGGACTATCTGAAGCTGGTAGGCATTAAGGGTACAGGCCCCCAAGGGCAATTTCCATCAGGCCATCCACAGAGATCTTAGTGCAACCTGATAGAATCATTCCCAGGTATCCCCTGGAGGAAGGCCTTGAAGACAAGTTTAAGGAGCTCAAGACTTATCCTAATTATCTGCAGATGTATGAGTTCTTGTCTGAAGCTGCCTGGAATAAGAAGTTCCCTGCAATGATCAGGAAACAAGGTGGAGGCTTAGATCATTCTTCCAGGGATTGGATGTGGTCATCCTACTGGAATATCAGAGAAGGTGCTGGATCTTCTTCTGGTACTTCAGGATAGGATGAAGACTCCATGACATATCCTGGTGCCTCTACTCTTGTAGATTATCAGTATGTCAGAGGCAGATTCCCTATGGATTCTTTCACAGAGGATTGGCCTGTCATGATTCCAATTCATAAGTTCCACTTTGCTGTCAGCCATCCTGAAGACTATCATCTGCCACAAGGGTTAGGGTTTTCAGATTCTATCATAAGAGCATCAAGATTGTGCTATATGAGGTTGAGAAGGACCCTGAAGAAGAGAACAGAAGACTGAAACTGCAAGTCAAGAGGTTAGAGAAGAAGAATGTTGATCTGGTTGCTAAACAGGATCAGATTCTCCAAGAACAGTTGCAGATCAGAACTGGGCAAGAAGAACTGAAGGCTACTGTTATCTCTCAGATTGACAAGGCTAAAGAAGAGATTTCTGCTTTACTGATAGCAGCCTTGCTGAAGAAGAATAATGGATAGTCTATGATGTGTAGCCAATATGATGTTATTTCAGTTTTGTGTTAATTTTCAGATTCTATATTTTTTTTGTTTGTCTGAACATTGCTTTAATACAATCAGTTGTTGGTATCATATGTTTTTATAAGCTCTGATTGCTTTGATTATATTGTTTGATCTGATTGTTATTCTTGATCTTGATTTGTGATTATTGCTCTGAAGTTCCCTTTTGATTGATGACAAAAGGGGGAGTATTAAAATCTAACAAATCTGAATCTGAAGTGGTTACAGGTCTCAGGGGGAGTATTTGAGAAATATCAGAAACTGTTAGACCTGAGAAGTATTTATCTGAGGGGGAGTTATGCTTATATTACACTTATGATAATTTAAAACTCCTTTCAGATTTATTTATTTTAAGCAAATTTGTCATCATTAAAAAGGGGGAGAATGTTGAGTCTCAAAAATATCATAAGGAAGATTATGATGATTTAAGAAAGCTCAATCCCTAAGTTTTAATGTTTAACAAATTTGGTTAAAAGAATTATCATGGATACATATGTTTTTAATGTTTTATCTATGATTTCAGCAAGCCACTTTAATCTTAATAAAGACTGTCTGAAGGTTCAACCTGTCTGAAGTGTTGAAGTTGTCTGAAGGTTCAACCTGTCTGAAGTGTTGAAGCCGTCTGAAGTCGTATTTTATGACGTGGCACATCTTGCTGAAGTTGTGAGAAGACTTGTCTGAAGTTCTGAAGAGTCAAATCTCTCTCTGCTGCACGCAACTTTTCAAGGCTTATTTTGGCAAAGACACAGAGACCTTTCCTGGGTTGTTTGAATTTCATACACCATTTGGGAAATCTTCTGCAGCGCAGTTTTTGCAGCAACAGTTGTGGCAGCTTTTGTCAGCAGCAACCTTGGACGTTGTCAGAAAAGTTTCAGAACGCACAGAATGCTCAGGAGCATGTCTCACAACGGATTAAAAAGCATTAAATGCTATCTCTAAACGGTGATTTTTCAACGGATTGAAGACTGGGTATAAATACCTTTCATCTAAAGATCATTGAAAAAGAAGAACAAGAGATTACATTTCAAGAGAAACAAAACGCTGCTAGTTTTACTCTGTAAAACATACTCTGATAAAAATTCTTTGTACATCATTTCATATATTCTGAGTATACCTCAGTTATTTGTACATTGTAACAGTTTAAGCTTCAAACTGGTTTAGTTTTAGAGCTTAAACAATCTTTTCTCTGTAAAACTGTTTTAGAGCCTGGAGAGGCTTGTTGTCTAAAGAATACTTCTTTGTAAGAGCCTGGAGAGGCTTGTTGTCTAAAGAATACTTGTCTGTAAGAGCCTGGAGAGGCTTGACTGAAAAAGAATACTTGGTTGTAGAGCCTGAAGAGGCTTGACTGTAAAAGAATACTTGTAATCTGGTTGAGATTAAGAGAAAATCAAAGTGCTCGTTGGCATTGGGACTGGACGTAGCTCATAGTGGTAGTGAGTGAACCAGGATAAATTCTGTGGCTAAGTTTTCTTACCCTTATCTCTTGTCAAATTCATTTATTCTAATCAAAGGGTGTTGAAAAACTGTTCTGATAATTTATAAAAGCAAGAAACGTTTTAAAAACATATTTTCAGAACCTGTCTTAAGAAACTTTAGACAGCCCCTTTAACCTGTCTGAAATTTCATTATAAAAGTTGTTTGCGAAAAGCTTTCATAAGTTATTTAAGAAACACTATTCAACCCCCCTTCTAGTGTTTCCTTGTGTTTCTACATGTTCTTCTGTAACCAAGACTTTATCATCTTCTTGCAGTTTCTTAATTTGTTCTGCAATATTCTAACGCTTTTCTGCAACCGAAGATAATTGGACATTCATAATCCCCATATTCTCATTTAAATTGGACATTTTAGTCCTGGAGTCCTTCAACTTTTCCAACATGTCTTCATTTTCAACTCAAACTTCAGAAGCCTTGGTGGCATTTGACTGATGTTCCTTTAGAATGTCTATTACTTTCACATAAATGTTTTTGAAAGCATTCAAACCATTGAGTTGATTAGTTGAGAGACTGCTTTGCTTAGCATAAATTGCTTCCATTTTCTTATCCACCTTATATTGGTATTCAACGTCCTTTCGATAGAGATCGAGAAAATTATCAAGGAATATTAGATTCCTTAAACCTTCAATTAAATCTTCAATAGACTCAGTTGATGGTTGATAAGATCTCGAATCTGATTGAGCAGAGGACATTGAACCTTCACCTGTTAAAAGATCTAGAATAGCAAAAGGGTTCTCATCCAATACATGCAAGCATTCTTGTAAACTTGAAGGTGTTGGAGATCTATTGGAAGAGCTGGGCACAGTTTTTGAAGTGTTCAAAGGAACATCTTGAGGGGCAACAGTCATCTCACTCTGAATTTCTGAAGGATTCTCAGGAATTGGAGTTTCTTTGAATGGAGTCGAAGGGATGTCAACTTTCGATTGATCTTGAGGGGGATCCTTGGTCAAAGGTTTTACCTTAGTCAGATTTTATGTTTCTTTCTCTTTCAACTGAGAGGACTCAGGAATAGACTCTTCTTTAACTTTATCCTTTGAACTTGGTTCAACCCCTTCCATGGCAGTACCTTGGACATCACCTTACTATTCTTTTTCTTCTTTCGATTCTGATTCTTGTTGAGGATTTTTATCTTCTGGTTGAGTTGATGGAGGATAACTCACACTTTATTCTTTTTCTACACTCTCTTCTTTTGAAGATTTCTCCTGATCAGATTTGTTAGTTGCAGTCTGTTCAACTCTGATTTTGAAGATGAAGTTATAGTTTGAACCTTTAATCAAAGAGATGTTTGAATCAGAATCATTTAAAAGAGTTTATAATATTAAGGAAGGAATTCGAAGATTCCACTTCTATACCTTCTGGTATTAACATTTTATTTGGCCTTGGCCTCTTAGGAGCAACATGTTTCACTCGAAGGGCATAATATTTTCTAGCCACCTATTCGAGATGAAAGGATGGATGAATGATTGAATTAAATCATGTAATGGAGATTAGAAAACTTTAAGAAATGATTACCTGAGAAGCTCCAACTTTCTTCTTCTTTATAACCTTCGTAGACCCAGTCTCAACGGGTTTAGATTTTCGAGAAAGCTTGAGGTCTGCATCATCTTCATCTAGATCCATCTCATCTGAAAGTTCTTTTGCCTTTGAACTCCTTGAATCAAAACGTGATTTTGATCTTCTTTCAGCACGAGGATTAGAAGTTGGAGGAGGAGAACTAGAAGAGTCATTTTCTGATGGAGAGTCTTTCTTAAGCTTCGAGAAACAAAAGATTCAATTAGAATTAAACATAAAGATTTGTTAAGAAAATAAGTTAGAAATGCTAAATACCTTTGGGTCACTAGGGGTAATAGATTCTGAAGTTTCTTGAACTTGTTTTTTCTTGATTCCTCCAGCAGAAGAACCTGGTTTAACCTTTTTAGCCTTCGAGACTTCAGGAGAAACAGAAGGCTATATAAAAAAGTATAAAGGTTAGAATGATTCAGATGAGAAATAGTTTTGAACAAAAAAAATATTTTGAATAAAAACTATTCAAAATTGAAATCACCTTCGATTCTCTTTTCTTGCTCGATTGTTCTTCATTACCAGATTCACTTTCTTGACTGGTATTTGTTTTTTGATCTGAATAAGACCAGAAACAATAAAATGTAATGTGTTAAAAACAGAATACCAGCACGATTTGAAAGAAAATGAAATGAAAATAGTAAAGCCTGTACCTTTATCTTTTTTCTTTGAAGTTTCCTTTTCAGATGGAGGCAACATCCTACTTAAACAAGTATCCAAAGATACTTGAATGGTAGAATAATAGGATGATCACCAATCCTCGAAGGAAACTGTACTGTAAAAGGAAGGCTCAAAGGAACAAGGAGAGAGGGAATGACTGATCTCAGAAAAATGATTGGCTAGATTGTTCATTGTTTCGATCTCAGGAGTGGCTCGTCCTCGAATAATGTCTTCAATATAACGGCTCATAGGAGTAGGACGAAACTGAGAAAAACCAAACTGTCTTGCCACTAAGTTTGGCTGGTAAGAATATGCTTTCATATCCTTCATTGAAAAGCCAAAGAAAAGGAGACCCCAAGTTAAGAATTCTTCCCACACATCAAGGCTTTCAGCCTGATCACTTGGGGAGTCACAAGAGAATTTCCTTATGAACCAGTCTGGTCCACGGGATCAAGAGGCAAAAGGAGCAAGAGAAGGTTTGTGTTTGGTAAGGCCAAGGAAAAGAGAGAAATAACTTTTGAAAGAGGTAAAAGGGTCCCTCTTCCAAGATGTGGGAGTATAAAAGGATAATCGAAATCCTTCAATCGAATTAGGAAGTTTGGAAGTTTTGGGCTCAACACTTGTAAAATTTTCTTTGAAAATGGCATTAAGCCATAATTGAAGGGGCCAGAAAGGACCACTCACAACTCTCAGAGGTTCAGATTTTCGAAGAGCCAGGACAGCTTCATTCAAACAGTCATAAAGGCTGCCCAAGAGAAAGCGGCTGAAGTTGATTCGAATTTTACTTTGAGTCAAAGCAACAACAAGACTCAAGAGAGATTTTGGGATTTGAAGTGAACGGGAACAGAAAACAAAACCAGAGAGCCACCCCATATTTGTATTTTTAGCGGCACCATGGAGAAATTTAAACCCTCCACCCCTTGCCCTCTTTCCGATCGCCTGAGTGATAGTTATGCATTCCGGAAAATCCATGGGCTCCCTCTGTTGGGGTGAAATTTACAAATTTTACTAAGTTAATACAACAATGATATTTTCGATTTCGATGTCTATAATGAAGAATTTGAAAGGCATAATGTAATCGAAATATATTATAACTTAGTGAAAGATTGAAGTGTACCTATTTGAATTCGAAATAAAGGTATTTTGTTATATGTATTCAAAAGGATATAGAATTCTGATTAAGTTCTTATTCGAATTCGAAAGGTATTTTGAATGTGAAGGAAAAGAAAAGGAGTTCTATATTAAAAGTCTGAAGTATAAAGAGATAAAGAAATACTTCTTGTTGAGATGAAGAGAAAATGAGAGACATATGATAGAATCCGTGTGTCTAGAATACACAGCGGAAAATAATATATATACACATAAGTGTATTTACAAATATACATAGTGATAGGCCCAAGCCCATATCTATCATATGATACACTAACAATAACAATCTAACAAACAATCTAACACTCCCCCTCAAGCTGGAGCATATAAATCATATGCACCAAGCTTGTTACATATAAAATCAATCCTAGGGCCCCTCAATGATTTGGTGAAGACATCTGCCAACTGATCATTGGAATTAACAAACTGAGTAGTAATGTCTCCAGATAAAATCTTTTCCCTGATGAAATGACAATCTATCTCAATATGTTTGGTCCTCTCATGGAATATTGGATTAGAGGCAATGTGAAGGGCAGCTTGGTTATCACAAATGAGAGACATTTGTGTAACCTCCCCAAATCTCAGTTCTTCAAGTAACTGTTTGAGCCAAATAAGCTCACAAGTAGCTGAAGCCATAGCTCTATACTCTGCTTCTGCACTAGATCTCGCCACCACATTTTGCTTCTTGCTTTTCCAGGAAATCAAGTTGTCACCAATAAAGACACAATATCCAGAAGTGGATCTCCTATCAGTAGGAGAACCTGCCCAATCTGCATCTGAGTATCCCACAACTCGAGTATGTTTATTGTCTTCATATAACAAACCTTTCCTGGGGCTCCTTTAATATATTTTAGAATGCGAATGACTACATCCCAATGACCTGCACAAGGAGAATTAAGAAACTGACTTACCACACTAACTGCAAAAGAGATGTCTGGACGAGTGACAGTGAGGTAGTTCAGTTTTCCAACCAGTCTCCTGTATCTCTCAGGATCTAAAAGTGGCTCCCCCTGACCTGGTAGAAGTTTAGCATTTGGATCCATAGGTGTGTCAACGAACTTGGAATTCATTAGCCCAGACTCCTCTAAAATATCCAATGCATACTTTCTTTGAGAAATTACAATTCCATTCTTGGATTGTGCTACCTCAATCCCCAAGAAGTATCTCAGTCTGCCAAGGTCTTTAGTCTGAAAATGATGACAAAGGTGTTGTTTTATCTGTGAAATGCCATGGTGATCACTACCTGTAATGACAATGTCGTCAACATACACTACCAAGTAGATACACCCAGCAACTGAATGGCGATAAAACACAGAATGGTCAGCCTCACTCCGAGTCATACCAAACTGTTGGACTACTGTACTGAATCTACCAAACCACGCCCTGGGAGACTGCTTAAGACCGTATAAAGACTTGCGGAGACGACACACTAAGCCTGAAGACTCCCCCTGAGCAACAAAACCAGGAGGTTGCTCCATATAAACTTCCTCCAACAGGTTACCATGAAGGAAGGCATTTTTGACATCTAACTGATAGAGGGGCCAGTGACGAATAGCAGTCATGGCTAAAAATAATCTGACAGAAGCCATCTTGGCGACGGGAGAAAAAGTGTCACCGTAGTCTAACCCGAATATCTGAGTATAACCTTTGGCTACTAATCGAGCTTTGAGCCGATCAATTGTGCCATCAGGGCCAACTTTCACTGTGAATATCCACCGACAACCAACAACTGATTTCCCAGGAGGCAAAGGAACGAGATCCCAAGTACCACTGTTCTGAAGAGCACACATCTCATCAATCATAGCCTGTCTCCAACCAGGGTGGGCTAAGGCATCACCTGCAGTTTTAGGAATAGACACAGAGGAAATGGAAGAGAGACAAGTATAATGGGATGGGGATAACTTGTGATAACTCAGAGTGACATAATGAGGTGAAGGATTACGAGTGGAGCGTATACCTTTACGAAGTGCAATAGGGAGATCAGACTCAGGAAATGGGGCCGAAGGGGCCGGAGGAGGTGGGACCGGAGGAGACGGAGGAGTTGGCTCCGGAGGAGAGTCAATAGGCGGCCCATCTGGAAGGCGCGGAGGTTGCCGACGATGATAAACCTGTAGAGGTGGCTGAGGTGGTGGATCTCCCTGCACTGTGGGCGTGTCTGAGGGATCAAAGACAAAAGGGGTGGTGGTGGATACTAAGTCAGACCCAGAGGTTAAGGAATTAGACTCAAAGTAGAGAGAAAACTCAAAGAACGTGACATCAGCTGAAATGAGATATCTACGAAGAGAGGGTGAGAAACACTTATATCCCCTCTGAGACCGAGTGAAGCCTAAAAAGACACACTTATGAGACTTAGCAGACAATTTATCAAGACCAGGACTAAGGTTGTGAACAAAGCACGTAGACCCGAAGACTCTAGGAGGTAAGGGGTGGAGAGGCTGATGAGGGAACAATATAGAGTTAGGGACCTGGTTGTTTAGGACAGAAGAGGGCATGCGATTGATGAGATAGCACGCAGTGAGAACAGCATCACCCCAAAATTGTTGAGGGACATGACCATGAAGTAAAAGGGTTCGAGTTGTTTCAATGAGATGTCTATTCTTGCGCTCTACAACCCCATTTTGTTGTGGGGTATATGCACAAGAGGTCTGATGAAGAATACCATGGGAAGCCATAAATGTTTGAAAAGAATGGGAGAGATACTCACGAGCATTATCACTACGGAGAGCACGGATAGAAACACCAAATTGATTTTTGACTTCATTATAAAAGGATTGAAATATAGAAAACAACTCAGAACGATTTTTCATTAAAAACAACCAGGTGCATCGAGAATAATCATCAATGAAAGTAACAAAATACTGAAACCCTAAAGTAGACCGAATACGACTCGGACCCCAAATATCAGAGTGGACTAAAGCAAAAGGAGACGAAGCTCTGTTATTGACACTCCTAGGAAATGGACTACGACTATGTTTTCCTAATTGACATGACTCACACGACAAAGTTGACAACTTAGACAGACTCGGTACTAGTTGTTGTAGCTTGGCAAGGCTAGGGTGACCCAACTGAGCATGGATGAGAAGGGGAGAATCCACCACCGAGCCAGCATGAGCAGAAGTACGAAGCTGATAAAGGCCATGAGACTCACATCCGGCGCCAATCATCCGTCCCGAACTCCGGTCCTGTAAGAAAACAGAGTCTTTAGTAAAAGAAATGACACAATCAAGAGAACGAGTGAGACGACTAATGGATAATAAGTTAAATGGAGACCCAGGGACATAAAGGACATTATCAATGGAGAGAGAAGGAAGAGGTTGGACACTACCAACACCATGGGATGGGGCCTGGGAGCCATTAGCTAAAGTCACCGATGGTAAGTAACCAGAAGTGGAAAGGGTAGAGAAAAGGGATTTATTACCAGTAATATGATCGGTGGCACCAGAATCAAGAACCCAAGGGCCAAGGGAGGTGGAGTGAGTGAGACCAGAAAAGGGACTACCCGTGTGCGCAACAGAAGCAGTGGAACCGGAGGCCTGACGATCCTCATACCATTTAAGGAACTCGTTGAAAGTAGCCGGTAGTGCGGGATGAGCAGCGGAAGTGGATTTGGGAGCATCAGACCTAGTAGCAGCCATGGGTCAACTGTAGGAGAGAGAAACAGCCACAGGAGAGAGAAAAAACGTCCAAAAGAGGAAGAACCCGCGAGTACGAGACCTGAAACTCACAAACAAAGACCAGATCGGGATAGAGGACACCGAGGCGAGTTTGGCGGCGGCGAGGGCGGCCGGAACGGCGGCCGGACGCGCCTCCACGTGCAGCTGGCGGCGGCTGGCGAGGGAGAAACGCGCCGGTGAAGAAACGGCGCGTGAGAGCGCGTCGATGCTCCGATGGACACGATTCCGGCGGCGTTGGACTCGGATTGACGGCGCGAGTCCGACGGTGGTGACTCCGATTGGATTCACGGCGGCGGGAGGCGGCGGCAGCGGCGGAAAAGAGAGAAAAAGTGCCGGAAAAATAACACGGCAACAAGGGCGGACCGAAAACCGGAATGAGACACGGTTTCCAGAAAAAAATTTGACACCAATGGACAGTGGATCCACTGGGAAGGCACGAACTAGGGTTATCTCTCGTTAGGCTCTAGATACCATGTTGAGATGAAGAGAAAATGAGAGACATATGATAGAATCCGTGTGTCTAGAATACACAGCGGAAAATAATATATATACACATAAGTGTATTTACAAATATACATAGTGATAGGCCCAAGCCCATATCTATCATATAATACACTAACAATAACAATCTAACAAACAATCTAACACTTCTCTTATTCATGTACGAATAGTGTTCGAATTACATTACAGATTCGAATTGGAAAATACATAAAGAAATAAAAAGTACATGAAGTTAAAAGTTATTCTAAATCTTTAGAGAACTTAACTCATGTCTTCCTGGGTCTTCAGGGAACTTGACTCTGTCTCCCTGTTCTTCATCTAACCCTACCTGACCTTTATTTGACCCTCCTTGTCCTTCTTCTTCTTCCACAAGCTTTGATTGAACCACCAGGGTAACGACATTACGCAGCTTTGATTAAATGACCCTGCAGTTCAAATTAAAAGTGAGAAAGATGGGGTTAAGACGAATTGAAATTCTAATTGGGTATTACGTTCAACCCAAGAAAATCCTTAATAAGGATTGAAGAAGCTTATAGCTTTGGCTATTCCGACAACCTCATTAAAGATGAAATCAAGAAAGATCAGGTTGATCGTAATAGCCAAAGGAAGAAATTTCTTCATTTTGAACAGAGAAATGGATGAAAAAGAGAACTGAATACAGAAGAACGTTGAAGCCAATGCCTAATTAAATCAATCAGATTGGACGGTACCATCAATGTGTTTGTAGAATGGTCCAATCAGTTTCAAAGTCAAATCCACGTGTGGTCGGTGGTCAAGTTCAATACTGAATTGACCAATCAGGATTTTAAACACGTGAAACTTAAGGAAAATTAATCAGTCAATATTTGGTTAAGTTTCCTGATATAAGTTGATAGTTAATCAAAATCGAAATCTGGTTCGATTTTGAAAGAAGTCCAATAACTTAGCAGAATTTACGAAGGCAGAAGCAGTTACTGGAAGTCATTTCGAAGGAAATTTGAATTTCAAATGGAGCGGTTATTGGAAGATTGTTTAGAGAGCGTTCAAATTTCAAATAAGCAGTTAGTGAACGTTGTTGTTTGAAGACAGGTGTCAAAATCTCAAGCAGTCAGTTATTGAGAGATTGATGGCACTCTGCTAGAAGCTTGGACCTGCAAGACCTACACTGGAGGATATACACCAACTGCAAGCCTCAGATTCAAGCAAGGAAAAGTTGGAGAAATTAGTGTCCTGCAAATAAAGGTCACTACCCTACAAAATAAGGGTCATTACCCTACAGAAGGACACCTTGACCCTGGATAGGACCCTTGTCCTATGGACCACCCTTAATTAGGACTCTCTTGTATTTTCTTTTATTTTTGTATTTTCCTTTTATTTCATCCTAGTTGGGTGCTAATTGTATGGGTTTATTGGTTAGTAGGTTGCTTTACTATAAGGCTTAGGGAGTCATGGGTTCTATTCCCACCTAGGATAGGAAATTCACTCATCTTGTATTTTCCTATGTAAATGGGCGCATAATTGGGAGGTTTATTGGCTTAAGGCTTAGCTTAGCCATACACCTTTAGGGGCTTGGGTTCAAATCCCACTTAGGATGGGATTACACCCATCATTTTATTTTTCCCCTTTTATTCCTTCTTGAAAGCCGCCCCTCCCCTCTTCAACTCCTATATAAAGGAGTCTTCCTCTCTTGTAATAAACATTGAATTTGGAAGTAAAGGCATTATGCCCAATTTTCTCCTCCCTTTGTGAGTTGAGAGAGGCTTGGTGGTTGTTGCTCAAACCATACTGAGACTTATCTAATTCTCCTGAATTAGTGGCGTCTGGCATTGGACTTATCTGCTGCAAGTGGACTCTTGCTTCAGTGGCGTCCTTCCCATTTCTTCCTCTCCACTTTTTCTTTCATTTTCTCTCATTTTCCTTCACTTTCTTGCGTGAAATTAGCTGCTGCCCAGCCACTAATTTTCGCATTTTAATGCTTGTTTTTCAATTCTAATCGGTGGTTTTTGCTCAATTCTAGATCCTACACCCATCCGGCTATCAGAGATTGAAGATGGTTGTTGATTTGAACGCGTGGCATACTTAGAAATTTGACACGTAATCTAGGCCTGTAAACGTGTCAAAATCTGGTTAAGTGTCTGTTAGGATAGAAGTCTATAAATAGGTCAAAATCTGATGTAACAAGGGTTGGATTTTCATTTACTGAAACTTCTCTGAAACACCCAAACGTCTAATATCGAAAACGACTCAGTGGTTTACTAAGGAGAGTGTCCAGTATGTGTATCCATACCAACTTTCAATTAATGTCATTTAACATTCTGCCATTTTCTTTTCTTTGATTTACATTTCTGTTCTTTACATTCCTGCAATTTTTCTTTTCTTTGTTATTTTCTGCATTTACTTTTCTGCAAGTTTTTCTTTTCTTTTATTTAAATTCTGCACTTTCAATTCCTACACTTTGTCCTTTAAATCTTCATCTCTTTGAAATTCTGTTTATTCTTTAAAACTAATTTTCGAAGTTATTTTCTTTTAGAAAATAAGTGATTCAAAATTCTTTTACTTCTTGAATACAATTTCTGAGTAAACCTGATTTTAAAAAGATCCTTTAGAGGATTTAGATTCTAGTCCCAGATTGTACTTTCAGAATCAAGAGAGTTTTTTATTTCAATTGAAAATTTTCACAACAAACACCCTCTTAATACACGATCAACATCTTTTCCTTCATCAAATAAGAATTGAAACTTCTTTTCCACAATTTCTTCCACCTTGAAACCTTTTGGATTGCACCAAATCCCTGCTAATGCACTTTGAAGGTTGTTTGCATGGATTGGCTTCTCCGTAAGGAATGATCCAATCAGACTTCTTGAACACGTCTCTAACCCTTCTCGCACATCGTCTTCATCGTAGATAATTATAGATGGTGTATCCATATGTACTCCAAGCAGGGATGTAAACAGCAGCCATTGAAGACAGCCATGATAATCGAACACACACACTATGCGCAGAAAACTCTATGGAGAAACCCTAGGAGAGCAAACCCTAGAGAAACCCTAATAGAGACGGCACAAGGAATTCTTTAGCATGTTATTAGATGATGTAGTGTTGTTATTAGGGTGATTTTTTGTCATGATAATCTTTTTATTTTTTTATTGTCACTTTTACAAGTTAAATAATATGTCTTTACAATTGAATATGAATGCTATTTTTACTAACTACTAAGTGATTTATGTTCAATAGTGAATTTATTTCCAAAATAAATATCCATTCAAAACATTTTTATAAAAAAATTAATAAACACAAACATTTTATAGACACACATGATTTTAAGCTTTTCTTACACTTTCTGATAAGTAGGAGTGAAAAATTTATTTTACACAACACAAATTGTAATTTTTCATAATTTTTTATTTGAAAATATCTTAAATTCATCCATATTTCATTTAGTGACCAAATTTGTAAATTTTGTAAACTAATTCTTGATATTTATTTAACTTGTAAATATTTTACTTTGTGTTATATTTTACTTGTGAATATTTAACTTGTCATTTTTTACATAATGTGCGATGTAATAATTTATGTTTTTTGCTATTGCTATTTTTTTGTGGTAATATGTTTAGATTAATATAATTTGTATAATAAACTTTAGGACAATTTCCATAAGATGGACGTGTTAGGACTATTGTGAAATTTGGTCTCTACTCTTCCATATTGATAACGGATCCTCACACTCTTTTCACAAATTAGTTTTTAAATTATTTAAAAAAGTTGTTGAATTTTAAAAAAAATTAAATAAAATTGATTGTAACTCTCCAAATAAATATTTTTTGTTATTTCAAGCTGTCTCCTATGATCATAGTTGCGAACTTGCGATAACTTAACCATTATTCAACTGATAATATTTTTGTGGGTTACAATCATGGTTTGATATAGGTGACATTTTTAACTTCTAAGTTCATGGATAAGCGAGTATGTAGATGCATTTTGTTAATCTAAGTTTAAGTGTGTGTTTTCTTTCCATTAAAATGACGTTTCAAACGTGTTTTAAATGTGAATCCAAATTAAAGCTACTGAAATTAGTGTTGGCCTGGATCTATATTTGATGAAAAGTTAAATGGAACAAATTCTAAGTGCATGATTGGAAATTTGGAGTCATACTATTCAAATACAATTTAGATCCATGTTTGATGAGAAAATACAATATAATAAGTGTGTTTCCAAGACATCTTTCAGGGTGTTGAACATGATCCCCAAACACATTGTAAATTGGTTATGACTAGCACGCTAGCGAACTGGAATGCTAAATTACATTTTTTTAGTTTTACTACATTTTTTTAAAAAGGGGCTATTGGCCAAACACAATATTAAAACAATAGACGATTAATACAAAATGATACTAACAAACTAAAATAAGAGAGTACAACGCTAGTTGCTCTCTAAAACATTTGATAGAAAATCACAAACAAGAAACAAATTAAGCGCACATGTAAGATCTAGAAACAACATGGATCCTAGACAATGAGCAATTCTAGCAGCTCATGGGTAGTGCAACATGTGGAGGCACTTGGTTGTTTTTAGTTCATTCTTTCCTCATTTGCTTTCCAACCTACTTATATTTAATTAGACCTTGTTAATATAATATACATATATCGTGTCATGTGTGTATGCGTTGATTAATTATATTTATACCTTTTGAGGGGTCCAACCCATGATTTTTAAGTTCTCTATACTCTTGGCAAATAGCACGAGTATCACACCAACAGTGAACACAACAATCAATGCATGGTTCTTTTGGTAAGTAGTAGACGACTCTTAGTGATCTGCTTCTGAATCTGTATGAATATCCCAACCCAAAACAACCAAGTGCACTAAAGATCAATCGCGCAACTGTAGCAGCTGCAATTATTTCACCCATTTTTGGTAGTAAAACAACATAATTAACTATATGAACATTTTCAAGATTATATGTAAGTAACTTCAAACTAGAACCATAAGATTTCAAATGGATATTTAAGTTTACTCGCACGTTCTTCCTTAGTCTATAATTTCAACATTCGGACCAAAGGTGATACGTGGACAACACCAAGTCAAACAGCCTTCATAGTGTTCATAAATCATAACACAAGGAAAAGGGGATTATGCTGGTAAAAAAAGATGAAAGTAATTTAAAACGTATAAGTACTTACAATTTCCAGGATCTTCAAAGCAACCAAATAACCTGTTGTCCATTTTCCGGTAGGTGAAGAGTTAATGTTTGGTATGTGTTCTGCCATACCTTCACCATTACACATTTTGAAAGCTTATCTGTGACACAATATACATACATATATATGAGATATGGAGATTAACAAGTCTATGCCACTAACTTCCTATTTTACTAAGGGTATGTTTGTGAGTTTTCAATTTGTGATTTTTAAAATTTTAAAATTAAGTTTTTACAACTTAAAATCAAAAGTTGAAAACTTTTTTTTACGGTTTTTAATTTTTTATTTTGATTTTAAAAATTTAATTTAAAATTTTAAAAAATTGAAAACTTGCAACCTCCCTCAACAGGCCTTATGTTATCTTTACACACACATATATATATATACTTGTTGGACAATTGGATAAACCCTTAGGTTGAGTGACACTAGATTTCAAACTTCTAGGAAGCTGATAGAAATTGTTAACCCATGGTGCATAATGAGATGCAATTTATAAAGAACAACAACAGAAACATGCTCAGGCAGGAAATCATTCGACTACCAGTAAATCAATGAATCCAGACCAGCCAAGCTAGCTGATGTAGACCCAATGCCTGCAGGCTGTAACTTTGCATAATCCATTAAATCAGTACTTGCAGGATCAACTCACAACAAATTCCTTACTCATCCAACATGTATCAACTAAATCCTTTTGCACAGTATCAGCAAAATCAGTTGAGTCAGTATCAGTCGAGCCCCTATTCACAATATTTAAGTTCAATTCAACCGATACATGTGCAACCATGCCTCATTGAACTAGGGGGCAACCATTCATTGAGCCTTTTTCTCACCAAAACCAAAAATTTGGACAAAACCAGATAGCTAGGAGACCACAAAGTGTTACAGGTACTACTGGTTTACCCTATGTTTCTCCTAACTTGCAAAATGCAGGGCCAAAAGTAGCAGTGCTTAGTAATGAAGCTATACAACCCAAGACGAATAGAGAATTGGTTGGGGATCAACAATGGAACATGAATCCACCTACTCCAATCAACATACTAATGCCTCTGGTTGGGCAAGAATAGTTGATGAACCACCCACAGTCCCAACATGTACCAAGGTAAGCAAACCTAGTGAAAGTTCCTTTGTCAAATGATAATCAACCGATAGCTGTAAATCTCAGACCCCCTACACCTCAACTGATTAATCCTAATATGATTGTCGAGGTTATTAGGAAACATTTTGGGGCCCAATTGAGCCTATAGATTGTCCCGTACACCAAAATTCATATCCAAAATAGGTAGACCGAATTGTTACTTTGTCGAGAGGGTACATAGATCCTAGCTTCACTACCTTCTTAGGCAAAGATAACAAGACCGCAATAAAGCATATCAGAGATTCACTTCTCAACATGGGGAAGATAGTTAGAACGAATTCTACAAACTAAAATTGTTTCCATTATCCCTAATAGGAGTAGCTTTTAGTTGGTATTCATCTATGCCGCCTAATTCAATTCAGAATTGGGTAGAAGTGGAGAAATGCCTCCATGACAAATTTTACAGGCCACATCCAGAGGTAACAATAGTTGATATTATGAACCTTAGGCAGCAAATGGATAAATCAACGGCTGACTACATAGAACAGTTCAGAAGATGAGAACTAGGTGCAATGTGTAGCTTCCACAAGATGAATGTACAAATATTGCAATAGGGAATATGCATTCAACTGGAGAAGTTGATTATTCAAGAAAGTGATGATTTGACATGGCTAGTGATGAATATATTTTTATATATACTTTGTAACCTTATTAATGATACAATTGATTAATATTTGGGCATAATTATACAAATTTGATTGAGATTTTAAAAACTGGATATTGTTTGGGCTTTATTGTTTATTTTGATTAAAATCAAATAATTTGATATAATGATCTTTTCTTGCTTTTCAGGTCATATCTTGAGTTGTAGGTCAAATTTTTAAGCGCTTTCAATTGTGTTTTAAAGCTGACACTCGAAGCTTCAATTTGATATATAACATGGCACTATTTTGACATCTAACTTGGGAGATATTTAAGTCGCAAGTCATGCCCTGAATTCTGCCAACGAGGATGTGATTTTTACTTGCATGTTTTAGTTGTTTTTGGCCTAGACCAGCTATATTAGGCCCATTTTTATATTTTTATTACTAGAGATTGTTTATTTATTTATCAGGATTTGTATATAGGTATTAGGTATCAATTAGAGAACAAAATTTGATTCTTGATTTTTAGGAATAAAGTTTTCAAAGATATCTTCCTCTCTTTTATGAGTTGCCCATGCTGCAAACTTTATTTATTATGGTGAGTGGCTGAAGTCTCCATGGAAGGATAAATCACCCTTAGATTGATTCTCTGATGTAGTTCATAACTTGAATCTTGAGGTTCTATTTTAATTTCAATTTTATATTATTGTTATTAATCTTCTTCTTCTATTCTCTTCTCTTTTGCTGTAAAATTCAAATTGCATGTTTTAATCAATTTTATTTTATTTACTTAATTACAATTTGCTTAGTTATGTAATTTGGGAATTAAGAGTGCATGTGAGTGATAAGTGAAAAATATATGATAGTTTATTGTATAATTTTTGCACTTATCAAGGATAAAATAGTAAATTTATGCCCCAAATTACCTTTTTTTAGTAATAAATGCACATTTTGTAATTATTTGATTTGAATTTGAATATGATGCTATTTTGATAGAAAATCTATTGATTTTGCAGATAAAAGGGCAAGTTTTAAATGGAGAAACACGATAGCATTTATTTGAAGAGAGAATCTGCAGATGAGAGTTTAAATGGGAGCAAATCAAGATAAAATAAACAGCCATTTAAACAAGGATTCTGAAGATAACTTTCTCAATTTATATTTAAAGATCAAATCAGCACAAAATCAAGTCAAAAAGAGAGAAATAAGAAAAGCAAAGCAAACAAGGATAAGATCAGGAAGAGATCAAGCTAAAAAAGAGGAAATCAGGGAAAGCCGGAACATGAATCACGCTCCACCTGCGCTGAGCGTAGGTGGAGCACAACAATAAAAATTCCTCTCTGGATTCTGCGCTTCATCTGCGCTAAACTTAGGTTGAAGCGCAGGAATACGGGAACAATTTTTCAAAGGATTTCAAAACAGATTCCTTCCAGATTTCAGATGGCTTTCCAACTTCTATAAATAGAACCTTTTGCAAAGATCAAAGGAGCTTTTGGAGAGACGGCAGAGCAGAAGCTAGGACTGGAGAAAAGTGTGACAGTTTCTCCGTTGGTGTGTAATGGCTACCATGCGTAGCTAAACTCTCCGATAGGTTTGAATGTAGTTGATTCAATCTCCGATTGTATGTGAAATCTCTTTAATATCTATGAATCCCTGTTTTTATGATATCGGTATTTTTATTCTGTGCTTAATGCTTATCTTCCGCCCGTGTGCCGGAGTTATAAGTTGGTTTTATAGGGCGCATTCGAAAGGTGGTTCTATAAAATCAATACCAAGTTTGGGGGAGCCTAGACATAGGAAACTTGAACTCTGATTGGTAAAAATACTCATAGTAGTCATTGTGGACACCAGGGTGAATTGATAGTGTTAACAAACGAAAAGTAGATCATTAAAGTCGGGGTAATTTGTCACTTGGGAGAACCCGCATGAATTATTTCTGAGTATTTTATCGTTGTGGAAACCAGGGTAAAATAATATAGTTTGGCCAAGGTATCATAATTACATATTCATAAATATTATTGAGGTTCACATATGAAAAGGGTGCGATGATATGAAGTTCAATCCTAGTCCAAATAACTGTCTCTACCTATCTCATTTAAGTTCAATTTTATTTTATTATCCCAATTCTCTACAACCAACAATTATACGCTCTTACTTGATAGTTGTGACCACTAATCTTTATAAGTTGAACCGTTCCCTTTGGATACGATACTCTTACTTACTATTATACTGCTGGAGTTTTGGTACGCTTTCCAGAATTTCAACAGTGAGTTGCTTAATCTTGAATGAGTTTGATTGAATTTCGGTTCTTATAATTATATTAGAATTTATGGGCACTTGATCGCTCGTTTAATTTGATGAATATCTACATGCTTAATGTATTGGGTAAATTCATGAATTAATTAATGCTTATTGGTTAATTCAAGATTGAACTAGGATTAATACCGTAACTAAAATTTGTTGAGCCTCAGAATAAATTAAGTATTCAATTTAATCAAAGACTCATTATCCTTAGTTTTAATGAGTAACAAATTTGGTTATTATATAATTTGATTAAGAAACAGACACTACTCAAGTTGTTGTTCTTTGTCTTGCAGTAATCTACTGATTTGTTGAACCTTCCGAATAGAAGCAACTCTATGTAATTGATCAACCTGCTGAGCTGAAGAACTGGGAGCAGCTGAAGTTTTTTTCAACCCTCTGAAGACATGTACTATCTGATATGCTGAGAAGTCTTTTTGAGGAAGTTCAGTATAGCATTTGCCAATGTAACCTGGTAAAAGAAATGCAATCTACTGAAGAAGAAATCTTGCTGAAAGCGTCTTCCTGCTGAAAAAGATAAGACCTGCTGAAGTATGAAAACTTGTTGAAGTCAACTTTCTGAAGGGGCTTGGAAAGATCAAAATTTGCGGAAGCAAATCTTCTGAAGTCTGAGACGTCATTCTGTTTTCTGAAGACATAGTCAACCTGATAGATGCATTGACAATCTCAAGTCTCTGAAAAGCAAACAGTCGTGTTAGCCGAACTTAGTGCAAGACGAATTAAAGGCTTGTTGGCACAGTTTCACTTCCTGACACAAAAGAGGAAACCTACTGCAGAAAAACAAACAGAGGTCAGAGATAGAGTCAGCGCTGTAACTACCTACTCTGCTACTACAAGCTACATCTACCTTGTCTCACAACGGAATCAAAGCTATTAGACAACAGGACTCTGAAGGCTTCTAACTGAGCTACAGATTCCGTCTCTTTATACATATGAGACATATGCAAAGATGAGAGAGAAAAGAAAAGAACATCAACTTGCTGAAATGCTAGAAAATCTTTCAAGCAAAATCAAGAGCAAAACTGCTGTGTGTCAGAACAAATTCATACCTGCTCACCTACTCTGCTCAAGACAGAAGCTAACAAAAGAGAAGATGTTTCACAACGGCTCTAAGAGCACTAATCATTCCTTCTCAACAGTATATGCTGAGCAATCTTCAACGGCTACATTTCTGGATCAGATAAATATCTTCATGAAAGATTATGGAGGTTGGCGGTCTAAAATCCCAAGATATGTAATGGCGAAGCCCAAGAGAAGAATTGGCAACAATGAAGCCTAAGATAGGCAAACATAAAAGCCCAAGAGAGAATGGCCAAGATTCATCAGAAAATCCTTTTAGCCAAAACACACTATTGTAGTTCATTTCCTTGTACTTAGATCTTACTCTTTATATCCTGAGTTTTACTCAGTTAACCCTTTGTACAAGAGAACCTGTGTTTAAGTTTCTCTGAAACTTAAACTATCTATCATTGTAAACACTGTTAAGTGTCCGAGAGCCTGGAGATGCTTGGAGAAATAAAGAATACTCGTTTAGCCTGGAGAGGTTGTGGCCAAAGAATACTTGTTTAGCCTGGAGAGGTCGTATCCAAAGAATACTTGTTTAGCCTGGAGAGGCTGTGTCCAAAGAATACTTGTTGAGCTGGAGAGCCTAGGTGTGCAAATAATACTCTTTGGGCCTGGAGAGGTCAGGTGTGCAAATAATACTCAGTGTAATCTTGTGAGATTAGTGGAAAATCCAGTGGTGGTTTGCCTTGGGACTTGACGTAGCTCACTGTGTTAGTGGGTGAACAAGGATAAATTTCTGTGGTCAAGTTCTCTCTACCCTTAACTCTTTTACTTTCTGTTGTTATTTGTTTATATCTAACTAAGGAGGGTTTAAAAAAAGTTGATTTATTAATCAACGCATAAAAACAATCTTTTCTTCACGAGAAAACTTTTATAAAGGCTTTTATTCAACCTTCTGAGTTGCATCAGCAAGTTGCTGAACTTCCCAGTTTCGGAAGGTTGAGTGAATATCTTTTCAAATTGCTTGCTTGTTTTAAAAGGTTTTCAAAAATCTGTAAAGGTTTATAAAACATCATTCAACCCCCCTTTTAGTGTTTCCTGTGGTCCTAACAGAATTACCTTTAGAATATCAATGATAAATTCAGTTATGAACAAGTTAGAGGATTAACCTACTTTCTGAATCTGATTTCTTTTCTAATTTCAATTTCTATTAATTTCAATTCAAATTCTCAACAAAACCCCCCCTGTGTGTTTGGTGAGTGTTTTGGTACTTAGATGTTTGATTGAGTTTCTTCATAGACAACCTAGGTTGATCCCTAGTATACTATATTCAATTATGAATCTTTATTTTGACTGATTACGACATTGATCGAATTTGGCGCTGTTGTCCGGAAATATCAATCTTTTACTAAGTTCCATTGAGTTTAGTATTAGTTAGTTTTCTTTTCTCTGGTCGATTTTGTTTAGGATTAGTGGTCGAATTTTTTTTTGTTGATTTACTTTATTTAGGTTAGATTTGATTTTTTGTTTAGATTTTATTTTATTTTATTTTGGTTCTTATTAATTCTAATTGGGTTCTGAATAGGTTTTGATTAGGTAATTAATTTTGTGTGATTGATTCTGATTAGAGTTTGTTAGGATAAGATTATGATTTTTTATATTTTAATTAGATTAGATTCATTTAGGAATTGTTATATATTGATTTGATTTTTGTTGGACTTTCTTGATTCTGGTTGTTGATAGGTTCTGCTTTTGTCTTGCTACTGTTGTGTCTTTGTTTTTGGTGAATCATATTACATTAATTGCATATTAGTTCAATAGGTATTCATATTATCTCAAGCATCCTGCATACTGTTTTTCATAGTTGTTGATTGTTCACCTATTTTTGCTTGATTTTCTCCATTCTGTGTGATTTATTAGTCATAGTTGTAGGTCAATTTTTTAGCTAAAAAATTGCATCCACATTACTTTCAATTAATAGTGATTTTAGGAAGTCTTACCTGCATTTAAACTGCGTCGTATTATCAGTTATCATCCTGTCCTGGCTTATTTCAATCTCTAAACTTCAAACAGACATAACTTTCACTATAAAAGTTAGAATTTGACAAAATTTATATGCTTTTGGGTAGAATGGTAGTAAAATTATATGTCAATTTGTTTAGTTCAAAATCCAAAGCATCTTAATTCTTAAAGACAAATAAAGTATCTAGTGGCAAAATGAAATTGCATAATTATGGATTAATATGATTGCTAAAATTTAATGGAGAAAGACAGAGCTGGCCGAGTCATCAAAAGATATTTGCACTGTTGATGGATGCTCAAATTTGTTAAGTACTAATAAATTATACAACTGTATTCTTTAATTTTGAAAGACAAAATTGGGGACGTACGTGCCAACCTCACCTTCACATGCTGGTACAACTAGCACAATACATCAATGCATATATATATATATATATATATATATAAAAAAAACAAAAACTTGCTAGATATAATCCAAACGCTGGTAGAAATAGACTGGTTGGTTCCGTTAACAACTAAAATGAAAGACGTGCGAAAACAAAAGGAAATTATTAACATGACACTGGAATTGACTCTGATTTCGTTGGAGTAAACCCCAATTTTTGTCCCTGAAAGATTTGGTGTCGATCATATTAATCATTGATAGAATGAAATTACATTTCCCGTCCCTAAAATTTAAAAAATTATTCAATTTAGCCTCTGAAAGATAAAAAGTCATTTAGTCCTTGAAAGAGTTTTTAAAATGTCAATTTAGCCCCCCAAAAGAATTAGATTGAATGACTTTTTTATCTTTCAGGGACAAAAATGCAATTTTCATCTTTCAGGGACTAATTTGACCGACCTCAAATCTTTCAGGGACCAAATTGAAGGTTTACTCGATTTTGTTGGTATGTTATCATTGTTTATAAAATAAATATAAATGACGGAAATAAGGAAAAGTGATAAATAATTTTATAAATACATACTGGTATTGGGAGAAAATACAAAGTTTTCTCTGCTTTTCCTTTTGTGCTTTTGGCTAAGTGACAAATAGAGAGAAGTTGATATAGACACCAATTTACATTCATACATGAGAAACAAATTCACATATTAGGTCATTGATTCCCTTCTCAATTTCGTACAATGAAACTAACATAAGGCATCATGACATAATTCATTTGCTTTGTATAATGTATACTGAAGTCAGAACTAGTGATTAGAAAGTATTAACCACTAGCATCGGACAAGTGATAATTTATACGAAGTTTTAGATTCAAACCACATTTCCTCCATTATATATTAAAAAAGTAGTTGAAATTATTGTGAATGATTTGAAAACATGCCCATATTGCACATAAGCAAATGTAACATTAAACTGGGGGAATTGATCATTGTATAATTTGGTTGCTTTTGTTTGAACTTGGTATGTTTTCTGTCCTCTTAGTGCCTCAAGCACAACGTTGTTTAGGAAACTGAACTGCTGAGTTCAGAGATCTCCAAGAATGTAACAAGAAAAAGTTGCTCCTATCAATTCAGTATGAATAAACCCTCAATTTCATTTCCAATTTTGTCACTTCCATTCTCATTAGTCTCTAAACTAAATTAATTATATAGATAATCCTCAAAATTTTAAATATTCATCGCATTAGTCTTCCAACTTTCATAGCATCGCGTCATGTTAGTTCTTGACAATGACTAATTTGACGGATATTATGAAAGTTAGAAGACTACTTATACAATTAATTTAGTTTGAAGATTAATGAGAAGAGAGGGGATGTGTTCGGAAATGAAATCAAGGATTTATTCATTCAGTACCTAAATAAAGACTTCTATAATTTGTCCCTGATTGGACATCGGTTTCAAACATAATTGGAAAATCCCAATCCAGTCTAGTAGTGATTGTGTTAAGCATGACTCATAAAAATAATCTGGCTCTGGTTAGAGCAATGTAGTGCTAACTACTACATTGGACAGAAGTGATTTAAATTCAATTCCGTGAAACCATGCTTTTGCAGTGTAACAACACTGGAAAAACAAACAGGCACATAACTAATAATCCAACTAATGCACTTATTTTAAGAGTAAACAGTAAGCAGTACATCTGCATCTGTGATATAATGGGGGAGGAAATGAGTCAAGGGAGAACAAAAATTTATTTTTCTAATTAAGCAAACTTGGCAGAAAATGCAGACCACATGCTTAGATTATAGACTCAGTTAAACACCTTCATGTATCAGAGATATTGATCTGCACAATTTCCTTAGTGAAACTGAAACTGAATGCTTCCCGCAGACTTCAAATGTTGTAAAATAACAGAAGTTTTTTTTCCCTCTACAACAAGTGAAAGGTGGGGAACAAGTGTAGCAACAAAGAGCTAGAGCACAGGTGTCTATCTTCTAGCATGAGCGAGTTCACATTTAATCCCATATCAGTAATTGGGAAAAAACTTTGCTCAAAACTTCAAACACCACCTTCTCAAATGACAATGGGAATTTCTTTTTCCGAGATTTGCAGTCTAAGAGAATCAATTGACACAATTTTTAAAACAATTTCTCCTGTCTCAACCATCCAAGCACATTATTATTAGCAACAGGATCATAAAAACCTGAAAAAGTCTGCATCAACGAACTTTAGGCTTTTTTGTCTGGCCCTGAGCCCGAAATGCCGCACAAATCTTCTTCCAGCAGTGGGTGGAGATGATAGAGGGTATTACAATCCAGGAGGCATTTGCTCCAATATAGTATGCATAATAGTAAAATGAGCTTGTTGAAAAATTATCACCTTCCAAAATTGCTGTTATATAATATACAGCAGTTCCATATAGCTGACCCAAAGAAATGGCAAACTGAAGTAAGTAGCTATATGACTTCCCGGTAGCTATTGCATATCTGTCATCCACATTGGCAACACAAACATTAAGATTAAAAACAAAAATGAAAAGATAGAATGTAATAATCCATAGTTAGACTGGATAAACAAAAATTCACTAGTGGCAGCATCATAGCATTAGTTGTTTTGCTCATTTATTTTCAACTTACACTGCTAGAAGGCTAGCTGGACCCTCTAAAACTGCTGTTATTCCTTCAACAGTAACTACCCCCTGCATCCCTTCCTGCATACCTTGAATCCCCTTTGCTATATTCCTTCCCTAATATTTTTCCATCAAAAAATTTTCATCAACTAAAATTGCAACAAAATCCCAACTCAAAATTCATTGAATACTATATCTATGTTCAATGTCAAAGAACAATTAAGTGACTCACAAACTTCAGCCAGGTAGAAGCCAGTGTTTTCCTTGAAAAACTCAGGCTGGAAAACAAAGTATCCCTCAAGAATCATGTGTGTGAGGCCTGTGAAGGCCCACCAGCACATTAGCACCCTATCAACTTTTGTTTTCTTAGATAGGCGACCTGGGAAAATACACAGTTATGTAAACAAAATCAGAACACCTAAAATCATTTCCACCTTTCAGATGATAGAAATTCAAATAGAAATGATCATGGAAAGCCATAACAGACAGCCTAAACCTTCGACTTGCAACAAACGGGATATTGTGTGTATGTGTGTCTGTTGAAGAGCTTAATTGGAAGAAAATGTCTACACTAAAGGACATAGCAAGTGATAGAACATATAAAAAAATTACAGAGAAGTGTACACCAACT
The DNA here is from genome assembly GCA_026901365.1 of Sesbania bispinosa. Taxonomy (NCBI): domain Eukaryota; kingdom Viridiplantae; phylum Streptophyta; class Magnoliopsida; order Fabales; family Fabaceae; genus Sesbania; species Sesbania bispinosa. Next base: position 176,440 of record QLOH01000277.1, on the reverse strand, counting down.
GATATGGTTTTTTTATTGCACAAACTACAAATATGGCTTCTAGAATTTAGTCAAGGATTCTTGTTTTGAAGTAACCATTTTCATTTAATACTAATCACATATTGCTAACAAGAATGGATAGGTCCAGAGAATATGTGGTAATCCCACTTGGATTGTAAATGATCAGGCCATATTGTTGAATAATAAATCACATACAGAACAAAGTTAATCACAGAGCCATTTGTTAACCTTAGCCAATTGAATATATTCTTAACCAGAAAAAAAAAAAAAAAAGAGAGAATGAAACACACATCACATTTCATATCTTAAATCTTACACTTCATTGATCTTCTATTCATTCCCTCCCCTCCAAAAGATATGCAAATGGAAAACAAATAAAAAAAGGGGAAGAAAAGTGGATCTAATATATGGCAAATGCAAATATCGATTCGAAGACACTGCATAACGGTTACTCAAAAATGAACAGTGGATCTGTGTTCTTTTTGTAGTCATCATTATGTCCATACTCCATATTGAACTATTTTGACATTAACAGGGAAGGGCATGAAATTGAAACTGTACATAAGTTAGTAAGTTACATTAAAAACAGCGTCTTTTTCTGATAAATGAGCAAATTACACTAATGGGTCCGTTATTCAACCAAAAAAATCGATGCACTTGAATTATTTTTCGTTTCATCTTCAAAATTTGTAAGTCAATATCATATAATAGATGAAGAGAAAGCCAACCCAATAAACAAATGTAAAGAGGAATTTGAAAGAACGGTACCTGAGGAGATCCAGATGAGAGAAACGACGAGGAGAGAGGAGAAGGCAAAGACGGAGAGAATGTTGGACTGAGAGAGGGAGCAAGGAACGTAGCCAGGTAAATGCAAGTCCCGTGGGACGTAGGGATGACCATGTGAGACTTGAGACCCTTCCGCCATCTTCTTCTTAGATGGGAATGAGATGAGAGTGTTGACCTGTTGAGCTGCTGGAGAGACTGTGACTGTGTGAGAGAGATACAGAGAGGAATTATCACAGCGATGGGCGTTTTAGTGTTTTTTTTTTTAACGTTATAACGTGATAAAATCATGTTTATAACGCTATAAATAATTATGTTGTGAGATTTAAATTTGAGTTTGACTCTTCTCAATGTTAAATCAATTTTTAGCTAGTGATTTAAAATGAGAGCTTTTTTAAAATAGCTACCTTAAATGGTTTTTCAAGAAAATGTTAGTAATTTTCTAAAAAAGTTATCTTATCAAACATAATTCAATTAATTAAAATGACTTATCAAACACACTTTTGATATTAAATAATAAAAAATTAATTAAAATCTTCTTAAAATAAAAAATTAAAAACTCGCGGGGGCTAACATAAAACATAGATAAAGGGATTTGGATATTTTCATGTCTTTCAAGCAAATATTAACTACAAAATGGCTATGAAATCACTGGTTAATTAAAATTTGTAAGCAATGAACACCTCTTTCAATCATAGCTATATATTGATATTTCTAGATATTGCTAGAGAGGCTCCACTAAGGGAAATGATGCTTACAGTTACACCATACCCAGCAGGGGTATTTAAGACTCAGTTCATCCCTTTGACCCGTCCCAATCCGTTCTATTCGGGTCGGGTCTGTTCATGTCCTACAAGAAAGAATAGAACCAAATAGGGTTTCATCGGGTCTCCTTTTTTGACCCGGCATCGGGTTGAGGACTTGTTCGAGTTACCTGACCCGCCCTTTATATATAAATATAATATTTATTATTTATGATTTTTTATTATGTAAAGTCTTAACCTTATTTTTTTTATTTTAGATAGGTTTTTGAGTGTAAGTTTCCTCTATTTACCTTTAAAAATACATTCTATACATAAAATTATATGGTGATATAATGTTATTCTTGGTTTAATAATGTCCCAAACTTTAAAAACGTAAAAAATATTGCATACATTGAGAGATATTCTATTGTATGCAATATATTTATTAATTTATGAACTATTTTTTTTAGCATTGTTATATGATCATTTCATAATTATATTTAACTTATATATCGGGTCAACCCGGTCTTGTTCTACTCACACTCGGTCTTACTTAGACTCGCAAATCATCGGGTCTCTTCGGGTCTATGGACGGGCTTGGGTCCATAGAATTGGCCTGGTCAAAAATTAGGGTCGGGTTAGGGACAAATATAACCCATCCAAACCCGTCTCATGAACACCATAAACACCCCTAATACTCAGTCCTCTTTGTTTTCTTTTTTTTTTCGCTTTGTATGTCCACTATCATGTTTAGTCTTTTATTTATTTTAAATTGAATTTATTAATTTATGAACTATTTTTTAGCATGGTTATATGATCATTTCATAATTATATTTGGCTTATATATCGGGCCAACCCGATCTTGTCCTATTCGCACCCAGTCTTACTTAGACTCGCAAATCATCGACTCTCTTTGGGTCTATAAACGGATTCCGGTCCATAGAATTGACCCGATAAAAATTTAGGGTCAGATTAGGGACAAATATACGTCTCATGAACATCCGTAATATCGGGTCCTCTTTGGTTTTTTTATTTTTATTTTTTCCGCTTTTTATGTCCACTATCATGTTTAGTCTTTTATTTATTTTAAATTGAATTAATAACAAATCTCACCCATTGAAACTTTTAAACACACGTGTCAAGAGATTCGAACGCGGGATTGGAAGGCTCTCCTTTTTGCTTCAAGGAGGATTCTATCATGTTCAATAAATCCGGACCGTTCATTAAATATAAAACCTTATCTATGGCTTATTTTGTAACACATCATTGTACGAAACTCCCCGTTTCATTAATTTTTTTCCCTTTTCTTTCACTGTTTCAACGGTGGAAAGAAGCCCAAATTCTATTATCAAATAAGCTCATCCTGGATCACCCTTCATAATCGCGTGAGTCACGAATAATAATCATCATTGCTCAAGAAAAAGGAGATTAATAATCTTTCACGGATTCACATTTTATTCCATGTCCAATGGTATGAAGAAAACTAATCTAATTTTGCTTGACATCATTTAAAAGATTAGCATGGGTTCAAGAAATTGATGATTGACATTTGATAATAAACTTTGTTCACATTTTCTTTTTAACATTTTTCTCTGAAAGTTGCTTGCACTGCTATCAATATGTCATCCTTTGAATGTCAACAAGCACTTTTGTTCTAGCAAAAGGCTCAACCTTGATGCTGGAATTTTTTGGAAGGGAAGGACTCATCCGCTGCACTATGCAACACAATTGTGCAGCTTTTAGTTATTTATTATTTCATCACACATTTTAGCATATAATTACAATTTTGTATATTTGTAATGAGATATTGAATTTATACAGCAAGCAAACTTACAATGATATACGCGTCCGTGTTAGACATTAGTTCGTTTTAAAAATAAATAGAAAGTAACCAATTAAACTGGTAATTCAATTGACGTAAAAACTGCAACAACATCATTTGATGTAAACTCATAAAAGACTACCATATTTAAAAAAAAAATAGAAATCAAGTTGTTCTGGTGGTGGTATTGGGTCGTTCCCCACCATCCAACAAAACCAGTGGACCCGGCAACAAATGGTCGGACTCCCGACCCGGGCTGACTCAAGAGCCATCCATACAACCTGGACATACCTGCAATCATGCACATCCAGATCGTACGGACAGGGTTATGGCACTTTCTACAGGTCCACACCCCACCTCAGGCCTATAAAACTCACTGTTGGAAACGAGACATGTACGCATTAATCTCCCTGTAATCACTCCCTACCTGCCAATACTTAGACTGACTTGAGCATCGGAATTTTTCTGCAAGTAACCACCCATCTTGTCCCGATCCCGGCCAGGCATCAGAGACGAGAAGATCAAATGATCAGACCAACCTCCAAACTGAGTTCACTCCCGAACATTTGGCGCTAGAAAGAGGGCCTCCTACCATGACAGTCATTACTCGTCTGCAACACCGCAACGTCCATCCCCAACCTACCTCGGAGGGCTGGGTTGAGGATGTCTCCTATCACAAGGAAGGCTTCAGAGACAACGGGAAGAGCACCCCAATAGATCCTCAACCAGTCACAGCATCTCGCCAGATAGGCTTCCCAAACCCCCATACGCCATTATCGCGCAACTACAGTAGCGGCTGCAAGAGCTCGAGGGTCGAAACAACACCCCAGCCCCAACATCGCCGGTTATCCCGGCCCCACAGTCGGATCCTGTAGTCCGAAAGCTGGAAGATCGGATCAGACACCTAGAACGATCTTTGTGCAGCCCCCACCATCTCACCAACACTCCCATTTCACTCAGTCGGAGGTCACAACCACCTCGACGTACCCACCCCGAGGCTCGGACTACTCCTCATCTTTTCCCACAAGCTCATACCCCCTTCAGACATCCATTCACCGCCCCGGCTCACTAGTGTCGAGATCCCGAAAGCGTTCCACAACGCTTTCCCCAATGAACATTTCGCCGGTACCTCTGATCCCGACACGCACCTCAACTCTTTCTGTAATGAGATGCTATTCGTGAGAGCCCTAGAGACCGTCATCTCGCAGATTTTTCCCCAGAAGCTTAAAGGAGAAGCTCTAGCCTGGTTCAAAACCTTGTTGGCTCGGTCCATAGACCAAAGGGACGACCTTAATTCAATGTTCATCAAGAGGTTCACTGTCATATCCGAAGTCTTACACAACTAGTTCACATTACCAACCCTGTGGAAGGGGAAGGACGAATTCCTTAGGAACTTGTTGTCTAGGTTTTACAAGGAGTGCGCACGAATCTCGAACCTTGCCGAGAACGTCCAGCTAGTATCTGCGGTCACAACTCTCCTTCCCAGATTCCCGTTCACCGTCTCCCTGTCTGAAGAACCAGTCGTCACCATGGAAGAATTCATGACAAGGTCAGCCAAATTCATCAAAAGGGAAATACACTTGGACCGAGCCCCTGCAAATCTTGTCATCCCTCGGACCGACCGTGATTCATCTTATCGTACCAACGAACGCCCCTCACAGTATTGGGACCATCCCAAAATCAAAGGAAGATTCAACCGATACACTCCTCACAATTCCGACCCCGCACGGATCCTAAAGGAAGTGATGAACACCGAATTTGCTAGAGTGGCCAAACCGGCTCCACTTTCCAACAGGGCCCAGAAGGACAAGACCAAGTATTGCGCATACCACGAGGGGCATGGCCACACCATGAATGAATGCATCTAGCTCAGAGATGCCATAGAACAACTAATCCAGGACGATCGGCTCGTCAAGCTCATCAAACGAGGCCACAACCAAGGTGGGTACAGAAGAAATGACAATAGGAAGCGATCACCTGGTCTAGGGGGAGGGGACCCCAGTTTTGGAAATGGGAAACGCAAGTTCAACCCCTCAAGCGGGACGAGGTCAAGGTTGACGACGCAACTAAAATCGAGGCATCGGACAAGCACACCGGGGGGTCGACGTTGAGGATAAGGATACACATGATATCTGGAGGCTTCGCTGGAGGGGGCACCTCCAACAATTCCAACAAACAAAACTTGTAAGAAACCTACGCAGTGGAGTGATAAGTGCTAAGTTTTGGTAAATCACAGTGTTGGTCAAAGCTCTTTTAGCCTTAATAGCACTGAATTTCAAACTCAAATCCTTTTTCATTTTCATAAATTAGAAATCTAAAGCAGTTTTTAGTTTCATCTAGAATTGGAGATTAATTTTTCCTGCTTGTGAACTTTTTGTAGATGTATATAGAGTTTGTTGATAGTTGGTGAGCTTAGGGGAATCCAGGGAGAAGAAATGCAACTTTGGTGTAACAGAGTTCTCCCTCAAGCGAAGGAATGCCTCGCTTGAGTGAGGCAAGCCCAGAAGCAAAAAGATTTTGTCTTGTTGCTCGCTCAAGCGAGCTATGTCTCGCTTGAGCAAGGATTCATTTGCTCAGCACAACAGCTTCCTTCTCGCTTGAGCAAGGAAAGTTCCGCTCGAGCGAGAAGCCACTTTTTCAGACTCTACGTGCGGTAAAAGGAAAAAAGGGCAACATCACCTTCCTCCTTCATTCTTTCATCATCTTTGGGTTGCTAGCTACCATGAATAGCTAGTTTCTTCACTCGGGATTGAATATAATCTTTGAACTCCAAAGTATTTCGTTTATTTTCTTGTATAGTTTTCATCTTCCATGAACATTGGTAGTTTCGTTTTGTACTTAAAGCTTGAATCTATTAAACCAATAGCTTTCTTGATTTTAAATCTAAGTTTTAACTGGAAAGTATTGCTTGGATATTGTCTTGATTGTAACTACTCAATAAATTGTTATTCTAGGAATATATATCTATTTATCGATTGCTCTTTAATACCTATTCGTAATGCTGGAATATTTGTTTGATACTTGAGGAATCAGTATTTAAATAAGTTATTCTTAGGAACCCTTGATTTGAGGAATCAATCTAGGGGATTTCAGTGTATTTCATCAATGTCAATGGAACAATGTTCTATACAGTAAATCATCAGAATATAGAGGATGGAGAATGATGAAGTTCAATCCCATTTCACCATTTCTAATTTAAAACTCAGTGTTACTGCATCTACTTTAGTGTTACAACTTTTTTTACTTCACTCTCATCAACAATCAACATGACAATTGAAATGTTCTATTGTAAATACATTTAGTGAACTATATTGCTGAGAATTAATAGTAGTTGCAAGTTCCTTGTGGGTACGACAACCCTTTTACTCTATTATACTACAGTTGACTTTGGTACGCTTGCCAGATAATCAACATGGAGTTCGAGATACCCAAATAGTCCAAGTCGGTCCCCGGACGATCGCCTTATGATCTCCTTCTCCGAGACCGATTTTGCAGAGAAAAAGAGAGAGCACGATGACCCTATGGTAATTCAGGCCCTAATCGACCATGCCGATGTTGGGAGAGTATTCGTAGATCAAGGGAGCTCAACCGATATCCTGTTCCTCAGTACCCTAAGGAAGATGTTGTACGAATCACATCTCGCCCCGTACCAAGGAGACCTATTCGGCTTTACCGGTGAAAAGATCCGCCCGAGGGGCTACCTGGACATCCAGCTACGCCTGGGGGGCAAAGAGGTTAACAGAGGAATAGACATTAAGTTTTTGGTGGTAGACTGCCTCAACATCTCCAATGCTATACTGCGTCGCCCTTCGCTCAATACTTTCGGAGCCATCATATCTACCCGCCACCTGGCCATGAAATTCGGATCCCGAGACGGAAATATCATCACGGTCCATGGAGATCAGGAGGAAGATCGAAAAGGTTACAATCTCACGCTTCAGGCCAGGAAGCCAGACTACGCCCAAGCGCGCAGAACCCTCGACCCGGACAAGGGAAAAGCCGTCATGATGATCGATCTCGACCCACGGGCAGAAGGCAACCTCGGCTCACCACCCCCTACATCTGGAGCTGGTAGGGAAATGTAAATTGGTTCCGATTTGTGATTCCGACCCGGATCGGGTAGTAAAGATTGGCGCCGATCTTGGAGCGGAGACTGAGTCAAGGTTAGCGAAGTTGCTGAGGGATAACAAGGACCTCTTTGCTTGGACTGCAGCCGACATGCTAGGCATTGACCCGAGTTTCTGTTAACACCACCTTTATGTGGACCCGAAAGCAAAGTCGGTCACTCAAAAGAAGAGAAGGATCGGACTTAAGAGACAGAAGGAAACCGAAGATCAAGTTGGGGAGCTCTAGAGAGCCGATTTTATTAGGGAATGTTACTATGTAACTTTGCTTTCAAATGTTGTACTTGTTAAGAAATCCAATGGAAAATGGAGAATGCGTGTTGACTATACTGATCTCAATAAAGCATGCCTTAAAGACCTTTTCACTCTCCCCAACATTGATAGGCTGGTCGACCACTTCGCCGGCTACCAATGGTTGTCCTTCATGGACGCATACTCGGGCTACAACCAGATACCGATGTGCCCCGAAGACGAAGAAAAAAACTGCCTTCATCACAGACCGGGGCATCTTTTATTATCGAATGACGCCCTTCGGGCTGAAAAACGTCGACGCCACTTATCAAAGGATGATGACCAAAGTATTCACGGATATGATCGGGGACAAAATAGAAGTATATATAGATGACATTATCGTAAAGACATTGGCTGAGAAATACCATGTCGACGATCTAGCCGCGCTCTTTGAGCGACTCCAGAGGTACAACATACGCCTGAACCCCCTCAAGTGCACCATTGGAGTCCCGTCCGGGCAATTCCTTGGCTTCTTACTGACCAGCCAGGGAATAGGAGCAAACCCGACCAAATGCGAGGCCATCATCTAGATGAAGAGTCCGACATGCCTCAAGAAAGTACAAAAGTTGAATGAACGAATCACGACCCTCAATTGGTTTATCTCCAGGTCGGTCGCGCGATCCATCCCCTTCTTCTAAACACTCAAGAAAGGATCTGCCTTCGAATGGACATCAGAATGCGAGCAGGCCTTCCAAGACCTGAAGTCAATCCTGACTTCCCCACCGGTTCTAACGAAACTCGTCCCTGGGGAACCGTTGGTACTATACAAAAACGTGACTGACTAGGCCATCAGTTCAGTTTTGATCAGAGAAGACGGGAAAGATCAACTCCCTATATACTTCATCATCAAGGCACTTCAAGGGCCAGAGATCTAACACCAGAATCTCGAAAAGGCGGCACTCGCCATCATCACCTCCGCCAGACGCCTTCGCCATTACTTCCAGTCCCACCCTATCATCGTTCGAACTGACCTGCCCATCCGTATCATTCTTCACAAGTCAGACCTTTCCAGACAGCTAACTGGTGGGTCGTCGAACTTTCCAAGTTTGACATCACTTTCGAACCACGAGTGGAGTTGAAGGCCCAAGTTCTGACTGACTTCATTGCAAAACTGATTCCTCCAAGACTACCGGAGGATGAAGCACATAGTTGGATGATTTTTGTAGACCGATCATCAAATAAGAAGGGAGATGGAGCTGGGGTTGTGCTAGAGGACCGAGACGGGATATGTCTGGAATAATCCCTCCGGTTCGACATCAACACATCTAACAACTAGGTGAAGTACGAAGCCTGCCTTGTCAGATTAAACATGGCACGAGAACTAGGGGCGAGGAACATTATGTTGTGCAGCGACTCCCAACTGGTGATCTTCAGAAATATCTCGAAAAGGTTCAAGCCCTCTGCACGACCTTCAACTGGGTCACTTTTCAGCACGTACCTCAAGAAAAAACGTTGGGGCAGACATCTTATCCTGGCTTGCCAGCACCAAGAGGGTGGGGAATAACAAGATGATGTTACAAGAGACTCTCTCCTAACCTAGCATCACTGTCAGCAACCCGACCCCAGTTCTGAAAATCGGTGACCTCAACGATTGGAGAACGCCCCTCCAGCTATTCATCAAAAGGGGGGAACTCCTATCAGACGACAAAGAAGCCAAGAGAATCAAGCACATGTCGGCCAAGTTTACTATGGTTAATGGAACCTTATACAAAAGATGATTCTCCTCCCCACTTCTGAAGTGCATAGCCCCCCAGATCGGCTATGTCATGGCCGAGCTGCACAAAGGAAGCTGCAACAGACACTCAGGTGGTCGGTCATTGGCTCGAAAAGCTTTACGGGCCGGATTCTGCTGGCAGTCTATGGGATGGAAATGTGAAGATTACGTGAAAAAATGAGATGCCTGCCAATGCCACTCCGACCACTAGAAACTCCCAATCGAGATCCTGACCACCATGACGGCCCCCTGGCTCTTCTTTCAGTGGGGGATCGACCTACTCGGCCCCTTTCCCATCGCCTTGGGCCAACTAAAAGTCCTAGTTATAGCCGTCGATTACTTGAACATGTGGATTGAGGACGAACCTTTGGCCACCATAACCTCATCCCGGATCCAAAAGTTCTTTTTTAAGAGCATCATCAACAGATTTAGGCCCAAACTCCGTGATCACAGACAATGACATCCAGTTCACAAATAAGGGTTTCCAAGAACTTCTAAGAAGTTTGAAGATCAAACACCACTTCTCATCAGTCGAACACCCTCAAACCAACGACAAGCCGAGGCAGCTAACCGAGTTATCCTGCGAGCCCTCAAAAGACGGCTCGATGACGCAAAGGGAAAATGGGTGAACAACTCCACCACGTTCTTTGGGCATACTGGACCACGCCCCACTCCACCACCGGAGAAACTCCATTCAGGCTGAGCTACGGAACCAATGATATGATCCTGATTGAGGTTGGCGAACCATCATGGCGCAACACGAACTTTAATCCAGTCGAGAACATGGAAGCAATCCGGGTCGGGGACCTGGTCCTACGAAGAGCCGACATCAGCGGTCGGAACGCCCTTATGGGGAAGCTGGCCGAGAATTGGGAAGGTCCCTACCGCGTAACAGAGCCGATTAGGATGGGTGCACACAAACTTGAAACCCTGAAAAGAGAATCGATTCCAAGATACTGGAATGAAGCTAACCTTAGAATGTATTACAGCTAAAGTATGCATCAATAAAAACGGCCACCGAGCCGAGATCTCGATACAATTTTACATGTCTGTAAATTTTACACTCACATAATTTTACACAATTTTACACTTTGTTTTTTGACTAAAGTTAAAAAACTCAAAGCCTCATCAAGAGGATGGGACCGATGTCGGAATGAGACTTTGCGAGTCACCCCGGATCCCACATAACAACCCTAAAACCCACATGAAGAATGTGAGGGTCATTTTCATGTTGGCTCGAACGAAGAACACGTCTGATATTCAAAAACATCTCAAAGGTCGTGTCCGCTTCGAACCAGTCAAGCAAGAATCCCGGCCCACGTAAAGCGCTGATACAACGTAGTGCGTGTTTGGATTGGCTTTTGCCAATCCTATACGCACGTTCAATATCTTAAACGTGAGTTATTTCTATTTTTATCCTGTTTGGCTTTCCTTGTCATACGCACGTATCTGAGCTGAACGTGAGTTTAAGGAGATCCTAATAATTGTAGCTTTTGCGTCTCAACAATACGCGAGTGTGAGAAATTGTTTGAAAATGCAATGTCCTAGGTCGTTTATTCTAGCAATGCCCCCGGCCTTCTTGATGTTCTACAACAGTACAACATTAATCATAAAAGGATGCATAAGCAAACACTCAGTAGGTGTCATGCAAAAACCACGAAGTCGAAGTAAATTTCGATGCACAACCTTGATGATAATTTCCACCTTGCGTCTTTCTGCATTCCCAACTCAACCAAGGAAGTAATGTTTTCATGACCCATGGGCACCATTTCAGCTTCCTGGCAATGGAAACCAACCCATCTTTCCTTCCATAAGGAACCGCCCAATATGGACCTCTAACTCAACTGTTGCATCCCTAGTAGCAGCAGTTAAAATATCTATACAAGACACTGTCTTGGGGGGGCAATGCTTCTCCAACCATGGTAATTATGGTCATAGAAATGGCAACTACAGATGTAAAATTTTGGTGAGAAATCTTGTGATTTAGAAAGGACAGGCAATAAAACAATATAAAACCAAAAAGAAAATCAGAGAATTTTTTTTACCGAAACTGACTACAAGAGTAATTGTCTCCCAAGCTGTTGTTGGTGCTTCCATCTCCATAACTAACTTAAATCAGGACTAGGGAAAATATGGGTAAATACAGCTAATGGTAGGCAAAGATAAAGTGAAGTTTCTCGGTACTAATATTAGTACCATCTTATCCCAAATATATAAGATAGGCTCAATGGACAAACAAATAACTAGTAAACTCCAATCCATCTTACTTTCTTCCTACTCTTTGTTTATTGTACACCAAATGCAACATTACTATTATTTGTTGTTCAATGTAACTTTTTTCTAAACTGAACTTTATCAATAAACCTTATAGAAAAATAATTAAAAAAACTCCTTCAGGGAAAAAATAGTTGGCATTCCTTCTGAAATTTTAGTATTTAATTTTATTATGTACGTAATACCCTTATACCCCCTTACTAATTGCTATAAAAATTTTCAGTTGTACATCTAGTCTAGAATTTTATGTTAAGATGTATAAAATATTTTATAACCAACCATCAACATGGGAGAATGTCCAAATTTGCAAAAAAAAAAACAAATATATTAATTCAGTAAATTGTCATAAAATATAAAAATGTTGTAAATATATTTATTTTCTATTATTAATGTTAACATCAAATATATTTAATATAGAAATTTAGTAAACTTTGAACGTCAAGCCCTTTTTAGTAATTACAACTTCAAACGTGATTTCCATTGATATTATCCAAACATTATTCACTTTTTAAACTCATGTTTGCAGCAAATTATCCAAACATGAAATCACATTTACGCAGACTCAAGTTTACCTAAATTCACGTTCACTAAAACCATGTTCATTCAAACTCAAGTTTACAAACGCTAATCCAAACACACCCGTAATCCATGTTCGGCCATCGGAACCGAGCCGAGGTTAATGGCTTCCCGTTCGTAAATCGATCAAAAAGCATACAAGTATAAAGTTCTAAATGAAATAAGTCATATGCATAAAAGACCAATCAAATTACACAACAAGCGAATACTTTATTAAAGAACCAAAAGGCAAAGTCTTTACAAATATGTGTGCCCAAAACCGAGACGGCTTAATGCAGAAAAACATAAAAGAAAGTACAAGAAAAATTAACAAAACGAATCTTTCCCAACAATGGGAAGATTCACTTCCCCTCACCGCGGTACTTCCCATCCTCGTCCTAATCAGCCACTTCCTCGCCCGAGTCCACACTAATAAGCTTCCGAGCCGAGGTATCCATCTTGGAAATATGATCGCCAATGACCTCATATTCATGGGAGACCCCGTCCCGGACCAAGGAAAGGTTCCTCAGGGCGAGCTGGGCAAGGGCGTTTTTAAACGACTCCTTCACCAAGTTATTTCCAATAGCAATCAGCTTTTCCTTTTCCTCGTCCCACTTGGCTTGATACCGGGTGAGGTTCCTCCGTATCAGAGTCGTGTTAAGATAAACCCTCAGATGCATAAAGTTTTACTGATTGGAAACCCCTCTGACCTAGTAAAAATTCAAGTTTAGTTCTGAGTTATAATCTGCATCTGACCATGTTACTTGAGTGTGCAGTTTAGCATCTGACCCTATTACATATATATATAAAGGCTTAAGAATGACACTTCATTTCGCACCAAACGCAAATACTAGAGTCAGAAGCAGAAAGATGCAAGTCAGACTCAGAACCAAATGGTGAAGTCAAGACCATAGTTCTAAAACAAGAATTGAAGCCTTCAGATCCATAAAAGAAGAATCTTCTTAAAAGGATGAGAACGATAAGGTCAGAAAACTAAAAGTCAGAAGCAATATCTCAAATCAGACACAAATTCAAGGCGAGACACAGATGAAAGTGTAGAACACATAGGAAACACTAGAAGGGGGGTTGAATAGTGTTTTATAAAACTTAAGCAGTTTTTGGAAACTCTTTCACAAGTAGCAACGTTTAAAAGAAATACTTTGGTAACTTGATGAACCTGGGATTTTTGTACTTGCTGAAGTAGCTTCAACAGGTTCAATAAAATAGTGCAGAAAACTTGTTTTACAGCTTAGTGATATAAAATAATAATTTCAGAGCCCTCCACGTTAGTATAAATTGAATATAAGTGAAGTTTAGGGATGAGAGAACTTAGCCAAAGATTTATACTGGTTCACCCACCACCACTGTGAGCTACGTCCAGTCCCAAAGCCAAACAACTAAGGATTTTCCACTATCTGATCAAATAATACAAGTATTCTTTTTTGTCAAGCCTCTTTAGGCTCTACTACAACAAGTATTCTTTATCTACCATGCCTCTTCAGGCTCTAACCAATCTGTTTAAGAAGAAAAGTAGCCTAAGCTTGAAACTACACAAGTTTAAAGCCTAAACTGGGTAAGGTGTACAATCTTCTGAGTTAAACTCAGGATATGAAAGTTATGTACAGATGAAACAAAGTGAAAGTTTCTCAAAGAAATTTTTGCAGCACTTCAGTAAGTTGGCGTTCACGTTCTTCGTTCCTTCTTTGCATGCACTCTGGTATTTATAGAGAGAGACTTTGAGATCCGCTAGACTCCCTTTAATCCCGTTGTGAGATAGCTTTTCTCCCGTTGGGACACAAGCTTCTGATAGCTTTCTGCAGTAGACAAAGCAGAAGTAGCAGCAATGCTGACTCTACTTTTCCTGAGCATAGTGTACTTTCATATCAGAGGTTTCCTTTTTGGTGAACAGGATTTTGAAATATGCCAAAAAGGTTCTGTTATGCTTTGCCAGAAAGAGTGAGATGCAGACAACTGGCAGAAAACGTTGAAAAGACTTGAGTCTTCAAAGGATCTTCAGAGAGTCTCACTCCAAAGATGATTTGCTTCTCAGACACAACGAAAAGTACGACGTTTCCAGACTTCAGCAAGTTCTCTTGCTTCGGCAGGTTCTGACACTTCAAAGGGTTCCTCTCCTCCAAAAGGTTGCACCACTTCAGAGGGTTGCTGAAACACAGAAAATACCTTTAAGAGAATTTGCACTATCTTTCAGAATACTTTAACCAAATTTGTTATACATTAAAACTTAGGATAATGAGACTTAAAACATTATTAATTGCTTAATAATATTTTTGACACTCAACAGAAAGAAGTCAAATGCAGACAAAAGCTCAGACGCAAAAAACCAGTCAGACGTAGAAGCGTTTTGCATCAAGACAGAAGCAAGTACAATATGAAGTAAATCAGAGAGTCACAAGAAAGGGGGGTTGAATTGTGACCCTTGAAAACTTTTGGTCCAACCTAAAATTACTTTGAAAAACTTATTGATCTTTGCTCAAGGAATACCTTGGCTATCAGAAGTTACTTCTAGAAGATAGTGGTTAGTGTATAATGCCAACTAAGTTGATTGAAACTATCTTCTTAAAGGCAAGCAATATCATAGGGACTAATATCATCAAATTTTATTCTTCCATATAGTGTATTTAATGTATATACAACTCAAATAAGGTTTAGAAGAATAATATAATGTTTCTCCAATTATGCAAAAGCAAAACAGTGAATCTGTCACTTTAAACCATTCTTTTGAAAGGTCAAATGATTTTATATTTTAATAAAACTTTCCAGAATAGTTATTTAACCAGTAACTAATAAGATTATATAAGAAAATCAATTTAGAAGAAGGTTCATATCAATATGATATTTTAAATCAAGTTACACAATGAAATCTAATAAATGTTTCTTCTGGAGTATCAAATAGACTTGAAACTTGATGAACCTTTCCAGATCAGATATTTAATTAGTAAACAATCAGAATATAAAGTTAAATCTAATTAAAATTAAGTTTGTAAAGATCTGGTAATTTGAACCCCAAGTTTTAATGTTGAACAATGAACAGATTTCAAGAAATGTGCTTCTGAAACACCAAACAGTTTCATAATTTAATGAAACTTTCTAGATCAGTATTTGAACTGATATGGATGTGATTTATGTGAAAATACCAGTTCAAAAACAAGTTTATCAAAATTTGGTTTATAGCTTGCTAAATATTCAAAGTATAAACAGTAACTAGCAAATCAATAAATGTAAGTGCAGAAAGAAAAAGAGAGTAAGGGTAAAAGACATTGCACAGATGATTTTTATACTGGTTCACCCTCACAATCCTTGGGCTACGTCCAGTACCTACCTCAATAGGATTTTCAACTAATCAATCCTGATTACAATGGCTCAATAGGGTTTATACCGAAGGAGAACCTCACTCTAGAAGGGAATTTCTACATTATGGCTCTTTGGATTTCTTCCCTTTGTCGTCCTTGATGTTGTCCAGCTGAATGGGGTTGTATATATAGAATTTTTGGGTTCAAACTAGCCGTTAGAGTTGCTTGGAGAAGTGGTCAAGCTCTTAACTGGCCTTGTAGGAGTTGTCACTATCACATGACAACTTTTTTCTCCCTCTTTCTTTGACCAGTCAATCCTTCTGATGGGTTTCTTCTGTTCTTTCACAAAATCTTTCTTTCGGACGTGTAAAAACATCCAACAATTGATAAATAACAATAATAAGCTCCTGGAAAAAAAATCTTTGATGTTTTTCCTGCATCTGAAGAAAACTGCTCCTTTTGGAAGTATGCAGAAATTATTTTTTCTGCTTCTGGAGAAAACTGATTCTTCTAGAAGTGTGCGGAAATTATGTTTTCTACTTCAGGAGAAGACTGGTTCTTCTGGAAGCATGCAGAAGTTCTATTTTCTAATTCTAGAGAAAACTGATTCTTCTAGAAGTGTGCAGAAATTTTGTTTCTTCTTCTGGAGAAAATTGTTTCTTTTGGAAGTGTGCAGAAATTCTTTTTCTGCTTCTGGAGAAAACTGTTTCTTCTGAAAGTGTGCAGAAATTTTGTTATCTGCTTATAAAGAAGACCGGTTCTTCTGGAAGCAAGCAGAAATTCTATTTTATGCTTCTTGAGTGTTCTTCAACTTGAAATATTCAAGGATAATAGCTTAAGGAGTGTGGGAACTTGTTCAATGCATCTAAAAGTACTTTGTACATGTTTACGAATTGAAATTCATATTTGATGCTTCTAGAGAGTGATAACTTTACTGTAGAAATTGTTGGTTTTGCTTCTAAAGACAAAACTGTGTTTCTAATTATATTGACCTTTTCCAATTGCTTTGTTTGCATCAACAACACTTGGAATGAATATGCTTGAATTGCTTAAGTGATCTTTTACATTCAGAAGGTGTCAGGTTTCATGAAAAGCTCATTCTCATGCTTTAGTGGTCTTGAATGATCCTTCTTAAGTTTCAACTTTACTTCTGAAGCTTGATACAACTCAGTTTAATATTCATAGGATCTTAGATGAACTATTTTGACCTTCTTGAAGTTAAGAAGCTACTTCTTGAACTTGTTTCATCACTTTTGAGATGAAAGCTCAATGTAACATACTTCTAGACACTTGTTCTGATGTTAAATTGTATTTTTTTTATCTTTCCACCTTCATTCTGTAACTTTTCATGTATTCTTTCAAGCATTCTCAAGTGCAAATATTAGTACCAAAGTATTCAGAACACTTCGAATATTGTTGTGAAAGTTTGTTGTCATTAAAACCTTTGCTCAAGAGGATCTTGGACCTTACACAATATGCTGATGTAATCAAGTTCCTGACACAAAAGTACAAAGAGTTGTTGGAAGGTCTCCTAACGCCTATATATCATGAGCAATTCTATAAATAGCAAAGAGGAACTCATAAGAAAGTGAGATACTGTGCGTAAAAGGACTAAAACTCTGCAAAAAAGTTTTCACATTTCTATTATATAAATCTTGCTTCTACCCTACTCATTCTTCACTGTGTATCAACTCTTTGAGTTTTATTCTGTGGGTTGTAAAGTTCTGTAACTTAGCTTGAGGACTTCACTGGTCATTCACACTCTGTATGTAGGAAACCTCAAGTTAAGAAAAATAATTTTCTTTTCATTTGTACTATAACTCCTCCACCAAGTCAGAAAGTGTTTTTGAGCTATGGTATTGAGTGGAGAAGCTTGAAGAGGCTTGTACAAGACTACTTAGGAGTCTGAAGAGGCCCTGCAAGGAAAATACTGAGGAGCCTGAAGAGGCTCGTGAAGGATAACACTTAGGAGCCTGAAGAGGCCCGTGAAGGAGAATACTTGTAACTTTGAAGAAGTTAGTGGAAAAATCTCACTGAAGTGGGGATTGGACGTAGCTCTTGATTGATAAGAGTGAACCAGTATAAATCTGATGTGTATTTCTCTTCTGACCCTTATGTCTCTTTATTACTATTTACACATCTTGAAAATCACTTTTGAGTTTTCCTCTAAACATTATAATCAAAGCTTTACTCAGTATTCCTTTAAGACAGTAACACGGGTTTTTAAAAATTGCCCAGAAGCAAAATATTCATACACTATCAAGCCAAACTCAGAATCACTTTTACTTCTATCTGAAACTAACACTCTGACGTCCAAGTGCAAAATAAAGGGAATCAAGCATGTGGTGAGGGTGCAGCGGAATAAATGGATTCCCTCCCTTGTTATGATCGTTAATGCGAAAACACGAATTAAGGCATAAAAGGCATGAAACATAATGACATACCTTTTACGGATTGTGAACGAGGCAATAGCAGCCACATCTCTAGAGGTGTCCACGCCAACAGCCGAACTAGGAAACCCTCCTCAACTCTGCTAGTAGCCTTTAGAGAGTAAGAGCAACTGCTCATGTATCTAGGGTAATGCATCTCATGCTATATTTATAGAGTGGTGGCTAAGGTTTTACCCCTCACTCTATTAACCCTAACATATATGGGTCTGGCCCATTATGTTATAATTCTAATCAAATTAGAATTATTATCTTTCCTAGCGGCTTGTTGTATGCGTGTGACCTAATAGGCTTTTAATATTTGGTTATGATATTAAAATTAAACCTTTTTATATTTAATATCATAAATAGTGAGCGGCATCTAGCAATACATCACTACTACCCAAATATTGAGATTATCAACAACTTTGACGAATCTTATTTTATGATAATAATTTATATGATCTGTCCCTTTGTCCAAATATCTAATTGAACACAAGGGCATGGAATGTGTCAACCTTGTATAGTTCAATTTATGTTTTTCTTGATCCCCAAGTAGACTATACAAAAAATAAACATCTCATGTTTATCCTCCTGAGCATGGCCATGCATTTCGTAGTCTAACTCTATCAAGAGGCCTACAAATATAACTCCTGTTACATAGGAGGGACAAATCCCATCTAGGTCACTCACATTCCACCACATAATTTATTATATGTCCAAAAACCAACTTTTATTATCACCTTGTTACAGGAAACATTTGATGATATTTAAAACATATAATTCCTTATGTAGGAATCGTAGAGATTTCAGGTCAAAGGACTTCATATAATATTTCTCAATTTAAGAAACGTTCATGACACTTATGTAACAACCATGCAACGTTCTTAAGGTGGGTCAGTCCAGTACATCATTACTCTTAATATGTACTTATGTGAGCACATGATATCTCATATCCATGATCCGTGAGATGTGATCATCAATGAACTCATATACTAGTCTAAATGCATCTTTTGTCCTAAGAAGATGCTCGACCAGGGACTCTTTTAAGAATAGTTCTTCATAAGGACGTTTATTACATGTCATCTACTTGATTTCTTATGAAGTTCAAGTTTACTATTCTAAGGACGTTTATTACATTCCAAAAGAATGAATTGCCTTTATAAAATAATATGATACAAGTGATGGATGTTCAAAATAAAACATATAAGTCTCTAGTGCATAAACTGACACAAAATACTTGAGAACGAAAGTCAGAAACGAGATTTAAACTTTTACAGGCTTAGACGTGTCTCAATTAAACCGCCCTTCTTGAGACTTTTCCAAGTACAATTAGCATCAGAACTCGGCCTCTAAGGGGTTAAGCACACCAACGTGTGAAAAGGAAAAGATCCAGGAAGATGGTTGGCCCAAGCACAAGCCTGTACATTCCAGAAGGAGCTTCAACCAATAGGCCTCCAACCTTTGATGGAACTTATTTTTATTATTGGAAGGACCAGATGAAGTTGTTCATATAAAAACAACATGTGGATCTATGGGACATAATTGAATTTGGTCCTTACAAGCCTACAATAGAAGATGATCTTGGCTACCTGGAACCAAAGCCAAGAGATACTTGGACAGATGCAGAAAAAAGCAGGTATCTTCCAAACTCTAAAGCTAGGTTCTTTCTAACGTGTGCTTTGAGCAGAGTGAGTACGATAAAGTAGCCATGTGCAAAACTGCCAGAGAGGTCTGGGACACTCTAGTCATCGCACATGAAGGAACCAATCAAGTCAAAGACACCAAGATCAACATCTTAATTAGACAGTACGAACTGTTCAAGATGGCCAAGGATGAAAACATAGAGGATATGCATAAGAAGATTCACTGTTATAGTGAATGATCTTAAATCCTTGGGCAAAGAATATTCAAACTCTGAAAGAGTGATAAAAATTCTTAGAAGTCTGCCCAGACAGTGGAGACCAAAGGTCACAATAATCCAAGAAGCCAAGGATCTATCAAGATTAAAGATGGATGAATAGCTGGGTTCACTAAAGGTTCATGAATAAGAGCTGCAAGAGGAGGAAGAACCAAAGAAAAACAAAATGATTGCCCTTAAAGTAGCTCAGAAGCAACATAAGATGAAGTCAGTCAGAAGCTCGCAGATGTCTGCCCTTGCCTCATCACTGGAGTCAGAAGATGATCTAGAGGAAGATGATCAAGACGAAGAAGATGAAGATGAACTTGCATTCATCACAAGGAAGGTTAGACATATGTGGAGAGGTAGAGGAAGAGGAGGAAGAAGAAGATTCCCATCCAGGAAACCTCTTTAGAAGGAGGACAAGAAGAACCAGATCATCTGTTATGAATGCAACAAACCTGGTCACATCAAGTCCAAGTGTCCCTTCCTCAAAAGAACTCCAAAGAAGGATCAGAAGAAGAAAGCTATGATGATCACTTGGGATGACTCAAAAGCCGATGACTCTGGCCAGGAAGAAGACTCAGATGAAGCCAACATATGTTTGATGGAAGACTTGGATGATTCTGACAGTGACAATGAGGTAGATGGTTCTGACCTCTCTTATTATAATTTGAAAGAATCTTTCAATAACCTTCTCAATGACTCTAACTTCCTAGCAATTAAGAGCACTCATTTGAAATCTCAATTATCAGAAGCTTTAAAAGACATCAGTGCTCTTAACCTAGAAATAGATAGTATCTATGAGAAGAACAACTCTCTGATGCAATCACATCTGAAGTTGTCCTTAGAAATGAAAGCTATTAAAGAGGATAGGTCTGCTTCTGCGGTAAAAAAGTTAATCTTGAAAACCTGCACCTCAGAAAACAAATTGCTATTCTTGAAAAGGATCTAGCCAGCTTTGTAAATGATACGAACCATTGCATAGTTGTCTTCACAAGATATTGAAAAAGGACTTCCAAAAATTAAGTTTGAAAAGGATTCTGTCTGTGATGCCTGTGCAAGAAGCAAACATGTCAAATCCAGCTTCAAATCCAAAAATGTGTAACTACCACAAGGCCACTAGAGCTACTTCATGTAGATCTATTTTGATCTACTAGGACCAAAAGTCTAAGTGGAAAGAAGTATGGATTTGTCATAGTTGATGACTTCTCAAGATACACTTGGATGTTGTTCCTCTCTTAGAAGGATGAATGCTTTGAAAATTTTAAAACCTTATGTAGAAAGATTCAAAATGAGAAAGGGTGCAACATTGGCTCAGACAAAAGTGACCATGAAGGAGAATTCGAGAATGCATCTTTCAGAGATTTCTTTGATTCTAATAGCATATCTCATAACTTCTCATGTCCAAGAACTCCTCAACAATATGGTGTTGTGGAAAGAAGAAACAAAACCATACAAGAGATGGCCAAAACCCTTCTATGTGAATCTGGTATTGAGAAATACTTCTGGGTTGAAGCTGTAAACACTTCATGCTATATTCTCAACAGAGTCACAATCAAAAGCATTCTGAACAAAACTCTATATGAGTCATGGAAAAGGCAGAAAGCCAAGGGTTTCTTACTTTCATGTGTTTGGATGCGATTGTTATATCCTAAACACCAAAGACAATCTCGAAAATTTGACTCAAAATCTGATAAAGGAATCTTCTTAGGTTACTCTACTAATTCCAAAGCATATATAATATACAATCTAAGAAACAAAACTCTTGAGGAAAGCATACATGTCATTTTTAATGAATCTGACCCTACACTTTAGAGAAGAAAGGTTGCAAATTTGGATGATGAGTTCCAACAACTATCCTTGGATGGTCAGAAGCAACCAGAAACAGAAAGCACAGCGCAGAACCAACGACAAACCTCAGATGCATCTGAGTTTGACCTTCAGACTCAGTTCAAACATGCTTCTGAATTGCCAAGGAGTTGGAAATACGCGCACTCCCTTCCAAAAGAGCAGATCATTGGTGAACCATCGGATAGAGTAAGAACCATAAGCTCTTTTAACAGAAACCACAACATGATGGCTCTTCTGTCAAAGATCACTCAAAAAGGAAAATGGAGAAGGTAACATCTCATCTGCTTCTGATCATAGAATATTGGCTAAAGCTTGCATCTTATATTCGTCTTAGAAATTAAAGTTAGTTAGGAGTAATTGATTTTTCAAAGGACCCTCATATGCAATACTCTGAGAGTAATAATCAGAAATGTATCTCATAAGTAGGTCACAGACAGAAGCAGTTAAGGTCATAAGCAAATGACCATAACTCATCTCAAATAAACAAGACTGTTGGAACACCCAAGGGCATACACAACGGTCACATTCAATCCTAGCAGTTTCCCTCCAACGACTAGTTTTATAGTCGTTGTCAGAACGTGCGCAAGTAAGTGGAAGTGTCTAACAGTCTTTTTTCCCTCTCACACCGTTCTGAAGAATATATAAGTGCCTCAGCGCACTTCAAATATTCTTTCACTTCTGCTTTACATCTCTCTCATCATTCTAACTCCCTCCTCATTCTTCCTAATAGCCAAAAATCTCTTTCTCTTTATCTCTCTCCCACTTTATCTCCCTATTCCCTTCAATAAGAATCAAATCCATTAGGGTAAAGAACATGGAATCTAACTCTAACTCATCATCTTTAATGGGGTCCCTGTCATCTGGTCAGAAAACCCTGACAAGATCTCCCTCACCAGAACCCAACACTGATTCTGATCAAATTCAATCCAAGCCTACTTCGCCTAAGCCATCTTTCTCAAGACCTCCTGCCTCCAGAAAGAAGAAACTCAAAGAGTCAACTTCGTAAATGTTCCTGAAAATACTCATATCTCTGTTCCGGAAAGAAGATCTAAGAGGAGGCATGACACACCCGCAGAAGGAACTTCAACTAGAGACTCTAAAGAAAAAGAGAAAGTTGACTCACTCAGAAGCCTCTCCAAGACTAGTAAGTTGTGCATCAACGAGGAGGTTGAGCATCTGTTCAACACTAAATTCAAGGAAAGAAAAGTTCTGCTTGGTAGACTCACCAAGCTTGAAAGTCTAAAGGAAAACAACTAGGATCTCACCCCATATGTCCAGAAACAACAACTAGGGGATTTCTTTGAGAAAAACATCAAAGTCTATCCTACTCTCCCTAGAGAATTCTATGTTGCTGCTTCTGTGGAACGGTATGGTAGAAGAACTCCTAGAATTAGAAATTGGCTGAAGAGAAAGGAAATGATATTGGATATTGATCTAGTCTGCAAGCTCACAGGTCTCAAAGATGAGGGAATATATCTTTATAATGAGAAGGACTTGATGGACATTGCTGAAGTCTAAGAAGCCGAAGTGGGAAAGACACTTTTAAGCAATGGGAAGGTGTCTAATGAAGTAAGGAGATTGACAAATTTGGCAAAACTCTTGTTCAGCATCGACTCGAAAACCCTCATTCCAAGAGCAGGGTCCTTCGAGAAGTTGTACGCGTCTGACATACTTCTCACCTATTGCTTGGCTGCAAGGAAAAAGATAAACCCTCCCCACACCATTCTCTCACATATAGCTCACTCACTTGAGACCAACCTTAAATCGTCACTCGTCTCTCCAATGTTGCTGACCAAGGTCTTTAAGAATTTCGAAATCTGTTTAGATGGACAAGAAGTCTCAAACAAGTCAAGGATGTTTCTATCTGCCAAATCACTTTCTGCCATGAACATAAGTGGGTCAACACCACCACTACCCAAGACACTCATACCAACACTTCCACCCTCACTTACTCAACAAACTCAAAACAAGCATCTGAAGAACTCAGTGCATCACAGATACACTCTGTGAAGAAAAAGAAAAATAGGGTAGTTAAGTCTGAAGCAGCTGATGAACCAAGAACTGAGAAAAAGAAGAAGAAAAAGACTACTGAAGAAGAAGCACGGAAAATAAAAGAAGTTGAAGAAAAAGAAAGAAGGAAGAAAAAGAGAAAAAGAAGGTTGAGAAAAGAAAGAAAAAGAAAGAAAATGAGAAGAAGGAAAAGAGGAAAAAGAAAATCATAACAAGGAGATTAACAAAGAGACCGGAGTTTCTACAACCCAAGAAATTCAAGTGAATCAAGGGTTGAGGAAGAATCTCTTGAGAAAGCAAAGGAATTGGAGCAAGAGGTCAGGCAGACTGAAGAAAATTTCGTAGTAAAGGACCTAGATGCTCAAGCAGCTAAGGTTCTGACTGAGTTAAAAGATGCATCTGACCATGCCTCACCCGGGCAGGAGGAGCCTCAGCCTACCACAGAAGTTGCCACAAAAAGATCAGAAGCACCAGCAAGCACTTCTACTCCAAATGACCAGAAATCTCCTCACCAGGGAGATTATGTTTCTCCATCACCATCTCCAGGTCCTCCTCCGTTTCCTGAAGCTCAAGCTGTAGATTCTCAGAGCAACCTTTTAATTCTGAATTCAATGTAAGAACTCCTCCTTTTTCTCCTCCCAGAAACACCACTCCACTAACTCCAAATGCTTTTGTTGCTTCGCTCATCAAATACCTAATCTTTGACAAATCCATTCCTGCCTCCTCCTCTCAGTCTGAGTTACCCAAGGATCCCTCTGGATCCCTTGGTACCTTTCTAGATCAACTTGAGAAGGAAAAAACTCCTCCTAGAAAGGAGGCTGAAGAGAATTATACTACAAACTATCCTTCAAAAGCTCGATAAAATAGAACATGATCTATGAAAGACTCAGAAGGAGGTGAAGAAACTTAGAAACAGAAAGATCTAATTTTTGATGGCATGGATATGGTCCTTAAAGACGTAGCTGAGTCTAATGCCAGGCAGACACAGTTCCAAACATGGATCACACAACAGTTTACTAGTTTCTCCACTATTGCTCCTCCTGTTACATCTGCACCAGTAGTTGTTCCAGGGCCAAGCGACAACCCCTCAAGCTCAAATGCTTCGCCAACTGCCAAGACGGGGACCCCTTCTGCTGCTGGCAAAAGGGGGAGTAGAGGAAAAGAAAAATTTAGAATAACTTAAAACATAAATTTCAATTTTTTTGCTTCATTGATAGGCTGAATGTATTTTGTATCTATTTTGCATCTTTCAGCCTTGTACTTCATCAAAATTTGAAATGAAATATTCTAAATGCTTCTTTTGGGATATTGGTAAATCTCTCAACATCTAACTTTAATATATAATTTTGTCTAAGATCAATAATTACGCTTTCTGGTTAAAACCTCCAACTTCTGAATCTGACCGTAACTTTTGTTAATATATGAGATCACAACTTAACCCTGTATCTTAAAGAAAATTAAATGTAACCTATTTAGGGGGAGTCTCAGACTCAGAGGGAGTTAATTATACCTAAGATCAAACTATTTTTTCTCCCTCAGAAATAAACTAAATTTTTACTTCTAAGAGGTTTTGCCATCATCAAAAAAGGGAAGAGTGTTAAGACAAACCCTCAGATGCATAAAGTTTTAATGATTGGCAAACCTTGTGACCTAGTAAAAATTCAAGTTTAGTTCTGATTTATAATCTGCATGTGACCGAGTTACTTGAATGTGCAATTTAGCATCTGACCCTATTGCAGATAAATAATGGCTTAAGAATCACATTTCATTTAGCACCAAACGTAAATACTAGAGTCGGACACAGAAAGATGCAAGTCAGACTCAACCAAATGGTGAAGTCAGGACCATAGTTCTAAAACAAGAATTGAAGCCTTCAGATCCATAAAAGAAGAATCTACTCAAAAGGATGAGAATGATAAGGTCAGAAAACTAAAAGTTAGAAGTAATATCTCAAATCAGACAGTCACAAATTCAAGGTCAGACGCAGATGAAAGAAGTCAGACGTAGACAAAAGCTCAGACGCAAAAAACCAGTCAGTCGCAGAAGCGTTTTGCATCAGGACATAAGTAAGTACAATGTGCTGATGTAATCAAGTTCCTGACACAAAAGTACAAATAGTTGTTGGAATGACTCCTAACGACTATAAACGACTATATCTCATGAGCATTTCTATAAATAGCCAAGAGGAATTCAAAAGCAAGTGAGATACTGTGCGCAAAAGGACTGAAACTATGCAGAAAAGTTTTCACATTTCTATTTGTAAATCTTGCTTCTACCCCACTCATTCTTCATTGTGTATAAACTCTTTGAGTTTTATTCTGTGGGCTGTAAAGTTTTATAACTTAGCATGAGGACTTCACTGGTCATTCACACTCTGTGTGTAGGAAACCTCAAGTTAAGAAAAACTATTTTCTATTCATTTGTACTATAACTCCTCCACCAAGTCAGAAAGTGTTTCTGAGCTGTGGTGTTGAGTGGAGAAGCTTGGAAAGGCTTGTACAAGACTACTTAGGAGCCTAAAGTGGCCTTGCAAGGAAAATATTGAGGAGCCCGAAGAGGCCCAAGAAGGAGAATACTTGTAACTTTAAAGAAGTTAGTGGAAAAATCTCACTGAAGTGGGGACTGGACGTAGCTCTTGGTTCATAAGAGTGAACCAGTATAAATTTGTTGTGTATTTCTCTTTTTGACCCTTATCTCTCTTTATTATTGTTTACACGTCTTGAAAATCACTTCTGAGTTTTCCTTTATACATTATAATCCTTGCTTTACTAAGTATTCCTTTAAGACAGTAACACGAGTTTTTACAAACTGCTCAGAAGGAAAATATTCATACGCTGTCAAGCCTAACTTGGATTCACTTTTGCTTCTGTCTGAGACTAACACTCTAACGTCCAAGTGTAAAATACTTGAGAACGAAAGTCAGAAATGAGATTTAAATTTTTACAGGATTAGAAGCGTCTCAATTCAACCCCCTTCTTGAGACTTTGCCAACTACAAGTTGTGACCACCTCCTTATCCATGCTGACAGACTGACCCCCTGACCTACCAACCCTCTCCTTCTTGGCCCGCAGATCCTTTGCCACCTTCTTGGCCGACTCCAACTTAGTCGTCTTTAGGACCAGATCGTCCCGAGCCTTCTTCAACTCGGCCTTCAAAAGGGTGTTGCTCTTCTCGGCCTTCTCCTTTTCACCCTTCTCAGCCTCGTATTGCCCTTGAGGGTCTTCATACCTTTGCCCACCAGCCCATCCACCTATTTCTCCAAGTCCTCGTTGGAGTTCCGCAACCCTTGGAAAGGGGGCACAATCATCCCACGATGGTACTTCATGAAGGGCAACATGCTGAAGGGATTGCTGCTCCACGATCTTCAGATGATGGGTGAGGTTTCACCCGGGAGTGCAAGTTAGCAACCTCTTTATTGGCCAAGACGCCCCAACAACACAGGCTAATCTAGGTTGAAGTCAGTGTTGTAAATGATGGCCTTCCCCATCATCCTCTTCCTCCTCCTGGACGACCCCTCTCTTCTTTTTCTTCCCTTTGAGAGACTTGCCATTATTTCCCCTTTTTCTTCTTGTGAGAGGAAGGACGGCTCGTCTCCTCATTCAGAGTGGGCTCCATCTCGGACCAGGGCTGTGGAACCGGGGAGGGCGGAGCAACTTCATCACCACCGTCACCCAGATCGAGATCGATGACGGGCTCCTCATTCACAACGTTCACATTCGCCTGGGCAGCCCTCAGGGCCCTCACCGCAGCGTTTTTCATAAAAGCAGAAAAGAAAAACAAGAAGTTAGAATTCAACAAGAAAAACAAAGAAATAACCACATGGTCGATTTCCATGGAACCTGTCTTTCTCAAGGACCTCGTAATAACTTGCGTCATGATCATAGTGGACGAACACCAGTATACGTCGATCTAAGGAGTCACGTCGGTTGGTCATCCCGGTTCCTCCAAAATGGTACCCGTCCAAGCGCGGATTGTATCCGAAAAAAACTCTTGTTTAAATGAAACCTTCCCCCGTTTGGCCGAATCTACGAACGTAGTGATCAACTTCCGGTTCACGTAGGCTCGGGGAGACTTACCCATGACCTTAGGGTCTCCCCTTTCTTCCCCTTCTGATGCTTCCTCAACACTTGGAAATAATGAGAAAACAGATTGACAGTCGGTTCCATGTTGAACTCCTTTAGGATCAACTCAAAACAGATGATGAACGCCCAGGATGTTCGGATTAAGCTAAGACGACGCAGTATGCAAATACATTAACACCTTCTCTTGGAAGTCGGTCAATGGCAGGGTCAATTCAACTTCGAATAGTAGTAATTGTACGAATACATAATTGGGTATTCGTCTGGGACAATTCACACACCCGGGCCCCAGCCGGAGGAAGGACTGCATCATAATCCCGGGATGGGCTGCCTCACAAAACTCCAAGTTGACAAGCCGCTCCTGGACCAGCACAAGAGCATCCAACCTATAAATACTAGTCATACTCAGGACCTCGGGCGCCACTCAAGAATACTTATCCACCTATCTCGGCACTAGCGATTGCTTTGCTTGTTCCCGAGCCATTAGGTCACTTGCAGAGACCGTATATCAACTTCCTGAGTCAGATTGGCAACCTAAGGTATCAGAATCCGATAAGCTGAAGTCGGACTCGGATGACGCTGAAGTCTTCCTAGACCACAGTATGACCCGCGGGTAGAACCTAGCAAACTATGGCTAGACTCACCACAAACCACCCTAGTCCGATTTCGGGGGACAGTAATGGATGGTAAACTGGGCCATCCCTCAGGCGGACCGGGAAAAACCTCTAAAGACTCATCACTACTCATCTCCCAAAGAACAAAATAAAAGCTAGGGGAAAGAGAAAGTACCTCTAGTAAAGATATCTAAAGAGACGGGACGACTTCAAGAAGACAACTAAGAAAAATGAACAGAGTTCGAAGCAAATTCTCTGTAGAACTTCACTACAATAAGGGAGGCATAGAAATGATTGGGACCTCACCCCCTTTTTATAGAGAAGAAAGTTGGAAGAAAAGCCCAAGGACCCAGAACGTAGGAAGACGTTACAAATACAAAGAGATGCCTCAAGGAGGCTAACAAACACATAGAATGCGAAATGCCAACAGACGCAAAACCCTAGAAGATGAAACGTTAGAACCCTAGAAGATGAAACGTCAGAACCCTAGGAGAAGAAATGTCACAACCCTCGACCTTGAAGCATCATGACAAATGAAGGATATCGGACCGCCGAACGACATCCAGATCATGCAGGTTAAATACCTGCTATGTGCGTAGGGCCAACATAAGCTAAGAGTTGTCATGTCGGCCACGCTTGGGGGCAACTGTTCTGGTTGTGGTATTGGGAAGTTCCCCCATGGCCCAATAAAACCAACAGACCCGACAACAAACGGGTCGGACCCCTGGCCCGGGCTGACTCCAAGAGCCATCCATACAACATGGACGGACCTCCAGCCAGGACCATCCTGGTCGACCTGGATTAGCTCGTATGGACAGGGTTAGGGCACTTTCTACAGGCCCACACATCACCTCAGGCCTATAAAACTCACTGTGGAAACAAGACAGGTACGCATTAATCTCCCTGTAATCACTCCCTACCTGCCAATACTCGGACTGACTTGAGCGTCCGAGTGTTTTCTGCAGGTGAACAAGTTATGAACTTTACTTCAGTTAGATATAAACCGAAGGTGAATAAGTTACAAACTTTATTTCACTTAGATATGAACCGAATGTGAACAAGATATAAATAATTTATAAACCTTACTCTATGTGATTACAAACTGTAGGTAGATGAATTATACAGTCCCCTTCACTTAGTTATAAACTCAAGATGAACATGTTAAAAACTTGTCTTCACTTGGTTAATTACAACTGGAGTTGAATAATGTTTGAAATTCATTTGATGATGAATTATTTGCATACACTTTTCTACAACTGACAGTAGTTTCTTTTCATTTTGACCACAAGTGAGGTGACCATTTTTATTTTTATTGTTATTTTTTTAAAACAGAAGCAAGAGTGCGATGTGTAGCTATTGTATAACGTTGTATGTTAGCTTGTTGTAGGAATACAATAACTCATTTGTAATAGCTTCTCTCACACCCTTTTGTCACAACTGCTACCTCAACTTGTGGATAGAGTTGAATAAGCAATTTGCAGTGGCGGGAGAGAAGAGTTACACAACAGGTGGCAAAGCGAAGGAAGCTATTAAGGTTAGGTAATGGGTGGTAGGAATGGCAATTAAATCCAAACCCGCAAGTACCGTCCCGACCCGACTTGACTTGGACGGGGTGGGGGCGGGTTTGGGGGTGCCCTGAACCCGCCCCCCTGATATAATAATTAATTTTTTATTATAATTATAGATATTAATAAAGGCAATCTTACCTTTTTTAAAACAAAAATATGATATAATTTTTAAGTTTCTAATTTTTTAATATTCTCGATATTTATTTTTATATATTATTTGAATTAGAATGTATTAGAAATATATAACATATTTAAAAATATGTATTTAAATTACTAAAAATAAAGGAAAAAAATTAAAATATACTAGGGTGGGATCCCCGCAAGGACGAGGTTGGGTTTCATAATTCCAAACCCGTTCACTTTAATTTAAACCTGTACCTAAACCCGAACCCGCCCCACTTTTATGGGGGCGGGGAGAGCAAGACCCGCCCCGACCTGCCCTGTTGTCATGCCTAATGGTGGAGCAATTTGTTAGAACCACAGGAAACACTAGAAGGGGGGTTGAATAGTGTTTTATAATTCTTTACAGATTTTATGAAAACCTTTTTGCAAGCAAAGTGGTTAACAAAAGTTTTGAGCAACTTGCTGAAACTGGGTTTTTCAAAGACTTGTTGAATTGCTTCAGCAGGTCCAATAAAATAGTTCTTGAAATAGTTTTACGTGAAAAAGCAGAGTTGTTTTGCTGCGCACATTTATAAAATCACTTTTCTAAACCCTCCTTGGTTAGTTAAAAACTGAAAGTAAAGAGATAAGGGCTGAGACAACTTAGCCAAGAAATTTATCCTAGTTCACTCACTAACACAGTGAGCTACGTCCAGTCCCAGGTAAACATACCACTGGATTTTCCATTATCAGATCTAATACAAGTATTGTTTGATCCCAGCCTCTTCAGGCTAAACACCAAGTATTCTTTGGACACGGCCTCTCTAGGCTAAACACCAAGTATTCTTTGGACACAGCCTCTCCAGGCTAAACAACCGAGTATTCTTTGTTCCTCCAAGCCTCTTCAGGCTCTCAGACACTTTACAGTGTTTACAATGAAAATAAGTTTAAGTTTCTGAGAACTTAAACAGAAACAAATCTTGTACAAAGGATGACTGAGTATAACTCAGGATACAAATTGAAATATTCTTAGTACAAAATATATCAGAGAATAATAACATAGTGTTGGCTTGAAATAATTTATTATGAGCTTGGCCGACGTCTTCAAAGTCTTCATGAAGCAATATATAGAGTTTAGAAATAAATCCGTTGAAGAATGCTTAACCACCGTTGAGAGATAGCATTTAATTCTATTTAAGACGTTGTGAAACAATCTCCTTAAAGCTTCTGACTTTGAGTAACAGGTTCAGGTACCAGATTTTGACATATACCAAGTTACAGTAGTTTCCCTTTTGGTAAAAGACTTGAAAAACTACATAAAGGGATTTCTGCAACATTCCTTAAATGAATCAAACTTGCTTCAGACGTTAATGATGTATTGAAGTCTTGAGCAGACAGCCTCCTGACTTCAGTCAAATGCTATGATGTAGGTCTTCAGCAGAAAGTCTTTCTTTAACAACACTTTAGAAGGATAGATGGACTTTGTGACACCCTTCTACCCCCAACTCTTTTACGATCAACAATTAAAATATAGGAAAAACAGTGTCCCACAACGGGTAAAAAGGTTCACATTTCTCATCATTTAAAACGCCATTCATTTCAAAGTCAACTCATATAAAATAGAATAGAAGTCAATTGTTTTCAAAATACTCAAAGTAGCGGAATCTCAAGTATCAACATCAAAATATCCTACTGGCCGTGTAAGGCACTTAAAACAGTTTACAAAATCTCTTCCTAATTAGAAACATAAGGTAAAACCCCAATAATATGCCCTGATGTCACAAGCATCAGAGCGACACTCCCTTTAATCAATACTCGACACCAGTCGTGTCATCATCATCACCTGTAAAATTAACCACAGTATAACGGTGAGGAAAATAATACCACCCATATATGCACGCAGAAGGCTACCCTATCCTCACTCACACATAGCACAATATCATTATTTATCGTACCACATACTCAATCCTTAAGTAATTCATCATATAATAATCATCAATAATTCATCATATAACAAATCATCGATATTCTCATCATAGTATATATAAATCACACATCGAAGATCACCAAGAAACATATTTGTACGCTCAACACATAATGCTCATATCATAAATAATACTCATATCATCATAATATAATTCACTTTCATCATCTAATGCAATGCATGTTCATCTATCATCATGCACACTGAAACTCATCAACATCATCCCAAGGATCATGACTTGGAACTCCACACAATGGGCGCACCTCATCAATTACCCTAGTTGTTACCAATGATGGTCCACCGGTGTCACCACATAAGCCGATAGGTTGTACCCCCTCGTTGGGCCCGCACAACGACATTCGACCCTAGGTTGCACCCCCTCGTTGGGTCAGTACAATTCTATCATCCCTAGGTTGCACCCCCTCGTTGGGCCCGTGCAGTTCACCTCCTGAGTTGTACCCCCTCGTCGGGCCCGCACAACTCAGGTATCACCTCATATGCTCAAGGCATCATCAACATCATAAGGTTATATACGTCATCATCAACAACATCATCACACATCATCAATCATCGTTGTCATCATTACAAAATCAGCATCAATCATCATCATCATAAACCATCATCAAGCATTATCATCATAAATCATCATAAACATCATCAATCATCATCATCATAATCATCATAAAACATCACAAAGCATCATCATACACTCGATGCATCAATACCTCATCATTATCATCATACATCGCAATAGTATATAACATCTATCATCAAGGATATGTCATATCATCATACTCATACCACAATCAATACACTTTAAACTTTCCATTTAATATCATCAATTACACAAAATAACATTTATATTAAATACATATCAATCTCAATTGAATTTGTTAAGGAATATCATCCTCACTCTGAAAAGAACTCCTCAAAATCACATCAAAAACAGAAATCTGCGAGCTGCACTTGACTTTGCGCTGCAGCGCAGATTCCAGAGGGCCACGCTTCACTTGCGCTGCAGCGCAAGTGTCGCAGAACGTGACTGTACTGCATTTTTTTGCCCCCTTTTCCACCCCTTCTTCAACCTCTAATCAATCCTTAGGGTTAATACATCAATCGTACACGTTTTACATCAACAAACTCAGCCAAAAAATCAATCTTTACACAAATTTTCACAGTTATGCATCATGATCCCCTCAGTCATCAAACCCTTATTTACCCATTTTCGCTATTCTCACTACCCCTCTTCAATTTAATCAAGATTCACCAAGAACAATACATTTGATCATCAAACGACAGGTTCTCATCATACAATATCAATACACACATATCAATTCGAATTTAAAGTCTTAGAGGGGTCTTATGTTTGCCCCTCACTACCGAAACACTCCCACATACACATACAAGCAGCACCCTTTCCCCCACCATACCTTGAAGTGAAGATCGAACAACAACCAATTCTTGGTTCTTGATGATTACTCTGCAACAACCCCTTCTTGAGACGTCGTTCTCCCCTCCTTAGCGTTTCACTCTCTGACGATTTGAAAAATAAGGATTAGGGTGAATTGGTACCCTCTCCCAACTTAAATACTCAATTGGGTTGGGCCCAATCTCCACCCCACTTATCCTCTTTTACTTTGAATTAGCCTTATTAATAAAATAACTAATACTACTTATTTATTTCTCATTATTTTATTAATTTTATTTTATTTAATAAATTTATGATGTTACAACTCTCCCCTCCTAAAGAAAATTCATCCTCGAATTTTACCTGAAGTGAATAACACTGGATAGGACTCCTTCATCTTCTCTTCAAGTTCCCAAGTAGCAATCTCAAGTGTGGCTCCTCCCCAGATATTACCTTAACTAAAAGAATTTCTTTACCTCGAAGTGTTTCACCCTCTGATCCTCAACTCTCACCGGCATGGTTTCCACCGTCAGGTTCTCCTTAATCTCAAGGTGATCCGACTCAATCACATGCGAAGGATCATGAATGTATTTCCGGAGTTGAGAAACATGGAAAACATTCTGAAGGTTTGACATTCGCGGGCTCCCTTTTAGATGTGGATTTAGGTGGTTTTTTTTTTTATGCAAGACGAGTGAAATGGGAAAAGAAAGGTGGAGGTTGACCTGCTTTGTGACAGATGTGGAATGGAGCCTGAATCTACCATTCATGTTTTAAAGGGCTGCCCCTGGGCATCTGGCATTTGGCTACTCTGCCCATTAGCCCTTCATACTCAACAGATGCAGGCTCTCAACTTCTCAGATTGGGTGAAGGAGATGGGGAAGTGTCTTGATGAAGAGCAGCTGGAACTGATGCTAGTAGTTGCATGGGCTTTATGGAGTGATAGAAATTTGCTGCTGTTCCAGGACATACAGAACTATCCTGTGGATGTGGTGAACAAAGCAATCAGCTTCTTTCGAATAGTATAAGAAGGAGAAGCTAAAAATTGTGCAAACACCTAGTGGCAGGCCCCACCCCATGGTTGTTTTATAAGATTCATACTGATGCTGCTATTTTTAACCAGCAAGGGATTGGCATCTGGTAGGCAACATTGCCGACTCTTTTGAGAATTTGGTAGGGACCAATGAATCGAGGTGTAAGCTTTTTAGACTTTAATGCCCTACCAACCCCCAATCCACGAAGTGACTTTCAGGAATACATGGTCCCCTTCTTTGAATTCCAATTCCTTCCTCCTCTTATCAGCATAGCTCTTTTTCCTACTCTGAGTTGTCCTCATCCTCTCCTGAATATCCTAACCTTATCAGTGGTTTGCTGCACTACCTCCGATCCTAGCACAAGACTTTCTCCCGGCTCACACCAACACAAGGGTGTTCTACACCTCCTACCATACAATGCCTCATAAGGCGCCATACCTATGCTAGAGTGAAAACTATTATTGTAAGTAACTCTATCAAAGGTGGAAAACTATCCCAACTACCCCCCTTGGTCTAACACACAAGCCCTAAGCAAATCCTCTAAGGATTGAATGGTACTCTCAGTCTGACCATCGGTTTGAGGGTGATAAGCTGAACTAAGCCTAAGTTGGGTCCCCAGGGCCTGTTGCAAACTCTCCCAAAATCTTGATGTAAACCTGGGATCTCTATCTAAAAATATACTAGATGGTATGCCATGCAACCTCACAATCTAACGGATGTAAATCTGAGCTAGTTTCTCTAATGAGTACTTAATATTAATAGGAAGATAATGAGCACTCTTAGTTAACCTATCCACAATGACCCAAATAGAGTCATGCCCCTTACAGTCTTAGGCAAAGCAACTACAAAGTCCATAGAAATGCTATCCCACTTCCATTCAGGTATACTTAAAGGTTGAAGAAATCCAGAAGGCTTTTGATGTTTCTACCTTAGACTTCTGGCAACTAAACAAGCACTCACAAAATCTTCTATGTCCCTCTTCATCCTAGGCCACCAAAACACTTTCTTTAAGTCTTGATACATCTTAGTCGATCCTGGGTGAATGAAACTAAGCTTACTCATATTCCCATCCTCAAGTACTAGATGTTTTAATAGCAGGTTCACTAGGTATACACACTCGGTCCCCAAACCTTACTACTCCATCTGTACCTAGAATAAAATCTCCACCACTACCCTCTTCTATAGTCTCTCGCCTAGTCACCAAAATGGATCTTTTAATTGGGCTTTGCTAATGTCCTTCAACAAATCATTACTTACTCTAATAATCCCCAGCCTCACACTATCAGGAGGTCACCTCACAAGCTAAACTCAAATCTCTAAATGAGTTAAGAGATCCATTTCATTAATCATCAGGGAACTAACGTGAATAGATTTTCTGCTTAAGGCATCAGCTACTACATTAGCCTTACCAGGGTGGTAACTCAACTCAAAATCATAATCCTTTAGAAACTCTAACCACCTCCTTTGCCTTATGTTCAGCTCTTTCTGGTCAAACAAATATCTAAGGCTCTTATGGTCACTAAAAACCTCAAATCTGGAAACCATACAAGTAATGCCTCCACATCTTCAACACAAACACTACAGCCGCTAACTCTAGGTCATGGGTAGGGTAGTTTCTCTCATGAATTTTCAATTACCTAGAGGCATATGCTACTACTTTACCCTCTTGCATTAACAACCCCCTAAACCCATCTTAGAGGCATCGCAGTACACTACAAAGGATTTACTAAGATCAGACAACACTAACACTGGTGCACTAGTCAACTTTTCCTTAAGGGTTTGGAAGCTAGACTCACACTTACTATTCCACACAAAAGCAACTCCCTTCCTAGTTAACTCAGTCAAAGGCAAAGCTAACTTAGAAAACCCCTCTATGAATCTCCTATAGTACCCCCGCCAACCCAAGGAAACTTCTAATCTCACTCACTGACTTAGGAGCCTCCCACTTAAGCACGGCCTCTACCTTAGAAGGATCAACACCTATACCCCCTTTAGAAATCACATGACCTAAGAAACTCACTTCTTCTAACCAGAACTCACATTTGGACATCTTAGCATATAGTTGTTTATCCTTAAGAATCTGAAGCACTACCTTTAAATGTTCTTCATGCTCCTCCTTAGGTTTGGAATAAATTAGTATATCATCTATGAAGACAACTACGAATTTATCCAAGTAAGGGTGAAAAAACCTGTTCATGGAATCCATAAAAATTGCAGGAGCATTAGTCACACCAAAAGGCATTACCAGATACTCATAGTGCCCATACCTAGTTCTAAAAGCAATCTTAGGTATATCCTCTTCCTTAATTCTAATCTGATGATAGCCCGACCTAAGATCGATCTTGCTTAACACACTCGCCCCCACTAACTGATCCATTAGATCATATATCCTAGGCAAAGGATACCTATTCTTAATGGTTACCTTGTTCAACTGGTGGTAATCTGTACACAACCTCATACTACCATCCTTCTTCTTTACTAACAAAACAGGCGCTCCCCAGGGTGATACACTAGGCCTCACAAACTTCTTCTCTAACAAGTCTTCTAGTTGTTTCTTAAGCTCTGCTAATTCTATGGGTGACATCCTAAATGGTGCAGTTGAAATCGGCCCCGTACCCGGTACTAAATCTATAGAAAACTCTATCTCTCTCTCGGGTGGTAGACTAGACACATTATCAGCAAACACCTCAGGATACTCACACACCACAAGTATCTCACTAACAAAAGCACTACTCTCAGATTTCAAAGAAGCTAGTAACATATAAACCTGGGCATCTTCCCTCAGAGGACGCCTTTACTTGGTTGGCAGTCAAAAGGTCCTTATTCTTACTCTCAACAGGGTGACCAAACACAACAGATTTATCAGCACAATTTAAAAGGACATGATTGGAAGATAACCAGTCCATACCAAGAATAATATCTAGTTGACTTAGAGGCAAACAGATCAAATCAACTAGGAATTCTCTACCATTAACATGAATAGAACAGTTTAGGCACACATCAGAAGTAGAAACTGACCCACTAGCTGGGCGTTTCCACACTCAATACAAAGGCAGGAAGAAGAAACAGGTAATTTTAATTTAGAACACAAGCATGTGATATGAAAGAGTGAGTCGCACCAGAATCGAATAAAACAACTAAAGGATTATCCCGCAATGATGAACTAGTACCTTGGATCAAGTCCTCGGATTGAGCAGCTTCAGTACCAACTCAGGCACAAGACTCTCCCAGTAGCTTTAGGTTTACTGGAACTCCCACTGGCACCTCCACTCGCCGCTACCGTAACCTTGTGTCTTTTGAGGACAATTGTGGGAAATATGTCCCTTTACATTGAAGAGTTACGCTCCCACTTGACAATTGTAGCAAGGTGATCTCTTTATCTTCATATTGATTTGCTCGATGTCCCCTCTTTCCCGCATTTGAAGCATGTATTAGCAGTGGTAGAACCAACACTTCCACCCTTAGACGCTTGACTAGCCGCCGGAGCGTAACTCTTCTTCTGTATTGTACCCTCACTGCCACCTCCAAACTTGGAGCTTCCTGTTGCACGAGAATACGGTTTGCCCTTGCTAGTTGATTGGAACTTTTTCTGATTTCTCACACAGGCCCTCCACTCTTGTAATGCGCCGCTCTAGCCCTGTTGTCTTCATCATAAATTCTTCATTTGTATACCAGCTCGTGAAAACGCGTCATCCCTTGGTAGTTAAACACTTGCTTGATCTCTGGACGAAGACCGCTGAGAAACTTTACATACTTTGACTCTTCATTAGCAGCTTCCCTCATAAGTAGGACCAGAATCGGAACTAGCGCTTCAAACTTGGATAGTAGTCTGCCACGGTGCCATCCCCTTGCTTCAACTCAAGAAACTCTATCTGTTCTTGTTACGAACATCATGAGGGAAGTACTTCTTAAGGAACAACCTCCTGAAGTTATCCCAGCCCAACGCGGTGCCCTCATCGATCATCCTCTGATAGGTGCTCTGCCACAAGAATCTGGCATCCCCTGATAACATGAACGCGACTAATGTCACCTTTTGTACCATCGGGCAGTCCATCGCTCTAAAGATCTTCTCGATCTCGAATATCCAGTTAGCAGCCCCATCGGGGTCATAACCCCCACGAAAAATAGGTGGATGGTTCCTCTGGAACCGAGCAAGCCAATCCACCTCATGATGTTGGTTCAGGTTTGCAACGCCTGCGCCATAGCCATTAAGGGGTTCAGCCATCACTCCGTCATTCCTACCTCCAACCATTACTCTTCTGATTCACAAAAAAGTAAATAAGTCACAAAAATAATTCAATCAAAACAAACAGCACAATTCACTCAATCACATAACACTTTAGCACCACAAGAAGCACAGTAAACTCATAATTCAGGCCGTTGAACCAACCTGCTCTGATACCACTAAATGTGACACCCTTCTACCCTCAACTCTTTTACGATCAACAAATTAAAATATAGGAAAAACAGTGTCCCACAAACGGGTAAAAAGGTTCACATTTCTCATCGTTTAAAACGTCATTCATTTCAAAGTCAACTCATATAAAATAGAAATAGAAATCAATTGTTTTCAAATTCTCAAAGTATTCTACTGGTCGTGTAAGGCACTTAAAACATCAAAATATTCTACTGGTCGTGTAAGGCACTTAAAACAGTTTACAAAATCTCTTCCTAATTAGAAACATAAGGTAAAACCCTAATAATATGCCCTGATGTCACAAGTATCAGAGCGACACTCCCTTCAATCAATACTCGACACCAGTCGTGTCATCATCATCACCTGTAAAATTAACCACAGTATAACGGTGAGGAAAAGAATACCACTCATACATGCACGCAGAAGGCTACCCTATCCTCACCCACACATAGCACAACATCATTATTTATCACACCACATACTCAATCCTCAAGTAATTCATCATATAATAATCATCAATAATTCATCATATAACAAATCATCGATATTCTCATCATAGTATATATAAATCACACATTGAAGATCACTAAGAAACACATTCTATACGCTCAACACATAATGCTCATATCATCAATAATACCCATATCATCATAATATAATTCACTTTCATCATCTAATGCAATGCATGTTCATCTATCATCATGCACACTGAAACTCATCAACATCATCCAAGGATCATGACTTGGAACTCCGCACAACGACATTCGACCCTAGATTGCACCCCCTCGTTGGGCCCGTGCATCGAACGTCCCATCATGGCCTCTGCACCCCTTCGTTGGGCCCGTCCAGTTCACCTCCTGAGTTGTACCCCCTCGTCGGGCCCGCACAACTCAGGTATCACCTCATATGCTCAAGGCATCATCAACATCGTAAGTTTATATACATCATCAATCATCGTTATCATCATTACAAATCAGCTCAATCAATCATCATCATAAAACCATCAATAAGCATCATCAAGCATATCATCATAAATCATCATAAGCAATCACCAATCATCATCATCATAATCATCATAAAACATCACAAGCATCATCATACACTCGATGCATCAAATACCTCATCATTATCATCATACATCGCAATAGTATAAACATCTATCATCAAGGATATGTCATATCATCATACTCATACCACAATCATACACTTTAAACTTTCCATTTAATATCATCAATTCCACAAAATAACATTTATATTAAATATATATCAATCTCAATTGCATTTGTTAAGGAATACCATCCTCACTCTGAAAAGAACTCCTCAAAATCACATCAAAAAACAGAAATTGTGAGCGCACTTCACTTCGCGCTGCAGCGCAAGCTGCAAACGCAAATTCCAGAGGGGCCACGCTTCACTTTGCGCTGCAGCGCGAGTTGCAGCGCAAGTGTCGCAGAATGCGACTGTACTGCGTTTTGCCTTTTTTCACCCCCTTCTTCAACCTCTAATCAATCCTTAGGGTAATACATCAATCATACACGTTTACACCAAACAAACTCAGCCAAAAACACCAATCTTTACACAGATTTTTACAGTTATGCATCATGATCCCTCAGTCATCAAACCCTATTTACCCTTTTTCTCTATTCTCGCTACCCTCTCTTCTTCATTTAATCAAGCATTCACCAAGAACATACATTTAATCATCAAATGACAAATTCTCCATAATACAATACTCAATACACATATATCAATTCGAATTTAAAAGTTCTTAGAGGGTCTTATGGTTGCCCTCACTACCCAAGCACTCCCACATACACATACAAACAGCAACCTTTCCCCAACCGTACCTTGAAGTGAAGAATCGAACAACAACAATTCTTATTCTTGATGATTACTCTCTGCAACAACCCCTTCTTGAAACTTTCGTTTCTCTCCCCTCCTTAGCGTTTCGCTCTCTGACGAATTTTGAAAAATTAGGATTAGGGTGAATTGGTACCCTCTCCCTACTTAAATACTCAATTGGGTTGGGCCCAATCTCCACCCCACTTATCCTCTTTTTGATTTGAATTAGCCTTATTAATAAAATAACTAATACTACTTATATATTTCTCTTATTTTATTAATTTTATTTAATAAAATTTAGGATGTTACGGACTTCAGCAGGTTTAGGTTTCTTCAGTGAGTTCCCATATCAACGGTTCAACTTCGGAGAGTTCACATATATCAGAGGGTTTCTCTTCTCAAAGGTTGCTGAAACATTTAAACACCCTTCCTTCAAGTGAAGATTGTTCTTATAACAATAATCCTTTGAAACAAATTTGTTATCCATTAAAACTTAGGATCTGTGAGACTTTAAAACATTATTAAATTCCTTAATAATATTTTGAGACTCAACACAATTGAATCTGAAAGAAGAGGGAAAGGGAAGATTAATGAAATAATGATATTTTAACGAAATAGTGAATTTTGTGCAATGATGATGTGTTGCAATATGAGTCATAGATGAGGTTTTATAATTATAAATAGTCCAGATTTATTGTACAAGGCACTGTCTTGTTAGAAGCAAAATGGAGAGAATCTCAGTCCTTATCATTAGTGGATATAAATGACTTTTCAATAAACTAGGTGTCGCAAATAGAGTTGGATATAAATTGGATAGCCCATACAAGTTGGCTCGCAAAAGTGATGGGCTCGTGTCTTTATTTTAGAAGTCAGAATAACTCCTGGATTTTTTTAGCTCCGCCTGATAAAGTTGTGCTACCTTGAAACTCGTAAAAAAGCTCGGGCAACCCTTAAAAAGCCCGAAAAAAATAGGATTCAGACATTTATTTTAGAAATCCGAATAGCTACCAGGTTTTAGCCCAACCCGTCATTCGCATCGTGTCGGGTAGCCCGAATTGAAAACTCTAATGACAAATCATGTGCAACTTTATGTTAATTATTGGGTTCACACTTAAAAGTTTAGATGTGGGAAATGTAGAGAACAAAGAGAGATAGAAAAATAAAATGAAGAATGAGAAAATGATAGATGTGATAATTGATGTAACGGAAGGAAAGGAGAGAGAGATGAAAAGAAAAAGTAGGTGTGACAAAGAGTGTGTGGAAAAATCAAAGTTGTTCTTTTTGCGTTCACAAAAAGATTTCGATGTTGGTTGCGATGGCATGCGCGATGCATCGATGAGACTTGTTCAGCGTTTTCAAGACAAGTCCATGGAGGTGAGGAATTAAGGGCGGCTCACGATGGGTTCCGATTAGTTGCATTCGGTGTGCAAACAGGCATCATACGACGACAATTGTGCAATGCTCGCAAGTCGAAGATGGTGACACCGTGGGTCATGGATGGAAGCATTTAGGCTCTTGGGTTCACGAGGTCCTGACTTGGGTCAATGGAGAGGACAAAGAGTTAGGGGCTTGATTCGAGTGGTGAAGGGTTAGGGATGACCCTGAATTAGTTGGGTTTGGTTTTTCTGGTTCTAGATTTCCCTATTCTATTTTGACGTGGACTATTTTTGGAGCTTTGGAGGTGGTTAGAAGATGGGGTTAAGGGAGAAGGTTTACATGGTGGAATGACTATGGCTTTGGGGTTTTTGATCTATTGTATCTTTTTGGTTCTAGAATTGGGGGTTTTCTTTAGCAGATTACTGATTGTTGAAGAGAAAGGTGGTTATTTTGCGGGTAGAGTATGCAGATGAAGGAGGAAGAGGAAGGAGAGGGAGAATTTGTGGGTTGGGGGTGTGATGATGAGTAGGATGATGAATATGATAATAATGTGATACATCAACATTTAGAAAATCACTTGTCATGGCATGACTATTTTAGAATAAAAATGGTTCTGAAGGACGCTCTTACCTCTTAGTAAAAATAAATAAATTAAAGGGACTAAAAAATAAAACTCACTAATTTTATAGGGACTAAAAACATATTTTATCCTAATTAAAATGAAAATGAGGCCAGAGTTTCGTTCAGTAGAATTAAGTTTGTGACTAACCAAACTTACTTTTAACCCACTCTATAAATTACCCAAACACTCACTATTTTCTAACTTCATTCTTACTGTTCCCAATTAAGTTTAGATGTGTCTAACTTTAAAACAAATAGGTA
This sequence comes from Sesbania bispinosa, assembly GCA_026901365.1. NCBI lineage: Eukaryota > Viridiplantae > Streptophyta > Magnoliopsida > Fabales > Fabaceae > Sesbania > Sesbania bispinosa. Next base: position 133,329 of record QLOH01000277.1, on the reverse strand, counting down.
CTTAATTGAGTTAGAATTTTATACCAAATTTTATTACAAATTTATATTTAGGAGAAATCTTTTTAAACAAAAATAAAATCACTTCAAAGTTATTTTTGAACAAAAATAATTTTATTAAATTAAATCATTTAAATTCAAATTCAAATTCAAATACATTCAACCGTTCATAGTCATACAAACACTTATGTGCTGACATGTTGAATGTAAGAACGATCCACATTATATTTGTAAGGACAATTGGACCCACTAGAAATTTAAGGGTCCATTTAATTTACAGTTGAGTAGAATTGATTCTAGAAATTAATGGTTGAAAATGAGTGTGCACACTTACGAAACACGCTGGACGGAAGTGAGTTAAAATCAATTCTACAAATTAATTCTCGGATGGTTCAAAATTTAAACTAAACAGACACTAAATTTTTGTAATAGTATATGTATAACCTGAACAAATTGCCTCATTGTTCAATACTATTTGTGTAAATGTCATTCACTTTTTGATTTGTTCCCTACTCTCATAAAACAGAGGCTTGCTAGTTTTTTTTTTTTTTTCTTGCACACATTTTCATTCGCTGATATTCGGTGTTCTGCTTTGCTATTTCAATTTTGGTGAGTTTTTATTCTATTACATATTTTTGTTGCACTTTTTTTTTTTAATTTCTTCTCGATACTATGCACCATTGTTTGATGACTTGTATAGAAAGAAATTTTTTTATAGCATTAAAATGAAAAAATCATTCAATATTTTTAAAATATGAAAAGTTATAGAGAACAATTATGATATATATTCTTTCTTTTAATAATATTATAATATATTTTTAATGCTATAAATTTGTGAGTTGCCACAACTTAAAATTTCTAGGACCTTGATTCATTGTTAGGAATAGAGGAAATTCGCTGTCATTATGGAATTGATTTTCACGTGTAAGTGAGGAACTGGTCTCTGATTTGTTTTGTTTTTTTTTTTCAATATTCCTATAGCTCCCACTACTATAATATAATATTGACTTTATACGATACACAAACTAACCGTTCGTTTTTGAAAAATGTAAATTATACGATCCTATAAAAGGAGAAAAAAAAAAGAGAAAAATGTAAGCTGTGTTAAATAATGTGATGAAAAGAGTAAAAAAAAATGTGTATATAGAATTATTATATATTTTTTATATTATATGATTATATATTTTTTTTTCTAACATCTCGTACAACTAACATTTCTCCACCATCAAATCAAAGGAAGCCATCAAGAAACTCCAGCTCAATAGGTGCCAAATCGTGATGGGATGCAGTTGAAATCAACCACACACAATTAAAAACGTGAAACAGAAAAAAACACATCACTGGATGCGACTGCACCTGCTCACCCCTGTCAAACTAAGGCTTTTTGACCAAAAAATTTAAAAAGAAATTAAGTACTAAATAAATGCAAAAAAATATGTATCTTTTTTGCATTTATTTCATAATTTATTTTTTTTTATATTTTTTTTTTCAAAAAGCCTCAAACTAACATGTTTGTGGATCCTTTAATTTTTCCATTATATTTCAATACACTCATATTTTTATATTTTCAATTTTTTCGACATTTTCTTTTTTATAATAATTATTATATTTTTTTTAGACTCAATCCACTTAATTTTGAGTATATTAAATCTTTTTATCTAAATCTTGCTATGTCCTTTTCGGTGTGTTAAAAATGATCACGTTTCTGTGTCGTTAGTGTAATACTATTATTTTTTTATAACACTACGCCACATTAATGGTGAATTTGATTGAGAAGAAATTGGAGGAGAGGGGCAGAAGAAATTATGGCAATAGAAATTGTTGTGTGATTGGTAGAATTAAATAAGTGAGGAAGAAAGAAAAGGTTGTTAGGTAAAATTAATGGAAAGAGAAATGACTAGAATTAATTCTATAACTTAATGGTTTACATGAGTGATTTAGTAACTATTTGGGGTGGCTTATTTTAGGCTTTACTTTTTCTTAAAAGCAAAAATTGTTACCAAACAATATTTTTAAAAAGCTTTAAAATATAAAAGCCGCTTTTTTATATATAAGAAAAGGGAGCTGATTAACAAGCTAAATTTTTAGCTTATGCGGAACTTATCTTAAAGATCTGCTTTCCATTCTCACATCACTGTATCTTGTTTGTTATTAAATTTTAGTTGAACAAAACTATAGTTTTGAAAATTGATTTTAAATCACCTTCCGTCCAACATACTTTGTAAAACGTGTATCATTCATCTCAACCATTCATTTCTATAATCAATTCTGCTTTCATTCTAAATCAAAATAACCTTAAGGGTCCGTTTGGTTTACAGTTGAGTAGAATTGATTCTAGAAATGAATGGTTGAGATGGATGATGCACGCTTTACCAAGTACGTTGGACGGAAGTGATTTAAAATCAATTCTGCAGAATTGATTCTGGATAGTCCACAATTTAAACCAAACGGGCACTTAATCTCCAAATTGCGCGTCCCCATAAATCATTGCCTTGCGTAGCGTCACATAAATGAAATTTGTGAATACATTCCTCCAATTTGTAAGGCACATACACAAGTATCATGACTGCATGCTTGCGCTTTCTAGTCACCTTTATTTGACAGTTTTGTTTTCATTAGGAGGATAAACTGTACCCAGTTTCTAATTTAATTTCTTTAGAAAAAGGTTTTGTTTACATTATGAGAAAAACTGTATTCATTTTTTAATTTAATTTTCTTTAGAACTTTATTTTTTTAATTTAAGTAGCTTTTAAGTTAAAAAAAAATTGAAACTATCACAACAACTTTTATTTTTTTTTTAAAGCTTTTTATTTTCACTTTAACTTTTAAATAACTTATAGGCCAAAAAAAAATCAGGCTTTGTTTGGCCAAGCCATTTCAGCTAACTGAAAGTTGAAAATTAGTAGCTTTTTTGGGTAGCTACTATCTTTTCTTGAAAGGTAATTGAGGTAGCTTTTTAAAAAAGGCTCCAATTTTTAGCTAGCCGGACTGAAAATTAATTACAAGTATATTCCTCAAAATCACCCCCTTATCATTGTTCAATAAATTAATATGTCCTTAATATATCATTTTATTATCTTTAGCTGTTTTACCAAATACATTCAATCAAAATCAGCTAGCGTTTCAGCTTTAAGCTAGCTTTAAGTTTGTGTCAAAGCTTAAGAAGGGGTGACAAAGTCTTAACTATGACTAAACCCCGAATAAGAGTGCTCAGAGTAATAGAGGTACCTATGGTTAACATAAAAAAATATTAGCTAGCTTTAAATTTTTAACTTTCAGCGAACTTTAAATTTTCAGTTAGTTTTTCAGTTAATTTTACCCAACACCACTCAATCAATTATGCGAACACCACTCTTTATCTCCATATATTCCCAATCGAACCCTTGGCTAGATCAAATGATCACGTTGGCTAAGTTGCTATCTCTTTTTCGCTCAGTTAAATGATCACGTTCCTGTGTCGGTAATATTTTTATTTTATTTTTATTTTTTTTAACAGTAGGGCACATTAATTCTTCTCAATAAATTCCCAGTCGAACCCTTGGCTAAATGAATCCAATTCAAGCAAACAAAACAATCTGAAATGTTCACCACACTAACCATCCTGCGATACTACTCCTTTTCATATTCATCCTCATCATCCCTTCTTGTATTGCATCCAAAACGACGTCGTGGAGATGATGGAAACCTGCAGCACCACAGGTCCAAAGGCGTTAACCAATTATTGGTAACTCCTAATGCTAGGGAACTCCCTCACCCGCAACCTTCAATCCCTTGCCCGCAAATACGGACCCATAATGTCCTTAAAGTTAGGACAAGTCCCAGCCATTGTGGTATCTTCCACTGAAAACAGCAGAGCTATTCCTTAAAACCCACGACACCTGTTTGCCAGCAGGCCTAACTTCAAGCCTCGGAGTGTCTCTCTCATGGAAGCAAGGGATTTGCGTTTTGTGAGTATGGTCCATACTGGCGAACATGAGGAAAGTGTGTACTTTGCAGCTTCTTAGTGCATCCAAAGTTGAGATGTTTGCTCCCCTGAGGAGGGTATGAACGTGAGTTGGGCTGTTGGTGAAGTCACTTAAAATGCAAGAGATGGTTGTGGAGATCTGAGTGAGTTGGTGGGGAGCTAATAGAGGGAATTGTGTATAAAATGATATTGGGGCGAAGTAAGGATGAAAGGTTTGACATAAAGGAACTTATTCATGAGGTAATGAACTTGGTTGGAGCATTTCAATGTTGCAGATTTTCTGCTGGGCTTGCGTCCTTTGATTACTCAGGTATGAAATATATTAAATTCCAGCTACTTGTGGTTTAAGTTTTTAATTGTTATGTTTGATGAAAGGAATTACTAAATGGTGTATGATGATTTAAGTAGGAACCATAATACTGCTTTTTTTTTTGCTAAAAAAAATATTTTTTAAAAAATTAAAAAGATTTAAATATATTTTTAATTCTACCATATCAATGGGATTTTATTTTATTTTCTATAATTTAAAATTGGTGGATTTAGTTATTCAAAAAGTTAAAATACTTATTTTAAGTCCTTATCAATAAAAATTCATAGTAAAATCATCTGTAGCAAATATACAATAAAGAGTGTTTTTAATCTTTGAAGGACCAAAATTAAAAAATCACTAGTTTTAAATTATAGTGAATAATCCAATTAAATTTCAACTATATTTCATGGTCTAAAAATATATTTAACCCGAATTATAATTATAAATATATAATATCCAAAATAAAAAAATTTAATTAAAAAATATTTTATGTGTATGAAATAAGAATAATAAATTAAATAATTAATAACAATTTTATAACTCTAATGTTTCATTATTTTTGTTGAAAAGTGAAATGAATATAGGTTGTTTGGGGTACGTATCTTTGAAATGTGGTACACACGCATAAGTTTTGGGGAGAAATGATATAATTTGTTGGGTTTACGCAAACATACGTTTGACGGGTTTCAAACTGAAAAACAAGAAAAAGAAAAAGACTTTTTATTTCATTATCAAGGACCTTGTACTTATATCATTTTTTTACAAAAAAGCAATTGCTCTTTAATTTAAAAGATCTTATGATAATTAAATAGTTTTTAAGAAACAAAAACTTAAAATAATAATTTTAATATTTTTTAAAAGTTAAAAAAGGGACATGTAAAAAATCTGAAACATATATAGTCATGATAAAATGATTTTAAAATATATTTATATGAATCTTTAATACCTAAATAATGTTATGATTGTTTTCTTCCATCATATCATTTCATTTCATTTAAACATTATTAGATATTTAAGCAAGGGTTTGAATTTCGGGTTGTTTGGTTTGTATTTTTATTTCTATTTTCATTATCTGTTTCCTGTTTTTTAATTTTTATAAAGGAAAAATTAGAAATAAAAATATTCTATTTCTAGCATTTCCAGTTTTTTTGTAAAATTTCAGAAAATATATAGGAAACATTATGAGTTTGATCTGCTTATTTGATATGAATTTTTTTAAAGAACCCACTTAACCTTTTCGATCAAAATTAAGAGTATGTTTGGCTTGCTATTTCAGCTAGTTGAAAGTTGAAAATAGTAGTTGAAATCATTTCAACAGTGTTTGGGAAGGTAGTTTTTTTGGGTAGCTACAAGCTTTTCTTAAAAAGCTACTTGGGGTAGTTTTTTTTAAAAAGCTCCAATTTTCAGCTACTAGCTGAAAGTTAATTACAAGTTTAACCCTCAATCACCCTCACTTATCATTATTTAATAATTAATGTTGTCCTTAAATGTCATTTTACCATTTTCAACTAGTTTTACCAAACACATTCAATAGCTTTTAAGCTTTAAGCTAGCTTTAAGCTTTAAGCTAGTTTTACCAAACACACTCAAAGTCTATTCTAATTTAAAAGTTTGTTTAAAAACTTACTTTATATATAATATTGAATATATTATAAGTCTATTTCTAAGAGGCTTATAAGCTCAATTTTTATATAGGACAACATGTACAAGTATTTAATTAATAAGCAGTAAGCAAATGGTTTTAAGATATTATAATAAAAATATAATACAATAATAATAACAATAATAAAAAGTATTTATATTAGCTAGCTAATAAGTCAATTTGATAGACTTTTTAAATGACTTAAAATTATTAAACCTAACAATTTTAATTAAATAGACTTTAATGGCTTTATTTGTCTAACTTGAGCATGATATAGATTAGGTCATAGACCATGAGCTATATATCCTATTTCCCCCTTAATTTATATCAAATTATTCATTAGGTAACATTTTGATCGAAGTGTACTGTTTTTAATTTTAGGTTCCGATGACTTATTTTTTTCATTTTTTATAATTATTTTAAACACAAATTAATGAAATATTATATATGTAACAATTTTCACTTCGATCAGGGATTAACAAGACGACTAAAGAAAGCAAGTAAGGAGTTCGACCAAGTCGTGGAGCATATTATCAAAGACCATGAGCATTCATCTAATAAAGAACAAAAAGACTCACACAAAGACTTCGTAGATATATTGCTATCTCTTATGCACCAACCCATAGATCCTCATGATGAACAAATGTCATTGATAGAACTAACATCAAGGCCATTATATTGGACATAATTGCCGGAGCATTTGACACATCTACTACTACGATTGATTGGGCTATGTCAGAACTCTTAAGGCATCCAAGGGTAATGAAAAAACTTCAAGAGGAGCTAGAAAATGTAGTGGGGATGAATAGAATGGTAGATGAGAGCGATTTAGAGAATTTGCCTTATCTTAATATGGTGGTGAAGGAGACACTACGTCTATATCCGGTTGCACCTTTGCTATTGCCTCGTGAGACTCGAGAAGATGTCATTATCAATGATTATTACTAAGGAAAAAATCAAGAGTCATAATAAATGCATGGGCAATAGGACGAGATCCTAAAGTTTGGTCAAATAATGCTGAGACTTTTTATCCAGAAAGATTTGCCAATGGTAATGTGGATATTCGTGGAAATGACTTTCGAATTATACCATTTGGTTCAGGACGTAGAGGTTGTCCTGGGATTCATCTGGGTCTAACAACTGTTAAGCTTGTTCTAGCTCAATTGGTGCATTGCTTCAATTGGGAGCTTCCATTGGACATGATTCCTGATGACTTGGACATGAATGAGAAATTCGGTCTAACAATGCAAAAAAGTAAGCACTTGCTAGTTATGCCAATTTATCGACTAGTTTGTGAAGTTAAAAGCGGGTAAGTTGTGTTATTAAGTATGAAACAAATTGTACCAATACTAGTGTGAGTCCGTGCTAAACACAGACGAACTATATTACTGAATGGACATTGTAGTTTATGCTAGTCGTGTGATGTCCTTAAAGAGACTAAAAATTATATGGCTAGAAGTTGTGTAATGCATAATGTTGAGAAAGAGATATTAAGCTTTGCAACATAAATGAATCATGATAGAAAAGTTAGAGTCCATTGGTTGAAAAGGATAGCATAAGAATAACAATAAGAGTCGGTTGAAAGGAAGATGTTAAAAATACACATATAAAGATTGTTTTCAGCCCAAAGTGGATGACAGAATATCAATAGCAAAATGCAATATATAAAGGAAGGCATAGTTAAAAACACGAGAGATTGTTAGACAAATAACATCTTAGAAGAATCAAAACTATTTCCTTAAAGCTTGCTTGTACATATTACATCTTGGCAGAATCAAAACCATACTAATTATTTCTTTCGTATGCCCAAATAACTAAAGTATAAATTTCAAACATCATACTCAGAAACAACATGCAGTGCTACATGAAAAAAATACATTGCTCCTTTTTAGTGAGTCATCAGCTTTGGTGTTTTGTTAAAACTTGAAAATAACATGTGGGAGGTCATATGCTAGAATTGGCAATATGTCATAGCCAACAATGCTATCTGTTGAGCTTCCGTCTTAGCAATCTTTAAAAATTTGTGCTCACAGCCTTCCAATTTCTCATTGCTGCTGAACTTGGCAATGCATTTATTAACAAATTGATATAGAAGCTCATAGCAGGTCGTCTCATGCAACACTACACAATTGTAAGATTAAAAAGGTCATACATCTTGAAAAGGCTCCTATTCACACAATGAAAAAAAAATATTAAGCATCTCGATTAAAAAGAGACAAAGGAGGAGGGGGGAGAAGTGAAAGGAGCTTTATGATGAATTTTCCATTATATTTTTTACTCATTGTTCTTATCAACATTAATAAATTTGTGGCTGTTATGCATTGGCTCTGCATGAGGTATAATCAATTGCAGGCTAAACACAAAAAATTGTATTTTCGTGAAAGATATAATCAATTTATTGAATAAAAAGGCCAGGGACAAATTATTCTGCTTAAAAAAACACTTACTCAACATGATAAGAACAGAGGAAACCTATGTGTTTATTTGATATAATGCATAGCCAATGTACTGAGTGTCAATGTTGTCAAGATCGAGATCCTACCCGAGATCAGGAGGATGGATGTGAGATCTTAAATCGTGGGATCGTAACGGATCATAAGATCCTACTAGAATAAACAAAATGATAATAAAGAAATACATATGATAATAATGACATAGACAAAGGAATACTTGTAAATAACAACAATAAACTAAACTTAAACTGAAAATTTAGTCATTAATAACTCTACTCATAATCATAATTATATAGGTCCTAAAAACATCTTTTAATAAGTCATAATTAATCACATTAGACATAATTAAAACACAAAAGAGTAGTTAGTTCCTGCAGCATTCCCTTCCCAGTCCCTCCAATGCCACTCACCCACTAGCACTAGCACTTGCTATTCCATTTTCAACAGAGTACCAGACAGAAAATAGAGCACCAATAGACCAAATGCTCTATTGCACAGTGCAGAAGACACGGGAAAACACATGCATGAGACATACGCACTAGAGATGCGTTAGAAGAAAACAGGGACGAAGAGGGGATTGAAACACAAAGACGCAGCAGAAACGCACAAACGCAGCAGCGACGCACAGAACGCAGCAGCTGAGGATGAAAAAATGAAGTAGGAGATGGACGACGAGTGTACGGAAATCAACAATTTCAGAGGCGAATGTGTTAAGGCAAAAAAAAGGCGTTTTTTGTAATTTGGGTCGCGAACCCGACCCGGAAATGGGTTTTGAGATCACGAAGCTCGGTCAGATCCCACAATCTCACGGTCATACCCGGCGATCCCACACGATCCATCCAGTAAACCAATCCTACGTGCTCGTACTCGGACAGCCTCCCAAAAAAACGTAAGACGTGCGATCTTACGATCTTTAGCGCGATCTTGACAACATGCTGAGTGTCACCTAGAAATTCTACAAACTTTGGAATCAGAGTAAATAATTAAGGAAAAGGGTAATCTAAATTCCAGTTTCAAATTTAATCAAGGAGTAGAGACTAAGGCGGAAGAATTATACCTAACATCAACATCACCAACAATACTAATAGCCATGCAATAGAGAGGTTAGCCAGCCTTCAGGCAAGACCATATGAGACATGGGCATAACCATCAAATAGGTAATAAGATTTGGCCTTGGGATTAATACCAATACCAATTATAACAGTAATAATAAGGCCATAAATACTCAAAACTCCAACCATAACAGTAGGGATGGTGGACTTCATCACCATAGGTAGCTCCCATAACTTTCTCCATCAATTTAAATGATAGTATTAGTATATAAATCGTGAGATGAGAACCAATGGCTAATAAAGAAGCTCACATCTACCAATCATTTTCAAAGAGCCTATTGCTCTCCTCTCAGTTGATTTAAGGAACTCAAGGCAAGCCAGTTGAGATCCACCAACATGGACCTAGTTCACTCAAAATGTGATGGTTTCTTTAATATATGACTTGATATTAATCCTTTTCAATCTGTTAAATGTTTCTTTCCAAGGTCTATACAAATAACTTGTTACATATATAAAGAGCAATTGATAACAAGACCCAATCATGTATAAGGTTTTTCTTAAACAGCTATTAAAGTTATGATCTATTTACCAAGCAAATTATCAAAACCCCCCAAAGTTGAGTAATGAAGCAATATACACGTATAATATACACCAGAGGTCAAGAAAAAATAAGAAAAAGAAACATCAGACAAAGAATCATGAATGAAAAACTTTACATAATTTACTCAAAATAGTAGTCAAATTAAATTCAATAGTAGTGTGCACATCAATCAAAACTCAAAAGCCTATATTCAACTAATCATAACGAAGCAACGGTACTTGTAACAATTAAAAAAAATTAATTAAATGATGTTGGTATACAAATAGCAATAATGCTGGAAATTAGCTTGCCATTAAAAAGAGTCATTATATTTCAATAGCTTTTAAAAGAACCTGTATGCTAGAAAACTATAATATACTTTCTAAGGCAAACCTGCTTGCTGTGGAAGAGCCTTTGATCTTTAGGTGTTCATGCAATTCACTATGTCTTTTATGTTCCCTCTGGTATGTCATGATAGCTTGGTTTTCATATTTGGCTTTACTGTTCTCTTTTTCCCCTAATACTCAATGCACCTGGGTCAACATAAAGGTAGAGAGTAGTTGTTTTTATAACAATTTGGGGAAAAAAACCATGCACCTTATTTGGCATCTCAACAATTGAAAAAGTTTGCACAGACTGTGTATCAACTAAAGTTATGAAAGCTAGAAACAAAATATATTTTTTATAAAACTCTACCTGAACAGGATAATAACAATGCCAAATTACATGTTTGGATTATTTTTATTAGCTCTGAAAACTTTAACATTTTTGAAATTTGAATGAACATTGACAAAGAGATGAGGTGAATGTTTACCATCAGCACCATGGCTTTAATTAGCTCAAGATAGATTAAACAAAGAAAAAAAAATCAAGGTTGAAATAAATATTCAGGAACTGCTTTTACAGATAAAATCCAAATTCAAATTTGAAAGTGCACTCTTTTATATAAGATCCTTTTTACTGCACAACATAATCATGAAAATATCAAAATTTCAACATACCAAAAAACTATGTCGATTGTGCCTGGGTGCAAGGGTGAATCATTCCTCTTCAACAGTTTCATTACTCCCACCAATAATTTAGTATCATTTGGTTTATAGCATACAACTATAGTTAATTACAGTAATTTACCAATAGGAAATAAGATAGAAACATGGAAAACACTTAGAAAGAAACTACCCAATTCCAATTTCACATTATAGCACTATTTGTATAAAAGTAATATGTATCAAATAAGTAGATTGTGGAAATTTTTGTTTTGGAAATAAATTAATGAAAACAATAAAAAACCAAAAATAAGAATTAAGGCCGATGCATACCACCTTGGTAGGTGCAGCTTCAGTTGATGCAACTTTGTCACAAAAACATATCACTCGAGTATTCCAGGGAAGCTACAGAGAAAAAATGGAATTAAAAATAAATTGATTCAAAATTAGCAAAGAGTAAAAAAAAATCAAATACTTCCCCATGTTGTGCTCACCATCATCATCTTCTTCATGTTCTGCCTCTTCACTGCAAAAGAACAGTAGGAAAATGTGTAGCATTCTTAATTTCCTTGCACATCGTTCCAGATCCATCCACCAAACACCTGCAAGCACTGTCACAGAGTCAGCAGCTCCACATTGTCGATTCAGTGTAAGGGAAAGGAAATAAAATAAAGAGAGGGAGATAGAGAAGTAAACCAAGAGTAAGAATGAGTGAGGAATTTATTAGAGAAGAAGAAGCAAAGAACACAAAAAAGAGTTTGTGGAGAATAAGAATAAGAATAAAGTGTTTTTTACTGAGGAAAAAAGAAAGTTTTTTTCGAGAAAGAAGGGGAAAGTGATGAGGAGGAGGAATATAAGAAAGTAGCAAAATAGTGAAGGCCGGTGAGGATTAATTTTGAGAGAGAAGAAGATGGAGTGACGCAAACAAAAAAGGGGAAAGTAAAAAAAGAAGGAGAAGAAAACGATTTCAGAGAATGGGTGTGAAGGGTTGTATTCCGGATATTATCAGGGGAAAGGGGAAATAAAGAAGAAAAAAAAACATTCAAAAGAAATTGTGATTTGAGCGGGAAATTAAATCTGTGAGAATTTGACATTGACATATGTACAGAAGTCGAACACCTATTAAAACTCGACTAAACTAGCAAATCGGTCCCTGACTCTGCGGTGACATGCAGTTTCGTCCTGACTTTGCGAAAATAACACTTAGTCCATACTTTGTTAAAAAACACATGTACTTTAGTCCTTCACTTATTATAAAATATGCACTTTATGGACTAAAGTGCACGTTTTTGACAAGTACGGACTAAAGTGCTATTTTAGCAAAGTCAGGAACGAAACTGCATGGTCCCTACAAAGTCAGAGACCAATTTGCTAGTTACTCATTAAAACTCACATCTTAGCTCTAACAATTAGTGATGGTTTTATCAAATCAAAATAAATCAAATATCAAATCAAATACCAATCAAATGCTTAAAAAATCAATTACTAATAAAAGAGTTACATAACACATATGTATAATGTAATTGTGGCAATTAAGTTGTAAAAAAGATTATTTAAATTAACATAATGTTTTCACTTATATCTTTCTTATCTATTTATTTATCACCTATTATCTATTTATTCTATATAAATTGTTTCCCCAGTATATATATCATGTTTTTTCAATCTGTGTTTTTCTCTTTAACTTGTCTTAGTTTTTCATTCTCACTTCAGTAAAGGGATATTTTTATGAACACAAGTATTCTCCGCACGGATGGAAATCTTGCTCCTAAATTTTTATTTATTTCCTTTCTATCATACTTTCATTTATTATTATTATTATTATTATTTATATTAAAATCAGTTTATCTCATTATCCATTCCTATTAATTTGTTCACTACATTAAACACAAATTAAAAAGTATAATAAGTACGTCATTTACATTAAATATACTTATTTTTTCCAATATATCATTATATCTATATATTTTATTATTAATATTTTTCCTTAGAGTTCTCTAATCGATCGACTACTCTATATAAAATTATCGACCAATAATATTGTCACATTTTCTCACATCCATTTTTTAGTTTTTTATATTAATTTTATTCTCACTTCAATAAAGTGATTTTTTATAAACCCAAGTATCCTCCACGAGAGGCAGTATTGTTCCTTCCATGAATATCCACATAATGAAAGGGCTAACTCTCCCAACAAAGTGTTTTTTTATGCACTTTCTATAGATTTAAAGTGATTTGGTTGTGGGGTCTCAAATATCAATAAATTTTAAATTTATAATTATAGTAATGATGTATTGATTACAATTTTCTATAAACATCATAACAATATATGTTCTTCACATTCTTTTTTGGTGTTAACCAAAGGTATCCCCTATTACTAGGGGCAATCCTATTCGGGGTTTAGTCACAGTTGAGGCTCCTCACCCCTCTCGAAGAGTGTGTTTAGTGGGGATCGAACCCGGGAGCTATTCCCACAATCTCAGTCTGCGTTGCCAACTGAGCCACAACCCTTTGGTATTTCTTCACATTCTACTATTGATATATATGTGATTATATCATAAATTAATTTTAATATAAAAATTTAGTAATATATGAAAAAAACATATCTCCCCCGCAACTCATCGTCACGGGTATTGTGCTAGTTATAAAAACGGTAAATCCACCCAGCTATGATTTTTTTCCTAATCTTTTCAATATTAATTGCAGGAAAAATTATAAATCAAATATCACATTTTGTCAGCACAATGGGTTTTGAATTAAAAGTCAATTCTCTTTCCTTTTCCTTTCTACAACATTAATATTAATAATTTAGTGGGGATCAAACCCGGGAGCTTTCTGGTAGAAGTGTGTTAATTTATCTGTTTATCCATCCCTATTTATTTATTTTATTACATAAAAATAAAGATTAAAAAATATAATAAATATATAAATTCAAAACATTTTTAATATATCATTTATCAATTTACTCTTATTATCGTAAAATTTTTCCTAGTGTCACATTTTCTTAGTCGCATTTTTTTGTTTTTTTATTCTGACTTCAAAAAGTTAATTTCTATGAACCATGAGATCTCCACGTGATGCAATCCTACTCCTGTCTTTTTTCCCCAATTTGTTATCACATTTTAATTTTCTTTTTTTAATATTAAAACATGTTTTATCATGAAATTTACATTAAATTTAATGTGTATTTTCCAATATTCATTTATCTCTATTTTCATTAATGTTTTCACTTATTATGTCTTTATCATTCTATTCTATTTATTTACTCTATATTAAAATTGTTCTCCCGGTGCAAGTGTCATTTTTCTCCCCTATGGTTTTCTCTTTATTTTTTTTAGTTTTTCATTCTCACTTTAGTAAAGGGTTTTTTTATGAACAATATGTATCCTCACGGGTGGAAATCATAATCCTGCCTTTTTATTTTATTTTGTTTTTTTATCACACTTTTACTTTCTTTATTATTATTATATTAAAATATTTTCTCTCAATATTTGTTTTTATTAACCTATTTCATTACATTAAAATATAAATTAAAAAATACAATAAATGTGTTGATAAATATTGAATTTAATATATTTATTTTGTAATTTATCATTTATCTCTCTATTTATTATTAATATTTTGAAAAAAAATTCAACAATTGGGTTTTGAATTAAAAATAAATTTTCTTTTTTTTCCTTTTCTCCAACATTAATTTTAATAATTTAATTTAAAAAATATTTAGTAATTGAAGGATGCATTAAAAGGAGTGCCACCTATTCTCTAACAATCTAAAAATTATAAGCTATGAACTTATTTAATATTATTTTGTTTAAAAAACTATTTAAATATTAATAAGCAACCCATGAATAGTGAAAAAAATTACTTTTAAACTTGTTACTTTGTTAATATATAGATTGTATGAAAACAATTTGTGGAATTTTAAGTTTAATTTTCTTCTTCTGTAATTAAATATTCACGCAAAATTTTAGAATAACATTATTGTACTAATAAATGAGTATTGCCCCAAGTAATTAATATATTAGCGCCTACTTTAACTTTGATTTTTCTAAACTTAATCCTACTATATCACTTTTACACCTAATTTTTCTTTTATCGCTCTATTCCTTTCACACCACATTAATTATCACATCTATAATTTCTTATCTCTTGGTTTCATTTTTTTTTTATCTCTCTTCATTATTTTTACACTTAATTTTTCAGTATGGATATATCTTTTTCCTTAGCGGTTATGTCAAATATTAAATCAAGTATGTCGCGAAAACTAACTGGAATTGGTTCAAATGGTACATGTTTGATTCTTCTTAAGCAAAGTCTTGAGTTCGAGTCTGTGGATGGAAAAAATCCTCGTTGGGAGATCTAGCCCCACCATATTTTTAAATGAGTTAGTTGTAACTTGTAAGTTTATTCTCGAAAAAGTTTTAAAAAAAATATTACTCATATGTATTAAATTAAATATATAATTTAATTAAATAGAATATTTTAATGTAAATGTGATGTAAAATAGAATTATTTTATATTAATTATAAAAACTAACAAAAAAAAAAAACCATAATCTACCGTTCTTGTTCTAGTTTCTATTAATATGGGTAGTAATCAGTGTACCACAACAGTGTTACACTGATTTTACCACTCACTGGGGCGCAAGGTATAAAAGTTGTGTTTTTGCTACTTTTTGCTACTTTTTTGTTTTTGTTTGTATTAAAAACAAACCGTGGTACATTTAATGTAAGTACTGTTTGCGGGAAGAATATAATTTCCGTATTAATATAGGTGAAGATACTTCTTATTAATAGTTAGTTGCTTTTACCGTACGTGAGTCTTGTGGGTCACGGTTCAGTATGAGCGCTGATTCCCTTACATAATACAATAAACACCATCATTTTATCATAATGGCCCCGTATGTGTTTTTTGCCCATTCTCTCTCTATTTTTTTTGGGACAACTAAATAAACACAGTGGTACAATTATTGTAATCACTGTGTTATGTAAGCTTATAGTTTTCCTTTCAGTACATATAACACTTTTGACCGGATGTAAGGTTGTAACATCAACTAGCCTTTTTAGTGAATATTATAGAAGTGCTATGTAATTGATGAAATCCAAAGGAGTGCCCTCAATTGTCAATAGTTTAGTGCAACCCAAGCTACTCATATTGGTTTATTAGCCCGACCAATGAGCGACCTGAACCAGCCACAAGTGTGCTGGATGGACGGCTGGACCTGTCAAATAAGCGATTCTGTGACATAAAGGACTGAACCGGAGCCGGTGTTGATGGTCTAGCAACGTGGCTGTTCACGCATGAACTATGCAAAAAGGAAGCATGAACTATGCAATATTGGGAGAAGTACATGCAGGCATGCTCTCATGAATAGGTTATGAATTAAAGAGATCACTCAACACAAAAAGAATAGTTAGACACCAACAAAATGGAAAAAGGAGCAGCAAATTAAAGGTGTATTCCCCAAAGAATAAAAGCCAACCAAGAAACAAATAAAATTGGAAAGGAAAAAGGAATAGTAATCTTTTACCAAGGAAAAATTTTGTGATTCTACATGTTGATTGCTTATGACAAAAATGAAAACATACAATGAAACGAATTTCAATGAACGTTATACTTAATGCTAGTGAACATTTTATTCAACAGTGTATTCCCTTGCTCCTGCTAAACAGTTACTTCATTTTTAATGAAACATCAAATAAGAAATCATTAAACTCAAGAGATATTAAATAATCCAAACTCTGCAACTAACCTTTTCTTAATCTATATCTTATATTTTTTATGCATTTATCATGCTTGTCTACTTAGTTTAACTATTCTATAGGAGTTAGATACCTAACTACATCAACCAAGTATTCCTTACTATGATCATAAACTGTAGTCCACATCATCAAGTGAATGTCCAACAGGATATTTAAACAACACATGCTTCAAAATATAAATTAATAACACTCTAGATGTTAATCAAAATGATTTTAAAGACATGCTTTGTCTAAATTTAAATTTTGTCAAATACATGATTTTATAACTAAAAGCCGGATGTTTTCTATACATAGAGCATATTTCACAAAGAGACAAAAGACCTAGACATGAACAAAAGGTACTTCCTTACATAATTTTCCATCCTAACAGAATCCTAGTACCCAAAACGACAAATAAAAAATGCGATAACAAAAACTAATAACTTTTCAAATTCCTATTCAGTGGACAATAATATTTTCCAATGACAAAGCTACCTTTTTCCAACTTTACAAACTCAATAAATGGCAGAACAATTTGAGACCATGCACCACACAAATAACTAAAATTTCAGCCAAAAATTGAAATCATACAAAACAAAAAGAAAACATAGTAAAACACATCTGACCCCAAGTTTAAATTAAAAAAAAAAAAAAAACATCTTTAAAAAGGTACATTAGACCCATTAGGATGAAACATGTAAAAAAAACCTCCATACAATCACAAATCCTATTGACTGGAAATGGATCCTCATAGTTATATGTGTGAACACCAGTCACCAGAGAAAAAACAAATCCCTACTATTGTGTGATTCAATGTAAATAAAAGAGTGAGTGGCAAAGGGACAAAAGGCCATCTCTTTACCATAACTTATTTGGTATCATTCCAGAAGCAATGCAACACAAAACCATCACTTTAGGTGCTCAGAAAAAAGAAAATCATTGCTATTATATGATTCCAAAAAAATGAAAGAGATAGTGGCAAGAAGGGAAAAAAGGACCCTACAATTGTTGATTAGTATTGGGTACTTAATTTGCAAACTACTAATCATAAATTATTTTGTCCATATAGAAAGAGACCATCTCAGTCAATGATTTGTTGGTATACATTCATACATCTATTGTGTATATCTAAAATTGAACCACTACCTAGTATTATTCACCTACCTTGCTAAATTTAACAATGCAAATGAATTGATACTTTGATTGAAAAATGAGGTTGAATGTCCTCCTAGCTTTCACTATGACAACAAATAAAAAAGGAGACAAAAGAAAATAAAACCCTTCAAAGATAACCTCTAGCAGTTCCATCAAAATAAAAATATTTTTCTTTGCCAATAACATTATTTGAGATTTCAAGGTGGGAGGAGGTAACCAAAAGAAAATTACAGAGTAAACTTATTCAAGAAACAGAAAGTAAAATAAAGTTATAATTCATTACCACTAACGGTTGAAACAATACTAACCTTTGAATTCTAATAATTTTCTATCGATCCTTTCAGTCCCCAAGCTTGAGTCTCAACTTTTAAGTTAGTTTAAGACTTTCATAACATTGTGAAGAATAGGACAACAAAACAACCTCAAAACAGGACAGGACACCAAAACAACCTCAAAACGTAAGATTATCTTCTACTTTTAAAATAAACATCTGGTAGTTCTGACCAAGAAGAAAAATATAGCAAAATACAAAAAAAAATCATAAAAAGATGGCAAAATAACCATATAAAGTTAAAAACTGAAAAATATAAAAAAAAAATTGACTGAGTTTAACAAATGAAACGAATAAATAGAAACAGTAAGTAAAAGTAAACTTTTTCAATTATATTATAAATAATAACAGATAGTAAAAGTAAATTTCCCTTCCTCCAAGCGAAATCAAAACTCTAGAGGCTAAAAGTTCTACTTGGTCTACACAGAACCTAAGGTCTTTTTTTATCCCAAGCCTTTTAGAAATACAATAGCTGAAGAAATCAAAATAAATGTCCTCAAGCCAAAATCAGCAGCAATTTCTTAGAGTGGGTGAAGAGATATGTGTAGCTGAAACTAAACCTAGATAAATTCTGAAGCATTTATTATAAACCTATATCATAAATGTTTTACAAGTTTAAAGTCTTGATAAATGTATTCTTTATGTTTACAACAAAAAAATTATGGTATAGTGTAAAATAAATTTGAAAAAAGAATTCATTTCACTGAAAAAAGAGATATTAAATGCATTAATGAGAGAAAGAGAAATGACATATTTAAAAATAATAAACACTAAAAAGACATAATTATTACATTTCTTAATCCTTGTAAAAATCTTTAAACAACAAATAAAAAAAGAAACGGGAGGAGTATCATTTATTATTTCAATTACCAAAATTTTTTAAATTCAAATCACAAATCCCAATGCCTATAAAAACTCCCTAGACCTATTGATCACTACTCATACACCGGGAAAGAAAAATGCCGTTAGGAAATAGCAAAACGGGGAATGAGCGATGCCAAAAAAAATATTAGTACCTCCCTTCCTTTTCAATTGTTCATTTAGACAAAAAAAAAAAACATACGTATTAAAGAATGTAATGTAATTATTACTCTTATTTTCATGGAAATAAATTTAAAACTTTTTTTACCCTTTATCCCTTTTAGTATTATTGGGGTTCATTAAATTTCAATAGTGGGTCATTTATTAACGTAAGAGTAAAATAGAGAACGAAGTAGTTATTATTGTATTGGATTTCTAAATGGAAATTAAATAGCAATAAATTTTTCTCTCAAAATAAACAGTTAAATAGAAACAAAAATAAGTAATATAAAACCTATTGAATTGTAAAAAAAATAGATAGATAAGAGCATCCACGTCGCTACTGCTTATTGGGGGTTTTTACCTCGAGAAAACAAATAAGAATATATACTTATTTATTTCAACGGATGGAGGAGGTGCTTATTTAAAGAAAAAATGATGTGTGATTCGTTGATAAGTTAATTGTGGGGTTCATTTAAGAGATTTTTTTAGAGTTGCTGAGATGAAGATAAATAGTGATTGAGTTATTTAAAGTAATAAAAATAATAAAATAGTATGAGAAAGTGTGAAAAATTATAAAATATTGATTTAAGAAACTTTTGAGGGTGTTGGGATAGAGATGACCTAAGATAATTTTTCTAGAAAAAAAATTGACACAACTTTTAAAAAATTTAATTTAGCTTTATTAAAAATAATAAATAAATGACAATAATACTTAAAATAATATTATTAACATTAAGAATATTTTGATGAAATAAATTATTTAAATATAATCCAATTAATGAATAGTAAAAAAAACAATATAAAAGCTATTGGGGTGTAAAATTATAGATAGATTCTAGAAATAAACATAATTTTGATTATAATCAGAAACTATTCTTATTTGTTTCTCACAATAATCAAATGGAATGATAAAGAGAAAATGTTAAAAACGTCTTTTGTGATTGTAACTAAATACAAATTAATTTGCTTCTAATTTTTATAAAAGTCTTTAAAAAATAATTTTATAATTAAATTTAAATAAACAAACTCATATAAGATGGATGGGAAAAATGATATTAAAATTATATTAATATATAATATTATGAAAAAAGCGAGAAATTTTGGTGTGGTCATGGCATTAGTGGCCCACTATCTCAAATGAAAAACCCTATTAGACTAAATTTAAGAAAAGGAAAATGGTTGATGGTGTCTCACCTAAAAAGATATAAGAATATAGAAAAGAAAGAAGTGATGGATAAGATAGGTGATGTGATGTGAGATGATAAGAGAGATAGAGAGAGTAATGAAGAATATTATTTTTGGTGTAAACCATAGGTGATGTGATGCGAGATGATAAGAGAAATAGAGAGAGTAACGAGGAATATTAGTGTTCACATATAATTTCAAATTATCTTTAGAAAATATGGAACAAATGACATGTACAAAACTCAAATTTAAAATTTTCACCTATATATAAAGATAATTTGAAAATATTAACCTTCAAAATCGTATTACTAACCAAGTTTTTATTTTTATTTTTTTATGAATTTAAAGGCCAACAGCAAATTACAAATCCCTCTTAAAGAAAGTACCAAAACTATCCAAATATTAGGGATCTTTTGCAAAGGCTATCAAAGATTCTAACTTCATAAGTAGAAGATAAACCATATTTCACCGTGCTATCTGTTGTAATATTTGCCTCTCCATAAGTATTACTAACCAAGTTAAAACAAATTAAAAGAGCTATCACAAACTCTTTTACATAGCTCCTTTAGATATGTTTCCTTTTCTTTTCTTTGCCCTCTTCCCTTACTTCTTTCTCTTACTCTCTATATTTGCACATTACTCGAGTCATTCTTATACTTAATAATAATAATAATAATAATAATAATAATAATAATAATAATAATAATAATAATAATAATATTATTATTATTATTATTTTATATTGTTTATTAATTAATCTCTAGTTATTTAAAATACTCTTAATTAAATAACTAAATTTTAATTTTCTAAAATATTACATTTCTTTCCTTATTTTATCTATTAATTTTTAATTGAGCCTGAGTGAACGAAGGACCAAAATATGGATTTCAAGGAATGGAATTTTTTTATATAATTGACATGATAAAAAATAAAATAAAAACATCATAGACTTTAAAAAAATTGAAAAAATATGATATTGAAAGGAGAAAAACATCCCTTTTCTTGAACGACTATTTGAAAAAAAAAAGGATTTTGTTTCTCGCACCTTTTTTTTAAAAAAAAAAATCATTTTTTAAAATACCCTTCATCCACTTTTGGAAAGTAGTTACCAAAAGTGTAGTTGTTGAAAATACTTCTAGAAATTTATTTTCAAAAGCTAAATGATAAAATTTCTTCGGGAAGGTGGTCGTAGTTGAACGGCCAAGCAAGGAGAGCATAATGCAGCTGGTAGATAAAACAAAACAGAGTGCTAGATGGTTACCGTCAAACGACCAAGCAAGGCCAACAGAGCACAGGAGGATCGAACAAAAGAAAGCGCAAGATGGTCGCACATATCGAAAGAAAATGACGAAAGAGAGACAGGGTATGAACCATAATCAGGTACAGGGCACAAAACATTGGCAACCGGTAGCCATTGAAATGTCTGATGGAGTAGGGAAGAGAAGGAAGAAGCTGAGCGACAGAGAGGCGCTATGTGGGGGTCTCTTTATGCGTGTGGGTTGTTGTGACTTGTTAGAAGATTAGAGTTACCAAATTACGATTACTATTTTATATATATAATTTTTTTTAAAAAAAAGGGGTTGGCCCGATTCAACCCGACTCAAACATGCTTTGGCTCGTGGATTAAATGACTCGAGCCAGGTCAGTCCAGGGAAATGTGAATTATAATTTTAGTAACCCAACTTACCTGTGAGCCGGGTTGGCTCACCAGGTTGGGCTCATTTTGACAATTCTAAAGTGGAAGAAGAAGGAGAAAAGGGAGGGTGGGTGGGAGGGGGAGAGGGAGAGGGGAAAGGGTGAGGGTGGAGGTTGCAATGGTCGTGGGTAGAGATGGGACACCACCATGGGGGGAAGAGCTAGTGGCGGAACGGGGTTGTTTGATGGTGACAATAACTAACGTTGATGGGCTTAATTTTATGTGACCAACTAGCTAGGGTTCAATGATGGTGACTTTGGGATTTAGAGGTGAAGGGGGTGATGACCACAGTAGTTTTGGTGAAAATGGCTAGAATGGTGGTCGCGATTTACAATAGTGATGAAGGCAATGCATGCATATGTAGAAATTGTGTGAGCAAAGGGAAAAGGTTACGGGTGGTGCATGACAACACCACACCCACACCTACTGATTTTGTATTATTATTATTATTATTGGTGGTGAAGGGAAGATGGCCGATAAGATAGGTTGAAAAAAAGTAAAAATCACGTAAAAAGACGCTTATGATGATAAGAAACAAAAGTCAATTTTTTTCCATTGTTACCGAAAAAATAGGATTTATTTGAAATTAAGTAGGACTTATTTGTAAAGTTCATGTATCAAAGTTGTTTAATTTTAAATTAAACACAATTGTTTTAATTTTTTCAAGATTTATTAAAAACATTGCATCAAAGTTCAGGATTTATTTGAAAGTATGACCTAATTTTTCTAACAAAAAAAGTTGTTTTAATTTTAATAAAATGTTAAAAGACACTAATAAAAAAATTATTTTATATTATATATGAATATGTAGAATATTATATTTTAATAATACTTTTTCTTTCTTAATTTCTTAACTATTATTTTCAAGACAATCAATCAATTCTCTATATTATAGTTTTGAGACCTCACGTTGGAGAGTGAGTCACTCACTCACTCTACTTTCACTCTCAATAATTTTTAACATTCTATCTATTTTTCTCATTGAATATTGGTGAATTACGCTCACTACATGCGAG
Organism: Sesbania bispinosa; assembly: GCA_026901365.1. Taxonomy (NCBI): domain Eukaryota; kingdom Viridiplantae; phylum Streptophyta; class Magnoliopsida; order Fabales; family Fabaceae; genus Sesbania; species Sesbania bispinosa. The sequence goes on along the minus strand of QLOH01000277.1, from coordinate 110,198 downwards.
AGTAAGTTTTTCCCCCTCAATCCTTAATAATAATTTTTTTCTCTCTTTCTATTTGAGTTTTAAAATGATAATAACTACTAATCCTAAATTTTGAAATTTATTAATATTCAAAATCTTATCATATTTTTTTAGGCTACGTCTAGGGTATGTCACCACATGGGTGACATACCGGTACTACACCCTTTTATAGCCGTTGGATTATTGTTAATGGTCCAGATTCACTTGAGGTTACCGGTTGTATGGGATGTGTTTATTGCAAAGTAGTCTTTCCGTGGTTTTTAATCATACTCCACTACATGTGGTTTATATTTTTGTTTCTTTGTTTTTGTGAAAGGATTGGCGGCTAGCTATGTCATTGGTAAGCTGGTTCGTGGATGGTACTATATTTTTAATCTTAGAACTTGGGGTGCTCGTGACATTGAGTTCAGAATTAACTCCAACGTGTGGGCATTGAAGGAGTCGAAAAAGGACACATTTACAATTATCTTAATAAAGTCACAACTTGATAAGCTTTATAGAAGAGGCTGGGTAGAATGAATAGGAATATGAAGCAAAAAACAGAGCATAAAGACAGCGCTATAACCAGGTGGTGAATTAATTTTTTTTATTACTACATTGTTGCTTATGTGAAGCCTCTTCTGTAAAACAAGCAATTTTCGCAACCCAAAGGCTTAACGAACCATGCTTGCTTTCGGATAGAATGAATAGAAATATGAAGCAAAAAACAGAGCATAAACACAGTGCTATAACCAGGTGGAGAATTAATTTTTTTATTACTAATTGTTAGACTATTCAAATTACACAATTAAATTGTGGGGGCAAATTGTAAGGAGGATTACATTGAGTACAAATGACATAAAAAACAAAGTAAGAATGAATTTATTTTTCGCTTTCTGTTTAGCCAGTGTTGTTTCTAACTTGCCCACTGTGATTTTCCATGTCTGTAGCATCATATCCGAGCAATGAGCACAATGAGAGCTTGAAGGATGACCAATTTCAAGTTGCTCGTCTAGCCATTTGAAGAAATTGCATGAATTTTCTTTCTGAAAAATGAACAGGTGAAAAAAGCTCAATTGATGTGAAGAATTAAAAAAAAAACTAACAGACAAGGGAGAAAGAACCAATTAGCAAAGGCAACAAATACAAAATGAGACTTGCTCTAAAGCTTCTTGTCCTAGTACGCACCACACACTTCTTCAACCGCACACCAGAATCTGATCTACAATCACCGAAAAATGTGCTTAAGCTTTAAACAAGTACAAGAGGATTTGATTATCAAACCCATTACCTATCGACAATGAGTACAGGCGCTACAACAATCTCTAGCATTCAACAGCGACAGTGAAAGACTGAAAGTTCTCTCCACCCACTATTCCGCTTACAAACGACAGATCCTTCTCATTCAACGGATCTATGGGGGCTTCATTCCCAGCGCACCAGAGAAAGTGACAACCTCCAAATGATAGATCGGTGTCCTTGCTGCTTCAAAATGAGGTCGCTAAAGAGAAAATGCGTGAGAAGAACTCCGGAAACTATCACGGGGAGGTCTTGGGAGATATGAAAAGTGGAAATAAGCTAGAGGTAGGAGAAAGTAAAGTCGTTTACAATCTCTCTGACTCTATAGTAAGTACAAGAATAAAAAAAAATTAAGTGGTATGCTCTAGGCCCTTTTAAGAAAAATAGAAAATTATATTATTTTATTATAAATAACTGAATGACCTGTTATTACAGGTTACCAGGGGTGACATACCGGTGTGTCACCCATGGAGTGTAGTACCCTAGAAGCACCCATTTTTTTATTTTAATCCTTACTTTTACCATAATCTTTATTCTTATCATTATAATTTTAATTAATTTCATCATATCTTATTATCAAATTCACCTAATCTTCCCAAGCTTACTTCTGAAAATAAAGCTAGCCTCTTGGCCCCTATGTCTAAAGAGGAAGTTTTTAAAGCTCTCTCTTCTATGAAATCCTATAAGGCCCCAGGCCCTAATGGATTTCAAACCATATTTTTTAAACTCTATTGGGAAAGAATAGGTGATGATGTGTGGAAATTTGTCAGAGATGCTTTCACCTCTAGTTCAATTCCTCCCACAGCTGCTGAGACTCTTATTGTTTTAATTCCAAAAATTGATAGACCTAATTCTTTTAAATAATTTAGACCTATCAGTTTATGTAATTGTCTTTATAAACTAACATCTAAGGTTTTAGTCAATAGACTTAGTCCTATTTTGCAGGATATTGTTAGCCCTCTTCAAGCTAGCTTCATCCCTGGGAGGTCTACAGCTGAAAATGCTATCATTCTCCAGGAGATGGTCCATCATATGAAAAAATCCAAAAAGAAGAAAGGTGATATCATTTTTAAATTAGATTTGGAAAAAGCCTATGACAGGGTGGATTGGGGCTTTTTGAAGAATGTTTTACATGAATTTGATTTCCCAAATAGCATCATATCTCTTATTTTAAGTGGTATTTCTGCTACATCTATATCCCTGCTTTGGAATGGCATTAAATGTCCCCCATTTTTTTTCCTAAAAGAGGTTTAAGGCAAGGAGATTCCCTATCTCTTTATCTTTTTGTTTTGTGCATGGAGAAACTTGGAGTAATGATATCTGATGTTGTTCTTAATAATTCTTTGTTACCTATTAAAATTTCACCACAAGGGCCTGGTATATCTCCCATTTATTTTTTGCTGATGATGTTTTGTTGATTACAAAAGCTAAGCCTTCACAGGTTAAGATCATGCCTTAGATTGTTCAACAATTCTATTGTTTTTCTGGGTTTAAAGTAAATATTGATAAGTCAAGAGCTTTCTGCTCCCCTGCAACTCCAATGAGCAGACAACAAAATTATCACAGATAACAGGCATCAGGCTCACTGGTTCTTTGGAGAAATATTTGGGTTTTAAAATATTTATGTCAAGACCTACTAAAGCCAACTTTCAAGACATCTTAGACAAAGTGAGCCTCAAACTTGCATCATGGAAGGGGAAACTGCTTAATAAAGCTGGAAGACTTACCTTGGTCAACTCAGTTTTAAACTCTATACTAAGCTATACTATGCAAATACATTGGCTGCCAGAAAGCATCTGCAATGCTTTAGACAGTTCTTCCAGGAACTTTCTTTGGAAAGGACACTCTTCTTCAGGGGCCAATCTTGTTAATTGGGACATTGTATCTAAACCAAGAAAAATTGGAGGATTGGGGATTAGAAGAGCCAGAATTCAGAATACTTCTATGTTAGGAAAACTGGTTTGGAATGTCTTACAAAGAGATGATTCTAAATTGTGGGTGCAGATCCTTTATGCTAAATATGGTGGTGGACATAATGTATTTAAAGCTACTGCTGGTAGCTCTTTCATTTGGAATTCCATTCACAAATCAGCTCTTATGCTCAAAGATGGTTATACTGCTAGACTGGGAGATGGTAGCTCCAATTTCTTTTTTGATCAATGGCTTCCTAATGGCCCTACCTGTGATCAAGTCAATTTCATCAATACTCATGACATTGATGTTAAAGTCAAGGATGTCTAGATGGGAATGAGTGGAATTTCCAACTGTTATGGACCTCTATTCCTTCTAACATTTGTGATAAAATTCACACTATCAAACTTGTTCTTTCAAATGGAATCACAGATGTAATTTCTTCGAGCAGTACTAGCAATGGACTATATTCAGCAAAGGTTGGTTATCATTGGTTATGGAACCAGTTGGCAAACCACACAGATGACAGAAGTTGGTCATGGATTTGGAAGCTACAATGTAGTGAATCAGTAAGGTTTCTGGTCTGGCTTGCTGCACATGGTAAATTACCTACTAAGGAGCTTCTTCATCATAGACATATTACTCATTCTGCTACATGTATGGTCTGTCAGCTTGAGAGTGAAGATGTCATGCACTACTTAAGGAACTGTTCTACTGCTAACAGAATTTGGCAGCTTCTTGGATTTACTAGTCATCACATGTTTATGTCCATCAATGATCACTTTGACTGGCTTTCATGGTCCTGCAAAATGTTTGGAACTTAATTTCTGTCTTCTTTATGGGAGATCTGGGTTGCTAGGAATCAGATTGTATTCAATGGTCAAGGTCCTTCTTTCTCTCATCTCATATGCAAAGTGGAAAACTTGAACAGGTTATTTGCTTCAATCTTTAATTCTGTCCACATTAATCCTAGGCCTGACAGAATTGGTTTTAAAATGGATAGCTCCTCCACATGATTCTGTTGTCTTGAATGTTGATGGCAGCTGCTTTGGAATTTCTGGAAATGCTGGGTTTGGTGGAGTACTTAGGGACTGTAATGGTGGTTGGTTAAAAGGTTTCTTCGGATCAATTACTACCTCTGACATAATTCATGCTGAATTACAAGCTATATTGGAAGGTTTGTTGCTAGCTTGGAATGAAGGCCATAGGAAGGTGTTTTGTTGGAGTGATTCTGCTCTAGCTATTTCACCAATTAAGAAGGATTCAACTAAGTTCCATAAGTATGATGATCTCATCCATAACATTCAGACCTTGATGAATGGGGATTGGTTATTGTCTATTGATCACATCCTTAGAGAAGGTAATCAGTGTGTTGATGCCTTAGCAAATAAGGGAGCCCTTTCTGGTTCTTCCGTTGTAGTCTTGGGTTATGGGGTTGATTTTGCTGAATTTATTTTAGTTGCTGCTAGGGGAGTCTGTTTCCCTAGGGATAGTTAATTTTGCTGTAATTCTTTCTTTGTTTTTTTTAATTCTATATTTTACCAAAAAAAAATCTTATTATCAAATAATAATGTAAATTATATTTCAAAATTATTATAAAATATCACTAAATAATAATGTATATTTAATTTCACAATTTCTAATTTTAAAGATGTTGATTTATTATAAATTTAATTATGTAAAATATATATTTATCCGCGTATTACGGGGGTTAATATACTAGTAGTAAAAAAACCCCTTATTTTAATTTACACGTTTCCATTTTCCAAATTTTCATTTGTTTCGGCAGTTTCTCCTAACTTTTGCAGCAGCCCGCATGTCAACTTATGTCAAAATCTTGGTTAGAACATAGATATTTATTTTTGGAAGAAAGTGCCAGCAACACACTTTCTGACACTTTTTCAAATACACTATGAGATTGGTTAAAAGTCATATGGGTCACATCATATTTGGAGTGGGACCCACATAATTTGGTGGGACTCACGTAAATTTTAACCAATCACATAAAGTGTGATTGAAAGAGTATGTTAGAGAATGTGTTGTTAGCACCCCTATTTTTGGATTTAATTAGCATACGTTGTTAGTGTAAAGAAGTTTTACACATACATCTAATGATATGCCGCCACATGATTTAATGAATATGATACCTCAAATGTTATTAAATTCAATAAATGATGTGCAATACATCATTTGATATTTGTGTAAAATTTCTTTGCACTGACATTGTACATATATTAAACTCTTTTTTTGTCATCTTAACCTATGTACAAGGAAATTGTGTAATTTTTTTATTTATTTTAACGTCACCTCCCAAGATTGTGATTTTTTACAATTTGAAAAAATAATTTTATACAATTCCAGTTATCATTTACTTTATGAAATGATCAATTTATCTTTTGAAAAGGTTAAAAGAACAAATATAGAGTATAAAATATATATGTTTTAAAATTTAAATAAAAAATCTAAAGAATAATAGACTGGTTTATGAAAATTAATAATATGTTTCTTAATCAATATCTTTTAAAAATTATAATGATAATAAGAAGAAGTTTAACTTTTATGATAATAACATTTTTTTTAAGAAAATTAAATTAAAGTAAAAAAATCTCATGAATTAATATAGGAGTTCTATTAGTTTAACAAATTACTCAAGTCATGTAATATATGTAGAACTTAAGAAAGTAGATTTTAATGGTTAGATATGCCTATAGCAATAGGGGGTCCAAATTTCTAAGTCTTGATTCGCTTCTTCAATATCTTTCTTGTGCCTTGTCTGTCAAGAAACCACGCCTATATGTAGTCTTTTATGAGCCCATATGCCAAGATCACAATTAAGAATTGAAACTATCATAACTCTATATATAAATACCCAACCCTTCTCTATATTTTCTATCAAGCAAACCATAAGAAATGTTGACTCAAACATTGGCCATCCCTTCAATGCTCCTTTTGATACTATTTTTCATTCTATTCACAGCCTTGTTTTTGCAACCAAAACAACATCAAGATGGTAGGAAACTTCCACCAGGTCCCAAGGCCCTTCCTATTATAGGTAACCTCCATATGCTTGGGAAACTCCCACATCGCTCCCTTCAAGCTCTTGCCACTAACTATGGACCCATCATGTCCTTGAAATTGGGACAGGTCCCAACCATTGTGGTTTCTTCCCCTGAAATAGCTGAGTTATTCCTCAAGACCCATGACATTGTTTTTGCTAGTAGGCCTATAACTCAAGCAACAAAATATCTTGGTTATGGTAGTAAGGGCTTAGTGTTTTCTGAGTATGGTTCCTATTGGCGCAACATGAGAAAGTTGTGCACCACACATCTTCTAACTGCATCAAAAGTTGAGATGTTTGCTCCTTTAAGGAGGGAGGAGTTAAGTGTATTTGTGAAGTCACTTGAAAAAGCAGCAACCTCACATGAGGTTGTAAATATCAGTGAGAAGGTTGGGGAACTTATAGAGAATATTGTCTACAAAATGATACTGGGGCGTAGTAAGGATGATAGGTTTGACTTAAAGGGGCTTATTCAGGAGACTCTACACTTGGTTGGAGCTTTTAATCTAGGAGATTTTATACCATGGGTTGGTGCCTTTGATCTTCAGGTATGAACTCAATCCTCTTCATGTGGAAAACATGATTTGGTGTAAAGTGTAAACCCTTTATACAATTAGAAGTGCTATCAACATACTCTCTAACACATCTTTTTTAACACATTTCATGTGATTAATTGGTTAAAATTCACATGAGTCCCACCAAATTATGTGGGTCTCACTCTCAATAATGTGGTGTGACCCATGTGACTTTCAACCAATCACAAGAAGTGTGTTGAAAAAAGTGTGACAAAAATGTGTTCCTAGTACTTTTATTATATAATTTCCCCTCTTTTGTTACCTTTGATTGTGGAAAATATGATCTATTGAATGTGTGGATAACACAAAAACAAGTTACAAACATGGATCTAGTCCAATGCTACTACATGATTTTTGTGTTATCTAAACATACTAGTAGTCATGTTATATTTTTCGGTTTATGACCTTTCACAAATATTTATATTAATTGTGTTATGGATTATCTAGTCCTATTTTCCTTCAGTACAATAATCTATGGGCTTGTTACCAAATTCCTTAAGGGTGTGTTTGCGAGTTTTGAGAGGAGGGAAAGGAAAGGATTGGAGGAAGAAGGGAGAAGGAGAAGAGGAGGGAAAATCTTTGTAAAATATCCAAACTTACAAACACAAAGGGGGGAAGGACTTCCAATAAACCCTTCCCTCCCTTTCCCTCCAAAATTCAACTCACAAACATACCCTAAGGGTGTGTTTATTTTTGGAGGGAAATTAGGGAAGGGAAGGGAAAGTCCTTCCCCTGTTGTGTTTGGGAGTTTAGGGTCTGTTTGATTTACATTTTCATTTCCCGTTTCCATTTCTTGTTTCTATTTTATTTCCTATTTTCTGAAATTTTTCTGTTTCTAGCATTTCCTGTTTTTCCTTTATAAAATTTCATAAAATCGGAAACAGAATGAAAACAGGAAATGAAAATGTAAACCAAAGAGACCCTCAAATATATCTTACAAATCTTTCCCTCCTCCTCTCTTTCTCCTTTTTCTATCTAACATTTTCCTTTCCTTCGCCTCTAAATTCACAAACACACCCCGAGAATAATGCATGAATTAGTATATAGAAGGTTTAGGGTTTCTATTTTTAACACCTTACACTCCTTAGCAATTCCCATATTTTATTACTACTTTTATCATAAAAGATTATATTATGCTCAATCTTTTCCACAATCCATATCGATCAGGGACTAGTAAGACAATTCAAGAAAACAAGCAAGGCATTGGACCAAGTGTTAGAGCGGACCATCAAAGATCATGAGGTCTCTTATGAAAACAACAAGCATCTTAAGGATTTTGTGGACATATTGCTCTCAATAATGCACCAACCCATGGATGATCAATATGACGATCAGAAACATGTCATTGATAGAACTAATATAAAGTCTATTATATTGGATATTATTTCCGCAGCATATGACACGTCTGTTATTTCAATTGAGTGGACTATGTCAGAACTCTTGAGGCATCCAAGGGTTATGAAAAGACTTCAAGATGAGTTAAAGAATGTAGTAGGGATAAATAGGATGGTAGAGGAGGCTGACATAGAAAAGTTGCCTTACCTAAATATGGTGGTGAAAGAGACCTTAAGGTTATACCCAGTTGGTCCTTTATTGCCTCATGAGTCTAGAGAAGATGTTACTATCAATGGATATTACATACAAAAAAAGTCACGAATTTTAATCAATGCTTGGGCAATGGGGCGAGATCCTAAAGTTTGGTCAGAGAATGCTGAGGTGTTTTATCCAGAGAGATTTGTCAATAACAACATAGACATGCGAGGACATGATTTTCAACTTATTCCATTTGGTTCAGGGCGTAGAATGTGTCCTGGGATGCAATTGGGCCTAATTACTATTGGATTTGTTGTAGCTCAATTAGTGCATTGCTTTAATTGGGAGCTTCCATTAGGCATGTCTCCTGATGACTTAGATATGACTGAGGAATTTGGCCTTACTATCCCAAGAAGTAAGCATTTAGTAGCTGTGCCAACCTATCGCCTATACTAAATGATGCTTAATTAATTGAAGGTTTCAAACCCTAATATTATGATAAATTAGAATTGAGGATGATGGGTGCATAGAGTTTCTTTATAGAAATTGGATCATATCTAAGAAAGTAGGATGATCTTCATGTTTTCTTATTTGTGAGTAATTGTAATGAATATATATAATATATATTACTACATCCGTTTCTATTTAACTATTCATTTGGACATAAAACAAGGAACACAATTATTACTCTTGTTTTCATGAAATAAATAAATTTTAAATTTTCTACTTTACCTTTTTATCTCTTATAATACTATTGAGTCTTATTAATTTTTAATAGTGGACCATTTATTAGCATAAAGGTAAAATAGAGAAAAATATATGTAATTATTATTGCATTTAGTTTATAAATAGACAATTAAATAGAAACAATTTTTTTTCTCATAATGGACGGTGAAATACAAACGGACATATATAATATAATAATGATGGTTCTCAACACTTTGTATTTGCTTTTATGTATTTTATTTTTCTTTGGGAAAAATTCTTTGGGCCTTTTAAACATGATAAAGGAAACTTGCTCCAAAATAAAATAATCATCCAAACATGATAAAGGATGCATGATTTACCATCAAATCTACTGTCTCTCTTTGCTTCCCTAGAAATGGGTTTAGGTATCCTGTATTTGAACATGAATCGAAATAAATTAGATTGAATGTTGTATATAAGAAATAGCATCCTTATTCATGAAAGCTATCTCTTTGGTTTGTAGAATTAATTTGCAAGTGTGGATGATGAGTCATAACCTCTCTATGGTCGCTTTTAGCATTCGCACTATTTAGTCTTGACTAACTGTGGTGATTCCAACCAAACCAAAAAGTTGTCGATCAATTAGGCAACGGAAGTTGAGTTAATTTGTAAAAAAACTTCTGAGTTGCATCCTCACATTCACATTATCAAGGAGGGATGAGGAGCATTATTAATTGTGATTAAATCTGAACAGAATTACTGAAATTCTTATGGTTAACATGTGGTTAACACCCTGTTAATAAAGAATATATGTAATTAACAACAAATAAAACTGTGGAGGATTTCAACCAATGCCTATATCTTACACCATTATAGAATAAGTGCTCTGGTCGAGAGAAATTCTTACATAAATATATTAAATAGTAATAAAAAATATATCAATATTTATGTTGAAATTATTTAATATTATTTTTATTTTTAATTAATTGTGTTTATAAACACTATGCTCATAATAGAAAATTTTCTCTAATCAGTTATAAAATAAGAAATTATATTATTGCTTGTTCCCTTTAAGTATCAAATCTTATGTATGAAAAGAAATCCCACTAAAAAAGTTAGTTCTATTATATTCTCGAGTTAAACAAAATTGTCTTCTATCACAAAAAAAGCATAATATTGTTAACTTCTTACTACATTTCTTTTAGAGCTAGGATAGGTAAAAAAAAATAAATTAAAAATCAAATCCAATCCAATCCTTATATTGTATATATCCGTGTTGACAAATTCCCTTATATTAATTATATAGTGTGTTAGAATAATAAACGATATCTTGAAATATCGATCTGTGTACTAAAATAATTTAGAGTAACTTAATTAGATTATATTTTATAATTAGTTTCTGTATTTAGGATTTAAAGTCTTGAATCGGTATAAATAAGGGTCAATATATATTTAATATTTTGAATAAATAGTGCTGTATCACATTAATTATAAGAAATAAATTTATAATTATAATTTCTATTCTTCCATATTCTTATTTATATCTAAATCTGATGAATTGATAGATATTAACTCAATCAGTGTGATAGATATTAATGAATTGATAAAGTTATTCTATTTAATCCGATCACCAACTCAGAAGTAGATTAAAGTTAGGTTGAGCACGGTGTGGTCTGCACATAAAAAAAATATCTACTAAAATAAATTCTAAAATAATTAAAAAAAATCCATTGGACATACAAATCAACGTAATTCTTAAATAAACTGTAAAACCAAATTATATTTTTTCTGGTCGACCCTACTGGCGTAACATGAGGAAATTGTGCAGCTTACAACTTCTGATTACAACATTATGAGAGGAAAATTTTCCAACGTTGGTTAGGCGTGTTTTGAATCTTAAGGTAAAGATCAGGTATATATGAAATCTATACTATTAGATTGGAGAAGTAGTGGAGGGTACTATTCGTTCATCATTTTTTTGTTTTCTTTTTTTATTACATTGGAGAAGTTGTATATGGTAATGTTGATTCACCATTTTTTTTGTTTTTTTTGTTTTCTTTTTATTTTGTTTGTTTTCATAATTTGATTTATTATTATTATTATATTAAAATATTTTCTTTCATTATTCGCTCATATTATTTTGTTGAGGATGGTTCAAATTACATCAGTGTAAGTTACACCAAGTGTTACACTGCTGAATAATTTTTCAACTGATCATTGTATTAAATAATCCACCGTTGGATTGAAAGTTACTATCATATAAATCATACATATAAAATTTTACTTTAATTTGAAATTAGTTGATATGTTATTGAGATGTCTCAAGATTAACGTTATATATACATTTGAAATATATGAAAAATCCAACCATTTGGTTATCAAGTTATTAGTGTCAAAGTTTTACGAAATTTGACACATATAATCATGATGATAAACAAACATAATTCAACGGTTGAATTACTAAAAAAACATATTCGATTTATAGTTATTAGCGGTGTAATACTTGGTGTAATTTACACCGGTGTAATTTGAACCCTCCTCTATTTTGTTTCATTATAAAAGTGATATTTTATAAACCATGAGTATTCTTCGCGTGAAGCTTTTTTTTTCTTTTTGTTTTGTTTGTTTTCACAATTTGATTTATTATTATTGTTATATTAAAATATTTTGTCTTATTATTCGTTCATGCTATTTTGTTTCACTATAAAAGTGATATTTTATAAACCATGAGTATCATTCCCGTGAAGCAGTTTTGATCCTACATTTTTTTTTTCTTTTTTTCATACTTTAATTTTATTTTTATTATCATATTAAAATAATTCCTCTTATTATTTATTCCTGTTTATCTGTTTCATTATATAAAAACTCACATTAAGCAATACAATAAATGTATTGATTTACATTAAATTTAACATGATATTTCAATATTTCATTTATGTATTTATTTTATTCATTAATATTTTCATTTATTATCTCACTTATCTATTCTATTTATCTATTTATTCTATATTAAAATTGCTCATCCATAACACGTGTCATGTTTTCTCCCTTACGTTTCTTTAATTTTTTTATTAGCAATATAGTAAAGTGATTTTTTTTACGAACCATACAACTATCTTCCATGTGAGGTAATCATTCTCTAGCCGTTTTCTTCTATTTTTCTTTTTATCTTTTTTTATCACATTTTAATTTTCAATTTTTATTATATTAAAATAATTATCTCTCTATTTTATTCATTAATATTTTCACTTATTATCTCTCTTATTTATTCTATTTATTCTATATTAAATTTTTCGCTCAGTACATATGTCACATTTTCTCACATTCATTATTTAGATTTTTTTAGATTTTTTTATTCTGACTTCAATAAAGTGATTTTTCTATGACCCCAAGTACTCTTCACATGAGGCAGTCATATTCCTTCAATGAACATCCATATAATAGTGGGACTAACTCTTCCAACATCGGTTTTGTCCATACACTTTATATAGGTTTTAGGTGACTAAGATGAGAGATCTCAAATACCAATATAATTTAAATTTATAATTACTTTTATGATGTCTTGATTATAATTTTTATAGACAAAATTTCAAATTAGAATTATAAAATTTATAATTATTTTATTTTCTTTTACTTGAATAAAATTATTATATTGTATTTTGATTTATTATATATTTAATCTATATCTATCTATACTATTACAATTGGCTAGATTTTTTGTCACTATTCATTGGGGGTTAAAATTTTTTTTTATTCCTATAAGTATTAAATTTAAGAGTTCTAAATCTAGTCCAACCTATGAGATACTACATAGATAGCAGGTAGATAAATATGGAAAATTTAGAGAGGAGAAAATAGAAAAAAAAAATAAAGAGGAAGAATGTGAAAAATGTGATAAGGAATGAAGAGAGAAATGAAAAGAAAATTAGGGTGTTAGAGGAAGTGTAAAACAAAAAAAAAATGAAAAAATTATTTTTCTTTTTTAACAGTATTAAAACTTTGATAGTTAACTTTGGGTGTTAAAAGTAGAAAAAAGAAAGAGATAAAAAGAAACAAATCAAGAGAGAGTGTGAAATAAATGACAATTGATGTCATAGGAAAGAAAGAAGGATAAAAAGAAAAAAAAATAGGTGTGAAAAAGTCTTATATATTTTAAAATTAAGCTATTAAATACATAAATACATTACAGATTGCAATCGAAAATATATATAAATAATAGGAATTTAAATAAATACAAATGACAAGACAACACTAAATATTTTGAAATGAATACAATATTAATTGAAATCACCTAAATACATGCTCTCTCATTTCCTTTTTATAAGGCACCTTTTAGAATTTTGTGTGTTCATTTTTTATAAGTCACTTTACAATTTGAAAAAAATATTTATTATAATTTTACTTATTTGCCCTTATTAACTTTAATGTCTTTCCAATTATTAAATGATAGTGGAGTTAGTTAAATAATATTAAATAAGGGCAAAACTAGAAAGTTAAATTATTTTTTAAAACTCAAATAAATTAATTAACTAGGTTTAATTACTTTTATTGGTCTTTGTGATTCGATATAATATGCCTTATAAAAAGAAACGGATGAAGTATATTATATTTGTTTATATTTAAATGTATATATAAACTAGATTTTCATTTTTTTCCCCAAAAAATAAGAAATGCGGAACACAATTGGGGACACCTCGAATGAATTTAATTTTATTTGATCATCTCACTCCATTAAAGTTTTAACGAAGACAATTTTCATTTTTCTTTCTTTTGTTGTGACCATTAATAAAAGTCAAAGCTAGACATTGTCACACGTTGGTGTTTATTTACCAAAAACTATTTTCTCTCATGGTCAATTATATATATGTTGTTATATCTAGGGTGAAGTCTCGACAAGGACTTAGGATTTTTATATGCGATTATATTTTTAAACGTTATAATTTGACGAAAAATATAGTGTATAAAAGGATATTTCAAAAAATATAAATGATATGATATGGTATATTTTACATTTATAATTATTAATGTTTAAAATTTTTTGTTTCAAATAAATTTTTAATGTGTTAATTTTTTTTAATTCTGTCTATATAAACAAGTATAAATTTTAATATGAAAAAAAATCACTAATTATTGTCATTTCCTAAAATTTACATATTTATATATTAATTAAATTAAATATATTATAGTATTTAGTATAAACGATTTATTTAAATAATAATATCCATGTATCGCATGGGTCGGACACTAGTTCAACTACACGTATAGTATACGCTTAGCATCTCTGTATGTTTTTTTTTTTTCAATTTTAATTGTTGATCATCTATAGATGATGCATATATATTTTATTGAGTTTAATGAGTATATACTGAATTTTACATTGTTACCATCTTTTAATGAACATGAAATTAAATAATATAATAATATATTATTAATTAGATGATAGTATATACGTACATTAATCCTATTTTGTTTATGATCTTTCGTACTTTAGATTTTATTGTGATTTATTTTTAAGGTGGAATTAAATTATCAGTTAGTCAAACCAGCTGCAGGTTAATTTTATTGCGATTTCTACGTTGAAATTAAAACATCAAGACTTTTTGGACACGTTTGGTAAAACCTATTATATATCGTAGCATTTGGACATGAATCTACTCATGTGGCCGGAACACCATATATTTAGACCTAAAGTAAATTATAAGTTGGGGTTTAATTTTAAGAAATAAAAGAGCCGAAATGATATATATATACTTATTTTACAAAAATATGAGTCTATTTTTAAGAAAACTAGTGGTGGATCCATGCCGATGCACGAGTTATATATGTACAGGACTGATATATATATATGGTATTAATTTAAATTTAAGTAAATAAAAATAATTTATAACAAATTATTATGTTTTGAGACAATATATCAATTGTAAGAAAATCAATGAAAAAATTTTACTCCAATAATAACTTATAAGGTCCCTTCTTGTATCTTCAACAATTTTATTATGTCTTCATCTCTTCATTCTACACAATAAAATAATTCATATAAAGAAAAAAAACAATATTAGAATAAATTAAGTAAGCATGTATCAAAATAATTTATCTCTTAGATATTCACTTCATATATGTATTTATAAGTTTTTTCTTCACATGTAATAAATTTAAATGGGTGCAATGAATTTTTTTAAATAATAATGAAAATTGTATAAGTAAAAGTGAGAGTGAAATTCTTACCAGTTATTTGCATATCTTTAATATTATATGCTTTTACAGAATTCACCAATGCCAAAGTAAAGTGTATGTATAAGGAAAAGAATGGAAAAGAAATAAATAAATAATAGTATTTTAATATTATACATATATATAAAATTAATATGAGCATCAAATTGTAGCAACTAAGTTTCCATTTCTTTAATGTTATATATACTTTGTACAATCATGTGTAGAGTTGCCAAGAGGGTACACTTCTCTTGATCTATATATTACTATTAAATTAAAAATGCAATGGAAATAAAAAAACAAAGCATAAGTCATATTGTAATAATATTTAAGGTTTAAGATACTGACCTATTATAGATTTTGGAAAACATCTTTGAAGACAACATTGGCAATAGTGTTTAAGGCTCTTCCTTCTTTATCAGTGGGATAAGATAAGCAACATGTAGTGTTTTCTGTTTCATTCCTAAGATAGATATCAATTTGTCTTGTAAAAGATAGCTTCTGTTTTGTTATACAAATTATTTTCTATTAGTTCAACTCCAGTATGATAAAAAATATTTAAAAATTTAAACAATATTCTTAGCCTCAATGCTCTTCCAGTCGTGATTCAATTTCTGATACTCCTTTTTTATTTTGCAAGAAACAAATTTAAATATTGCCTCTCGTGAAAACTGAATTTTTATCTTTAATTTATTTTTAAATTAATTTTTATCTTTTATACGATTCAAAGTTGAATGTGATGTGTTTTTCTGTTTCTACCTCATACCATAATAGAACATATGCACAACAACACTTTCCCAATTAAGTAGTATATCAAATTTATTTTATTTTTTTAAGTGTCACTTTTATTTTTAATTTTCTATAAAAAAAATTTTAAGTGTCACTTTTATAAAAAAATGTTAATTGGGGACCTAAACCTTTTCGAGTGCTTGATTATTGGCAGCAATTTCCTGGTTTTAGAGACTTTGTTACACAGCAGTGGAGGGAGTTCTCAGTAGAAGGGAGAGCATCATTTGTGTTAAAAGAAAAATTGAAGGCACTCAAAAACAACCTTCGGAGTTGGAACAAGGAATCTTTTGGGGAGCTAGATGGGAAGATATCTGATAGGAGGGAGAAAATAAAATCTTTAGATATGAAAAATGAGGAAGTTTCTCTATCTGTGGCAAAGGTGCAGTGTAGGAAAGATTGGACAGCGGAGCTATGACATCTTTTATCATTGAAGGATAATTTATTGTTTCAGAAATCAAGGCTGAAGTGGTTGCAAGATGGAGATGCCAACACTAAATACTTCCATGCGTGCATTAATAAAAGAAGATTGAAGAATGAGATTAGAGTTTTGAAGGTAGGCAATACACAATTTGGTGACCCTGCAGACATTAAAGAGGCTGTAAAAGAATACTTTGAGGATCATTTTATGGAGCATTCAGGAAGGAGACCCTTGTTAGAAGGTGTACAATTCAAAACTCTGTCACAAATTGATGCAATTAGTCTAATCTCGCCTTTTTCTAAAGAGGAGGTTAAGTCTGCAGTGTGAGATTGTGGTGGTTCAAAAAGTTCAGACCCTGATGGCTTTAACTTCAAATTTATTCAAGATTTTTGGGATGTTCTACAAGGTGATTTTATCTCATTTTTAATGAATTCCATTCTAATGGAAATCTTGTCAAAGGATGCAATTGCTCTTTCATTGTCTTAGTGCCGAAAGTAGAGTGCCCTCAAAAGGTGGAGGATTTTCGTCCTATTTCACTAATTGGAGCTATGTATAAGGTATTGGCCAAAGTGTTATCTAAGAGGTTACAAAGGGTGATAGGAAGTGTGATTTCTGAATGCCAATCTGCTTTCATACAAGGTAGATTTATTTTTTATAGTATTGTTATTGCAAATGAAGTTGTTGAGGAGGTGCGTCGGAAGGGTAGCAGATGTCTATTTTTTAAAGTTGATTTTGAGAAGGCGTATGATTCCGTGAACTGGGACTTCTTCTTTTATGAGATGGAGAGGATGGGGTTTCCTCTTGTATGGAGACATTGGATGTTAGAATGTCTGCGAACTTCCAGGATTTCTGTTTTAATTAATGGGAGTCCAACTAGTGAATTTGGGGTTGGTCGTGGATTGAGGCAAGGTGACCCTTTAGCTCCATTTCTCTTTATTATTGTTGCTGAGGGTTTTCATGCATTGATGTCCAAAGCTGTTATGTCTAATGTTTTTAGTGGGTATTTGGTTGGAGGTGATCAGGTGCAATTGTCACATTTACAATTTGCTGATGATACAATCATATTGGGGGATGATTCGTTGTCCAATGTATAGGCAATTAAGGCAACTCATGTAGATTTTTGAGCTAGTCTCTGGCTTGAAAGTTAATTTCTTTAAAAGCAAGCTTTTCGGGGTGAATGTAGATGGGGAGTGGCTGGATTTGTATGCTAACTTCTTGAATTGTAGAGTGGGTTCTTTTCCGTTCTCATATTTGGGGCTTCCTATTGGGGCAAATCATAGAAGGGTGGTGATGTGGGATCCAGTTATTAAGAAGGTGCAGAAACGCTTGTCAAAATGGAAGTGCAAGATGTTGTCATTTGGTGGCCGATGTGTCCTTTTAAAATCAGTCCTTTCTTCTCTCCCGATCTATTATCTTTCGTTCTTTAAGGCTTCGAAAGGTATAATTTCTAAACATCATTCTCTTTTTAAATATTTTCTTTGGGGTGGGAGTGAGGAAAAAACCAAAATAGCATGGGTTTCTTGGGAAGAGGTTTGTAAGGATAAGTGTTTTTTGGGGGTTAGGAATTCGTGATTTGCATGCTTTTAACCTTGCTCTTCTAGGGAAGTAGAGGTGGAGGTTTTTAGTGGAAAATGGTAGGTTATGGCACACTGTCCTCACTTCTATCTATGGTGAGAAATCTCTAAATGGGGGGAATGATGTGAGGGTTAAGGGTTCTTGGTGGTTGTGTGATATATGGTCCATTGATAACTGTAGTAATGTCTCTATGGATTGGTTCTTACGTGGGTGTGTGAAGAAGATTGGCAATGGGAAAGATACATGTTTCTAGAAGGATGCTTGGTGTGGTAATATTGCTTTTAATGCTTGTTTTGCTAGGCTCTTTTCGATATCCCTTGATAAAAATATTTCTTTAGCTGACATGTTTGTGAGGGTTGGTGGGGAAGTATTGTGGAATTGGCGTTGGCGAAGGAATCTATTCCAATGGGAAAATGAGCAGTTGATGCTTCTGTTGATGGAGTTGAGGAATGTGTGTTTACTTGAAGATCAAAAGGATTGTTGGCTATGGAAATATAACTCTGAAGGTACTTACTCTGTCAAATCTGCATGTAAAGCAATTGTTAATGACTCGATCTATGCTACTTTTCACATGTACAAACTCTTGTGGTCCAAGCTAGTTCCTACCAAAGTTTTCCGGGTTTGCTTGGAAGGCTATCTTAAATAGAATTCCAACCAAACATAATTTAATCAAAAGGAACATTTTACCAACTCATGAAGAAGGTTGTGTTTGGTGTGGTCAGAATGTGGAAACGGTTCAACATATATTTTTTGAGTGTTTCTATGCTTTCAGTATCTGGATGTTATGTTTGGAGTGGTTTGGATTTTCTTCTGTATTACATAATTGTTGCTTGAATAACTTTGCACAATTTGTGGGGTTACCAAATTGTAGAGCACCTAGTAGAAGGATTTGGTCTTCCCTTTGGTTGGTTACTTTGTAGTCCTTATGGTTAGCTAAAAAATAAGCAGTTTTTCACAGGTAGTTCTTGAGCCTGTGATGGTTGTGGAGTTTATCAAATTTAGATCGTGGAGTTGGCTGAAGGCTAAAGAGCCTATGTTTCAGCACCCTTTTGTTTTATGGTCTGCGGACCCTTTTTCTTGCTTGGATTTTTTTGGTTAGACATGCTGCTTGGTGATGTGTTATCGTGGGTGTGTCGTTCTTATCACTGTTGCGGCTTTTATGGTTACCTTGATGATATGTTTCGGTCTACAGTGGTACTGCTCCAACAATGATTCGTTTCTGTTTACCGTTCTTCATTGTTTTGGTTGTAAAGATTACGTTATTGCTTCCAGTACCTTAGTTTTGTTTCTCCAATTATTTTGATTCAGCAATTGTTTTGGTGGCTGCTAGGTGTTATTAAGTCATGCACCATTTGAAACTTTTTGTATTTCATTTGGGTCCTGTTTTTTATTTTTAGGTTTATGTAATGGGTTGGAGTAATTCTTGTACTCCCTTTAATTCAATCTTTTTGCTTATAAAAATAAAAGAAACAGTTTTAATAGGATTATGTTGAAATTAGTCATTTGAAATTAATTAAAAAATAATGATAAAATTAGTTTAGAATAAAATTCAACTTTCAAATAACTTAATATTGTTATTCTATTTCAATTATAAAATTTAAGTTTATTTTCATCAAATAATATTTAAAATTAAATTGGATAGTCTCTCTTGAAAATACATAAAATTATTATATCGATATACATTTTAATTTGATAAATAGATTAATATCAAGTAGTTTTCTGATTACGAATATTTATAGACATTATATTTAATTTAGAGTTCAACATAGAGGATAAAGTGTATAACAAAAAGCATAGCTTCTGTTTGTTGGGATAAGATAAGTAACGTGTAGCTTTTTCTGTTTCATTCTTAAGATAGATATCAATCTGTCTTGTAAAAGATACCTTCTGTTTTGTTATACAAATTATTCTCTATTAGTTCAACTCTACTACTCTAGTATGATAAAAAATATTTAAAAATTTTAACAATATTCTTAGCCTCAATGCTCTTCCAGTCGTGATTCAATTTCTGATACTCCTCTTTTCTTTTGCAAAAAAATAAATTTAAATATGGCCTCTCGTGAAAATTGAATTTTTATCTTTAATTTATTTTTAAATTAATTTTTTTCTTTTATATGATTAAAGTTGAACGTGATGTGCTTTTTTATTTCTACCTCATGCGATAATAGAACATATGCACAATGACACTTTCTAAATTAATTAGTATATCAATTTTATTTTATTTTTTAAGTGTCACTTTTATTTTTAATTTTCTATAAAAAAATATTTTTAGAAACAGTTTTAGTAGGATTATGTTGAAATTAGTCATTTGAAATTAATTAAAAAATAATGATAAAGTTAGTTTAGAATAAAATTCAAGTTTCAAATAACTTAATATTGTTATTCTATTTCAATTATAAAATTTTATAATTCAAATAACTGAGTTTTTCTATAAAAAATGTTTTTAGAAACAGTTTTAGTAGGATTATGTTGAAATTAGTCATTTGAAATTAATTGAAAAACAATGATAAAGTTCGTTTAAAATAAAATTCAAGTTTCAAATAACTTAATATTGTTATTCTATTTCAATTATAAAATTTATGTTTATTTTCATCAAATAATATTTAAAATTAAATTGGATTGCCTCTCTTGAAAATACATAAAATTATATCGATATACACTTTAATTTGATAAATAGATTAATATCAAGTAGTTTTCTGATTATGAATCTTTATAGACATTATATGTAATTTTTTTATTCATTTATCCTCTTTTAGTTCATAAAGTTAATTTGTAAATATTTAATTTTAAATTGTATAAATGTATATGTTTAACTTTCTTCTCAAATAAGAAAACGTGAACAATAGAGATAGTATTAGGTTCTTTCAGAAGAAAGAGTTATTAGTTTTGAATTATACATCTAAATCCTAAAGAATTATAACTCGTTGTAATCCTTCAAATATTGATAGTATCAAACGAAAAAGTGGACAAATGACATAAAAATATTAAGATGAATAAAAGTGTACAACATAGAGGATAGAGTGTATAACAATAAAGATAGGTTCAACTACACAATAACTAAATCAGCAATATAAAACGAAATCATAAAGATAGGTTCAACAACACATAAGGAAATTATGTAATTGTATCTCAATGAATATCTAACATAGAAATCATTGTAACATTTTTTCATTCAGTTTTGATGTGCTTGATGAATCTAGTGGTAGAAAATTGACCCTCGTTGATTTCCTGAGCTGCAAATTCATCAGCTGCCAATCTCTTAGATGGAGTTAGACAATCTATTTTGGTAGGATCAAAATCACCGTCACAGATAAAGTTTGCAGAAAAAAAAACATAAAAATATCAGTAACTTACAAATACTTTGATGAATCAAATAAAAATGTAATACATAAACAAATACTTTGATGAATCAAATAAAAATGTAATACATAAATATTTTGACTTACACTCTCATGTAGTTCATATTCCTAAAGTGATGAGCATATAGACTTCTCTTTCTGATTTGTGACAGGCTGACAACATCCTAAACATTGAATAAATGTTAATCAAAACTGAAATAGATAATATTTTAAGTGTTTTAAATTGGTTAGTAATGTATATATACCTCATAATTTGGATTTTTTTTCAATTATAGATTCAATAATATTTGGAAGCTTAGAAATCTCCATGACAGAATAGTGTTTGTATTTTGGAAGGACCTTGATTTCGAAAGCTAAAATCTTTCCTAGAATTGAATCAACAACTTCAGGAATAGCCATAGAATTCAATTCTCCTTCTTGCCAATGTAAAAAGAAAGAGATTTAAAATTTTAAATAGCAACTTAATTATACACACTGAGAATAAAAATTAAAGTTGTATATATACCCCTATCGGTTGTTTTTTAAGGTCATGAGTACTTTGGTTGAGCAGTTGATAACACTGTGTGTCCCATAAAATAAATTTTACATTCTCTTCATTCTTGGATACTTCAAATATTTATACTATATTTACCTGAACATGTTAACATATTATTAATTGAATACCTGCTTTAATTGCTTGATTTCCATCAGACTTTTAATTTTTGAATCTTTGTCAAAACTATTTTGAGAAGTAATTAGAGATGAAGAAGAAAACTGAGTCATCCTTTTACTATATTAATCATTATCTCAAGTGTTGTCCAAGCTATGAATAATGACAATAAAAAGAATTAGTGAGTCCATTATAGCAAATATTAAAAAATCAATCAAAGCAAAGATTAGTATGACTATTAAATAGAAATCTAAAAAGAAATTATGTAAAATTTAATAAAGAGCACTACCTTTTCATCCATGAAAATCATCTCAATAAAATTTGATTTCTGAAAACTTGTATGCCACAAATTTGTAATTCTAATTGCTACTTTCTAGCTTTCCTTTGTGTTATTAATTTCTTCAATTAAGCTAAGCTTACGTGCCATACCTAACCACTGAAGTTGATTGAGCAGGTGATTAAGAAAAAGAGGAGAAAAAGTGACTATTTGAAGAAAAAAAATGCGACTTTCAGAGTAAGATTAAACAAAAAAAAAGTAGAGATGCTTTTATTAGAGCTGTCGATTCGGGCTACCCGGCCCGGCTTGATGCGGGTAGCAGGTTTTATCGGGCTGGGCTAAAAAGGCCGGAAGTTATTCGGGCTTCTAAAATAGGTGCCTGAGCCCTACCCTTTAGCGGGCTTTTTGTGGGTAGCCCGATATTTTTGCAGGCTACCCGACATTTTTTGTGTGTAGCGGGCTTTATTGGGCTGGGCTAAAAAGCCCGAGAGTTATTCGGGCTTCTAAATTAGGTGTCCAAGCCCTACTTTTTTGCGGGCTTTTGCGGGTCGGTCTGGTCGGGCTAGCCCATTTTGCCGGCTCTAGCTTTTATATATAATAATTGCCTGGGTGTAGTTTTTGCTTTACAAAACCTATACGTGGAGTGTAGCTTTTTATCCTGATAATGTGCAATTATTGGAGAAGTTATGCATATTAGTATGCAGTTATTGGAGATTTTTTAGCAATATTCATGTGCAGTTAGTTTTCACATATTAGTGTGCAGTTTTTTTTAGCAATATTCATGTGCAGTTAGTTTTAGCATATTAGTGTGTAGTTATTGGAGATTCTTTAGCAATATTCGTGTGTAGTTATTTGAGAATTGTTAGCAAAATATTTGTGATCAGTTACGGTGTGGTGTAGTGAAATATTTGAAAATTTAAAGGGCTAGAAATGTGTGAGAATGTAGCAAAATAAATCTAATCAGTTACAGAATATGATGAAAATTGAAAAATTGAAAAGCAACGTGTAAAGCTGAGTGCGATTTTTATTTGTGATCAGTTACAGTGTGGTGCAATGAAATATTTGAAAATTTAAAGGGCTAAAATAAATCAGTTACAGGATGTGGTTTTAAATAAATAGAGAACTGAAACTAAAGAAAAACCAAATAAAGAAATAAAACCAAATTTCACTGTATTTTTAGGGATAAAAAATATATTTAATCTTTTATTTTTTATTTTCAAAATAGTTTTATAAAACAATTTTTAAGAATTATTTTTCAAAAATAAAAAAATTATTTATAGCATTGTCAGAACAAAAATAAAAATTAAAAACCAGTTTTCCAAAATATCCTAAGTTGTTTAGGAATTTTAATTTTTAAAAATAAAAAATAGCCACAATAATTTTTAAAACTATTTTTAAAAATGTATATGTCAAATAATTTTTTTAGTTTTTTATTTTAAAAGACAGAAAACTGTTTTTTAAAAAACTGTAAACAAACGTGCTCATATTAAATTGTGTTCATTTTCTTGTTTCTAATACAAATTATCTTCAAAATAGGTAGGAAGAATACAATGACCATTATCATTAACAAAAAAATACATAAGGTATATGGTTTCTTGATATGCAAATAACTATGATCTTTATATTCAGATATTAAGTTACAAAGTTACTTGATATAACTTGTGAACACTCAATTTTGTCCGGATATTTAAAAAAATGATAAAAATAATGAAATCTTGAATCTTAATTTCTTGCATTTTTTAGCTATATATTTTTTAGTATATAGATACCATATTTTATCATACCATTTTAATTCTTTATTTCTCTGTTTGATTTTGATAATAAGTATTATTTTCATCATGGTTTTATTTTCACATATAAAAAGAAAAAGAGAGAGAAAGTAAACAGTGCAGGCATAGGGCAGCTGCTGCCTCGTCCAATCCAAAATAAAAAGGGCAAAGTGCAGACATTGAGAAATGGAAGAAGACAAAGCTGAGAAGAAAAATCACGTAAAAGGAAAATGAGAGTGACAAGGCCCTGCACTATTCGGCTGTGAAAGAGACATTTCTCTACTGTTAAAGCCCCTCAGTTTTTTCCTTCAAGGGGGAGGGGGGATTCCATCTTCATGCAGAGGAGCTCATCCAACGAAGACCCAATTTTCCTCTCTCACAGGGTCACCTTGCACATTTGATCTTCTTCCTCAAGAGCAGGGGCGGATCTTCTTTGTGATAGGGGGAGCCAACTTTTTAATACATACATACACACATATATGTATGTATAAATATTTAAAAATATTAATATTTTTAATAGATTTAATGGATATTATTAGTATAAAAAATTATACTCATTAAATGATATGGCAATACATTATTAAATAATTGTGTAAAGCTTTTTTACACTATCAATATATATTAATTAAACTCATTTTCAATTATTGTAGTTGAATTTTTCATAAAATTTTAATTAGTATATAATGTTAGTGTAAAAAAAAGTTTTACACTGTTAGTTGTCACATAATTTAATTATTGAGTTTAATAACATATGAGGTGTCATATTCTTTAAGGATATGTTCAGTAAATTTATTCAATTGGAGATAATTTTATTTGTTTAAATATTACCATCTTTAGTCCTTTATATTGGAGCTTTTAAGTACTTTGTTTTGGTCCATTTTATAAGATCTCATCCAAATTGTCTACTACATTAATTAATTTTTTTACAATTTTTCTTACAAAAATACACTTATTTATTCAACTTTTTTTTGTAGTCATAAAAAAATAGTTTTTTGTAGTCAACAAATAATAAATACCCCTTATGGTCCTATTCATGGGACAATGTTTGAAATTTCTATGGTTCTATTTATAAAATAAAACACACAAATTTAGAAGCATTAAATATTTTTCTCATCTTTACTCTTATTGACTATTAAAGGTTTTAAATTGACTCAATTACGATGATAGTAAAGTTTAATTTTAAATATGAGTAAATTTGGAATGTTGTAGAGTTCTTTTAAAAATCAATGCATTAATTACTTGTAATATGTTTTCTTAATATGTGTGATCGGGTCTAGATTGTCCTATAAATAGGACCTGAAGGGGTAATAAATTTGGTAGAAAGACAAAAAAATGAATCTCAATAATTATGAGAGTAATTATGAAAAAACAATACTAATTTATGAACTATATTAATTAAGTTTCTTATTTCACAAACTTTTTTAAGAGGATATATATAAAAGTTCAGAGGTAGTATTTTTTATAATTTATGATCTATATTTGTGTTAACATTATACTTTAAATTTTAGATATATAATACTATATATTTAATTTATATACACACTGAAATATTATTTTGACTCCCCAAATTTTTAGTTGAAGATCCGCCATGCTCAGGAGCTCATCCACACCAAGAGGATCCCACCTCACTTCCATAACAAGTCACCGAAAACAACACCCCACTTCAGCCACCCCATCTCCCCGGTTCAGCAACTTCATCTTCAGCCCCAAATCAAACCACCTCCGCTCCTTGCACCGTTCTCTCCCTCGCACCCAATCGGGGCTCCACCGAGTATCACTCCAACAAACACAACCTCTATCACCACCCTGTAACTTGCTCCACAGCTGCAGCCAGCGCATCGCAGAACCACCACCTCCAATCTCAAGCCAACGTCACCGTCCAACCATATGCCCATAGCCATGTGATGAGGCGTGACTGTGTGCCCCTGTCTCTGTTTCATGTCACATTTCTTTTCTTCTTTATGGTTTCACTAATTTTTTTCCTATTATTTTCTATACTCAAGGCCGGCCCAAGGGTAAGGCTGCTCAAACTCTTGCTTTAGGCCCCAATTGTTAGTAATATCCTTTATAATAAAAATTAAAAATATTATTATAATTAGGACTAGTTCATTGGTTTAGAAATTTATTTTCCTCCTCAAGGGTTGATGGTTTAATCCTTACTAAATGAATTTTAACTTTTAAGGCCTTTTTTTCACTTCATGTATTTAAAAAGACCCTAAAATAAAGGTTTGTTTGAGGCCTCATTACATGTTGGGTCGGCCATGTCTGTACCTATATAATACTTAGCATCCTTTTTGTGAATATGCCATCATGTCATTTGTGTTTTGGAATCAAGCTTTTAATTTAGATTGCCTCAAATTGCACTCGCCGTTTCTTTTATGTTATTAATTATTGTTATATTCTCATTTTTTTTCTCTCCTTAATTCTTTATTAACTTGAAAGTTATTTTTTCGCTATCATTGTTAGTTTTAGATTAAGCATCGTAGAGTCAGCTTGCTTTTTATATATAATCTAGCTTTCAATGCAGTTTAGCTTTCGGTATCTACGAGAAAAGTTAAAAGAAAATAAGTCTTTGTTGATTTGTTGAGTTTTACTGTGTATATGCACAATTCAAATTAGGATAATGCGCCGACTAGCATGAAGCATTGAGCAAGTAGTCTAAAGTTAAGGCAGTAAAAAAAACCGTTGGATATATTGTTAAATTAATCGATGGTCCAAATTGAAGACCGGTTAATGGTATGTGGGCAAATCTATGTATTCTCAAATTAGTCCCAATTGTGGGCAAATATAGGTTGGGCCGACCCTGGACTACCTCCCGTGGAGGATATTTGTGATTCATAAAAAAATCAGTTTACTAAAGTGATAATAAAGAAACTAAAAAAATAAAACCCAAATGAGAAAACAGATAAAAGAAAACGGTAGGAACAGGACTGCCCCCATGGAGGATAGCCGAGGTTCTTACAAAAATTCTTTTATAATTAAATAGATAAAAATTAATAGAAACGAATAATGAGAGAAAATATTTTACTATGATAATAACAAAAAGAAAATGAATGTGTGATAAAAAAACAAAAGTAAAAAAAGAAAAAGCAAACGACAGGAGCAAGACTACCTCTCGTGCCCCGTGGAAAATATTTGTGGTTCATAAAAAAATTACTTTACTAAAGTGATAATAAAGAAACTAAAAAATAAAAACCAGGTGAGAAATCAAATAAAAGAAAACGGTAGAAGCAGGGCTGCCTCCCGTGGAGGATACTCGAGGTTATAAATAAATTACTTTTATAATGAAACAGATAAAATATTAATAGAAACGAATAATGAGAGAAAATATTTAATATGATAATAAAAAAAATGAATGTGTGATAAAAAAAGAAAAAAGCAAATAGATGGAGCAAGAGTACCTCCTGTGGAGGATATTTGTGGTTCATAAAAAAATCAATTTACTAAAATGATAATAAAGAAACTAAAAAAAATAAAATCCAAGTGAGAAAACAGATAAATGAAAACGGTAGAAACAAGACTGCCCCCGTGGAAGATACCTGAGGTTCTTTAAAAATTACTTTTATAATGAAACAGATAAAAGATTAATAGAAACGAATAATGAGAGAAAATGTTTTAATATGATAATAAAAAAAGAAAATGAACGTGTGATAAAAAAAAAAACGCAAACGGTAGGAGCAAAACTATCTCATGTGGAGGATAAAAAAATCACTTTACTAAAGTGATAATAAAAAAACTAAAAAATTAAAGCCCAGATAAAAATAGGTAGAATCACTTTTCTATATTTTTGAGTCATTTTAGTTTTTTTTTTTAAATAATTTCTCATATAAGACAAAATAGGGCCTTACTTTAATTTCAATAAAATTAGAGTACAAGATGCTATTGGAACAAAAAAAGTCGTTCCGGTTAATGAACTTGCAGTAACAGGTCAAATTCGGTGCTTTAAATTTAGACTACCCACTGCAGTGCTCCATCCTAGTCGTCACCTAATGCTTCGCGTACAAGAACAATACGTACAAGCTTTTTACCATAACTCTTTTTCTTTTTGCACCCCCTTTTCCGATTTTTTTAGACGTTTTTTTTTTTTTTTCTTTTTGCCCCCTTCTTATTTTTTAGACGTTTTTTTAGTCCCACCCCCTTTTTTACCCTTTTTTTATTTTTTTTTAAAAAATAGTTTATATTTTTTTATTATATTTATTTTTATTTATTTATCTAATTAAATAAAAATATAGATCAAGAAATATAATAAATGATTACATAAAATTTGTGTTAATCATTCATGTTAACACGAGGTTGATTATGTGTTTCGAAACGGTGAACATATTAAAAAATGAGGTTAATGGTATTTCCGTTTGTGGTTAATAGAAAATGATTTTTTGTTAATTGATTTTGTGAGGTTAATTGCAATCCTGTTAACACGAGGTTAATCATGTGACCAGAAACAGTGAACATATTTAAAAATGAGGTTAACGGTATATCCATTTGTGGTTAACAAAATATGATTTTTGGTTAATTGAATTTGTGCGGTTAATTGCAACTCTTGTTAACACGAGGTTAATTATGTGTTCAGAAACGGTGAACATATTAAAAAATGAGGTTAATGGTGTATCCATTTGTGGTCAACAGAGTGAAATTTTTGGTTAATTGAATTTGTGAGGTTAATTTCAACTCCTGTTAACATGGGGTTAATTATGTGTCCAGAAACGGTAAACATATTTAAAAATGAGGATTAATGGTGTATCCATTTGTGGTTAACAGAATATGATTTTTGGTTAATTGATTTTGTGAGGTTAATTGCAACTCCCGTTAACACGAGGTTAATTATGTGTCAAGAAATGGTGAACATTTTAAAAAATGAGGTTAATAGTGTATCCATTTGTGGTTAACAGAGTGAGATTTTTGCTTAATTGAATTTGTGAGGTCAATTGCAACTCTTGTTAACACGGGGTTAGTTCTGTGTCCAGAAACGGTGAACATATTTTTAAATAAGGTGAATGGTGTATAGATTGATGGTTAACGGAATGAGATATTTGGTTAATTGATTTTGTGCGGTTAATTGTGTGCATAGAAACGGTGAATGAAGTAGTACATTTGGTTAATAACATCAAAATAAAATAATCATGATAAAAAACTTATGTTAACCCTTCAAAAAACACACATTTATTGTACTTTTTGATCTAAATTATTATTTATTAAAATAAATAAATAAATAATAAATATATTAAAAAATTAAAAAAATAAAAAACTAATTAAAAAAATAAAAGAACAGAAACAATGAAAGAAGTAGTACATTTGATTAATAACATCAAAATAGAATAATCATGATAAAAAACTTATGTTAACCCTTTAAAAAACACACATTTATTTCTTTTTTTTATCTATATTATTATTTATTAAAATAAATAAATAAATAATAAATATATTAATAAATTAAAAAAAAAACTAATTATAAAAATGAAAAAGAAAAAAATAGAAGAAAAAAAAAAGATGAACGGTGCTCCCACATGGTAGAATTGTGGGAGCACTGTATTATGTATATATATCGGGATTGTTCAAATTAATCTTGATTTGTTATCCTTGTTTAAAGTTTTAGAATACTTGGATGGTTTGGTAATTCAAATATTATTTATACATTCATTTGTAAATATTTTTCTAATCTAATCTTAATCATATAAGGGCATCTGAGTTGAGACAAATTTCTATGAGAAATTGAATTAATTAAATTAATTTATTTAAATATAATTATTTATTTTAGGTAAAGTGTTACGTTGGAACATCTGAGTTGTGACAACTTGGTGATTTCAAAATATTTTATTATAAATAAAATTGATCATTTTTAGAGTAAATTAATGATATATCTTAGGACACCTGAGATGTGACAGCTTGGTGATCTTAATTTAGTTTTTTTAAAAGGTTAATTTAATTTATTTTAAATAAAATTATTGTAGGCAATGTAATTTAAATTGTATATTTTAGGACACCTGAGCTGTGACAACTTGGTGATCCTAATTTAATTTTAATATTAATTTATTTTAAATATAATTGTTTATTTCAGGCATAATCCCTTTTAAATTTTAAATTTCGGAACATCTGAGTTGTGACAACTTGATGATTCTTAAATATTTTTATAAAATTAATCACTATGAAAATATATATTTTTAGGACATCTGAGTTGGGACAACTTGGTGATCCTAAATTCAAATTAACTCTTCACATGTGTTTTCTCCGTAAATAATCACCTTATCTCAATTCTTTCATTATATTTTTTTAGTTTGTCTTCTTCCACATAATTTATGTTATTTTAGGGGAAAATAAATATTCTAAAATTTATCAGTAATTTGCACAATTAACTAAAGGTAACCATTCTTTAAATGGGTGTATCAGGGGTGCAGTGGGATTAAGTTTCCACCCTTCCCTGTGCATAAATAGACTCCCAAACTCAAATAATTTTCTAAGACCAATATTCTAAATCAAAAGGTTTTTCCAATTATTTTCCTTAAATAATAATTGGTGGCGACTCCATTATTTTTTAAATCTTTTTATTTTTTGGGTCGATACATAACTTCATATCTCCTTTTGCAAAATTTTTATTTTGTTATTTAATGGGCTCTTAAGAGACGATTATATATGAAGTTACAAAACTTATGCAGTTTTTATTCTGAAACAGTAGATATATGAATCTAAACTTAAATAGAGTTCTTGGCAAGACAAATAAGTTAGTTACTAGCTTATTTAACTAGCTTATAAGTTAGTTTGATCAACACAAAAGTGTTTGTTAGACAATTCAAAATAGCTTATTTTAGGAGCTTCTGACTTATAAGTTACAAGCTACTTCACCTAGCTTCTAGCTTGTAGCTTATTTAATTTTCTTCCATAACTATCCTTTATATTTTAATACATTTTCTTTATTATCATTAATTTCTTTTTATCTATTAATTATTATCTATTTTCAATTTTGGTGACAAAAACATTTCAATTTCTTTTTATCTATTATTACCTATATAATAAGTAATTTAAAAAATTACGAATTAATTAAATCGTTATTTTATTTTCACTATTTTATGAAATTATTTTTATATTATACTATTTATTTTTATATTATTCTGCCAAGCCAAGGGGAGCCACTTTCAGATCCTAATAGAGCTCCCGGGTTCGATCCCCATTAAACACATTTTTCGGGAGGGGTGAAGAGCCTTAACTGTGACTAAGCCCCGAACAGGATTGCCCCTTGTAATAGGGGATACCTGTGGTTTACACCAAAAAAAGATCCTAATAGATACAGAAGATTGATTGGAAAACTGAATTACCTAATTGTCACTCGTCTAGACATCTCCTTTGCAGTCAGTGTGGTAAGTCAGTTTCTTAATTCTCCATGTGCAGGACATTAGGATGTGGTCATTCTCATTCTAAAGTACATTAAAGGAGCTTCAGGAAAAGGTCTGTTGTACAGAGACAATACTCATACTCGAGTTGTGGGATACTCAGATGCAAATTGGGTTGACTCTCCCACTGATAGGAGATCCACTTCTGGATATTGTGTCTTTATTGGTGACAACTTGATTTCCTAGAAAAGCAAAAATATAGTGTAGTGGAAAGATCCAATGTAGAAGCAAAGTATAAAGTCATGGCTTTAGCTACCTGTGAGCTTATTTGCTCAAACAGTTGCTTGCAAAACTGAGATTTGGGGAGGTTACACAAATGACTCTCATTTGTGATAATCAAGCTTTCCCTTCACATTGCCTCAAATTCAGTATTCCATGAGAGGACAAAACATATCGAGATAGATTGTTGACTCTATTAGGGAAAGGATTTTATTTGGAGATATTACCACTCAGTTTGTCAATTCAATGATCAATTGGCAGATGTCTTCATCAAGTCATTAAGGAGTTCTAGAATTGATTATTTATGTAGCAAGATGGTGCATATGATTTATATGCTCCAGTTTGAGGTGGAGTACTATTAGAGTAGTGTATTGTATAGTAGAATAAAATACATTGGGACTTGGGCCTATGACTATGTATATATAATATTCTCCACTGTGCATAGTAGACACATGGATTCTTTCATATGTTTCTCCAGTATTCCACTGTGCATTTTCTTTTCTGTGAATCCTATTTGTGTGTTTTCTTTTTGTTTATGAAATTAGTGTATCCCTAATGACATTTTCCCTTTATTAATTGTTGAGTCTCAAAGATGACGGTGACCAAATCTCTCATAGTTCTGATAAGAACAATCATAAAAATTATTTTATGTTTATGGAATCTATCGTTCTTGTGTAACAGTAAATTGCTTAGATAAAAGATAATCCCTCAAGACATAGTTGTTCTAAATTTGATCTACTCTGACAATTTGAGGTGAACTCAATTTGAAGGCACAAAGAGCATTTGTTCCTGTTGTATCCTATGAAGCCTTTTTCGTTTGAAGTCTCAAGAATCTCAAGCAACTTCATGCGAAGAAGGCTTTCACTTTTGTGAAGAAGTCTCGTATGCTTTCTGGATCGAAGGTTTAAGTAGTTGTCAAAAAGTACAAGTATAACACACTTCAGTATGGGTCAACCACTCCATACCTCAAAAGGAAAAGGCAAGTACAACTTTTTAGAAAAAATGGTAGAGATGCATAGTGACAAGAGAAAACAAAGACTAGCTACTACAAGATTCAACTGGATAATACATTAAATGCAGCTCAAAACATTTGAATTAAAAGAGAGCTCATGTCTAACCGACTAACTAATAGATTGTCTATAAATTGGAGCTCATTTACTCCAGTGAACAAGCTAGTGAACGAACAATTACTCTTGTTCACCAACCTTGAAATTTCTAGTGTCTCATTAAGTGTAAACTTTGTACAACTTGTACAAATGTTAGAGAGTTTCTTAGTGTTTCTCTCTGTATTGTAAAGCTTACATTTATTACCCTCACCTTGTGAGTATATGAGAGTTTAACAATTTACCAAACTTTCATTTTCATGTAAGTGTTAGCCTGTGGAGGTGGAGTTAGATACCTATCTGTAATAGCCTGTGGAGGCAGAGTCATATACTCTTTGTAATATTTGTGAGAAATTAGTGAAAATTCTTGATGGTTTACTGAGGACTGAAAGTGGGTCTTGGGTTAAGAGTGACCCGAGATAAATAGACGTGTGATTCTCTTAACACTCTTATTTTCTAAGTTACTTTTGCTTTGAACTCACCTACGTAATTGTGAAGTTTAAATAAATCTATTTTGAAATCATTTATTTTAACTTGATTTGATTAAACCGTATAATAGGCTTAGACAGTTTCTAAAACTATCAAACCAAAATCTTAGTTTGATTGTTTTGTTGCAAAAAATATCTCTTTATAAAAAAAATTAGAATATACAATTCAACCCTCGTTCTTGAATTTTAGTTAAACTGACTCTAACAATTGATAACAAAGCTGAGTATTTGAATTAAGTATTCAAATGTTTTCATAGTTACATATCCTCACTCACATTTCCTAGCAACTATCAAAACTATCCCCTTTTGGTTTTGTCTAATATTCAACCATGAAAAAATTGCACCAATTCAATAAAATAAAACAAGATCGTCAGATTTAATATTTATTTGTTTAATGGACGGCAAAGATTAAATGTCATTAATTGTTAAACTATGCGGGAAACTAGTTACTCATTATTTTGCTAATTGGTCCCCATAAAAAAACACTATGACCTGAGGGGAGCGATTGAGTTGCCAATGAAACTTAATGTGTGTTTGGTTTAGCGTTAAAATGTGGTAAACTCACGTTTTCAACGCTAGAAATAGTTGTGTTGAAAAATCCAAATTTGAGTTTGACCAGTTTTAATGCTAAACCAAACACGCCCTTACTACGCCATATTTTTCATGGGTGCATCTCCTTCAAGAGCATTTTACCAACATACCAAGATTCATAGCCTTTAATGTCTCAACCCAAGTTCCACACCCCAAATCAGGTATCATCCTTTTTTTTTTTTGGTCGAAGACAAGATTATTTTTATTTTAACCTTTCCCAATCATTATTCAATCTATAACTCTTGACTTTTATATTTTATGACAGGAAATTAAGCCCATGTCAAGACCATGGTTAAGTTAAGGCCACAAGTCATCAATACCCAAAAATAAAAACAACCGTATCTATTATCTATTCAAGCAACCAATCAGACATGTCAATTAAGACCATAAATAAACACCCCAAAACCATATCTACTTTCTATCAAGCAAGAGCAATCAGACATGATGTTACCTCAAGCATTAGTTATACCTGCTGCAGTACTCCTTCTGATATTCATTTTTATTCTATCAGCTGCTCTATTTCATCCCAAACAACATCAAAATGATGGGAAACATCCACCAGGTCCCAAGGCCTTACCAATTATTGGTAACCTCCACATGCTAGGAAAACTCCCACATCGAACCCTTCAAGCCCTTGCCACAAAATATGGACCCATAATGTCCTTGAAGCTAGGACAGGTTCCAACCATTGTGGTTTCCTCCCCTGAAACTGCAGAGCTATTCCTCAAGACCCATGACACTGATTTCGCTAGCAGGCCCAAAATTCAAGCTTCTGAATACATGTTTTATGGTGGAAAGGGATTGGGACTAGCTCAGTATGGTTCTTACTGGCGTGACATGAGAAAAATTTGTACTTTGCAACTTCTGAGTGCATCAAAAGTTGAGATGTTTGCACCTTTGAGGAGGGAGGAGTTGGGGCAGTTGTTGAAGTCACTTGAGAAAGCTGCAGCTTCAAGTGAAGTTGTGGACCTGAGTGAGATGGTTGGGGAGCTTATAGCGAATATTACTTATAAAATGGTATTGGGATGCAATAAGGACAATAGTCTTGATTTAAAAGGGCTTATCCGTGAGGCAATGAATCTTTCAGGAGCTTTTAATTTGGCAGATTTTTTGCCTTGGCTACGCTTTTTTGATCCTCAGGTATGAACTTCATCTATATGTTTGAATTTTAAACACCTTGGTATCTTCCCTAGGTAACATTTTGACTATAATCATATAATCATGCCGGATGTTGCTCAATTATGATGTTTGATATTAGTATTTGATTGTGACATTTAGGAGGAATTGACTTATTGAGTTGTTATTGAACTTAGTCTTTTTTATATTGGGATATTTTCTTTATCTGGGATCATAGACCATAGGTATCCTTAATTAATTGTAGGTATTCTTAATTTTTGTTTTGGATAAGACCATTGTGGGTAACAAAGTTCTTTATAAGCAAAGGTAAAAGATTTATTTATGGGAGCACAAGGGTGTCCAACCCTTAAAACAAAAATTAAAACAGATACATATCCCTGCTGAGTACACATTTACTTAGTCTTAAAAAACAGAGGACACCAGAGCCTATATATCAAAATATCTACCCAAAAAATTAGCAGTTTTATATCCTGCAACACAGATTTCACAACCTGCATTTGCACACTAACCAGAGAGCTTCAACTAACAGAGATTTTAAGCAAAACCAAGGCTGTTGGGACCAATCATAAAAGGAAAAAGCTGATCCATTCATGCCAGCCTTGCACTAATTCCATGATCTGATTTTTCTTAGCTCTAACACCTTTTCACCATCATACTATTACTTTGCATTTCTGAATACCATTTCATTTCTGCACATCCAAATGCTCCAAATTACAACAAACCAGATGGATTGCCACACATGTTTTGCCTTTTGTCCCAAAGAGGCACATGTTTTGTAGAGATATCCATTATGTTGTAAGAAGTGCTCTTTTCCATCAATTGGGAGCACTGATTGTATTCCCAACCAACCATAACAAAGTGACCAGACAGATAGCATATAAGATTCTACAGCTAAAATACAAATGAGTAGTAGCATAACAAAGTTCTTATATTGTGATATTAGACAACTTGCAGGTTGCAGCAGCACTGTTTTTAAAATTAAAAAGTAATTTAATACATTTTCAGATAGTTTTAGAAAATAAAAGAAAAACTGCTGCAAGTTGTCTATTGTCTAAGTCATAGGAGTAGGAGATATAGTTGTCTAAAAGAAATATTAATAATATCATTTTGTGTGAAAGTTTCTATACAAAAGTTATAAAGAATGTTTAATAATTAACAATGATTAGAAAAAGAGAAAAAAGAAAAGTAAAAAAGTATTTGTAATTTTGTTTTATGAGTAACATATTTGTCCTAGTTGACTTCTTTAAATTGAACCAATAAAATTAAATGGGAAAGAAGGCCAGCCACACATCATCAATAGTGACACATTTCGATGAATTATACAAGTAAAATTAGCTGAAAGTGAGATTTTTCTTTGAAAACTGGTAAATTAAACCATGGTTAGGAAGCCCTATTTCATTTCATTGACTCCAAACTCCTTGTATCATGAAATATTGTTATATATATGCTACTCAATATTTATATCAGGGATTAGCAAGTCGAATGAAGAAAACAAGCAAGGCATTTGACCAAGTTGTAGATCAGATCATCAAGGATCATGAGCATCCTTCAGAAGACAAAAAGAAAGACCCTCACAAAAAGGACTTTATTGACATATTACTATCAATAATGCACCAATCCATGGATCCTCAAGGGGAACATACACAAGTCATTATAGATAGAACTAATATCAAAGCTATTATATTGGATATGATTGGTGGAGCACTAGACTCATCTACAACAACAATTGAATGGGCTATGTCAGAACTCTTGAGGCATCCAAATGTGATGAAGAAACTTCAAGATGAGCTACAAAATGTGGTGGGAATGAATAAAAAACTTGAAGAAAATGAGTTAGAAAGGTTACCTTATTTATATATGGTAGTGAAGGAGACCTTAAGATTATATCCAGCTGGACCTTTGTTAGCACCTCGTGAGTGTCTAAAAGATGTTACAATTGATGGTTATCACATAAAAAAGAAGTCAAGGATCATAATAAATGCATGGGCAATAGGGCGTGATCCTAAAGTTTGGTCAAATAATGCTGACATGTTCTATCCAGAGAGGTTTTTGAATAGCAATGTAGACCTTAGAGGACATGACTTTCAACTTATACCATTTGGTTCTGGTCGTAGAGGGTGTGCTGGAATTAATTTGGGCCTAAATACTGTTAGGCTTGTTGTGGGTCAATTAGTTCATTGTTTCAATTGGGAGCTTCCATTGGGTATGTCTCATGAGGATTTGGACATGACTGAGAGATTTGGCCTTTCAATGCCAAAACTTAACCACTTGCTAGCTGTGCCAATTCCTCGGGTAGTTGATAAATCAAATTGAAATAGATTATGTGCATATGTAACAAAAATAAAGGAAGGCTTCAAGCCTAAAAATAAATTGGAGAATGATACTTTTTGTTAATAAGGTTTGGTCTCTGCCTAGGGATTCTTTGTATCAATTGAATCAAACCCAATGCAGGGATTACATTAATGGTTTAAATGTATTACTGCAAAAGTGTGTAAATATTGAGATATAATTGATAATAGTTATATTTCTGGGATTAGGTTCAATGCGTTATTTGATCCTTTTATATTAGTCAGTGTAATTAATATTACTTAATTGTGTGTTTGAATTATCTTACTTTCTTTTCTTTTCTTTTTCTTAAAATTATTTTTACTTTGGTAAAAGGTTATATTAATCGAATGTTTCAGTTTAGCTTCTTTTTTTAGTACAATACTATTGGAAAATGTTTCCGTGTGAGTACTAATCACTAATTAAACATTTACACCATCTAATATATATATATATATATATATATATATATATTATAAAATGTAGAATTAGTCAATCCAACCAATGAATCATCTAATATTATCTTCAATAAGTTGGAAACTTAAGTGTAAATGATGATGTCTTATATTGCTTAAAAATGAGTTACACGAGGACAATATAAGTGAAATGATTCATATATATGCATCCATTGTCTTAAAAGTTTAGATCAATATGTGGTGTCAAATATGAAATAAGTGATTTGTTAGTTTATATTTTTTATAGAGATGACCCCATTTTTAACTCCGCTGCTATGGCAATTCATTGGAATCAGGGCACAGTATTTAGGGCGCTTCCATGCCCAAAAGCATCCTTACAATCTAACGGGTTTTCTTTCTAAAAAATAAAATAAAATGGGAAGTTTAGGGCGCTTATGTGGCAGAAGCACTATTATCTTTTATCTTTTTACTTTTAGGCTTAAATATGTTTTTAGTCTCTATAAATATGAGTCATTTTATTATTAGTCCTTGTAATTTTTTTTATTTTTCATCCCTACAAAATTTTTCGTTAGCCTTTTTGGTCCCTACCGTTAACTTTAAGCTGATTTGGCTAACAGTGTCACATCAGCTTGCCACATGTGTTGTTTTTGCCCAGCTTAAATATGTATCTAATCCCTATAAATATGGACATTTTGTTTTCAGTCCCTATAATTCTTTTTTTATTTTTCCATCTCTATAATATATTTTTATTTTTCACATCTCTTATCCTCATCAAACATCAATGTCCTTTTGCTTATACTGCTTCACACAATCAAAAGCAACAAAAGAATGGGTTGCCCCGAATCATACAATATAATTAAGGTCTTATCTCCTAGGGTGCACGTACCTCGCATCAGGTTATCAGCAGAAGCTGTCACTTCACCACTGAGCGTGAAGACTCTTCCAGTGGCTTGGGGTTTTCGAGCATCCCTCTTCTTTGGGAACTCGTTCTTCATATGACCGGTTTCCTTGCACCAGTAGCACACCTTATGATTGAAGAGACATCCCCTTGGTGCTCCTTTCCACACTTGGGGCACTTGGGAGTGTCCCCTTGGCGTTAGGCTGGCCGAGTGACCAAAGCAGTGTTGCCTTGCCTTGCCACTTGGGCCTAGAGCCCTTGCCCTAGTTGGGCTCCTCTAACTTCCTCTTCCCCTTGTGGTCTGGGTGTGGGGGTTGTGCATCTCCCTTCAGATGCTTCTCAGCAATGTGGCACTTGTTGATCAGGGTAGGGAAGTCCCTAATCTCAAGTGTCCCGACCCGGTCTAGGATCTCAGGTCTCAGTCCTCCCCCAAATTGAGTGCACCTCCACTTCTCATCAGGAACCGTCTGAAGGTATCTGAAGTACTTGGCTAGCTCTTCATACTTGGCCACATACTGGCCCACGGTCATGCTCCCCTGATTAAGTTGAAGGAACTCAGCTTCCTATTGCCTCCGCACTGAAGCCGGAAAATATTTCTCTAAGAATATAGTCTGGAGTACCCTCCCGGGTGATCAGGGCTTCTGCAACAGTGGCTAGGACCCTCGCCGTCTTCCAACAATCCTCTGCCTCTCCCCTAAACATATACGCCGCAAAACCCACCTTGGAGTCATCGGAGCACCTCATCACTTCGAAGATCCGATTGAGGTCGCGGAGCCAATTCGCCACCACATCCGGATCATAAACCCTGTTGAACTGAGGGGGGTTAGGTTTTCGGAACTCTTCTAATCCTTGGACAAACGGGTCCACTGTAGGAGGAGGTGGTGTCCTCGTTGGCCTTCGGATCAACTCTTGAAAGACGGTCGCGTTAGTAGCAGCCTGCTCCCAAGCCGCTTCGGCTTGTTGGCGGTTGGCTTTCACTTGCGCCCGGTTGGACGCTACCTGCTCTCCCATCATTTGGGTGACCATTTGAAGAGTTGACACCACAAGATTCTAAAGTTGGTCTCGTGGTGGAGAATGTGGGTTGTTCTGAGGACGACCTTTCTTGCCGCCTGCCATAGTCCTCTACACATCATTAAGCAAACATCGAGGTGATCAGTCTTTCAATTTCCATAATAATGTATAAGAGAATAATAACAAACTTCGGGAACTAACTAATCCACTGTCCAATTGGATTGAACTACTCTGATACCAAAATGTAACGTCCAAATTTCTAATCTGAGAATTTAGTCCGTTGGAAACCAAATCCCGAAGCGTGTAACGTCCAAACTTCGTGGAGCGTGTAACAGATTATTCTGTTTCCTCTTTTAACAGCTTGATTTCTTCCTGATCTTATCCTCATCTGTTTGGCTTCCCTTATTTCCCTCTTTTCGAATTGATTTTGTGTTTATCTTGTCTTTGAATTTAAATTGAGGAAGTTATCCGCAAAAATCCTTGTTTAAATGGTTACTGATCTTATCTTTATTTGCTCTCATTCAAACTTCAAATCTGCAGATCCTATCCTCAAATAATGCTATCTTCTTTCCTCGTTTAAATCTCTCTCATAAATCTGCAAAATCAACAGATTTTATATTAAAATAGCATCAAATTCAAATTCAAATTAAATAAACACAATTATTACAATAATTAATAAAAAGGGATTATTTTGGGGCATAAATTACTATTTTACCCTTGATAGGTGCAGTAAAAACAAGAATATATCATATAATTTGCACTTATCAAATACCCCCCCAACTTAACTTCTTGCTTGTTCTCAAGCAAGAAAACCTTTTACAATCAAAATGGACTCAATCCCCTGTCATGATTCTCAAAAAGATCAAGGAAATAAATTTATCACCTCTTGTTAGGCAGCTATCACTTTCCAAATGTTAGATTGAAAGTCAGAATCAAGTGATATTTCCAAAACTCAACCAAAACAGGATAAAAATACATTCAAACTTTTTCAGAAATAGCAACCAAAACAATAAGTGAAGAAAAAATCAAGGAATCCTCTCATGCTTACGGGTAAGTGTTTCCCTCAATTTCTCACCGTAGTTGAACAACTAAGATTGATAGTCGTTTCTGGTCATTAGACATGCACATGGTTAACATGGATCAAAAGGTCTTTCTTTGGTTGTAATGAGGCTGGGCTATCAAGAATTCATGGTTTTTCTGGATATGCAAAGAAACACTAGAATAGAGAGCAATTTTGAATTTTTCTTTGTTCTTTGAGCCTTCTCTCAATTCTCCATTGCATTCTTGACTTGCATTTGTTCAACTGGCCTCTTCTCTTGTTTGATGATTCACTCCCCCCAACTTGTTTACTTTTATTCACTTTTTCTTTTTGATTTTTTGGGGAGTGATTTTCTTTTGCTTTCTTGTGTCTGCTCTTTGTAATTCTTTAAGTGAATTAATTCACTTTTCAAGTCACCAACCAATTTTTCCATTTTATCCAATTTCACTTTTGATCTCTATCCCAAGTGTGTAGGGACATGATATAACATTAACTTTGGCTAAGGTGCATAAGAAAAGAAACCTTAAAGCTCAAATGGGTTACCAAAAAAATTGGAAATTTTTTTCATGGATTGGCTTTTTGGCACTGAGCAAATAGTTAAACCACAAAATTTTGCCTTTATCACTTCCATATTTTCCAAGTGAAGAATAAAGTCCAAAAACTCAAGCAATAGCAGTTGACAAGCAGCGGTGAAAACTCTCATATCAGTGTTTGGTCTCACAACTCACCGGCTTTTTGGCTAATTTTCCTTGATGAAATCACTTATTAAAATTAGTTAACTATGCTGATATATTTTCCTGTACAATATCCTAATCCTAACTGATTATGGATTCAATCACAAAATTCCTATTTATTTTCTAATTTGATTAGTTAGACTACCTAGTTTTGAGATTTTTAAATTAATTCCTTAAATCCCTTTTTCCTAAAATCCTAGTAAAAAAATGAAATAAAACAAAAATCCTAATTAACTAAAAAAATAATCCTAAAAAAAATAAAAGAATGAAAAGAAAGAAAAACACCAGTATCAATCTTCATCCTCTGTATCCTGTAAGTCCTTGTCATGTTGCTCCACCTCCCCTTGATGAATAGGCCTGTCCCCAGGCCACTGCAAGAATATCCGGAACTCTTCAAGCAGCATGCATGGGTATGGGTCTGTTACAAATGCTTCTGAAGGTGGGAAGTGCAGCCTTGGCACTCTTGAATCTCATGGGATCATAGTGGAATTCATCTCTGGCTCTCTTCCCCATGCCTTTTCTTCGTGAGCTAGAGCCACGAGAAAGGTAAGCAGTGTATTTGATCCTAGGCATCTAAAACATCAATTAGTTAGTTGCTAAAAACACATTGATACCTTATTGCAAACACTAATTCATGAAGAACATAGAAGCCTATCATTAACCAATTTGCATGCATAATTCAAAATGCTTTCAAAAGAATTAATATCTTCACAACAAAATTTCATTGCACTTGGTAATGGCTTTCTAAAAACAAAACATACTCATTTGTTTTGCAAGCATTCAATCAATCCATGGAAAGTGAAAGTTCAAATTTTTTGAAAGAAACAGAGCATAACACTTTCAAATTCAATAACTCACAAAACAAAGAGCATTCCAATCAAACAAATTGTTCTTCATGTTCCACACAGTGAAAATCACATTCAAGATAGCAATAATCAACAATATACTCATTCACGATCCTAAAGTTGTTATCCTAAAGTTCAAACCATAAAAACAAAGGGAGTGAAGATTTCAAATGGTTAAAACTAAAACATAAATTGAAAGATTCAAAATTGATGGAGGTTTGTGAGTGGAAAAAGTGAAAGGAAGAGCTTAGGAAGTAGAGAGACGGTACAAGAGAAAATAGGAGATTTTTGAAATTCCGTACCGCTGCGCTTCACCTGGGCTCAGCGCAGGTGAAGCGCAGAAAACAGTGACTAAAATTGCATTTCTGTGCTTTACCTACGCTTAGCGCAGGTGAAGCGCATAAAACAGAATGAAATTTTGTAATTTTAAGTCAAGTTTTCTGCTACTTCCAACTGTTTAAAAATTTAATTTTCCACGAACTCATTCCAATCAATTTTGAAAAATTCCTAAATCTAAAAAAATGAAAAATCCTAATTAACAAACAAAACAAAAGAAAATAAAACTGGAAACAATTAAAAAACTTAAAAATCTCTGGGTCGCCTCCCAGGAAGCGCTCGTTTAACGTCATATAGCTTGACGTCTGTTCTTTCAAGGTGGGTGATACTAGAATCCTTTGGCGAGCCTTTATGCTGCACCTTTGACTCCTTTGGGCAATGACCCTACCCATATTCTTGCCTCGGACCAATTATGAATGTGACTTGAATCTACCCATTTGGTCATGTGTCTGTAGTTAGACTATGTTGCTGACTCCTTTGGCCTGACTTTTCTCTTCTTTGGAGTCTTTTGCTGAGTTGCATAGGTCTTTTCCTCCTAAAGCTTGGGAAATTCATAGTTTTCAGATCTTACTCTTTTTGCTCCACAAGGGTCCTTGGTATGGAATATGCCTGACCACTTTGTCCTCAATCGGAACTTAGGCTTTGATTGTGATGTTAGCTTGACTTTTCTTCTCTTTGCCTTGTTCTGGTCAGTTTGTTTGCAGGCCTTTCTTTTGTGAGGTTTGGAAGGTTTAACACCTGCACCATGGCTTTCTTGATCTTCCTTTGGAGAGCTGGTTGGATAAGACAAGGTCTTTGGTCTTGGTACCACTTCCCCTCCTTCCTCGGGCTTTGACTCACTATCTCCCTGTTCATTCTTTTTCTCATTTTCTTGATCTTTTTCATCATGTACACCCTCATATGTTTTGTTCTCTACCTCCCTTTCACATTCAATCTCTTCTTTAAGCACAATCTTTTCTGTTTCATCCTCTCCTTTTTCTTCTTCTACTTCTGCTTCACCTTCTTCTTCTTCCTTTTCTTCATTAGCTTCTTCCGGTTCCTCTTCTTCATCTTTCTCTTCTTCATCAGCTAGATTGTCATTGGTTTCCTCCCCTATCAGTTGAACACTTATGGTGGTCATGTCATCATACTGTTCTTCAATGTTGGGCTGTGCATTTGCTGAAATTTGTTTTGACCGACATTTGGTCATATTTTCTACTATCTTAGCTAGTATGGGGTCAGCAGGTAGTCCTGCTTCTTCACAAGCCTTTTGAAATTGTACCAATTCTTGCAACTTTTTTCAATAAGATCTTCCCCATCTGAATGCCATGGTTGAACTGAACAGTAGCTTTGCTGCTGTTGAGAAGAAGGTTGCTCATGGAATGAAACATCATCTTGGTGCCACCTACGATTTTGATTATGGCTATTTCTCCATCCTTGTGAATTGCTTACAAAGATGTTGTTGTTGGAGAAGTTGCCTGGTCTTTCTTGGTTGCCCATGTAAGTAACTTGCTCTTCTTGAGTGCATGGGTAAGAGCAGTAACCATTGAGATGGACACGTCCACAAAAATCACAAACTAATTGTGGTGAATGGACAGGATATGAGTGCAATGTCTGCAATTGCTGAGGAAAGTTAGCTAGCTTCTTGTTGAGTGCTTCTAATTGCTGCCTTAGACTCTTATTCTGTGCCCTGAGTTCATCTGCAGAAGTTTGCTTATGCGACGAAACAACATCTTGTTGCCAACCAAAATTTGATTCTGGTAACTTCCCCAATCCTGCGAAAAATTGTCAGAATAATTATTGTAGGTAGAGAAGTTACCATAAATCGGTCTGTTGGAAAAGTATTCATATTCTCCAAGTGTTCTTCTTTTCCATTCACTAGCCATGATTGATGCAGCTTTTACTCCATCTGGGGTGGTTGAACAAAGAGTGTTGAGATTGTCTCCTTATTTTTGGGTTCTTCCTCGCTTCTCCTTCGTCTTCTTCTTTTGTTTCTACTTTTGTTCTTCCTTGATGTCAT
The DNA here is from genome assembly GCA_026901365.1 of Sesbania bispinosa. Lineage (NCBI taxonomy): Eukaryota > Viridiplantae > Streptophyta > Magnoliopsida > Fabales > Fabaceae > Sesbania > Sesbania bispinosa. Next base: position 65,569 of record QLOH01000277.1, on the reverse strand, counting down.
TTCTATGTCTGGATCAAATTGTAACTGATTTGGGGACACTTGGTCTCTCAAAAGCATAAACAAGAAAACTTGAAAAGGGTAAGTGTGGAAAGGAATTTTAAAAATTTTAAAAAAATTAAAATAAAAATTTAAAAATTAAAATCTAAAAATTTAAAATTAAAAATTAAAAAAAAATTCCTAAAAATTCAAAAAATAAAAAAAATCCTAAGATAAAATATATACAATTTAATAGTATAGATCTCCCAAGTCTTTACAAATTGATACACCGTTCCCCGGCAATGGCGCCAAAAATACTTGATGGGATTCTAGAAAGTGTACCAAAATTCCAGCAGTATAATAGTAAGTAAGAGTATCGTATCCACAGGGAACGGTTCAATTTATAAAGATTAGTGGTCACAACTATCAAGTAAGAGCGTATAAATTGTTTGTTGTAGAGAATTGCAATAATAAAGAAAAATTGAACTTAAATGAGAGAGATAGAAACAGTTACTTGGACTAGGATTGAACCTCGTCTCATCGCACCCCTTTCGTATGTGAACCCCAATAATATTTATGAATATGCAATTATAACATCTTAGCACAAATTAAATTTATTTCACAAAGGTTCCCACAAATATGAAATACTAAAAAATAATCTACCCTGGTTCCCACAGTGATAAATTACCCTGGATTAAAGATCTATTTGTTTACGCTATCAATTCACCCTAGTTCCCACAGTGACTACTATGAGCGTTTTTACCCAATTAGAATTCAAGTTTCCTATTCCTAGGTTCCCCCAAACTCGCTATTGATTTTATAGAACCACCTTCCGAATGCGCCCCATAAAACCAACCTATAACTCCGGCACACAGGTGGAAGCTAAGCATTAAGCACAAAATAAAAACACCGATATTATAAAAACAGGGATTCATAAATAATAAAGAGAATTCACATACAATTGGGGATGGAATCATCTACATTCAATCCTATTGGAGAGTTTAGCTACGCATGGTAGCCATTACAAACCAACAGAGAAACTGTCACTTTCTCCAGCCCTTGCTTCTGCTCTGTCGTCTCTCCTCAAAGGCTCCTCTTTTGCTCTACAAAAGGTCCTATTTATAGACCAAGGAAAGCTATCTTAAATCTGGAAGGAATCTATTTTGAAAACAAATCTAAAAACAAATTCGCACAGCGGCACTTCACCTGCGCTCAGGGCAAGTGAAGCGCAGGTTACAGAATGATGCGCTCCAATCTGTGCTCAACGCAGATGAAGCGTGGAGCGCGTATCAGATTATTCTGTTTCCTCTTTTAACAGCTTGATTTCTTCCTGATCTTATCCTTATCTGCTTGGCTTCCCTTGTTTCCCTCTTTTCGAATTGATTCTGTGTTTACCTTGTCTTTGAATTTAAATTGAGGAAGTTATCCGCAGAATCCTTGTTTAAATGGTTGCTGATCTTATCTTTATTTGCTCTCATTCAAACTTTAAATCTGCAGATCCTATCCTCAAATAATGTTATCTTCTTTCCTCGTTTAAATCTCTCTCACAAATCTGCAAAATCAACAGATTTTATATTAAAATAGCATCAAATTCAAATTCAAATTAAATAAACACAATTATTACAATAATTAATAAAATGGATTATTTTGGGGCATAAATTACTATTTTACCCTTGATAAGTGCAGTAGAAATACAAGAATATATCTTATAATTTGCACTTATCATGCTTCTCATGCTCCTCTAAGGTCTGGGAGTAGATCACGATATCATCGATAAACACGACAACAAACTGGTCCAGGTAGGGCCGGAAAATCCAGTTCATGTAGTCCATGAACACAGCAAGAGCATTGGTTAAGCCAAAAGGTATCACCAAATACTCATAGTGTCGATATCTAGTTCTAAAGGCAGTCTTGGGTATATCCTCACCCCTAATCTTGATCTGGTGGTAACTAGATCTCAAATCTATCTTAGAGAAGACTGAAGCCCCTCTATGTTTGTCTAGGAGGTCATCTATTCTGAGTAATGGATACTTATTCTTAATGGTAACCTTGTTGAGCTGCCTAAAGTCTACACACAACCTCATACTCCAATTCTTCTTCTTTACTAGGAGCACTGACGCTCCCCAAGGTGACACATTAGGCCTAATGAACTTCTTGGCTATCGAGTCTTCTAATTGGGTTTTAAGTTCACTAAGCTCTAGTGGGGACATCCTATAGGGTGCCTTGGAAATGGGCCCTGTGCCCGGTACCAAGTCAATGGTAAACTCTATCTCTCGGTCCGGAGGTAAGGTAGTTACCTCACCAGGGAAAACATCTTGAAACTCCCTAATTGTGACTACACTGTGCAAATCAATACTAGAACCTAGAGTTGAGGAGAGTAACAAAATAAAATAACTACTCCTGTCAAGCAAGCATTTGGACACTTGGGTGACACTGGATAAAAGAATAGGTGGCTTCTCCCCCGCAAGAGGAGGGAGAACTAGGAGAACAACTTCCTTGTTGAAACAATCAAGCATGACCTGGTTCTAAGATAACCAGTTCATGCCCAGGATTATATCTATGCCCCTTAATGGTAAACAAATCAAATTGACCTCGAAGGCCCTCCCTTATATAACAATAGGGCATTTATGACACATAAGGGAAGTAGGGATTGCCTCATTGGCAACGATTATTACATTCAAGCTATAGGGTAAAGGAGTTACATGCAATTCTAACTGCTTCACACGATCAAAAGCAACAAAAGAATGGGTTGCCCCCGAATCATACAATACAATTACGGTCTTATCTACTAGGATGCACGTACCTCGCATCAGGTTATCACCAAAAGTTTCCACTTCACCACTGAGGGTGAAGATTCTTCCAGTGGCTTGGGGTTTTGGAGCATCCCTCTTCTTTGGGCACTCGTTCATCATATGACCGAGCTCCTTGCACCAGTAGCACATCTTCTAACCGAAGAGGCATTCCCCTCGGTGCTCCTTTCCGCACTTGGGGCACTTAGGAAATCCCCTTGGCGTTGGGCTGGCCGAGTGACCAAAGCAGTGTTGCCTTGCCTCTTGGACCTAGAGCCCTTGCCCCGGTTGGGATCCTCTAGCCTCCTCTTCTCCTTGTGGTCTGACTGTGGGGGTGGTGAGGCTTCCTTCATATGTTTCTCAGCAATGTAGCACTTGTTGATCAGGGTAGGGAAGTCCCTGATCTCAAGTGTCCAGACCTGGTCTAGGATCTCAGGTCTCAGTCTTCCCTCAAATTGAGTGCACCTCCACTCCTCATTAGGAACAGTCTCAAGGTATCTAGAGTACTTGGCTAGCTCTTCAAACTTGGCCATATACTGGCCCGGTCATGCTCCACTGCTTAAGTTGAAGGAACTCAGCTTCTTTTTTCCTCCGCACTGAAGTCGAAAAATATTTCTCTAAGAATATAGTTTGGAATACCCCCAGGTGATCGGGGCTTCTACAACAGTGGCTCGGACCCTCACCGTCTTCCACCAATCCTTCGCCTCTCCTCTAAGCATATACGTCGCAAAGCCAACCTTGGCGTCATCGGAGCACCTCATCACTTTGAAGATCCGGTTGAGGTCGTGGAGCCGGTTCGCCGCCACATCCGGATCATAAACCCCGTTGAACTGAGGGGGTTATGTTTCCGGAACTCGGTAAATCCTTGGATAAACGGGTCCACTGTAGGAGGGGGTGGTGTCCCCGTTGGCCTTTGGATCAACTCTTGCAAGACGGTCGTGTTAGCAGTAGCCTGCTCCCGAGCCGCCTCGGCTTGTTGGCGATTGGCTTCCACTTGCGCCCGGTTGGACGCTACTTGCTCTCCCGTCATTTGGGTGAGCATTTGAAGAGCTGACGACACAAGCTAAAGTTAGCCCCGTGGTGGAGAATGTGGGTTGTTCCGGGGACAACCTTTCCTGCCGCCTGCCATAGTCCTCTACACATCATTAAGCAAACATCGAGGTGATCAGTCTCTCAATTTCCATAATAATGTATAAGAGAATAATAACAAACTTCAAGAACTAACTAATCCACAGTCCAATTGGATTGAACTACTCTGATTCCAAAATGTAACGTCCTAATATCTAATCCGAGAATTTAGTCCGTTGGAAACCAAATCCCGAATTTCTGAAATTATTTCGCGCTATTTAGATATCGGATATTCTCATATCATACATCATTCAAGCTACCAACGTTCACTTAAACAATATATGAAATAACATCAAATAGGAATGTATAATCATGGAGTACCATCAAGGCTACAAATCATTCTGACTACAATATTAATCTAAGGATACCCTCATACATGTGTCCTGACAAAAGACCAAAAGGAATCACATGTACAATCATATCCCCACAAAAGAATATACAATCCAATCATACATGGCTACTATAAAATAAATACATTCTAAATCCCTTTTCTCAAAATACTCATCAAAACATGTTCCCAATCTCCTTGCTCATCGGCAAGTACGAGGCGGGACCTGTGCATCTAAAAAGTAATCCACAAACACGTGATGAGACATAGGTCTCGGTGAATAAAGCATGCAATAGGTAGTGTAGGGAAACAGGCAGATGCAATGCAACATATAGCAATATAGAACAAAATACAAGTTCTATCATAAACATTATACTTTGAAAATCTTTGACAATATGCATGAACTGCATTTCCCGGTAGTACGGGGTCTTATCTCTATCTCTGGGGCTAGACCTGAGCTCAAACTACAAGGAACATCTTCCTTGAGGACGTATCCCACCATTACTCTGGGGGACCGAAGTCCAAGTTTTACTCTAGGGACCGAAGTCCATTATCTCTTTCTGAATCACTAAGGGCTAAAGCCCAAATGTCTTATTTGTTCTCAAATAGGCATAACATAACTCATAACTTGATTTGGATGCACAACATAAACATAAAACTCAGCTAGAAATGACAACTAGTGTCCAAACTTAGCAATAATTCCAGTACAAAACCCTAAGTGAGGATTCCTAGCATAATCACCATCAACACATTAAATATAACCAACATAATCATAAAACTCAACAAGAACAACAATTTGTGCCCAATCTTAGCAATAATACTAACTCAAACCCTAGGCGAGGGCTTCTAGTTCAATAACTACCAAAACATGAAATACATCTAAAATCAATCGGTAAATATTCATAAACAATCACATACAACCTCAGGAAAGGGAATGGAAATGAGTGGGCACATTGGGGATTACTCATACAAGATTGAAGTGGTGGTGTGTGAGCTTTACTCACCTCAAAGGAGCTACAATGGAGGAGGAAAATGAGGTTGAAGAAGGTTGGGTGGTGAAATCCTTGGCTTGGAGAGCTTCCCCCTTGCCCTTGGCTTGCCTCTCCCTCTAGAACCATTCTCTCTCTCTCTCTCTCTAAGATGGTGGTAGATGAGTGTGTTAATGATGGGGAGTTAGGGTTCTACGTGTTTTTTAAAAACTGGAACGCGTTCGCTCGCTCGAGCGAGCATCAGCTCGCTTGAGCGAGGAAACTCTCTGAGTTTGGCCACTGAAAAAATGCACTCGATCGCTCGAGCGAGCAATAGCTCCTTTGAGCGAGCAAACTCTCTGCCAAAACCCCTTAATTCCATTTCCTTGCTCGCTTAAGCGAGTATACCAGAATGCAATTTTTTGGTTTGCTGCAAAAACCAGCCCCTTAACACCCAAACACTACCAAATCAGTTCCCTTCCTCTCAAAACCTATTTCACTATCATTTTAACACATAATATGATTGAAACTTGGGATGTTACACAATTATTTGCCTAAAGTGTATTGGTTATGACATGAAGATCCTTTCTCAAAAATTATCTTAAGCAAGTTCGATAGTGTTATATAATCCAATTCCAATTTAGTGAATTAAAATTTCATTGCAACTACTACACTCGGCACCTAGAAAAGAATTCACCTACAAGTTCATTATGTATATCATGCCAAAATTATGTCTATGCCCACCCAAAAAATAGAATTAACTGGCGGAGTTCAATTTCAATTGTAACCCAATTTTGTCAGCTAATATATATTTTGGGAATGAATTATATGAAGTTTGCCTTATATCCTGGATTAACTTTATATAATTATTTTATTTATCTTTATACATTATACTATTGACATATTCTATTTATCAAAATCCAAACTTCCAACACTAGCACACATAGTTATTAAATCTATTATATAAACAGTTTTGTACGTTTAACATTTTATCTTTATCATATTAAACACTAAAATATTAAACATTCCTAATACAAGTACATTAATAATTTAATTATACAAACACATATGTAAACAAAACATATATAAAAAAGACAGTCCACTAACAAACAAATGATATCATTATAAAATACTATGCACACAATTCAAATAAATTATTACGTATAACATATCTATGTTTATAACACAACTAATTTTAATATACATATATCTTTTTAACCAAACCGTGCAACGCGCGGATATCAACCTAGTAATATATAAAAGTTGAAACATAGATTATTGTGTTGACACATTAGCTTTAAAATTGCTATATACATCTAAATTTGTCACATCAAAAATAATATGAGGTGTCACCTCTACCATTCATCTTTTCTTGCAATATCAACTTGACAGACTAGCTAACAAAATTCTTACCGTTACACATAACTAGGAACTTAATTACTTCATAACTCACTCTTACATAATCACCTTATTATTTCATAACTGAAATTTTTTTTATTACTTGATTAAGTTACAAAACTTATCCCATCCTTTCTCCCTTGCTAATTGTACTCTCAAAGGCCAAAACATCATTTTTTTTGTTATTTTGCACGTGGTTTGATTATTTTCTTCTATTGATATCTTTGTCACTATTTTACAATCTCAAAAGCTATTTTATATTAGACCGTTAATAGTGTGAACAATAATTTAAATATAAATTTAATGAATACAAAATATTTTAAACAATAATTATTTTGTCAAAAGAACAATCATTTATGAAATTATTCTACTTTATAATCACGTCATTAATTTTTAGTTTCCATAAACTAATAAGTATTTTACAAAAAATAAAAAGATAAACTAATTAGTATCAAAATCCTATTTTTATAATTATCATAATAAATTATTATAATATATAAAAGTTGAGACGCAAATTATTGCGTTGACATACATCAACTTTAAAATTACCACGTACATCTAAATTTACCACATAAAAAATAATATTAGGTGTCACCTCTACCATTCATCTTTGCTTGCAACATCCACTTGAGAGACTAGCTAACAAAATTCTTACCGTTACACATTGTAACATCCTAAATTTTATTAAGTAAAATATTAATTAAATTAAATAAATATGTAGAGGAAATGATTAATTAAATAGATGAGTAAATAATAGGATCAATATTATTATTAGTTTTATCCATAAAGTTAGCTTAAATTTAAAAGAGGAGAAGGGGGTTGAGAGTGGGCCCAAGCCCAATTAGGCATTCAAGTAAAGAGGGGTTATCAGTCACCCTAATCCTTATTCGTATTATCGTCAGGGAGCGAAACGCTAAGGAGGGGAGAAAATGAGTCTCAAGAGAGGATTGCTGCAGAGTGAGCATCAAGAACCAAGAAAGGAACTTCCTTGCTGTAATCGATCTTCGCTTAAGGTACGGTGGGGGAGAGGGTGCTGCTTGTATATGCATGTAAGGGTGCTTGGGTAGTGAGGGCAACCATAAGACCCTCTAAGACTCTAAATTCGAAATTGATATATATATATTGAGTATTGTATGATGAAAACATGTTGATTGATGATTAATTCTGTGAATCTTTGTGAATCTTGATTGGATTGAATGAGAATAAAGAGAATAGTGAAAATGGGTTAATGAGGGTTTAATGATTTGGGGTTTTGATGGGAAAACCATGTAAAACTGTTAAAGATTGATGATTTTGATGAATATTAAGGATTATGAATGGTGTTTGATCGAAAATGATTGAATAGAGGTTGAATAGAGTGATGTAGAAGTGTTAGAAATCGTGAAATCTGCGATCTGCGTCACGGGTAATCGATTACCAGTGTGTTCTGGGTAGTCCAAAAGTGTTGTTTGTTCGCTGGTAATCGATTACAGGATTGTGGTAATCGATTACCAGAGAGTTTGTTTGCAGGTAATCGATTACAGGGATGCTGTAATCGATTACCAGTGTGTTGCTTACAGGTAATCGATTACAAGGTGGTTGTAATCGATTACCAGAGACCTTGTTTGCAGGTAATCGATTACTAGAGGTTGGTAATCGATTACCAGAGTGGATTTTGAGATCCTAAGTGCTTGATGATGATTGATGTTGTTTGATAATGCTTTATTATGATTATGGTGTTGATGATTAATGATGTTGATGATGATTTGGTGTGCATAATGATCGGTGAATATGCAATGTGATTGATGATGATTGAGTGTGCATAATGATTGGTGAATATGCCATGTGATTGATGATGTTTTGGTGTGCATAATATGCAATGTGATTAATGATGATGGTGAATGTTATGATGATGTTAATGATGATAGTGTATATCACTTATTGATGATGATGCTAATGATGATAGTGTATATCACTTATTGATGATGATGTTAATGATGATAGTGTATATCACTTTATGATGATGGTGCTTAATGATGAGCATAATAATGCATGATGATGATGATAGTGATGATGGTGTATATCACCTTTTGATGATGATGTTACCTAAGTTGTGTGGGCCCATAGATGGGGTACAACTTAGGAGAGATGCCTTGAGCATATGTGATGAGACCTGAATTGTACGGGCCTATATTGGGGGTACAACTCAGGGGATCAAGATGGGGCGTTCGATGCACGGGCCCATAGAGGGGGTGCAACCTAGGGGTGATTTGTACTGGCCCATAGAGGGGGTGCAACCTAGGGTCGAATGTCGTTGTGCGGGCCCATAGAGGGGGTACAACCTATCGGATTGTGTGTGGTGACACCGGTAGACTATCTTGGTACTAACTAGAGTGATTGACGAGGTGCACCCATTGTGCGGAGTTCCAAGTCATGATCTTTGGGTAGGTGAGGTGATAAGTTTGGATGCATATGATAATATGTTATACTCGATGATGGTATTGAGCTATATAATGTTGGTGATAAGTTTGATGCTTATGATAATGTGTTATACTCGATGATGGTATTGAGTTATATAATGTTGGATGATAAGTTTTGGTGCATATGATAATGTGTTATACTCGATGATGGGATTGAGTTATATAATGTTGTTGATGAGTTTTGGTGCATATGATGATGATTTATACTTAATGATGAAGTGAGTTATAATATGATGATGATGAGTTTTGATGTATGCATGATGGATGTACATATGTGATATATTTGATGATGAAACTGAGTAAATAATGAGGTTATGAGTATTAATGATGATTGAGTATTACGTGTGAAAATAGAGTATGTGATTCCATTGGTGAATGATGGTATGAGACTTATATGATGATATAGATGATTAGTTATATGCTGATTTATAGATAATTATTATCTGATGGATTATTTGATGTTTGGGTATGTGGTATGATTGATGATGATGTTGTTTATATGTGGGTGAGGATAGAGTAGCCTCCTATGTGTATGTATGAGTGATTTTCTTTTCCTCACCGTTATACTGTGGATATTTTTACAGGTATTGATGATGACACGACTAGTGTCGAGTTTTGATTAAAGGGAGTGTGCTCTGGTATATGTGACATCAGGGCATAATTTCGGGGTTCTTTCTTTATGTTTCTAGTTAGGAAGGTTTTTATAAACTGTTTTGGATTCCTTGCACAACAAGTAGGATGTTTAGTTACTTTTATATTTTTGGAGATTCTGCTGCATGAATATTTTAATACATTTGAGTTTTGTTTTATTTTAATTAAGTTTTTTTCGAACTAATGAGGTTTTTAATAAGAGAGTTATGTGAACTTTTTACCCATTATGGGACGTTACCTTTTCTACACTTCAATTTATTAAACGTACAAGAGTTTGGGGTAGAAGGGTGTCACACACATAGCTAGGAACTTAATTACTTCATAACCCACTCTTACATAACCACCTTATTACTTTATTACTTACAAAATTTTTATTACTTGATTAAGTTACAAAGGCCAAAACATCATTTCTTTGTCATTTTGCACGTGGTTTGATTATTTTCTTCTATTGATATTTTTGCCACTATTTTACAATCCCAAAAGCTATTTTATATTAGATCGTTGATAATGTGAACAATAATTTAAATATAAATTTATTGAATATAAAATATTTTAAAAAATAATTATTTTGCCAAAAGAACAAATCATCCATGAAAATATTTCACCTTATAATTACGTCACTAATTTTTAGTTTTGGCTTAATTGCATTTTTGGTGCCCCTATTATCATCAATCCGCGATTTTGGTCCCCCTATTATTCCAAATTCGCGATTTTGGTCCCTCTAACACATAGATTTTGAAAATAGGGGGACCGAGATTTTGAACTAAATCGCGAATTTAGAATAATAGGGGGACCAAAATTGCGAAAAAAAAGTAGGGGGACCAAAATCGTGGATTGATGATAATAGGGGGACCAAAAGTGCAATTAAGCCATTTCATAAACTAATCAATATCAAAATCCTATTTTTATCATTATCATAATAAATTGTCAAATCTACACAAAAGTGTAAAAAATATATATAAATAAAAATCAATTATATATATATAATATTATATAAATATTTAATATTATCTTCATCATTATTTCAACATTATTAAATAAAGAAATGTATAAATATTTTAATTAAAATAAATCTAAATCAAATATTAATCTCTAATAAAAAATTATATGATGCCTAATATGAACTTAATTTCCAAAATCAATTATCCTTATAATATTTCTGTTATTTAATTCTTCCTTCCACAATTAAATAATTCAAATATATAACATGTTAAATTAAATAAATGTCGGCATACTAAAAGTCTTTTATATCATTGATCAACCACTCTCTTTAAAATTATTAATATAAATATAAATATGCAACAATGAACTAAATCACACATTTTATCAATACATGAATCACTATTTTGTAGACAACCTAAATATTTAGTCAATTGTTAATTGATAGTGAAAAAACAATAATCAATATTTAACAAATTATGCTATTGTCTTTTGTGTTTGACATTGTAAACTTCAATTTCTTCATTTTAATATATGTCTATGTATGAAATTTATTTTTAAACTTTTTTAATTATTTAAAAAATGTTACTTAAAAATGAGGAAGACATTTAATAAAAAAAACTTCTCTTTAAAGCTCTATTTGCAATCAAAGTGATATTTCAATGATAAGGTTTTTCGGTTTAAACCATAGGTATCCTGCATGGGAGCCAATCCTGTTCGAGTCGGGAACATCCACATCATGGTGTGGCTAACTCTTTCAGCAGAGATTTTTTCCATCCACAAGAACCCTGAAATATCATTAAATTAATAAATTAAAATATTATTTTAATTACATTTAACCTAATGATATTTATCACCTTATTATTACTTAAAAATCACTAAATACATGCGCTAGGATGCTCTCTAGTTGGACATGAGGTCGAGTTTTAATCCCACGGTCATTATTTCCTCCTTGCAAGTATTTTCTTTTTCTTTTTATATAAAATAATTTTTTAAATGTTATGATTTTCTCATTAACCGGAGATGATCCATATCCCTAAATACATTAATATCAAATTTAATTTAAAAATAACCGCGCATCGCGTGGGTTAAAATCTATTTGACAAAAACTTGGTGATGCAAATGAGGGTGTTATGATCCCCATCAATCTTGCCTAATGTCTTATACTTGATACTTTACATTCCTAAATTCATTTTTATTGATGAATTTTTGCTGATTCCATTGAATTATAATGTAGTAGTTTTACAAAAATCGACTATAATATGTGTGTTGGATTTTTATTTTTGATGCTGGTGCTGTTCGGTGAATCATATATTATATCTCAGCTGCTAGAATTGTTAGTTATTGGCTTAGCAGTTATAATTTTGTTCTGAACAGGAGTTATAATGCTGAGGTTGGATTGGAGTGGTGTTGTTTAGCTATTGGTTGTAGTTATTTGATACAGCAACAAGATATTTTTGTTTGGTTTTATCTGATACCAGTTTATTTTCACTTGGTTATTCAGTTTTTGTGCTCTGCTGAATTTGATTGGGTTCGGGAATAGTGGTGCTTTACTGGATTGAGAGGCTTTAGATTTAACTATGGTGTTTCCATTTGAACATTATTTGCATTTCAGACTTATATAGTTACTTGACTTTCTTTTATTTTATTTGCTTGCACTTATTTACAAGAGATAGTTTTAGGATTTGGTTTTGTGTAGTATTGATTTTGGTTTGGTGTCCATTTCCTTGTATTTTGTGGGCATATATATACAGTCACCTTTGACCAAAAAAATATTGTTACTATTCTTTGGGTTTAAGCACCCTTAATGCTCTCATTAGTGTTATCTTGCTTATCAAAAAATATATTCATCTTAGTCCATAAAAACAAAGCATCAAACTCCTTTGAAAGTATTGAGTCTAGCCCAATCAATTGCTATTGCGCTACATATTCGAACTTCTTTTCTTTCTAGGACTTACTTTATATTCTATTTTGTTTTACATTTCTTTCTAGTGGCAGAGCCTCGATGTTCTTTTTCTGCTTCATCTTCACTTTCTTCAGAGTTTGAAGGCAATGAAGAACAGGAACAAGTCATCATTGCTCGGGTTCTTGCAAGTTTACATCCATCCGGGTCAAAGAACTTCTTCGGAAGTGATTATCAACATAGGTGGAAAAACTCCACTACAACTTCTTTGGTGTTAACCCAGCCAACTTCAGGAATGTATCCTATACAATTCCAACATTGTGGAATCTCTAGTTTTTCCCCCGAGTATGCTCTATATCAGATTTGGCAGCAAGAACAAATTATGCAGCAACAAAATAACCTATTGGCACTAACCATTCAATCAATTATTCCATCTACTCCACATATTTATCCATTTATGCAATTTGTGCTTCAGCCAGACCACTTTCTTTATTTTCCAGCTAGAGAGTTAGCATCAGTGCCTGTAGGACCAAAATTCTCTATTGCCACATCAAGGCCTTCATTTTATTTTTCAAATCAAATTGTTCCTGAGTTATACAGGGGCAGGTCAACTGTTAGAGAGATACAAGAGCAAAAAGCATAAGATCCCCCCAGCTTGCAACTTCAGCAATGAAACAGGAGTCCTAATACCAGCTCCAGAGGATGAGAGACAGAAGCACGATGGCTTTGGAAGCAGAAGTAGAAATGTTGAGCTGGGAGGAGACCAAAGTGGGAAATCTGAGTGGGATTCTCATTGGAGCATGGGATCTATACACAGAACGAGAGAGAGAGAGGGGGGATCAATTTGATGGGTTTCCAATCTTTTGGGCTGACTGGGCAGGGACCAAAATGAAGACTTTCAGTCTTTTATGCCACATCAGCAAGTCTGTTAGCTTTAACAGACTTGGGTTAACGGAAGGACGATTTTGATTGATGTTAGCATCGGTTAGGGACCTTTTTACAATTTTCATTCTTTCAGGGACCAAGTTGACCGATGGCCGATCTTTCAGGGACCATTTTAAGGGTTTACTCCAAAAAGAATTAGAACAGGCACCCCTACTAGACCAAAAACGAACATCAAACCACCACCTCGTGATTTCAATATTTCATTGAACAATGAACAACTACAACTCTACAACAGCAGGTCAGCAGCAACATACTGTATTCATGACCAATGCAAATGCAAATAAAATAAAATACAACTAGTATTCTACCCGTGCTTAATATCTTATAATTTAACTTTTTATATCATAAAAATATTTATTGTATATATTTTCAATTAAAATTTTAAATTTAAATAAATTATGTAAATAAAAAAATAATGTATGACAATTATCAATAAAATACTTTTACCAGTGAAATGAATTTTTAAAATAAAATATTAGGCTTTAAAAATATTAGGTACATACATTTTTTATATTGTAATTCATTTTTAGTACCCTTAAAATAGTTATCACAAAATAAATTATTATATATATAATATTAATTATTTTTCATATTTCATAAAATTTTTCTCTTTTCATATTACAACTAATTCATGCTTTTTTGTAACATGCTTTTATTTTCTAATCTATTCTAATTGTCAAAAAATTTTTAACCAATGAATAATAAAAAGTTAAATGTGCATCTTGTTGAATTCGAGAAGTATATATATTAAATTAATTTTGAATATATGCTTTAATTTATATTTTTATATTAAATAAAAATAATTTAATTTTAAAATTTGAACAGAAAATAGAAATGAAATTTAAACAAATACATGGGGACAATTTATTGGTAAAATAATTTTTTATTAGGGAAACCAATTTATTAAATATTTAAAAATATAAATTTTAAAAATTATTTTATTTATTGTATTTTTAATTTTATTTTTTATAATTAAAAAATATTTATTTAACGTATAAGATATTTACTAATTTAATTCTAAAATATATAAGATCTTTTCACATACATTTCTCATATTCCAAAAATGGATTGTCAAAATTTTAATACTTTTAAAAAAAATAATGACCTTTTTCATACTCTTTTATTTTATATTTCCTTTCAACACCTTATTTTTTTTCATATCTCCCTCTTTCCTATCACATCAAAATAATATTTTAAAAACAGTCAACATATTAAAATATTTATTTTTTCCAAATAAATAGTAAAAACAATCACATCAAAATACTATTTTAAATCAACCCATACATTAAATTATTATTTTGCCAATGAAAAAATTTATTAAACAATGCATATTTTTAGAGTCAGTAAAATGGGCTAGACCGATCAGGTCGACCAACAAAAGCCCACAAAAATATAGGACCCGAACACTTATATTAGAAGCCTGAATTTAAATATTTTTTTAATTTTTGTCAAGAATAAGTTAAAAAAATTCTTCAAAACTAAAAGCCATTTAATAACAAAAATGTATATCACCGGGTAAAAAAAGTGATAAAAATAAATTGATAATAATTTCATAGAATATTTTTTTTCCTTTTGCAAGATAAAGTTTTAATCCAAAACTCTACAAAACCAATAATAATTTTAGTAATAAAATTTGGCTATTAAAAATTTGTCTACTGATAAAATTTGGATTAAAATTTTATTAACACACTTTATAATTAAAAAGCTCATTTCCCTCTTCTCTTTAGATATTAAATTTTATAAGTATTATTCTAATAAAGAAATCATCTTTTATCCTTTTTAAGTTGAGTAAACCCTTTCATTTTGGTCCCTGAAAGATTTGGTGTCGATTATACTAGTCCCTGAAAGAATGAAATTACCTTTTTTGTCCCTAAAAGATGAAAAATTATTCAATTTAGTCCATCAAAGATAAAAAGTCATTCATTTTAGGCCTTGAAAGATTTTTAAAATGTCAATTTAATCCTTGAAAATGACTAAATTGAATGACTTTTTCATCTTTCAGGGATGAAAATGTAATTTCCTTCTTTCAGGGACTAATATGACTGACATCGAATCTTTCGGGGATCAAATTGAGAGTTTACTCCTTTTTAATCATCCATTACAATTCCCAAAGCCTATACCCCATAATAATTATCTCTTAAAATTCCCGTAACACCCCTATGATTTGATAGTATATGCAAAGCTGAAAAAGTAGATTTTATACCAAATAGTCAAATACCCTCTACATATATTTCACGTATGTCAAAAAAAAAATAAAACTCCCAATGAACAGTGCCCAAGCATCTAGATAAATATAATATTATAGATACAATGCCCAAGAATCTCTATATCTGGGAGGAACTTTTCATATCAACAGTATTCATAGATAAATGACTCCAAACATGTTTGATTTATACAGGTGATTAATGGTCTCATTTGTAACATCCCGCATATCAGGCTATTATAAATTATAAGGTTTAAAGGGTAATCTGTGTATGTTTAATTGAGAAACTGGAAGTAATAAGGATTAGGGAATAAAATCTAAGTTTGGGATTCTTAAAATAAGTAAATTCTAGGAGTTTAAGTCCCTGGTAATCGATTACCAAGAGTTTGTAATCGATTACCAGAGAGCTGTTTTGTTGGTAATCGATTACCAAGAGGTGGTAATCGATTACCAGAGAGCTGTTCTGTTGGTAATCGATTACCTGAGAGCAGGATTTTTGGCAATCAATTACAAGAAATCTTGGTTCCTAGTAATCGATTACCAGGAGTGGTAATCGATTACCAGATTACCAGAAAGGGCTCTCTAGTGTCTTTTTAGCCTATGGTAATCGATTACAGTAAGTCGGTAATCGATTACCAGCACGAAAAATATATATAGCTGGTGTGAAATTAAACCAGAAATTCATTTTCTTTCTTCCCCTTTCCGACCTAATAGAGAGAGAGAAAACCTAGAGAGAGAAACTTCAATTCGAAGCTTGAGAACGGATTCGGGACAAGGAAACATCAAATTGATCACCTCCAAACCTCATTTCCCATCTTGAATTGCTTGGATTGGTGAGTACAACTCACTTCTCTTTGGGTTTTAGGATGATTCTTATGCATGTGCCCATTCTATCATCTCCCTTTCTTTAATTTTGTTGATTGTAGACTTTCTTGGTAGATTCTAATTGTATTGATATGGTAATTGTTGGATTGAGTATATGGATTGGGAATCGAGTATCGGAATCCTTAGTTTTGAAGCTTTCGAAACTATCGAAATTATCGAACTATTGAAACTATCGATCCCACTTGGTTCCACCTTATATTTACATCTGAATCAAATGTAATTCCTCGATTATTTATAGTTATTGAATGTTGTAGCTTGAGCTAGAATTCGAAATGGTAATTTGGATTTTATGTCGTAAGGGTCGAAACTTCGGAATAGTCGAAACTAGTTTAATTGCTTGATATTGTTATGCATGAGACATTGTGTTATTGTTTTATTATGGACTATGATTAAATTGAAGTAAATTCAAAGTCGGCCTTGTGCTGTGAGTAAAAATGAATAAACAATGGTATTGAAAACACGACTTCGGTCCAGTTTGGGTGGGATTTGTCCCCGGGAAAGCCGGTTCCCGTAGTCTGAGCTCAGGTCTAACTCTAGAAAGTGATAAGAACATGCCTGCTGGGCACAACAGTGAGTGCATCATATTGCATTTTCATTTGATTATTGATGGTTTGGTTGATTCTATGAATTATGTTCTGACATGAATTTCTTATCCCTTGCACTCATACATGTGTTTTGTATTCACTGAGATTTTATCTCACCACACGTTATGTGGATTGTTTTAGTTGAACAGGTACCTCCATTGCCAGACACCCAGTCCGGGAAGTAAAGAGCTTTGGGATAGGCATTAGTTTCCTTTATGTTCGTTCTAAGATGAGTCTCATGTATATATGTATATATCTTAGTATAGCTGAAATTTTCTTAGAAAGTTTGTTTTGTATCCTTAGTGGCTTGATAGACTAAGGACTTATGTTTATGAAAATGTGAATTTAGTTTAGATTCATGTGTTATTACTTAGAATGCTTCATTGAATTGTTGGATTTTTGTTGGATTTCTTACAATTTTGTGATTAAGTTGATATTCAAAACGTTACGCTCCAAATTCTAAGTTAAGAACTTGGTTTCCAACGGACTAGGTTCTTAGATAGAAATTTAAGGTGTTACATTTTGGTATCAGAGCAGTTCAATCCATTTGGACTGTGAAATTAGGATATTCTGTGGTTTGTTAATGATTCCATATATATTATTTTGTGAATTGAGAGACTGATCACCTCGAAATTTACTTGATGATATGTAGGGAATTATGGCAGGCGGCAGGAGAGGTCGTCCAAGGGTCAATTTTCCACCTCCTTCATCATCATCATCTTCACAGGGTCCTACTCAGGATCCTGTGGCGGTAGCCCTTCAAGCCCTGACACAAATGATGGGAGAGTAGATGAATGCTAATCGGGTTCAAGCGGAAGTGGCACGGGAGCAAGCTGCCACCAATGCAGCCATGCTTCAAGAAATGGCTAGGAGGTACACAGAGCCACCACCACTCCCTGTTGTGGATTCTTTTGCTGCGGGGTTGTCAGAGTTTAGGAAGCACACTCCTCCACAATTCAACGGAGTTTACAACCCTGATGTTGCTACTAATTGGCTACGAGACTTGAACCAGATTTTTGACGTGATGAAGTGTACGGATGAGGCTAAGGTTGGTTTTGCAGTATACATGTTGAGAGGGGAGGCTGAAGACTGGTGGAAGACTGCTAAGGTTCAAGCTGCAGAGGCGGAGGCTCCTATGACTTGGGATGTCTTTCAGAACCTATTCTTGGGGAAGTACTTTCCAGCTACCATCAAGAGGCAAAAGGAGACTGAATTTTTGCAACATAGGCAAGGAGACATGTCAGTGGGTCAGTATATGGCGAAATTTGAAGAGTTAGCAAAGTATTCTCGTTATCTTCAAGCAGTGACTAATGAGGAGTGGAGGTGCACTCAATTTGAGGGAGGGCTAAGACCTGAACTGTTGGACCAGATTGGGACATTAGAGATCAGAGACTTTTCGTTGTTGGTTAGTAAGTGCTACATTGCGGAGAAAAATTTCAAAGGAACTACTCCATCACCCACACCAATGGAAAACAAGGGAAAAAGAAAGTTCGAAGTGCCCCTCCAGGGCAAGGGCTCCAAGCCTAAGTGGCAAGGCAAACCAGTCTTGCCCACTCAGCAAGCCCAACGCCAAGGAGGACCTAAGTGCAACAAGTGTGGAAAGGAGCATGCTGGGGAGTGTATGATGGGGAAGAACTTGTGCTATTCTTGTAAGCAGTCGGGTCACATAAAGAGAGACTGTCCAAAACTGAAGAACTTCCTGAAACCTCAATCAACTGGAAGAGTTTTTACCCTCAGTGGGCAAGTAGCAGCTTCTGCAGACAATCTGATGAGAGGTATATGCACCCTAGGAGAGAAGACTTTAATTGTATTGTTTGATTCTGGGATAACCCATTCTTTCATTTCTTCTGAATGTGTTGAACAGTTAAAATTGTCTGTTGATTCTTTACCTTATATAATCAATGTAATTACTCCAGCTAAAGAGGCTATTTCCACTTCCCTTGTGTGTTCTAAATGTTCTATTGTTATTCAGGGGAGGATTTCTGTAGTTGATTTGATTTGTCTACCTTTGAGAGGTATGGATATTATTTTGGGAATGAACTGGTTATCTTCCAATCGGGTTACATTAGACTGTTTCAATAAAAAGGTTATATTTCCTCCTTTTCCTCCTCCTTCGAGGGAGAGACCCCATGTGCTTTTGTCCAGTATCACCCAGGTTAACCAATGTCTTAGTGATGGAAGTGAATGTTTTATTTTGATACTCTCCTCAACTCTAGAATCTAAAATAGATTTAAGCAGTGTAGCTACGGTTAGGGAGTTCCAAGATGTTTTTCCTAGTGAAGTTTTAACCTTACCACCGAACCGAGAATTAGAGTTTACCATAGACTTAGTGTCGGGTGCGGGACCCATCTCTAAGGCTCCATATAGGATGTCCCCACTAGAACTGAATGAACTTAAAACTCAACTAGAAGATCTTATAGCCAAAGGGTTCATTAGGCCTAGTGTGTCACCCTGGGGAGCTCCAGTGTTGTTAGTGAAGAAGAAAAATGGGAGTATGAGATTGTGTGTAGATTATAGACAATTAAATAAGGTCACCATTAAAAACAAGTACCCACTTCCTAGGATAGATAACCTTCTAGACCAACTTAGGGCTGCCTTAGTGTTTTCTAAGATAGATCTTAGATCGGGTTACCACCAGATTAATATTAGAAAGGAAGATATCCCTAAGACAGCTTTTAGGACTACATATGGGCACTATGAGTATCTAGTGATGCCATTTGGTGTTACTAATGCTCCTGCTGTATTCATAGACTACATGAATCGAATCTTCCGACCCTTTTTGGATCAGTTTGTAGTGGTATTCATTGATGACATCTTGATTTATTCTCGTAGTCTAGAAGAACATGAAAATCACCTTAGGACTGTTTTAGAAATTCTGAGAGAAAAGAGACTGTTTGCTAATCCTGAAAAGTGTGAGTTTTGGATGGACCGGGTCCATTTCCTAGGGCATGTTATCACTAGAGAGGGGGTATCAGTTGATCCTAGTAAGGTAGAAGCCGTTCTTGAGTGGGAAAGACCTAAGACCGTCACGGAAATTAGGAGTTTCCTAGGATTGGCCGGCTACTACCAGAGATTCATTAATGGATTTTCCCGTTTAGCTTTGCCTCTTACAAGGTTGACTCGAAAGGGTCAAGCTTTTGTATGGGACAAAAAGTGTGAGCAGACTTTTCTAGAACTCAAGGATAAGTTGACCACTGCTCCGGTACTGGTGTTGCCGGATTTGTCTAAACCCTTTGAAGTGTATAGTGATGCTTCGGGTAAGGGTTTAGGATGTGTTTTGATGCAGGAGAGGAGAGTAGTGGCTTATGCCTCTAGACAGTTGAGGCCTCATGAGGAAAATTATCCTACCCATGATTTAGAATTAGCAGCTGTGGTTTTTGCCCTCAAAATTTGGAGGCATTACTTGTTCGGTGTGAGGTTTGAGGTCTTTAGTGATCACAAGAGTTTGAAATATCTCTTTGATAAAAAATAACTCAACATGAGGCAAAGGAGGTGGATGGAATTTCTTAAAGATTATGACTTTGAGTTGAAGTATCATCCGGGCAAGGCCAATGTAGTGGCCGACGCTCTCAGTAGGAAATCCCTTCACGTATCATCCATGATGGTATATGAAATGAGTCTCCTAGAGGATTTTAGGAATCTGAGTCTTAGTGTTGAAGTTGGTGAAAGCAGTATCAGGTTGTGCAGGCTAGAGATCACTAGTGAGCTTCAAGCTCGGATCAAGGAAGCTTAGGGTTTGGACCCAGAACTTTAAAATAGACTTGGGCAGTCAGGATTTTCTAGATCGGATGATGGGACAATTCTTTTCCAAGGAAGATTTTGTGTCCCTGAGGGGGGTAGTGTAAGGCAGTTAGTTTTAGAGGAGGCCCACAGGGGCAAGTTTTCTGTACATCCTGGCACTACCAAGATGTATCAGGATTTAAAGAAGATGTTTTGGTGGGAAGGGATGAAGAGGGAGATAGCTGAGTATGTTTCTAAGTGTCTGACCTGTCAGCAAGTGAAAATAGAACATCAGAGACCATCAGGGACCCTTAAGCCATTAGAAATTCCTGAGTGGAAATGGGGGAGTATAGCTATGGACTTTGTGGTAGGGTTACCACGAGTTCAGGCTGGCTTTGATGCCATCTGGGTCATTGTGGACCAGTTAACTAAATCAGCCCATTTCCTTCCAGTTAAGAATACCTATCCTCTGAAGAAGTTAGTTGACTTGTATGTCAAGGAGATTGTTAAGCTTCATGGCATTCCCTCTAGCATCATATCTGATAGGGACCCTAGATTCACCTCTAGGTTCTGGAATGCACTTCATCAGTCATTCGGGACTAAGCTTAGGTTTAGCACCGCTCACCATCCTCAGACTGATGGTCAGTCTGAGAGAACCATCCAAACCTTAGAGGATATGCTGAGAGCTTGTGTGTTAGAGGAGTCAGGCAACTGGGATAGGCACCTACCTCTCATAGAGTTTGCCTACAACAACAGTTTCCATAGCAGTATAGGTATGGCGCCTTATGAGGCTCTGTATGGTAGGAGGTGCAGATCTCCTGTGTGTTGGTATGAGGTTGGTGAGAAAGCCTTGTTAGGTCCAGAGTTGGTACAGGAAACCACTGAAAAGATTAGAGTCATTAGGAAAAATCTTGTAACTGCCCAAAGCCGGCAGAAAAGCTATGCTGATAACAGAAGAAAGGATTTAGAGTTTGAGGAAGGAAATCATGTTTTTCTAAAAGTAACTCCTGTCACTAGTCTTGGAAAATCTGTAAAGATCAAAAAGTTGAGTCCGAGATATATTGTTCCATTTCAGATTCTGCAGAGGGTTGGCCCTCTTGCTTATAGGATTGCTCTTCCACCTCATATGTCCAGAATCCATGATGTTTTTCATGTGTCTAAGCTGAGAAAATATATTCCTGATCCTTCTCATATTCTAAACTCAGAATCAATACAATTAAAGGAAAATCTCACACTTCCTTCCAAACCTGCACAGATTGTAAGTAGAAGTGCCAAAACCCTGAGGAATAAAACAATTCCATTGGTTAAGGTCATATGGGAAGGCTTGTCATCTGATGAAGCAACTTGGGAAAAAGAAGAAGATATTCAGAGTCAATATCCTCACTTGTTCCTTTAAGGTATTATATTCTACCTTTGGTATTTTTAATCAATTTTGGGGACAAAATTGCATTAAGGGGGTAGAATGTAACATCCCGCATATCAGACTATTATAAATTATAAGGTTTAAAGGGTAATATGTGTATGTTTAATTGAGAAACTGGAAGTAATAAGGATTAGGGAATAAAATCTAAGTTTGAGATTCTTAAAAAAAGTAAATTCTAGGAGTTTAAGTCCCTGGTAATCGATTACCAAGAGTTTGTAATCGATTACCAGAGAGTTGTTTTGTTGGTAATCGATTACCAAGAGTTTGTAATCGATTACTAGAGAACTGTTTTGTTGGTAATCGATTACCAATAGGTGGTAATCGATTACCAGAGAGCTGTTCTGTTGGTAATCGATTACCTGAGAGCAGGATTTTTTGGTAATTGATTACCAGAAATCTGGGTTCCTAGTAATCGATTACCAGGAGTGGTAACGATTACCAGATTACCAGAAAGGGCTCTCTAGTGTCTTTTTAGCCTATGGTAATCAATTACAGTAAGTCGGTAATTGATTACCAGCACGAAAAATATATATAGCTGGTGTGAAATTAAACCAGAAATTCATTTTTCTTTCTTCCCCTTTCCGACCTAATAGAGAGAGAGAAAAAACCTAGAGAGAGAAACTTCAATTCGAAGCTTGAGAATGGATTCGGGACAAGGAAACATCAAATTGATCACCTCCAAACCTCATTTCCCATCTTGAATTGCTTGGATTGGTGAGTACAACTCACTTCTCTTTGGGTTTTAGGATGATTCTTATGCATGTGCCCATTCTCTCATCTCCCTTTCTTTAATTTTGTTGATTGTAGACTTTCTTGGTAGATTCTAATTGTATTGATATGGTAATTGTTGGATTGAGTATATGGATTGGGAATCGAGTATCGGAATCCTTAGTTTCGAAGCTTTCGAAACTATTGAAACTATCGAAATTATCGAACTATCGATCCCACTTGGTTCCACCTTATATTTACATCCGAATCAATTGTAATTCCTCAATTATTTATAGTTATTGAATGTTGTAGCTTGAGCTAGAATTCGAAATGGTAATTTGGATTTTAAGTCGTAAGGGTCAAAACTTCGGAATAGTCGAAACTAGTTTAATTGCTTGATATTGTTATGCATGAGACATTGTGTTATTGTTTTATTATGGACTATGATTAAATTGAAGTAAATTCAAAGTCGGCCTTGTGCTGTAAGTAAAATGAATAAACAATGGTATTGAAAACACGACTTCGGTCCAGTTTGGGTGGGATTTGTCCCCGGGAAAGCCGGTTCCCGTAGTCTGAGCTCAGGTCTAACTCTAGAAAGTGATAAGAACATGTCTGCTGGGCACAGCAGTGAGTGCATCATATTGCATTTTCATTTGATTATTGATGGTTTGGTTGATTCTATGAATTATGTTCTGACATGAATTTCTTATCCCTTGCACTCATACATGTGTTTTGTATTCACTGAGATTTTATCTCACCACACGTTATGTGGATTGTTTTAGTTGAACAGGTACCTCCATTGCCAGACACCCAATCCGGGAAGTAAAGAGCTTTGGGATAGGCATTAGTTTCCTTTATGTTCGTTCTAAGATGATTCTCATGTATATATGTATATATCTTAGTATAGCTGAAGTTTTCTTAGAAAGTTTGTTTTGTATCCTTAGTGGCTTGATAGACTAAGGACTTATGTTTATGAAAATGTGAATTTAGTTTGGATTCATGTGTTATTACTTAGAATGCTTCATTGAATTGTTGGATTTTTGTTGGATTTCTTACAATTTCGTGATTAAGTTGATATTCAAAACGTTACGCTCCAAATTCTAAGTTAAGAACTTGGTTTCCAACGGACTAGGTTCTTAGCTAGAAATTTAAGGTGTTACATCATTGATTTACTATTCGACTGAATTGATTTTGATAGATTTGTATAATCAATAATAAAAAATGATTGATGTATAATAAAATACATTAGAGAGAAGTAATTTAAAATTAATTTTATCAAAATTGATTCTTACTATATTCATAACATAAAACTAAATGGGCACATTTGGTTTTGATCCACGGTTTGAGGTTATTTTGATAGAAATCATATACATATATAAATATGTTGTCATTATCACATTTTTTAAACATTAATTTGTCATTAATTTTTTATTTTTAATCCTTAATAATATAAAAATATATACTTCTAATCTCTAAAAAACTCTTCAGAATGACTAAAAATACATTATTTTATAAAATATAGGAACTAAAAGCAAAAAAAAAAAAGGAATGATTCAAATATAGAAAATGAATGATGTACGATGAAGTAAGTTAGACGAAAGTGATTTAAAATTAATTTTACCAAAATTGATTCTTATTATTCATAACTGGAAACTAAACTGACACTAAATAGAGTTAGTTTGATCCACGGTTTGAGGTGGTTTTGATAGAAATAAGGTACATATTTAAATATGTTGTCATTATCACATTTTTTAAACATTAATTTCTCATTAATTGTTTATTTTTAGTCCTTAATAATATAAAAAATATACTTCTAATCTCTAAAAAAAACCTCTTCAGACTGACTAAAAATACATCATTTTATAAAATATAGGAATGATAAAAGCAAAAAAAAAAAGGAATGATTCCAAAAAAAATGCAATATTTTTAAGGATAAAAATATACTTGATCCTAGATAAATTAATAAAAATACTCAAGGTAATTAATACTAAAATAATTCTAACATCGAATTTTATTGTCTGTTACTATTAATTCTTATATTTTTTACATATAATTTTTACGCTTAATTTACAACTTTTTTTAATTATTTGAGAAAAGTTCAACGTTAGTGTATGAGAACATACAAATACAAATGGCAAAAGACACTCATTTTTCAATACTGGAGTTTGATTAGTTGAAGAAATCCATACATTCAACTCATGCAAAATGACTAACATTTGGTAGGCCATTTTTTCTATCATACTATTTAATACATTTGTTCTTAAACAGTATGTAAACCCCTGAAACTGTCGTTATTTAATACGGATACTCACCTGTTCCAAAACATGAGTTAATTGACTTGATCTCTCAATCAGTTATTTCTACTTATCAAGTTGATGCCTCCACTCTTCTTCTTTTGCATAACTCACTCACTCACCCACTTAGCCCAACCATCCAGCTGCATCCTTTATTTGCTTATGCTCTCCCACGAGGCTTCATCTTAAGCTTTGGGCACATAGTAGGTCCACATTCAAATAGCATAATGAGTCTATTAAATCCTCAGAGTACAAAATCCCTCAAGCTTGAGCTATGAGAAGCATAGTGAAAAGCTTGTCTTAAATGATTATTAAATCCGGGGTAGTACACACCCACCTAAGCTTGAGCTATGCCAAGAGTGAGAAACTTGTATTCAATATTAATTTTTCCTCTAAAATAGATAAGGTGGATCCAAATGTCAAGCTACTAAGGCAATTACTTTAGGTCTCAATATTATATAAGTCTCATAATTTTATAGTTATATTAATTATAATTATATTTAAAATTAATATAAATATATAATAAATCTTTGATTGATTACTAAAAATCTCTTTTAATTAAAAATAATAGACCTCGTCTTACAATAAATTTTTTCATAATTAATAACTATCTTATTTTTTTTATTACTTTTATTAGTTGACTTTTCCTATTATATTAGTTCTAATTAAAATATATATTTTCTATTATGTAATATAATAAATATTATAAAATATTAAATTCACCAAAATATTAACATAAATGTTAAATATCTATAATAATAATTTAATAAATAATTTTATATTTAACTTTTTAGAAAGAAACATTTTAAATAAAATATTAATATTTTTAATAAACTATTTTAATTAATTAAAAAATGTCTAATTTTAAAATTTGCTTTAAGCATTAATATATGTTAGGCTTGACTTGTAATTAGGTGTGTATTTTATTTTATGATAATAAAATTGATTTTTGAATTACCCTATTACGTAGTTGACTTAATAACACTTCCGGTACCAACGGAGTTGGTTCAAATACATATTTGATTTTTTTAAATAAGGTCTTGATTTCGAGTATTGTGGATGAATAGTTAGTCCCACAAAGAAGTTAATATTCTAAACTCGAACATGATTGTCTCCAGTAAAATATACCTCTTACTCACACTTTCGGTCTTCCGGATTACTGCCACACATTATATTCCAGCCACAAAATGTTTGGCTATATTAAAATTCGAATCTGACATATGGCGAAACAAGATTTGTAACCTTGTACAAATCGCAAACCACAAAAAGCTATTTTTTTGGTTTAAAAAGGATGACAGCACATTGTGAGCCAATCTTTTTTTAAAAACTTTGTTTATTTTATAAACATATTTAGTACAGTTTTGATGAAATTTCGGTAGAATTACTTTTAGATGAGAAAAATATAGACCCTAAACCTGTTTGAGTGGAACTTCTGCAGAAATACTTCTAAGTGAAAAAAATAGTATAAATCAAAGAGGTCAAATGCATTTAACTTCTCCATAAGTTAAAATTAGTCTTTGTAGACCACCTACTCCAAAAGCCCTCCCATTTAACTTCTTCAAAATTAATTAATTTTAACTTATGGAGAAGTCTACTTGAGTGGTGATAATAAAATAGAGGTTTGGGTTTTGGTATTTATATATGATATGATATGATATAATATGAAATGAGTTTAATTTCATGTTACATGTGTTTTTTGCTTTTGACAATGGGATACGACCATGTTTGGATACAATTCTGCAGAATAACTTTTAGAAGATAAAATTAGAATGAATCAAAGAAGTAAAATGAATTTAACTTCTCTATAAGTTGAAATTAGTTGCTTATGGAGAAGTTAAATGAGAGAGCTTTTGGAGTATGTGAGCTACAAAGATTAATTTCAACTTATGGAGAAGTTAAATGCATTTGACCTCTTTGATTCATTATATTTTCTTTTACCCAGAAGTTCTTCTGCAGAAGTGCATCTAAACTTTAATAGGAGAGCTTTTGGAGATGGTGGGCTATAAAGACTAATTTCAACTTATGGAGAAGTTAAATGTATTTGACTTCTTTGATTCATTATATTTTCTTTTACCCAGAAGTTCTTCTGCAGAAGTGCATCTAAACAGGGCCTAATAAATCAAAGAGGTCAAATGCATTTAACTTCTCCATGAGTTGAAATTAATCTTTGTAGCTCACATACTCCAAAAGCTCTCTCATTTAACTTCTCCATAAACAACTAATTTCAACTTATAGAGAAGTTAAATTCATTTTACTTCTTTGATTCATTCTATTTTTATCTTCTAAAAGTTCTTTTGCAGAATTGTATCCAAACATGGTCGTATTCTGTTGTCAAAAGGAAAAAAAACACATGTAACATGAAATTAAACCCATTCCATATCATACCATACCATATATAAATACCCAAACCCAAGCCTCTATTTTATTATCATCACTCAAGTAGACTTCTCTGTTTTTTTATCAAGCAGATATGATGTTACCTCAAACAGTAGCTATCCCTGCATTACTCCTTGTTATATTCATACTCCTTCTATCAGCCACTGTGCTTCATTTTCATCCAAAATGGTATCAATATGATGGGAAAAAACATCCAATTCCACCAGGTCCCAAGGCCTTACCAATTATTGGTAACCTCCACATGCTAGGAAAACTCCCACATCGAACCCTTCAATCTCTTGCCAAAAAATATGGACCCATAATGTCCTTAAAGCTAGGACAGATCCCAACCATTGTTGTTTCCTCCCCTGAATCTGCTGAGCTATTCCTCAAGACCCATGACACTGTTTTCAGTAGTAGGCCCAAAACTTTTGCCTCAAACTACATATCTTATGGCAACAAGGGCTTAGTGTTCACTGAGTATGGTGACTACTGGCGCAATGTGAGGAAATTGTGTACTATACAACTCCTACATTCATCAAAAGTTGAGATGTTTGCTCCTTTGAGGAAAGAGGAGTTGAGATTGTCGGTGAAGTCACTCCAAAAAGCAGCAACCTCACATGAGGTTGTGGACATCCACAACATTGTGGCAGAGCTTATAGAGAATATCACATATAAAATGATATTGGGACGCAGTAAGGACCAAAGATTTGACTTAAAGGGCCTTGTTCATGAGGCACTCAAGTTGAATGCAGCTTTTAATCTTGCAGATTATGTGCCTTGGCTTGGTGTTTTTGATCTTCAGGTATGATATATATGTCTTCACAATATAAAAAAAAACTTAACTCTAAACTATTTATGGTGTGTTTGGTTTACACTGGATCCGGACACAGAAGTAACTGTCAGCATTTGGCCAGAATCCACATTTGAAACATGGTTTTGGGATAAACCAAACACACAATACCAAAGACGAAGCTATGACAGGACAAAAAGGGGCCATGACCCCCCCTCATTTTCTTAATTTTTTGTATATATCTATATATATTATTGGATATATTTTTTATATATGTATATATTTAAATTTTTATATTATATATATTGCTAGATAAATTTATATAGTGGAAATCCAATTAAAAGAAAATATTATGTTATCTTTGATACAATTAGCTAATTGATAAGCTAGCTTATTCTATTAGAAGTGTTTAGTTTAATTAGTTAATTAATCTAAAATTACATAAAATGACATATTTACATAGGTTTTTTTATATAAATTCTATTTTTATATTTTAGACAAAAAATATAATGTTTCGTAATTATAATTTAATATTTTTTATAAATTTTAAATTCTATTAATATTTTAGTAGTAAAATATTCTATTAAAAATTAAAATAAATAGTAAAATAATTAAAATAAATAACAAAAAATAATTCATAAATTTTTAAATTACTTACATTATATATGTGTATAAATTATGAGTATCTATCTTAATTTATTATTTTATTTTTTTTTATTTTTTATATATAAAATAATTCCCCCCAACCATGATTTTTGGCTTCCCCTGCTTAATACATATATTAACTAAATATTAAGATATATACATGAATATGCCAATTTAGGAATAGAAAGTTAGAAACCAACTGAAAGTGTCAGGTTTATTTAAATTTTGAACATGTAAGACTAATCATGAAATGAAATATTATATATGCTACTCAACATGCTGTCTCTGTTATCATGTCAGGGACTAGCAAAACGATTAAAGAAAACAAGGAAGGAATTTGATGAATTGTTGGAGCACATCATCAAAGAGCATGAGCATCCATCAGGTACAGAATAGAAAGGGCAGCACAACAAGGACTTTGTGGACATTTTGTTATCACTTATGAACCAACCAATGGATTCCCAGGAGGAACAAAAATATGTGGTTGATAGAACTAACATCAAGGCAATTATAATAGATATGATTGCAGCAACATTAGATACATCAGCAGCTGCAATTGAGTGGGCTCTTTCAGAACTCCTCAAGAATCCAAGAGCTATGAAGAGGCTTCAAGATGAGCTAGAAAGTGTGGTTGGGATGAATAGACAGGTGGAAGAGAATGACTTAGCAAAGTTGCCTTACTTGAATATGGTAGTGAAAGAGACCTTAAGGCTATATCCTGTTGGACCTTTGTTAGTACCTCATCAGTGTCTTAAAGATGTTATTGTTGATGGTTATTACATAAAGAAAAATTCAAGGATCATCATAAATGCATGGGAAATAGGGAGAGATCCTAAAGTTTGGTCAGATAATGCTGAAATGTTTTGTCCAGAGAGATTTGAAGATAGCAATGTAGACATTAGGGGACATGATTTTCATCTCATACCATTTGGTGCAGGTCGCAGAGGATGTCCTGGAATTCAATTGGGTCTAACTACTGTGAAACTTGCTCTGGCTCAGTTAGTGCATTGCTTCAATTGGGAGCTTCCAGGGGGAATGTCACCTGGTGACTTAGACATGTCTGAAAAGTTTGATCTCTCCATGCCAAGAAGTCAAAACTTGCTTGCTGTGCCAACTTATCGCCTGCTTAATTAGTCAAAGCTTAAATACACAAATTCAAGTAGTTTGAGTTCATGGTCCAAAATAAAGGTCACAATATATTCTTGTGAATCTTTCGTATCTAATAACATGTAATTAAGCTTTGTATAGAGCTTTTCATAACATGTTAACTCTTAATGGCTTGTCATAAGTTATGACTAATTAAGTTGTTAGGGTTAACATTATTGATGAAATCAAATAATGGTTTAGTTCAGTGTATTGAATCAGTTTAGCCCATGTCATCCAAATCAAATAATGTAAGCTTTGTATCACATCATGGGTTAGTTCAATGTATGAATGTATTGAGTTGTAGAAATATATCTATCTATACTATTTACCATAAAAAAATTGTTCCCTTTCAGACTCTCCATTTTCTTTTTCTTTTTTTTATTGAGTAAACCCCCAGATTAGTCCCTGACTTTTTCCTGGTCGGGCGATTTGGTCCCTGACTTTTCAAAACCCCTCCGTTAGTCCCTGACTTTTTACATCGTCAATCAATTTAGTCCCCAACCCAATTTTCCGTTAACGTGAAGCTGACCTGGCAAGTTAACAGTGTTTCTTTTCCCACTGTGGCACTAAACTACGTCGTTTTCACCACATAAATTAAAAATAAAACCAAAAACTGTAAAAAAACATTAAATCCTAACGGTCAGAAGTGTGAATCCCTAATGTTCTTTCTTCCCATCTTATTTTTCCCACCCTGCCTGAGTCTCTGTCGCCCCTCCCCCCTTCATCTTCGCACGAAGCATGGCGTCCAATAGTGACAGAAGAAAGCAAGTGGAAGCGGTGGTGGAAGATCATCACAGCAACACCAGAGGGTTTACAATGGCGCAAGATGTTTCTGCAAGATGAGAGTTGTTATTAGGGTTTCTAGCACAGAAACAAATCCTGGAAGGCTATTTTATAGTTGTCCTATGTTGCGGGTTAGTGATAGATGTGGGTTTTTTTTTTTGTGGGTGGATAATGTTACTGGTGCAGAAGACACTTACAGCATGAATGAAGGCACATCTGTCATGGCAACTTCAATTAATGAGGATGAACAGTGGAGGAGGAGTGTCACAGAGAAGCTTTGCAATTTAGAAGCTGGAATTAGGAAATTGTTTCTGTTAATGTTTTTTGTATTTAGTGTATTGTTTAGTGCTGTTATATTTCTTGTGGGTTGTAGCATGAAAAATTAGAAGTTCCCACATGTAATGAGAAGTATGAAGAATTAATGGATGTAGAATTATAATTATCTTGATTGAATGACATACCTGCAAAGTTAATTGTATTGTTAATGATATATTGTTCCTCTGCCTCTGCATCTGCTCAGCACCCTGTTATCATTGAAGGAATTACCTGCACAATTTGCAATAAAATAATTCATGGTGCTTGAGAAAATTGTATCAGTACAATGGGTAGCACTAACCATCCAATCCAAACTGTTAAGTTTTCTAAACCACACCCTCCATAAGTGAGCAATGACAAAATTTGCCAAAGTAAGTGACAAAAGGCAGATAAAGGCCATATCATACATATTAATGGCCTATACAACAAACTCCAAAAGTCTGAATGCACTAATAAAAGCAAAATCCAAAATAAAAGAGCATATCCAAAATAATTATATAGACCAAAGTTACATGAGATAGTACATATCATGCACTTTTAACAAAAGTCTGAATGCCATAATAAAAGCAAAATCCAAAATCCAACATTCATAGTTAGGCCAAACATCAACCTTACCCCATCTATATCTCTTCCTCTCCGAAGCATCATCCATGAAATTACCCCCATGATGGATATGCACCTCAATCCTCTGCATGAATACACACATAGCACAAGTCAGATAAGGCTAACACACAAACAACTAATTATCACAATGGAGAAACAGACAAATCACAGGTCAAACAAATAACTATTTATCACAATACAAAATCATAATATAATCAGAAATAAATTACACAAATTACTTACTTAATCATCTAGTGATAAAATATTAATTTACCTCAATTAAATATATTTACAAACAGTTCCAGCACATGGGTAGCACTATTGTGAACCTGACTATGGGGGACCACACCCTAAACCCAACATCACTCTCTCTGACCACAAATAACATTCAAGATCCACTCATTGTCTAGAGCATGTGAAACATTACTGCATTCCCAAGACCAAAACGTACAACCCTCAGACAAAACCCAAAACCTCTGCCCTAAAAAAACCAAAAAAAGCAACTCACTGCAACTTGAACCTAAACCCAAAATCAACAACGTACCCAGCCCACAAACCATTAACAAGCTTCTATCAAAAACAGAATACTGAAATCTTCAAGTAAACCCAAATTGTTCATCTAACCCAAGCCCTAAATGGAAATGATAGAACAGAGCACCACTATGAGTCCAACAAACATTACCTCTACATTCATCTTCGGAGAATCGTCACGAACCCAGTAGCTTGCTAGAGCTGCTTTAGTAAGTTCGTATTCTGATGCCCTAGGGAACTCTTCTGGGAACTTTGTTTCTTGGAGAAGGGAGAAGAGAGAAATGGTTTCTGGGGAAAATGTGAAAAATTAATGGCGCGTATAAGCCAACCACCAAATGCCTCAAACGACGTCGTTTTAGCTCTCAAACGTGCCACGTGTAAGATAACGTTCCAAGTAAGCTCTCCGTTAACGGTGATTCACATTGGGGACTAAATTGATTGACGGTGTGAAAAGTCAGGGACTAACGGAGGGGTTTTGAAAAGTCAGGGACCAAATTTCCCGACCGGGATAAAGTCAGGGACCTATTTGATGGTTTACTCTTTTTTTATTATGTTTCTCGCTTTACGTTCCACTAGATTATAACCCGCGTGATACGCGATTATTTTTAAATTAAATTTGATATTAATATATTTAGTGATTTTGAAGTAATTAATAAAGTAATAGAGTAAACCATCAATTTGATCCCTGAAAGATTTGAGGTCGGTCACATTAACCCCTAAAAGATGGAAATTACATTTCCATCCCTGAAAGAAGAAAAATTCATTCAATTTAATCATTTTTAGGGACTAAATTGATATTTTAAAAAATCTTTCAAGGACTAGAGAGAATGACTTTTTTATCTTTCAGGGACTAAATTAAACAACTTTTCATCTTTTAGAGATGGAAAATGTAATTTCATTCTTTCAAGGATTAATATGACCGACACCAAATTTTTCAAGGACCAAAATGAAGGTTTACTCAAAGTAATAAATATCATTATGTTAAATGTAATTAAAATAATATTTAAATTTATTAAATTAAATTAATGATATTCCGGGTCTGAGTCTTGTGGATGGAAAAAAATCCCTGCTGGAAGAGCTAACCCCACCATGATGTGGATGTTCCCGGCTCAAACAACATTGCCTACTGTGGAGGATACCTGTGGTTTAAACGAAAAAAAAAAACTTATCATTAGAATATCACTTTGATTGCAAATAGAGCTTTGAAGAGAAGTTATTTTATTAAAAGTCTTCCTCATTTCTAAGTAACATTTTTCAAATAATTAAAAAAGTTTAAAAATAAATTTCATACTATACTTAGACACACATTAAAATGAAGAAATTGAAATTCACAATGTTAAATGTAACGTCTAATTTCTAAATTCAGAAATAATGTCTGTTGGGAGCACTATTTCCAAATTCGTGAAATCATTTCGTTCATTTCGCGTATCGGCATACAACATAGATCGCTTAAGTAATTCAACGCTTACTAAAGCTCCAAGCATTTCATACATGAAAAAAATATTAACCACAACATAGGTTCGCCACACAGGCTCAGTTCGATACAATAACCAAAATAACATCACAAACAACTAAATACAGAAAACATAGTAGAGTACTAAACTATCCATGTCATACAGCTCCTACTGATCGTCTCCATCCTGAGGAGTATCCTGCACAACTGAAAATATTGTTTCCATGGAATGGGGTGAGACCAATGTCCCAGTGAGCATGAACAAAGACACACCAAGGGGGACATACAGACAGTTATCATGCTTCTCAAACAACCATCATAATCAAACAACAACTTCACATCAATCAAGCACAACCCAAGAATAATAAAGCTGATAGATGCATGTCTATGAAGTGTTGTAACCCGACACCCGGGGTCTTTTCACTGTAACATGCTGTGATTGAGCGCTCGGCCATGAATCCAAGGACCGTCGTCCAGGGAAACCTGAGATTAAGTCTTATCTAAATATGATGTACACAAAACTTGATTTATTATCATGATTGAGGATCTCTATCTTCCCTTTGGCCGAGAGGTCGATGAGTTCACCTCGTCTTTCTTAAACATGATTGCCCGAAGGCTTGAATGGCTATATGCCCTTGGTAACTTAATTCATGATTCATAAATATGATGGCCAAAGGCCCTTGATTTCGTAATAACATGGTCAAAGTGCATGATACAATACTCATTCAAATCGTCTATCCTATGGTTCACGTAAATCATATACCAACAACCATCACATTTACACTAACTAGATTTATCTCTACATACACATCATGATTCAATGAAAAAAGGGAAAGAAAGGATAAGGGATCATGCTCTGAAATTCATACAGCAAATAGACACACAATCACACCCACCTTAGAGTTGAGAAAACAGAGGAAGAATGGAAGTGGGGAACGTTGAGGGTGAGGAGAATAATGGAGAACTTGATCTTGGAGGGTGAAAAACCTTCCTTGATCTTCAATGGGACTTCCTCTCACTAAAAACCTCTATTTCTCTCTCTGGAATATCGAAAACGAGAAGATAAAACTGAGTAGAAACCTTCTGCATCGTGTTTTTAAAATTCTGTAACCGTCTTCTCGCTTGAGCGAGATTTTAGCTTGAGCGAGATGGTCATTTTAGCTCAAGCGAACCATTTAGCTTGAGTGAGAATGCTCACAAAAATACACCCTATCTGGAAGATTTTTGCTTAAGCGAGAACTGTTAGCTTGAGCGAAAATCATCCAGAGAGCAACATATTTTTGTCCTGTGTCTCGCTTAAGCTAGATTCTCGCTTGAGCTAGACTTGTAGAATCAAAATTCTAAAGTTTTGCTGCATAATTCTCTTAAGCGACAGCATTCTCGCTTAAGCGAGAATACGCCTGTTTGGAGGTGCAATTTAGATCCGAACCCTATCGTATAACATATCAAACTGAAGCCCCAAATCTTAGCTTTCTAATCCAAGTGGAATCACCTCAATTGGACACACTTAACTCTAGATATTTTT
Organism: Sesbania bispinosa; assembly: GCA_026901365.1. NCBI lineage: Eukaryota > Viridiplantae > Streptophyta > Magnoliopsida > Fabales > Fabaceae > Sesbania > Sesbania bispinosa. Next base: position 30,098 of record QLOH01000277.1, on the reverse strand, counting down.
AATTTAGTGCACCAAGGTCATTAGGCTTAAAACCCGAAATCAAGCAGCAACCTTAGTTTTTGCCCCTCTTTGATTCCAATTCAAATCTCTCCTTCTCAAACCTAATTCCTCTCCTCCAAAACCTTCTTCTAACTTAGTTCTTCTCATCCAACCCTTCCCCCACTCTAATTCTTGATAAATCAATTCCCTTAACCATACATCTTATTCCTCCACACTTAATGGCTAAGATCCAGGGTGTTGCTCTTCTCCTTAACTCTTTCTCCTGACCCTTCCTTTCAACTTAATTCTTCTTTAACTAAACTCATTTCTTTACCCTTAACCACTATATTCTCTCTTACTCAGGTGCAATTCCTTCTAGGTTCGACCTACAGTTGATTGGCTTAACTCTTGGTCCCTCTTCTAAGCTCTTTTAAAACACCTGGTTCCAAATTGATTTCCCTAATTTCTTGTCTGAAATCACACTTAACCTCCAAATTCTTACCCTACTTCTAACTTTCCTCTCTTGACTAGGTTCACCGCCTAAGGCTTCTCTTAGGTTTCCTAGGTTCCAGTTTCCGGGATGTTACATTAAACACAAAAGACAATAGCATAATTTGTTACATATTGCTTATTGTTTTTTCATCAATTAACAATTGACTAAATATTAAGGTTGTCTATAAAATGGTGATTTATGTATTGATAAAGTGTGTGATTGAGTTCGTTGCTGTATATTTATATTTATATTAATAATTTGAAAGGGAGTGGTTGATCAATGATATAAAAGACTTTTAGTATGCCAAAATTTATTTAATTTGACATGTTATATATTTGAATTATTTAATTGCTGAAGGAAGATTAAATAAAAGAAATGTTGTAAGGGTAATTGATTTTGGAAATTAAATTCATATATATTAGACATTATATAATTTTTTATTGGAGATTAATACTTGATTTAAATTTATTTTAATTAAAAATAATGATGCAGATAATATTAAATATTGATATATATTTTTTACACTTTCTGTGTATATTTGACAATTTATTATGATAACAATAAAAATAGGATTTTGATACTAATTAGTTTATCTTTTTATTTTTTACCAAATATTGATTAGATTATGAAAACTAAAAGTTAGTAACGTGATTATAAAGTAAAATAATTTCATGGATGGTTTGTTCTTTTGGTAAAATAATTATTTTTTTAAAATATTTTGTATTCATTAAATTTATATTTAAATTATATTATTCAAACTATTAATAGTCTAATATAAAATAGTTTTTGGGATTGTAAAATAGTGGCAAAGAAAAAAAAATCAAACCACGTGCAAACCGACAAAGAAGTGATGTTTTGGCTTGACCTTGGGAGTACAATTAGAAAAGGAGAAGGGATGAGATACCTTTTGTAACTAAATCAGTAATAAATTTTTTTAAGTTATGAAGTAATAAGGTGGTTATGTAAGAGTGAGTTATGAAATAATTAAGTTGCTAGCTATATGTAACGGTAAGAGTTTGATTTTGCTAGCTAAAGTTGTTCCCCCACTACACATGTCATGTAGGTAGGCAGTTCTACTCCAACCGTTTTCTTTTTTTCTTTTTTTATCACACGTTCATTTTCTTTTTCTATTATTATATTACAACATTTTCTATCATTATTCGTTCCTATTAATTTGTTTCATTACAAAAGTTATTTTTTTATGAACTATGATTATCCCCCACAGGGACAATCCTGCTTACTGTTGTTTTCTTTCATTTTATCACACTTTAATTTTCTTTTTCTATTATTATTAAAATATCTTCTCTCATTATTCATTCATGTTTATTTGTTTTGTTACATAAAAACAGAAATTAAGAAATACAATAATTATGTTGATTTATATTAAGTTTAAATTGTTTTTTATAAACATATTATTTATCTCTCTATTTTATTCATTAATGCTTGATCTCTTTTATCTATTCTATTTATTTATTTATTCTATATTAAATTTATTTTTTCGGTACACATGTTTTATTTTCTCACTTGCGTTTTTTTTAAAATTTTTTATTCTCTTATCTAAAAAGTGATTTTTTTACATGTATCCTCCGTGAGAGGTAGCTTTGCTCCAGCTATTTTCTTTTTTCTTTAAATCATATTTATTATTATTATTATTATTATTATTATTATTTTATTGAAACATTTTCTCTCATAATTTGTTCCTATTAATATGTCACATTACAAAAGTATTTCTTTTTGTGAATCATGAGTATCCTATTCGGGAGTAGTCCTACTCTTATTGCTTTCCTTTTTTTTATCTCCCTCAAATTTCTGTTTTTATTATTATATTAAAACAGTTTCTCTGATTATTTATTCATATTTATCTATTTCATTATATAAATTAAAATAAAAATTTAAAAATATAATAAATGTGTTAATTTATATTAAATTTAAAGTTTTTTTTTCAATATATATAATTTAGGATACATGAATATGCCAATTTAGGAATAGAAAGTTAGAAACCAACTGAAAGTGTCTGGTTTATTTAAATTTTGAACATGTAGGACTAATCATGAAATGAAATATTATATATGCTACTCAACATGCTGTTGGAAAATTGAGGCTATATCCTATTGGATCTTTGTTATATCCTGTTGAAGATACCTTAAGGCTATCCTGTTGGACCTTAATTTGTTAGTGCCTCATCAGTGTCTTAAAGATGTTATTGTTGGTGGTTATGACATAAAGAAAAATTCAAGAATCATCATAAATGCATGGGAAATAGGGAGAGATCCTAAAGTTTGGTCACATAATGCTGAGATGTTTTGTCCAGAGAGTTTTGAAGATAGCAATGTAGACATAAGGGGACATGATTTTCAGCTCATACCATTTGGTGCATGTCGCAGAGGATGCCTTGGAATTCAATTGGGTCTAACTACTGTGAAACTTGCTCTGGCTCAGTTAGTGCATTGCTTCAATATTTGGGAGCTTCCAGGGGGAATGTGAGGTGATGATAGGGTTATAAATGAGACAAGACGAGCCGAGTATTTGAAGATCAAACTTGGCTTGTGAAAAGAATGGGTGGCTTAAGTTTAGCTCATTTGCCAAACTTAAAGTTTGAGCTTGACCTGTTAATGAAAAACAAAAATTGGGTTTGACTTGTTTAGTTTATTTATAATTTCATTGTTTTTGCTTTTATGAAAATTTTCTTTAAATCTTTTTTAAAGTTAATGAATTTAGTATTTAATAAATATTTTATTATTAAATGATAATATAAAAATAAAAATATATTCTTAATATATGTTATATATATAAATAAAAATTCAAAAATATTACATTTTTCGAAATTCAATACATAACTTCTTGACTAATATAAGAAATATTTCAATACTTATTTTCACACACATATATATATAGTAATTATTTTACATTATTATTTTATTATTTATTTTAAAAATAAACTTATAATGGTATTTTTTTCTTTTTTTAAATAATCTTACTTCAGTTTAATTATTTATATCAATTAATAATTATATATATAATGAGTGAGCTATTCACGAGCTCTTAATATCGAACTTATAAAATTTGGGCTTGACTCATTTAAATAATTCAGCCTAACTTTAAGTTTGAGCTTGTTTGTTTAATTAAACAAACGAGTTTGATCGAGTATTTAACGAGTCGAGCTCAAATAGTTTATGAATAATTCAACTCATTTAAAGTCCTACTTGATGACTTAGACACGTGTGATAAAGTTTGATCTGTCAGTTAGTGCATTGCTTCAATTGGGAGCTTCCAGGGGAATGTCACGTGATGACTTAGACATGTGTGAAAACTTGCTTGCTGTGCCAACTTATCCCCTGCTTAATTAGTCAAAGCTTAAATACACAAATTCAAGTAGCTGGAGTTCATGGTCCAAAATAAAGATCACAATATATTCTTGTGAATCTTTCTTGTCTAATAAGGTTAAGCTTATAGAGCTTATCAAATAATGGTTTAGTTCAGTGTATTGCATCATTTTGGTGCCCTCTATTATACATTCTTATTAAAAAGGAGGTAACTTACAACCTTGTTTTAACCTGAAGTTCCAAGTTTGCACGGCACCCAAAATACAAAATGTAATTTTATTAAAAAATTTAAAATCTCATATTTTGCTATTTGGTCCTACAGTGATATTATCGTTTTATATCCACCTAAAGTTTTAGTTCGATTCCAGACTGCATAGCCAAAATCGTCAGTCTATCGGGATGAAACGATGGAGGACAAATAATATTAAGTTTTTTTTTTTTAAGGAACAAACAAAATTAAGTTGCCCGCCTATATTAAGTTGAATATATTCCATATACTCTGAAGTGAGCTTATCATAACTTCTACAATCCAGGAAGATTGTCGTTTTACTTTTTACTATTCATGTGTTCTTCGTAATGACATAAATACCCTTATGGTTTTTAGCATGTTCACTTAATCATAATGTAGTATTCAAGAAAAGTTTCCACATCAAATATATGAATATAATATTTTTAACGTGTTTATTGTTTTTTAGTGCATTGTGTTCTTCTAAACTTCTACAATCCAACAAGTTTGCTTGGTAACTTTTTACTATTCATGGTGCTCCTTTTTTTTATTTATTCCTTTCCTGATTACTAATGGATTTTCTGTTTTGAGTTGTTAGGCCATCTACACTCCAGCACCCCATTTTTTTATTATTTACATATCTTAAATGGGTCCCACCATTATATATCATTAAATTATTATTAAGCACCTCACTTTTTTTACTATTCATATATCTTAAATGGGTCACACCATTAGACATTTGAAACAGCCGTATAATTATAAAACATAGTAGCATGTTGCCTAACAAAACAAGAGAGCCTAATAGAACATAGAAGCATGCTAAAGCCACCATAATTTGTTGGCTACAAAAATAGCTACCAGCTTGCATTCACATTAGCTATATCTCCTATAAATATGTACCAAGTTTGTATGTTTTGAATCATCAAATACAATTGAGTTTTCTTATACAAAGTGAGAGTTTTCTCTCTTTTCTTTAGGCTTCTGAGCCATTTTGATGAAACAACCGTATAATTACAAAACAGAGTAGCATGCTGCCTAACAAAACAAGAGAGCCTAATAGAACATAGAAGCATGCTAAAGCCACCATAATTTGTTGGCTACAAAAACAGCTACCAGCTTGCATTCACATTAGCTATATCTCCTATAAATATGTACCAAGTTTGTATGTTTTGAATCATCAAATACAATTGAGTTTTCTTATACAAAGTGAGAGTTTTCTCTCTTTTCTTTAGGCTTCTGAGCCATTTTGGTAATCAGAGCAAGGTTCCGAATTTTGGTGTTGAGTTTAAGTGAGAAAGAGTGTCCGGAATTGGTGAAAATTTGGAGTTTTAAGGGGTGTTTCACGGCTGCCACCCTTAAAAGTCCAGTTTCCGGTAATCTTTTGAAGAAACTGACATCACCATCGTGTTCAGAAGGTCGAAAAACCTTGGAATAGTGAGTTTCGCCTTCGCCGGAAACCACCGCGTCGTCGCCGGAAACCACAATGTCGCCGCCGGAAAACTATATTCCAGTCACCGGAAAATCAGAGGTTGAAGACGACCACGTCAGCTGCCACGTCAGCACTGAGGTGTCAATTTTGACATGTCAGCCCTATCACATCTTGCCACTTGTCCCACTTGCCACATCATCCAAACTCTTAGTAATTTCAATTATACCCCCATATTTCCAATAATTTTCATTTCAACCCATAACTTTTCTAAAATTGCAGTTTGGCCCTTATACTTTCTGTAATTTCAATTTTACCCCATAAATTTCTGAAAATTACAAATTGCCCCTAAACTTTTCAAAATTACCTTTTAACCCCTGAACTTTTGAAAATTTCCTTTTGCCCCAAAATTTCACAAAAATTTATTTTGTCCTTAAAACCCCAAATACATACCTAGCCTACTTTTAACCTACAAAATGCCACCCAGACAAAGACCTTACCATGAAATTGAGATGGAAGAATTGAGGTGTCAACTTCAACAACTTCAAGCCATTGTTGAAATTCAACAAGCTCAAATAAAAGAACAAAGAAGGCGTTTAGAAGGAGAATCAGATGAAAGTGATTCCCCATACGCTGACAACCATCACTCTCGCAAACAACAATTCCGAAGTAGTGACATTAAAGTGGAGATTCCAGATTTCGAAGGTAGACTCCAACCTGATGAGTTTGTTGATTGGCTTCAAACTGTTGAACAAGTGTTCGAGTTTAAGGAAGTCCCTGAGGATCAAAAAGTCAAGATTGTTGCAGTTAAGCTGAAAAAGCATGCTTCCATATAGTGGGAAAATTTTAAGAAGAAGCGTGAGCGTGAAGGAAAGAGTAAGATCAAAACATGGGAGAAAATGCGTCGCGAGCTTACACGTAAGTTTTTACCTGAACATTATTATCAAGATAATTTTATTCAATTGTAGAACTTGCGGCAAAAGACCCAGACTGTAGAAGAGTATACCAGGGAATTTGAAAAGCTCATGATGAAGTGTGACATCCAAGAAAAGGAAGAGCAAACAATAGCTCATTACCTTGGAGGATTGAACACAGACATTGCCCACCAAGTCCAACTTCAGCAATACTGGACTTTAGATGATGTTATACGTCTGGCCATCCGAATTGAAAAACAATTAACAAGAAAATCCTCATACCAACCTTCCTCCTCTTGGAACCCTACAAACACCCGTAAGTCACAAACCCAACAACCTATCCCATCCAACAAAACCCCTCCTAAGCCCATCAAAGAAACCAACCAAAAAGCAACAAAGTGTTTCAAATGTCAAGGATTTGGCCATATAGCTTCTGATTGTCCAAATCGCAAAATTGTCACTATTATTGAAGAAGTCCATGAAGCATCTGAAGAAGATGAAGAGTTGGTGTTTGATGAAAAAGAGCCGATATATGATGAAGAATTCACCTCCGCTGATCATGGTGAATCATTGGTGATTAGACGAAGTCTACACACCGCACCAGCAAAAGAAGAACCTTGGTTAAGGCACAACATCTTCCATACCCGTTGCACTACTCAAGGAAAAGTCTGTGATGTTATCATAGATAGTGGAAGTTGTGAGAATGTAGTATCAAACTACATGGTGGAGAAGTTAAAACTACCAACACAAAGTCATCCACACCCTTATAAGTTACAATGGCTTGACAAGGGAAGTGAGGTAAAAGTTTTTAAACGTTGCCTTGTGTCTTTTTCAATAGGAAAGAAATATCAAGATGAAGTATGGTGTGATGTTATTAGTAAACAATAAATTACTATTGGTGAATTATTAGAAGAAAATGAGGATGAGGAAGATCATGACCCAGAAGGTGGTTTTGTTGAAGACGCTTGCGTCCTTTATTGTACATAAAAAAGACGCATGCGACTTTTTTTGATCATATAAAAGATGCATGCGGCTTTTTTGATCATATAAAAACGGTAACAATAACGGTCACTTGATAATTGCCGTGAATTTTTTTTATTTTTTTAATTTAAACATGTAGTGAAGGACAGGTAATGAAAAATAAAAAAATAAAAGACGCGTGCAACACTGCACGCGCAGCTTTTGGTCAGAATTCACATATGCTTATTTAAGCCAATTGCTTTATGTAAGCACCAATACAAAAACTACTCCATCACTATTTATCTCTATTTTACTGTGCTATATGTCAGAGGTTAAGGTGGTAAGCACCTTGCGGTGCGGATGCCCTTAAGCTAATATTATAAAGGCTAATAGGATTATCGGTTAAACTTAATTTGTTGACTTTATCTAAAGTAGTATTTTGGAGGCACTGTTGAAGGGGAATTTAAATTTGATTTTTGGATGCAACACATGCATTCATTCATTCTAAAAATATTGTCGCATGGTTGAAGCTCAAGTCACGTTCCAAGTGATTGCATCCATACACTGTTTATTTTGTTGCTTAATATTTGTGCATTATGTCGGGTACTGTTTGTATTCTGGGAAGCAGAACTGGAGGCTCAAGTAAGGTGTTATCGAACTGTGGGATATGTCACCGCTTGATCCTCATATTCTTTTTACTCCATCTCTATCTGTTTTCATCTTTTGATCAATATCTAATATTTTTTATTTTGATCTTCTTGCAATTATGTTTTATCCTGTGACTTGCTACATTACTGAATGTCTAATTAATATTTGTAATTTTTAAGTTCTTTTTCAACTTTTCATGCATCAATGATTTGGGAATTCTTTCACACATTTCCTCATCTTCTTAATTTTCATTAGCAGGTGATGCAATAGAACCAGAATATGTTGCAAAGGATTTACTTGCCTACCGAAGAGATAGTGTTATTATTTTCCTTTCCCACAAAACTATGCCCAGTTATATTCTGCCGTAGTTGGAAAAATGATTTCGTATAATTTTCTCTGTGAAATCGTGCAAGGAATTAACCACACCACTTATTTCAATGATTCTGTTTGGAAGGATAGATTTTGGGTTATAATTTCAAATTTTAAATAGTTAGATTCATATTTGTTTTATGCGTTTATAATAATTTTTTCAAACAAAAGTGTATGCATTGTAATCCATTGACTGCTGAATTTGCCCATGGAAATGTTCAATTGTATTGTTCAAAGACCGCCCATTGGAAGAGGGGGAGTGCTAAAAGGAAATTAAATATCAATATTGAAGAAGTACATTCACTGATTCACACACATGAGTCTCTCAAGTTGAAAAATGTATCTGATTTAGTTGAGATAAGTTATCCATGATGTAAGAAGATTCTTATGAGGTAATTATTATCCTAAATGTCTCATTATGAGTTAGAATTATTGTTCACCTCTTTATTCCTTTTTAATTTTATTTGCTAGTTTTCCATGGTTACTGTATTTTATGAATTTGAAATCTGTATTTTGGAGTTGTACTATATATGACGTTTAATTTATGTAAACTGCAGATGTCATGAGAATGCATATCAGAGAATTCTGTAGATGTATTCATTCTGATTCTTAGTATTTATTTTCTTTTGTTCTCACCCATCTGGGGCGATAGTGCTGCTAGACATGTGTTATGGCTTGGATGAATTGGTTGCGTTGCAGTTTGGAGATGTACATCATGTACTAATGGTTATGAATTGTACAGGAAAGGAAAGATTGTAAACTTGATGACAATTGATAATTGAAAATGGACTTTTTACCAAAGATGAAACCTGTAAACTTTACAATCAGAAGTATGTCTTTGTTCTAACATGTCATTATTTAAGAGAATATGTAAAACGAGGCATATTAGGCATTTAATTGTAAATCAAAAGAAGCATAATTTGATTAAAAATATTGAATCAAACAAGTGTTGTGATGCAATTTATAACAAAAAGTATCACAAAAATGAATTAACTTAAACACGGTTTTTCTCAAAACATAGTTATAATTTTAATTTAAAAATAGTTTTATTAAAAAAGATGTTATTTGATCTTTTCTGTGTATAAGATAAATACGACATTTATTTTCATATTTGAAATATTTTGTGGTACAAATTAATATGTTACCTTTAAATTTCTTTCACGATATATATTAGGACTTTTAATTGAAGAAAAACATGTTTCGCTGCAAACTTTTTATTTTGTAGAATTGAAAAGAATTCATAGTGAATAAAAGGATCCAAATTTTTCATTTTTAATGAAAAAATTACATAAATACTTAATAAAATCTAAATTACGCCAATGAATATGTACATTGCATAAATTTAAACATTTGCAATTGAAAATGTTAATATAAAATATAAATATTATTAACTTTTTCTCTACACTTTATACACTCAAAATTTAAGTATGGAAAAAACTTTTTCTCTACAACGTGTGTTTTATGTTTCTTGCTAAAATATATTCCTTTTCAATTTCAAGTCTTTTCTAATTAAAAAAATAGTTTTAAAATTTCTCTCACACACTTTTATTCGGTTGACAATTAAATTAGCATTAATGTAATATTAATAATCATTTTCAACCTCATTAATTTCCTTTTCAATTAATATAATTATTATATATATATATATGAAATTTATATATTTTAATATATACTGGTTTGAACCAGTTCAACCAGTGACTTACCGATTCGACCAATGACTCAATAATCCAATAGCTCGATCGAGTCAATGACCGGTCCGAGTTTTATAACACTGTGTGAAACTTTTTTAAATTGATAAATATATTTAGTTAAATACTTTTAATAGATTTATTTAGCTTGAATTATTTAAAAAAAAAAACTTAAAAATGTTCCATGCAATGCACGGTCACTTACACTAGTGATAGACAATTTTATTGCCTTGGTGTCGTTGTCGGTCAATAGGAAAGCTTTATAATTGTTAATTATATATATAACTAATTTAAATTCTCAATTCAGTATTCACCCAATATATTGTATAATGATTTTTAATTAATAATTATCCTTTTATTTTATCTTTTAAAATGCAACCTATTTTTTTTTATAGAAGTTAGATTCAATTTAATTCAATATAGAATGGAGAGATAATGATCATGACAGTATTTCAAAAGTGCAAGTGAAAAAAAAAAATCTTATACTTTTCTTCAATTTTATTTTCGAAACAGAAGAAAAATAATGTTGGAAGTATAGGTAAATGCTTCAATTTTTTTACGCTAACATTATTATTGTTATTTCAACTTCACTATTTTAAATCCATGCATGAGATGATGACATTAATATCTATATAAACATATTTTAATATTTAAATTGTAAACTAAAAGTATATTGCATATACATGGATGATCACTTTAAATAAAAACAAACTAATCCATATAGTATAGGATAAAAATTACATTTTAGTTGTATATTTTTAAAATATAAATTTGTCTTCATTAATTATAAACTTTTTATTTATGTTTTTGGTTTCCTTAATATAAATTTGTTTTATTTATTAATCATAAAAATATCAGTTAAAATTTAATCTTTAAAATGCATTATGATATTATTGATATAAATTTATTTCATAAAAAAACTACTTAATATATATATATATATATATAATTCAAGGAGATAAAAATTTATATAAAAGCATATTAATATATAAATTATAGATGAAAATGTTTATACTATGCGCAAATGAATTTTTTATATGAAAATAAATTAATATATAAATGATTACATGGGTAATCATTTAATTATTTATTACTCTTATATAAATGTTCCAAACTGACCACGAGAGCAAATTTATTACTCTTATATATATAAATTAATATATAAATGAAAATGTTTATACTGTGCGCAAATGAAATTCTTATATGGAAATAAATTAATATATAAATGATTACATGGATAATCATTTAATTATTTATTACTCTTATATAAATGTTTCAAATTGAGAAGCATGAAAGCAAATTTATTACTCTTATATATATAAATTAATATATAAATGAAAATGTTTATTCTGTGCGCAAATGAAACTCTTATATGGAAATAAATTAATATATAAATGATTACAAGGGTAATCATTTTATTATTTATTACTCTTATATAAATTAATATATAAATGTTCCAAACTGAGAACCATGAGAGCAAATTTCAAGCTCTGGGAAACGCGTTATTTGAGTTATTAAAAAAAGGAGCAAAATGTTAACCCCTGATTCTTAATTTTATGGGATCAACAACAAACTTTTTTAAAAAAATAACTTGGTATGGGTGACCAAGAGGCCTAAAAAAGATCATCCCCGTTGAAGTGTTTTAAGTCACATCTAATGGTTATTATAAGAAGGATGTAAGTTACATCTCTATTTTTAGGGATATATAATAGATTCCACCCATCATTTTAGTCGATGTTATCCAAGTCAAATAATTGAAGCTTTGTATCACACCATGAGTTAGTTCAATGTATTGAGTTGTAGAAATGTCATCCAAGGCATGCACAACCTCATATTCATGTCAATACTCATAAACGTACCGCAACACTATTTCTACCACCGTTTGTGGTTTTGATTTTTGATTTTTTTTGTTTTTTATTATTTTAATAGTTTTTATTTATTTTTTATTTTATTATATTATTATATTTATTTTTATTTATTCACGAGCTCTTAATGTCAAATTTATAAAGTTTGGGTTTAGTTCATTTAAATAATCGAACTCAACTTTAAGCTTAGCTTATTTGTTTAATTAAACAAATAAACTTAATCAAGTATTTAATGAGTCGAGCTCAAATATATAATTCATGAATAACTCAACTCATTTATGACTTATACATATGTGATAAAGTTTGATCTCTCAGTACATTGCTTCAATTGGGAGCTTCCAGGGGGAATGTCACTTGATGACTTAGACATGTGTGAAAACTTGCTTGCTGTGCCAACTTATCGCCTGCTTAATTAGTCAAAGCTTAAATACACAAATTCAAGTAGCTGGAGTTCATGATCCAAAATAAAGATCACAATATATTCTCGTGAATCTTTCTTGTCTAATAAGATGTAAGCTTTGTATAGAGCTTATCAAATAATGGTTTAGTTCAGTGTATTGCATCATTTTAGTCCATGTTATCCAAGTCAAATTAATAATGTAAGCTTTGTATCACATCATGAGTTAGTTCAATGTATTCAGTTGTAGAAATGTCATCCAAAGCATGCACAACCTCATATTCATATAATGCTGATAAACGTGCCGCATACATTATTTGAATCACTGTTTGTGATTTTGATTTTTTGTTTTATTTTTTATTTTTTTTATTTTAATAGTTTTTATTTATTTATTTATTTATTTTATTATTATATTCATTTTTATTTATTTGTCTCATTAAATAAAAATATAGATTAGGGAATATAATAAATGTGTATTAATTTTTGGAAGAGTTGACATAAATTTTTTATCATCATTATTTTATTTTGATATTAATAACCAAATATACTATTTCATTCACATTTTTTGAACATACATTTAACCTCGTGTTAACAATCATTGTTTCATTCTAATGCAAATAACCAAATTTATTATTTCATTAACCTTTAATGGACACACAATTAACCTTATGTTTACAATATTGTATTTCACGAAGGGTTAACATAAATTCCATTTGATCATTGTTCTATGTTGATGCAATTATCAGATTTACTATTTCATTAATCGTTAATGGATATGCAATTAACCTCGCAAATTCAATTAATCAAATATCTTATTCTGTTAACCGCCAATAGATACACCATTAACCTCATTTAAAAATATGTTCACCATTTATAGACATACAATTAACCTCCTGTTAACACAAAGTCCATGTGATTATTTATCGTATTTCTTAATCTTTATTTTTATTTAATAAGATAAATAAATAAAAATAAAAATAATAATAAAATAAAAAATTATAAAAAAACAAAACAAAAAAGAAATGGTACAAAACAAAATCACAATCAGTGTGGTATAAATAGTGTACCAAACGTTTTACTATTCATGTTGGGTTAATAACATTCTAAGCGAAATTTCTAGCCAATCTTCTGATTATTGGCAAGGAAAAAGCAGTCAAATCTCACTGTCGTCATATTTGACTATCGATCCGTTTGCTTTACAATTCAACATAATTGATTTTGATAGATTTAAAAAATCAATGATAAGAGATGAATGATACACAACTTACAAAGACATTATACGTAGGGATGGCAATGGGTAGGGTCTGGGTTACTATAGTATTCGTCTCCATACCTGCGTTTCGAAAAAGAACTCATAGCCAGACCTATACCCGCATGGGTAGTGATTATAATACCCATACTCTTACCCGCTGGGTACTTAAGTACTCATACCCATACCAATTATCCCCACTTTTGTTAACTATAAAAATAATAAATTCATTAAAAATGAAAAATTATTAAAAAAAATCACTCTACCACAAATGAAAAATAATTCATATATCATCCAAGTTTAACTACAAAATAACTCTGGTAATGTGGAATTGGATGAGAGATCGGAACAATGGGAGAAAAATGAAAATTAGTTAAAGTTTTGCTATTAGTGTTTAGGAATACAAAATTATAACATTTAAATTAATTAAATTAGTAGTATATATTAATTCTTTTTTGTGACTATAATATATATTAACATTAATTATTTTTTTGGGAAAAATATTAATGAATAATATAAACATATATATATATATATATTAATTAATCATATATATATTTTATTAATTATATATATTATATAAATGCAGGTATGAGTAAGGTAGAGTAAGGTATGATAGTATCTGTACCCGTATCTATTAAAAAGTACGAGTAATTACCCATACTCAAACCCATTTAATGGGTAATTACTCTACCCATTATAGGTAATTTTTATGGATACCCACCGGATCAGGGTAGTCCAATTACCATCCATAAATATATAGAAATGATATAAAATCAATTTCAGGTAATTCATTCGGCATGTTTTCAAATGTGACCAGTTATTCACTATGTCTTATTTTATATTCTTAACGATTATGTCTATATCCTATTGATCAAGTACAGCAAATCTATTTTGAATTGATTATTATATACCTAAATATAGTGTAACACGGTTACCTCAGCAGCCCTCCTATTTAACCAAGGTTGAAGAAGGGTGGTAATTTGGTATCCTTCTGATAGAGAGGGTTTTGATATCTTCTTGTCATTTTTATTGTTGAATAGGCCAAAATTACGTAGGTACAAGTCATGTACTCCATCCTAAATTATTTCAAAGACATAAAATAGATTTTAAATGAGACACGTGTGTATTGCAAATGAGAATGTGAAAAAATAGGAGAATACAATAAAAAATACATGATAATAGTTATTGGGGGTCAAAAAGTCTTTTCAAAAATTAAAAATACAAATTCTAATAGTTAAATATTGTCCTATAAGTATAAAAATACTAAGATCATTTAAGAAAGTTGAGAGAAATTGATTCAATAATCAAAGAAGGTACCAAAACTCTATCTCACAAGAGGGTACCCTAGAAGGAATGATATGTTCTTTAAGATTATAGATCTTCTTCACCTTGGAGCGTTTCCTACAACATGTTTCCTTCAACTTTAGCAATCTCATGGATTATTTTGGCCTTCATATTCATCCTATCAGCTACCCTTTTGTGGAAACAATACCAACATGATCGGAAACAACCACCAGGTCCACCAGCTATGCCAATTTTGGGCCACCTTCACATATTGGGGAACCTTCCCCACTCCACACTTCAAACCTTGTCCAAAAGATATGGCCCCATCATGTCCCTGCGATTGGGGCAGGTCCCAACCATTGTGGTCACATCCCCTGAAGCTGCTGAGCAATTCCTAAAGACCCAAGAATCTGTTTTTGCAAGCAGACCAATACCTGAAGCCTCCAAGTACCTCTCTTATGTTATGACTACAAGGGCTTGCTGTTTTCACAATATGGTGCTTACTGGCGTAACATGAGGAAAGTGTGCACCTTGCAGCTTCTGAGTGCTTTGAAAGTTGAGTCCTTTGCTCCTTTGAGGAAACAAGAAGTGGAAGCAGCAGTTAAATTGATTCAGAAAGAGGCAAGGGTGGGTGAGGCTTTGGATCTCAGTGAAGTGGTGCAGGGGGTTTTGGAGGATATTGTGTATAAAATGGTGTTGGGGTGTAGCAAAGATGATAAGTTTTATTTGAAGGGGCTTATCCAAGATGCAATGCTTCTCGCTGGAAAGTTTAATGTCACAGATTATGTGCCTTGGCTTGGGATATTGGATATACAGGTTTGAATATCTGAACTGATGATCTAAATGTTTTGTGTGTTTTTCCTAGTTCTGTGCTTCTTTGAGTTGAAGTCAAAAGAATACAATTTTGATGAATGTTTCAGTACTTTTAGTTTTATTTTCTTTTCATTGGGTTCTTCAATATAAATGTGAAAATGAGTGATGATAAGATATAAGGGCTCTTAAGAAAAACAGAAATTTGAAGAATTGTGTGTGGTTGGGTGTTATATGCTCTCTGCTTCACTGTTATGGATCTTATGGATCTCATCCTTTGGTGGGTATCTCAAGTGGGTTTTCTAATCAGTCAAAAGGATCTCCTATAACAAAATGCAACTTGATTTGAGTGAATATTTAGAAGAAATACATCTTTTGGACTTAAATAAGTATGTCATGAACATTTCATTCTTTCAAATTGACAATGATAAAGCACAATCTCTTGTTTGTTTTATATGTTCATCATTAATTGCAAAAGTCCTGTTTTATAGACCTGAGGTAATCCCTCTCTTTAGATCAATATACACTTTTAATCACTACTCACTTTATTCTTTGCTAGGGAACACATCCTAATTTATGTAGCACTTTATTGGTGTCTTTACAATCATACTACTAAATCATTTATCTTTGGAAATTATATTATCAGGGTCTAAGACGAGGCTTCAAGAAAACAAGTAAAGCACTTGATGAAATGCTAGAGAAGATAATCAAGGAACATGAAGAGGCTTCCAATGCACAACATAAGGACTTCATAGATATACTACTCTCAATGATGCACCAACCAATTGATCCTTATGATGATCAAAATCATACCATTGATCGAACAAACATAAAGGCTATTGTCTTAGACATGATTGCTGCAGCATTTGATACTTCAGCTACTGTTATTTTGTGGGCTTTATCAGAGCTATTAAGGCATCCAAAAGTGATGAAAAACCTTCAAGATGAGCTAGGTACTGTGATAGGAATGAGCAAATTGGTGGAGGAGACTGATTTAGTAAAGTTGAATTACTTAGATATGGTGATTATGGAGACCTCAAGATTGCATCCTGCTGGATCACTTCTTACCTGTGTGGCAATTGAGGATACTATGATTAATGGTTATTACATAAAGAAAAATTCAAGAGTCATAGTAAATGTATGGGCAATAGGGAGAGATCCAAAGGTTTGGGGTGACAATGTTGATGTGTTTTATCCAGAGAGATTCATCAATAACAACATAGACATTAGAGGACATGACTTTAGGATGTTACCATTTGGTAGTGGTCGCAGAGGATGCCCTGGAATGAACATGGGTCTTGTTAATGTTAAACTTGTTTTATCTCAGTTAGTACATTGCTTTAATTGGGAACTTCCACATGGCATGACTCCTGAAGACTTGGACATGAGTGAGGAATATGGCATAACAGTGCCAAGAGCCACACACTTGCATGCTGTGCCATCATATCGCCTTCTTAGTACAACCTTGAATTAATATTGAATCAAATTGATACTACTTGGAGGTCCAATGTAATTTAATGAATTCACAAATTTATGTTATCTTTATTTTTGTCTATCTATTTATCTATCTAAAAAGTAAAGTAATCTTAGGTTGCATTAAGGATAAATTTTCCCACCCAAATTGGAGTAATTAGGTCATTTTACTGAAATAATTTATTTTATATATTCCTAATACAATTTATTGAACGCCTTATCATTAATTATAATAATTGGTATTTTTTTCTCCTATATTTACTAGTTTATAATAGTGTTTTTTTGGCCATCTTTTCAAATTCCAACATTTTCCTATTTCTATCGTTATAAAAAATAATGGGTTTTATTTTTCTACATATACATTAATTATTTCCATCAAATTATAATGAAATTTTCCTTTCACTTCCAAGGTAAATTATCTGGATGCACATAGGTATATATATTGTAGAATTAATTAAAAATAAACTATTTGATTATATTTAGTACTTTTTAAATTTAGGCGCTAAAATATGATTTAGCTTTACTAGAAGTGAGAACATATTACCAACGGGATTTGGTTCAAGTGGTACATACTTATTCCCCTTAAGCAAGATTTTCGAGACTTGTGGTTGTAAAAAAATCTTTGTTGGGAGAGCTAGCTCCACCATGATGTGGATGTTCTTGGCTCAAACAAGATTACCTCCCATAAATGATACATGTGGTTAAATAAAAAAAAGTGAGAACACATTATTCATCCATCTATATATGCCTAACAAGTAACAAAATGGGAAATGAGAAATTTAATAAAATTTTGTTTTGAACATGGGATTCACATTGAGATAAAGTTTATATTTTGTAACGAATTATTTCATAATTGAGTGGGATGCAATTTACAATAACAAATAAATATTATTTTTAACATTTCTTCTATAAATCATAAAAAAGGATGTCCTTATGATTATTAATAAAAAAATGAAAACATAAAATACTTTTTTAAATAAAGTAAAACCCCAAATGTCTATATCAAATGTAATGTGATAACTCTTACTCTTCAATAAGATTTCGAATAATGAAAAATATAATTATATTGAGAAGTTGATTGGCCTCTAAAGCTAGCTACAATATGAGCATGTTTGGTAAGGTATTTCAGGAAGATAAAAGCTGAAATTAGTAATTGAAATCATTTCATCAATGTTTGGTAAGGTATGTTTTTTTAGGTAGCTACTAGCTTTTTTGTTTTAGAAACTACTTAAGGTATTTTTGTTTTTTTTAAAAAAATACCTCTCTTTTCAGCTACTAGCTGAAAATTTATTACAATTTTATCCTTTAATAACTCCTAATCTCACCATTATTTAATAATTAATGATGTTTTTATTTGTCATTTTATCATTTTCAGGTAATTTTACCAAACACTTGCAATCAAATCAGCTAGTCTTTTAGCTTTCAGTTAACTTTTCATCTTTCATCTAGTTTTTCAATTTTCAACTAGTTTTACTAAACACACTCTAAATCAAAATAATTAAGGTCTCAAAGAAAGTTGTTGAACGATGAACCTAAACTAATTAAGCTTTTTGTCCTGCTCCTTCTCCTTCTCTTTTCTCATCTTTTTTTTTTCAAATTATTGATTTTTTTTTTTGCTAAGCAAAGAGAAATATAATTAAAATGGAGTACAAGGGGTACTCCAATCCATATACAAATACAAGAAACCAAAAAAACTAAGATGACCTCTACTGTGAAGCCACCAAAGAAAACCCAAGTCAACACCTATACCATTACAAAAACCAAAATAAAATCACCTAATAAAACCACCTATCTACAAGAGAAGACATGCTGCCAAGCTAAAACCAACTCAACATTTTACAAAACTGAGCAAGGCAGTACAGATTAAGACGACATGACCAACAATAAAAAGAGTAACAGAAACCAGGAACTTTAGCTGACAACCACTTCCAGGAGCGTAATTTCACCAATTCTACCAAATCCTTTGGTACGATATGTTTATTAGAAAAAACAGCTTCATTTCTTGCCAACCAAAGACTCCATAGAGTAGACAACCAGATCACAGACCATTTATACTGAATATTAACCCCACAGTTAGGGAGACCCAAGAACTGCTCAAAATGAGACCTGAAATTATTTTGATGAGCAGAAAAAAGCCACACCATTCCAAACACAGCATCCAAACTTGGTAAGCAAAAGAACATTCAAAAAATATATGACAAGAAGAATCAACACCTTGATTACACCACACATCCAATATCCAAAGGTGATAGCATATTTCTCCTTGCAAGATTAACTTTCGTCGGAATTCTGTCTAACGTTACCCACCAAGTAAAACATGAAACCTTGGAGGGGACAAACTTGTACCAGATAAATTTATGAAGTGGTATTTCAGCAAAAATAGAAGCATTAATGATTACATTGTAAGCTGATTTGACTGAATACAATCCTCCTGGATCGACGGACCACTTCCAAGAATCATCAAAAGAATCATCTAGCTGGACACATGATAAATCCAACAACAAAAGTGATAAATGCGATAACTCCCACTGAAATAGTTGTCTCCTCCAACACCAATCCCACCCACATACTCCCTCCCTCAAAACTCTCATATCCGCTCACAAAACGGTTTTGTCGTGCACCACGAATCTCTCCAAAAAGAAATACTACGCCCACTCCCCACTACTCGCACACACTCCTGGTTGAACCAATCACACGAAATCTTTTCTCCATCCTCAATATTCCAAAGGTCATACCACCACCTAGAAACTCTTCTACGCCTAAACCCCTGTTAAAGAAGAAGCCCCATAAATAGAAGTCACCACTTTATTCCACAAGCTCTCCTTCTCAACTAACAACCGCCATCTCCACTTTCCTAACAAAGCTAAATTAAAGTATCTCACATCCCTTACTCCCAGTCCCCCAAACTGTTTTTCTTTACACACATCATCCCAAGCGACCCACACTATCTTTCTATGCTCATCATCCCCACCCCAAAGAAAATTTTTAAATAAAGACTGGAGTTGAGAAATGATACTTGAGGGAGACTTGAAGAAAGAAAGGAAGTAGATTGGGACTGAGTTTAACACAGATTTCAACGGGACAAATCTACCACCAAAGGACAAAAGCTTACCTTTCAACTTAGCCAATCTTTTTTCCACCTTATTGATAACGGGTTTCCAAGTTGACAAACAGTTTGGATTGGCCCCAATAGGCAAACCCAAATAAGAGAACGGAAACTGGCCAACTTTACAATTCAAGAAACTATCCATGGGACCCAATAACTCCGCATCAATATTGACTCCGAAAAGCTTACTTTTGTAAAAGTTGACTTTCAACCCAGCCACCAACTCAAATAGTTGCAAGATTGATTTAATAGCCCAAACATTATTCCAAGAGGCATCTCCCACAAAAATAGTGCCATCTGCATACTGTAAATGAGAAATCAGAATACCATATGACCCAGCAGAGTAACCTTTAAAAACTTGCATCTGAACAGCTTTTGACATCAATAAATTCAGACCCTCAACAACAATTAGGAATAAAAAAGGTGCTAAAGGATCTCCTTGCCGCAGTCCCCGACCAACCCCAAATTCAGAAGAAGGGCTACCATTAACAAGAACAGAAATTCGAGCTATAGCTAAGCATTCTGCTATCCAACTCCTCCATTTCAAAGGAAATCCCATTCGCTCCATCACAAACTGAAGAAAATCCCAGCTGATAGAGTCATACGCCTTTTCAAAGTCTGCCTTAAAGAATAAACATGTTTGTTTCTTCCTCTTTGCTTCCTCATATATTTCATTTGCCACCACAACACTATAAAAAATTAGCCTTCCTTTCACAAAAGCAGATTGGCACTCTGATATTACTGAACCAATCACTTTCCTCATTCTATTTGCTAATAGCTTTGCTAATACCTTATACATGCAACCTATAAGAGAGATAGTGTAACACCCCAACCCTCTCCTGGCACCCCCTCTCAGGGCCCATGACTTTATTGAGCATGTTACCACACTTTAGCTTTGGCACCCCCTGAAGTGCCTTATTCCCTAGGAGGGGGAATAAGGCACTTCAGGGGGTGCCAAAGCTAAAGTGTGGTAACATGCTCAGTTAAGTCCTGGACCCTGAGAGGGGGTGCTAGGAGAGGGCTGGGGTGTTACAGATAGGGTGGTACTCTTCCACTTTCTTAGGGTTATCCACCTTAGGCACAAGAACAAGAAAGGAACTATTGGAGCCTTTCATAACTTTCCATGTTCATGAAATTCATGAATGAAAGCCATAAAATCAGATTTAATTGACTCCCAAAAATCCTTAAGAAAATTGAAATTGAAACCATTCGACCCTGGACTTTTTGAACCCTCACAATCCCAAATTGCATCTTTCACTTCATCCTCAGTGAAAGGCAAAATCAAAGTTGTAGCATCATCATCCTGTAGTGTTTTAAAAACTGAGTCAATAAGATAAAGTATGTTCCTAGATCTCTCCTGGAAGTGTTTCTCAAAAAAATCTTTTACCGCCTCTTTGATAGCCAGAGGCTCATAATACCTCTCATTATTCACCTGTAAGCACCAGATTTCATTCCTAAGCCTCCTTTTGATAATACTGGAATGGAAAAATTTTGTGTTGCCATCCCCATCTCGCAGCCATTGTAACCGCGATTTCTGAAGCAAGAGCTTATCCTTCAAAGACATATAAGACACCATTTGTGCTTTCCAGTGCGTGCTTTCTCTGTAACACTTCATCCTCCTGAAGAATAGTAATTTCACTTTTGAGATCAAGTTTATTGGCATTGTCTTTGGCTTCACTAATTTTGTTGTCCAAATCACCAAAGGTATCCTTATTCCACGACTTCAACTTGACTTTCAGTTGTTTGAGTTTTTCTTTTAGAACAAACGCTGCCCTTCCCGTCATTGTTACGCAAAATGGCATGTGAAATGCGATCCAAATATTGACTTCTAATATAATCAAATAGACAAATACATTCACAAAAATATTCTTTTTGACTTTAGTAAAAGATACAAGATATTATTTTCACATGGGAAATTGAAGATCATAACTCAGGACACAACCCACATGATATTTTTTTTATCTTTGATTTACCTTGGAATCACGTTTCATACGTGAATCCGGACAAACACTATTCTCAGTATCTTGTTCTGGATTTACGTTTGGAACGCAATTTTAAAGTAAATCAAACACAGACTATACACTATAATTTATTAGTTTGTGATTATATATATCACACTACATTGGACCTCACAGAGTCAAACTAGTACTATCAATTAATCCAAGGTTGTGCTAAGAAAACGACATGTTGGCACCGCAAACAAGTGCGTGGCTCTTGGCACTGTTATACCATATTCCTCACTCATGTCCAAGTCTTCAGGAGCCATACCCTGTGGAAGCTTCCAAGTAAAGCAATGTACTAATTGAGCCGGAATAAGCTTAACAGTAACAAGACCCAAGTTCATCCCAGGACAGCCTCTACGACCAGAGCCAAATGGTAACATTCTAAAGTCACATCCTCGAATGTCTATGTTATTATCGATGAATCTCTCTGGATAAAACACATCAGCATTATCAGACCAAACCTTCGGATCTTGTCCTATTGCCCATACATTTATGAAAATTCCTGAATTTTTCTTTATATAATAACCATTAATCATAGTATCCTCTATTGACATTCGGGTAATCAATGTTGCAGCAGTAGGATGCAATCTTAATGTCTCCTTAATCACCACATCCAAATAACTCAACTTTACTAAATCAGTCTCCTCCACCAATTTGCTCATTCCTACAACAGTACCTAGCTCATCTTGAAGGTTTTTCATCACTTTTGGATGCCTTAATAGCTCAGATAAAGCCCACAAAATAACAGTAGTAGAAGTATCAAATGCCGCAGAAATCATGTCTATGACAATAGCCCTTATGTTTGTTCGATCAATGGTATGATTTTGATCATTATAAGGATCAATTGGTTGGTGCATCATTGAGAGTAATATGTCTATGAAGTCCTTATGTTGTGCATTGGAAGCATGTTCATGTTCCTTGATTATCCTCTCTAGCACTTCGTCAAGTGCTTTACTGGTTTTCTTGAAGCCTCGTCTTAGACCCTGATAACATAATTTTGAAAAATAAATTATTCAGTATGTTGTGTAGACACCAAAAAATGCTATATAAATCAAGATGTGTTCCCTTCCCTCACAAAGAACAAAGTGAGTAGTGACTATGAGTCAATATTGAAATTCTAAAGGGACTAAGGGAGGGATTAAACCATGTCTATATAATAGAACATATGCAAATGTAAAACTAACAATAGAATGAAATCTTTAAGGCAGGCATACTTATTTAAGTCCATAAAATTTACTTCTTCAATTCATGTAACTTCTCTTCCGCTTCTTTTACAGGAGAATTTGTTTTTAATATTTCCTCAAAATAAATTGTCTTCGCCGCCGCAGCCTCACACCCCTTTTACTATCGCCTAATACCTTATATTCAATTTTTCAATACTTAATTAAATAATAAACTAATGAGTTTAATATATATACATTGTTAGTGTAAATAAGTTTTACACAGACATCCAATGATGTACTGTCATATTATTTATTGAATTTAATAACACATGAGGTATTACATTCATTAAATGATATAGCAGCACACCATTAGATGTCTGTGTAAAATTTCTTTACACTAACAGTGTATATCAATTAAATCCTAAATGAAATAAAGATAAATATGTAATCGAACATATTATCTTTTCTGTTTTAAAGTTATCAAACACACCACATAAAACATTTGTGGTCCTGTTACATCCTGTTTTGTTTTGTTATGTTATGTTCTATTTTGTCATGAACAAACACTACCTAAGAATGAAATTCTACTTCTAGAAAATCTCTGTTTTTCACAGAGCTCTTATAAGTTTTTATGTTCCAGAACTTCTATCCCCCCTACTCATTTTCACTTATATATTGAAGAAAACAAAATAAAACTACAAGTATTGAAAGTTGAAACATTCATCAAAAGCATATTCCTTTTGAAACACAGAACCTGGCAAAAGAAAGAAATAATTAAAGGAATTAACATTTGGTAATTGGTTCAGTTATTCAAACCTGTATATCCAATATCCCAAGCCAAGGCACATAATCTGTGACATTAAACTTTCCAGCGATAAGCAATGCATCTTGGATAAGCCCCTTCAAATCAAACTTATCATCCTTGCTACACCCCAACACCATTTTATACACAATATCCTCCACAAGCCCATGCACCACTTCACTCAAGTCCACAACCTCACCCACCATTGCCACTTTCTGAATCAATTTAACTGCTGCTTCCACTTCTTGTTTCCTCAAAGGAGCAAAGGACTCAACTTTCAAAGCACTCAGAAGCTGCAAGGTGCACACTTTCCTCATGTTACGCCAGTAAGCACCATACTGAGAAAACACCAAGCCTTTGTAGTCATAAGAGAGGTACTTGGAGGCTTCAATTTTTGGTCTGCTTGCAAAAACAGATTCGTGGGTCTTTAAGAATTGCTCAGCAGCTTCAGGGGATGTGACCACAATGGTTGGGACCTGTCCCAATCGAAGGGACATGATGTGGCCATATTTTTTGGACAAGGTTTGAAGTGTGCGGTGGGGAAGGTTCCCCAATAAGTGAAGGTGGCCCAAAATTGGCAGAGCTGGTGGACCTGGTGGTTGTTTCCGGTCATGTTGGCTCTGTTTCCACAAAAGGGTAGCTGATAGGATGAATATGAAAGCCAAAATGATCCATGAGATTGCTAAAGTTGAAGGAAACATGTTGCAGGACATGCTTCACGATTTAAGATCTAATGTTATAGTCTAATGCTAAATACCATATACACTAGAAGTTAGGTAAATGACTTGGATTCCAGTTATACTTTCTTCATTCACTCTCAGATTTCTCCTATTATAGTTTTTCTGTTTTTACAGAAGAGCTCTCAGAAAAGAAAAAAAAATGATACTTGCGGATATACACAATGCACATCATGCATATTTATTAAAATATTTTTTTTAAAATATATTAATATATTATAATTATTTTATTATTTTATAATGAGATAAAATTATTTTATATTATTTTATAATAATATTTTAATATATTCACTATAATATTATATAATATTAATATAATATGATATTAATTATAATATATATTATATTATATGATATTATATTATATATATATTATAATATATTATATGATTTTTTATAATTATAATATTAATATTATATGCACCCGTCTTCTCGAAACATGATATTTTTATTGTTTGATATTATTAGGTTGAATATAGTGAATAAAAGACCTTTTTATAAACATTAAACATTACAAATTTTATATTTAATAATAATTTAATGATTTAAAATTTCATTTAATTATTTTTCAATTTTTTCTCTAGTTATGATTAATAATTAATACGATGTTTAACTAATTTTAATATTTAATATTTTAATTATATGTATATGTAGTTTTATGATTAATAGCTAAGGTCATTTTTATCCCAGCATTCCACTTTTTACTATTCACAGATCTTAAATGGGTCCCACCATTACACATCATCAAATTATTTTTAAACACCCCCCATCTCCATCCCAGCATCTCACTTTTATACTATTCACAAATCTTAAATGGGTCACACCATTACCATTACTCGTTACTTACATTTCATAAATTTTTAATTTAAAAATAAAAAACTGCAGACAAATGCTGCTGCTTGTTAGTAAAATGAGGTGATTAAATAAGCATTAATGCTTATTTAAGCACCAACCAAAATTCTTCTGCATCGCTGCCAATCGGTTAAGCCGAGGTGCTTGTCAGTTTTAAGCATCATACATCATGTCATACTTATTAAACCAATTATGGTTTATTAAAGTGATGAATGCTTGATTTCTCATAAATTAAGTTTCAATTTAAGTGTTGTAAATGGATGGAAAAATTTCCCTTTAGAAAACTAACATTGTTTATGAAAAATTAAGATGAGTGGATGGTGTCTCAGTTCAAGGCAGGGAAAGTCTCCTCGTTGAAAGAGCACTTATAGAGATATTTACATTTACCTCACCCTGAGGAAATAAGTGAGGGTTCAAACCTATGACCTGTCAGATCCGGAATCCTATCTTGCTCCACTCAACTAATTCCTTGGAAATTTTAGAAAACTAACACTATCAGAAACAACTCGAGCAATATTAATTCCATTGAAGGATACATTGGTCATGTTTATACTAAAAAAAATGTCCTACTTGGTAAAATATAATTAGGGCTGCTAATCTAATATCGTTACATTGGATTCTTGGTCTAATTAATTTCTAGCTGTCGGATAGCCTTGATATGCACACAAAAAGGCCTAGTTAATTCAAAATGGAGTGGGGTATTGATCAATAAGATATATGCATATTTGCAATCAATATACTCCATCCAGACTCATTTATAAAAAAAATAATCATATTCACATTTATTAAGAAAGTTAGTTAAATTCATTTAATTTTCTTGATATCATCTAAAAAGTAATTGTATTACCTAAATTACCATACCTTCAATTTTATTGAAACTTTGTTTCAAGTGGGCACACTCTCTTCCCATTGGCACATAATTCATTAAATAGAGTGGTTGAAAAATAAAATATGAATTAAATAAAGGGTAATTTGGGATGATATCATTTAATAGGGTGAAAGTACCCTACAAGAATTTGGTCGTCGCTAGAAGGGGAACCGTCACTACAATGCAATTAACGACGGCTTAGCGACGGCCACAAGGACTTCGTTAAAATGCTCGTCGTTAATATCGTAGTGATGAGAAATAACAATCGTCGCTATGTAGCGTCATCTTGCCCAACGCTAAAATCGTCACTATACTGAAGTTCGTCACAAAGTGAAAAGATCACAAGTCGTCGTCACATCGTAGCTAGGTCGTCGCTAATAATTATATTATTTTTAAAAAAATTTTTAACTAGTGACGGTCATGACCGTTGTAACACCCCAAAATTAGGACCTAGAAAATATAGTGGAAGTCTTAGGTTGTGAATCCCACCAATAAAAGGAAGTTATGCATAGAAGGAGAATTTAGGAGTTTGAGGATAACATAAGAGAGAAGATTGGGAATTTATTTAGAGATTGGAGTGTTAGAGAGAATTTAAGGGAAGAATTGAGAGTTAAGCTTCGAACACTCATTTTGAAGGAAGGAAACCAAGTTAAGATTTGAAAATATAAACTATAAAGGTGAAGGAAGGAAGAGGGACAGACTTTGATTAAGGAAAATTGAGGTGAATTGATGATTTATATCATTGTTCACGTGAAGTGTACCCGAGCGAGAGCGCACTGACAAGGTACCTTAAAAACACGGTTTGAGCTCTTTTTATCATTTTTTTTTCGTTCCTTCCACTTCTAGAGAGAAATTTCTAGAGAGAGTAGGAGCTCTTGGAGCCAAGAAGAAGGAGGAGAAGCCAAGGATCCTCAACCCCTTAACCATTTCTCCATATTCTTGAGTTCTCTTGAGGTGAGTATAGCTCACACACCCACTATCATTCTTACTTGAATCCCTTGAATGAACCCTAATCCCTCTTTCCCCTTTATTTAGTCTTCTATGTGTTTGATTGGTTGATGTTTTCCATGATTTGTAGTGCATGAGTGTTGACTAGAAGTTTGGATTTGGGAGGTGGGATGCCTAGGGTTTCACCCATCTCTTTGTTGCTATCTCTTACATCTATGAATCTTACTTGGTCATTATGAACATTGATGATTGTGGGGTTTTGTCTTAGGGTTCACATGTTAGGGTGTTATTAGTATTGCTATGACAATGTTTAGATCTACCATGAGGTATGTGCTATATGTATTATGTGTGAGCATTGCATTAAGGCCTTGGACCCGAGTTAATTGGAAAATGAATTTTAGCTTCGGCTCCCAGTTAAAAATGAATTTGGCTTCGGCCCTAGTAAAAATGGCTTCGGCCCCATGTTTTGGCTTCATCCCCAATTCACCTTAATTAATCAAGATCGGACTTCGGTTCCCAGTTAATTGGACTTCAGTCCCCAGTTAAAACTTGGGCTTCGGCCCCCAGTTAATGGCGGTGATTAGTACCCAAGGAAGACCTTCCTTGTAGTATGAGCTCAGGTCTAGCCCCAGTCTAGTGAAAAGACCCTGTCTGTCGGGTAATACCATGCATATCATGTTTAATTTAGTTGAGCTTATGATGCTATGATGAATTGTGAATAAAGTAGTTTATGTATGATTTGTTGAGCTATATGTTGCATCTCATTTGCTTGCCCTCCCCACACTGCTTGCATGCATAGTTGTACTAACTGAGACATTAGTTTCACCCCGTGTTGTGGGATACATTTTAGATATGCAAGATTTTTTGGCTGAAAGCATGGGCGAAGAGTTGAAGCTCCTTGAGTGGATTATTCCACCTCTATATGTACTTATGGATGGTTGTGTTTGAGCCACTGAGTGGCATATAGATTAGGAGATTTGTGATGTATGAACTGATTATGTTTGGGCTTACGTAATCGTTGGAGTTACTTAAGCATTTCATGAATGTGTATGTAAAGATATCGATAATGGCGCGAAATAATTTCAGGAATTTGGGAATAGTGCCTCCGATGGGCATTATTCTTGAATTTAGAATTTAGGACGTTACAGTCGTCGCTAATGATTATAATAATTTTTTAATTGAATGTAGGGTTTTATATTTAATTTTATTTTAATTTACGGATTTACGGTTGAATTATTATATAAATTTAATTTTTTTATTTATTTTATAAATTTTATATCATATTTGTTAACGATCTAAAATATAAAGAAAAACAATAAATACTATATAAAAACACCTATATAGAAATATATATATATTTATTTTTATATATATACACAAAGTGTATAAAAACATAATACAATAAAAAAAAATCACGGCTGACGGCGACGACGCTGCTTTGGTCGTGGGCCACGATCCTTATCCTCATCCAAGGGCTGGTCATCCAGGTCGCCATCATAGTGCGGGTGCGGCTGAGCCTGACTGAAGCTGGTAGAGCCACTTGCACTGCGGTCATCCAGCACTAACTACAACTGTTGTCAAAGTCGTGCGAAGTCCTCCTCCAACCGTGCATAATGGGCCTGACAGTGATCAACCCTATCTTCAGCTCGGCTAGCCTGCAACTTTGTTTCGATGACCTCCTGCCACAGTGCCTCGTCAGACGAATGTCGTGACTCGTCGCTTCTGCTGGTATGAGCCCGAAACTCCTGAGTGAAGCTGGTCACACCAAGACGAATGTTGCTTGACAAGTCCACGTGCCATAACAACGGCCTCGAGTCTTGCCACCAGCAACATCCTTCCAGATTTGTAGCTTGGTGGACCCATCAGTGATGGAGTTGTCCCCCATCTGTGACTCCATCTCCCTTAGGCGGTCATGGTAATTTGTTTGTTAAGTAGAGATAAACTTATAATTAGTTAGTTATTCTATTGCAAATATATGAAATTATATAAAAAAACACTACTAAGCATAATTTTGGACTTACATATGTGGACCGCGCTCGGTCGTCTACCCAACCACCACCCTTTTTTGTGTGGGTGGCCACAAAAAACTTATCGGGATCTACATCCCACCCAAGCTGTTGTCGCTACACAAAAAAATTACACTAATTAATTATTTTAATTACAAATATAAAAATAATATAGAAGAGTAGGTTTTTACATGCCATATCCAGCATGACCTCAATGTGGGTCTTGCGGCTCGTGGTGTGGACTGTTTCGCCTCGACGAGAAACCCGATTGCTCTTGTTACGAACGGACTTCCCCTTGAACTCATCATAGGCCAACTAGGCCAAAAGAACCTCCCAGGCCTCCTCACTACACCAAGTGGGCCTAGTCCCACTCATCCGGGCCTTGTTCAGCATTTCCCGAAGGCGTCTAGCAATCCTTTGCTCGTACTCACCTTCTTAATTTGGGCCTCATCCTCAAGGGCCCAAGTAACTTTGCTCTAAAAGAAAAAATAACTTTTAGGCTAAGT